>CM040934.1:11017152-11649652 GCA_023029165.1 Gobiocypris rarus | reverse complement strand
TCCACGAGACCTGGTCACCTGAAGTCCGTGTCAACAAGAACAGTTTGTCGAATTCTGTCTCGAAATGGCCTCCATGGTCGAATCAGTGCCCAGAAGCCAGCACTAAACAAAAGACAATTGAAAAACCGTGTGGCATTTGCCAAAGCCCACAGCCTGCTAAAAGGATGGACGCTGGAAAAATGGCAGAAGGTGGATTTTTCAGATGAATCTTCTGTTGAATTACACCACAGTCGCCACAAATATTGCAGGAGGCCTACTGGAGCCCGCATGGATCCGAGATTCACCCAGAAAACAGTGAAGTTTGGTGGGGGAAAAAATCATGGTCTTGGGTTACATCCAGTATGGGGGTGTGTGAGAGATCTGCAGGGTGGAACTTCAATAGTCTAAAATACCAAGAAATCTTAGCTACCTCTTATATTCCCAACCATAAAAGAGGCCAAATTCTGCAGCAGGATGGTGCTCCATCGCATTCTTCCATCTCAACATCAAAGTTCCTCAAGGCCAAGAAGATCAAGATGCTCCAGGATTGGCCAGCCCAGTCACCAGACATGAACATCATTGAGCATATGTGGGGTAGGATGAAAGAGGAAGCATGGAAGACGAAACCAAAGAATATTGATGAACTCTAGGAGGCATGCAAGACTGCTTTCTTTGCTATTCCTGATGACTTCATCAATAAATTGTATGAGTCCTTGCCAAACCGCATGGATGCATTCCTTCAAGCTCATGGAAGTCATACAAGATATTAAATTTGGATCTCACAGCACCACTACTTAATTTGCTGACATATTTTTGTATTTGCAGTAAATTTGTTCAATTTCTGTATAGGCGACAAAACTTTTGTCTTGCCAAAATTTGACCTTTCTGTCTTGATTAAATGATAAATTTATTTCAGTGCATTAAACATCATTTGGGAATGTTTTAGCTTTTCATATGAGCTATTTTTAACACCAATTGATGAATTAAAAATCAGCTTAATAGCAGGTGTTTCTACAAAATAGATAAGAGACACGACTTTTGTCAGGGACTGTATGTGTGTGTATACATTTACATATACATATATATATATATAGTAAATTATATCAATATATATATACAGTATATACATGCAAATATTTTTTAAATGTATACATGGAGGGTGTACTTATATATACACATAATTATACACAGTAGACACACATATGTAAACACAAACATTTATTTTGGATGCGATTAATCGATTGCCCAGCACTATATATATATATATATATATATATATATATAGATAGATAGATAGATAGATAGATAGATAGATAGATAGATAGATAGATAGATAGATAGAGAGGTGTAGGTGTGTATTCTATATACAGGGTTTCTGTAGGTTTTATAAAGGTAAATTTAAGACCAATAAAAGAAAATGTAAGGAAAAATTTGAAGGGAACATAAGTCAATGTTCTCTAAATGTAAATGTAAAAGCTGTTTTATTAGAAACACTTCAAAGTTTGAAAATACAAATTCCAATATGTTACCTTTCAATTATTTAGAAAAAAACTTTTACTGAACCTTCTGATCACATTACAAACAAGTGATGTGCTTTTCCAGTCGTTTTGTCTTGTTTTCCACTTCTAAAATCTAAAAGATTCTTAAATCTTTACTAATCTTTTACTTGAGAAACAAAATTACATCAGATAAGAAATCTTGTGATAGTGATTTTATGATTAAAACAAGAACAAATATCTGCCAATGGGTTCAGAAAAATCTACTTAATAAAAAAGAAAAAAAAAGAAAAAAAAAGTAATTACTTGTTCTTGTTTTAAGCATAAACTCACTTCATTTTGTTCAATATCTCAGCAAAAAAGACTTAATTTCATAATTTTGCATGTCAAGTAAATGTATCTTGATTGAAGGATGTTTAGATATTTGTGCTGGAACAATTTTTTTTAAAAATTTTATTTGCAGTGCATGCATTGTTTTAGCTTTACTCCGTTTTAATGGTTTAATAAAATCGTAATAGTCAAAAAGCATGTCTAATTAATTGGAAACATTTTTTTTATTAATTGAAATCATGAAACATTCAATTTAACAGCAATGAATTAAAGGTTTAACAAAAATTTTTTTAGGGGGGCTATGATGTTTTTTTTAATGTATTTATTAATCTAAAAGTTGTCAAATTCTGTGATATTCCACATTATACAGTAAATTCCATTTTTATGAATGGATTCTGTGATTCATGTTTTCCACATCGCGGAAATCATGTGGCCCTAATTTAATGCCATGATTAAGACTTTCTGCTCCAATTTAAGGCCTTTTAAGACCTGTAGAAACCCTGTACAGTATTGTTCAAAATAATAGCAGTACAATGTGACTAACCAGAATAATCAAGGTTATTAGTATATTTTTTATTGCTATGTGGAAAACAAGTTACCAGTAGGTTCAGTAGATTCTCAGAAAACAAATGAGACCCAGCATTCATGATATGCACGCTCTTAAGGCTGTGCAATTGGGCAATTAGTTGAATTAGTTGAAAGGGGTGTGTTCAAAAAAATAGCAGTGTGGCATTCAATCACTGAGGTCATCAATTTTGTGAAGAAACAGGTGTGAATCAGGTGGCCCTTATTTAAGGATGAAGCCAACACTTGTTGAACATGCATTTGAAAGCTGAGGAAAATGGGTCGTTCAAGACATTGTTCAGAAGAACAGCGTACTTTGATTAAAAAGTTGATTGGAGAGGGGAAAACCTATAAAGAGGTGCAAAAAATGATAGGCTGTTCAGCTAAAATGATCTCCAATGCCTTAAAATGGAGAGCAAAACCAGAGAGACGTGGAAGAAAACGGAAGACAACCATCAAAATGGATAGAAGAATAACAGAATGGCAAAGGCTCAGCCAATGATCACCTCCAGGATGATCAAAGACAGTCTGGAGTTACCTGTAAGTACTGTGACAGTTAGAAGACGTCTGTGTGAAGCTAATCTATTTTCAAGAATCTCCCGCAAAGTCCCTCTGTTAAAAAAAGGCATGTGCAGAAGAGGTTACAATTTGCCAAAGAACACATCAACTGGCCTAAAGAGAAATGGAGGAACATTTTGTGGACTGATGAGAGTAAAATTGTTCTTTTTTTGGGTCCAAGGGCCACAGGCAGTTTGTGAGATGACCCCAAACTCTGAATTCAAGCCACAGTACACAGTGAAGACAGTGAAGCATGGAGGTGCAAGCATCATGATATGGGCATGTTTCTCCTACTATGGTGTTGGGCCTATTTATCGCATACCAGGGATCATGGATCAGTTTGCATATGTTAAAATACTTGTAGAGGTCATGTTGCCCTATGCTGAAGAGGACATGCCCTTGAAATGGTTGTTTCAACAAGACAATGACCCAAAACACACTAGTAAACGGGCAAAGTCTTGGTTCCAAACCAACAAAATTAATGTTATGGAGTGGCCAGCCCAATCTCCAGACCTTAATCCAATTGAGAACTTGTGGGGTGATATCAAAAATGCTGTTTCTGAAGCAAAACCAAGAAATGTGAATGAATTGTGGAATGTTGTTAAAGAATCAAGGAGTGGAATAACAGCTGAGAGGTGCCACAAGTTGGTTGACTCCATGCCACACAGATGTCAAGCAGTTTTAAAAAACTGTGGTCATAGAACTAAATATTAGTTTAGTGATTCACAGGATTCCTAAATCCCAGAAGAAAAAAAAATGTTTGTACAAAATAGTTTTGAGTTTGTACAGTCAAAGGTAGACACTGCTATTTTTGAACACACCTTTCAACTAATACCCCAATTGCACAGCCTTAAGAGCGTGCATATCATGAATGCTGGGTCTTGTTTGTTTTCTGAGAATCTACTGAACCTACTGGTAACTTGTTTGCCACGTAGCAATAAAAAATATACTAATAACCTTGATTATTCTGGTTAGTCACATTGTACTGCTATTATTTTGAACAATACTGTATATATGCATGTATACTATTTATATATATATATAAATGCATATACATGTAGATGTGAGTATATATAGGTATGTGTGTGTATATATATATATATATATATATATATATATATATATATATATATATATATATATATATATACACACACACACACACATATGTATGTGTATATGAGCATATGCGTACACATATAAACTGTACATATATGCACATTTACATACGTTTATAAATAGTGTATGTGTACATTCATGTATGTGTATAATTGTAAAGAGACAAAATGTCTATTTTGCAAATACAGAAATGTATTTTAATTCATTAATGAAGAACCCGTTCTGCTTATCACATTTATCACATTATAAACCAGTTCCTGACAGAAATTGAAAACAAAGCATGATTTAATATCCCCAGCCGCTAAAAGCACCATTTGATTTTTTACTCCATACCAACGTAGACAACAACTACACCACGTGCATAGATTAATCTTTGTCAATTGACATTTAATTTAAAAGTATTTGCCGCCTTGAGAATGTTTTTTTCCCCTCTTGACTGTGAATAGGCATTCTTCTTAAAGCTGCTTGAGGCAGATGCACCCTCGGCCCACAAGCGCTGAGCCTCATTTTCATCTAAATAAGAATCGATCCCTCTTGCTGTGCCACCCCCAATGCTTCTGATGCTTAGCCCCACTCTCCTGCTAAACCACCTCCATCCCTACATTAACAGAGAAAACTAAATACGAGCCAAGTCTAATCAGCCCTCATGTGCACCAGAGAAAAATGACCTCGTTTTCCAGCAGTCAAGATCTAAACAGTTAAAGGTTTTCTTTCGGGGTTGTTGAAACGTCTGTCTTTGATTTCTTTGTGATCACAGTGGACGTAGTATTGAGAGTGAACGTCGCTTTGTTCGAGCTCAAATATTGTTATTATGGCATGAGAGTTCAGAGCAGGTCGTGTTTAGTCTTGTGGGCATGGAAATGTGATACAAACAGAGAGGATGTGAAGTGGAGAAATCACTGGGAAAATATTCTAAGCCTGTTTCTTGCTCAGCAGCCCTGTGCTATGTTGAATAGAGAACAAGGGATGGAAGTGTGGGGGAAGGGGGTCACAAGAACAAACATAATAGAAGGCTAAAAGGCCCTCAAAGAGCTCATGACTAAAGCCCAAAGGCCAATGTCTTTTCTTTAGGCTAATGACGATGATTTAAAGCATATAAATACTTGCTTGCAATGTTTGTCTTGGAAACAAGACACCAGCTCAAACAGTTTCATTCAATTTGACCATTCAGGCAGAAGAAAAAAAATCCAGGGATGGATGAATGAATATCATCCTTAGTCCATTAGACATGCAGGATACTTTAAAGACCATTCAAAACCATTTGAGGGCTCAAACTGAGTCAAACATTTTACATTACAGAATTGTGAAAGAAAGCAGAAATGTTGAAAGTAAACATCAAGGCGTTTAATTGTATTCAGAAATCCTTAAAATTGTACAAAATATACAACAGTCTTTAAACCACACAGGTAAAAGTAGAGCTGTGAATAGTGCTAGTTGTCTGCCATCTAGTGTCCATCTTTGCACTTCATCTACGCATTCTTTCTTTCACACACACACACACACACACACACCGGAGGACATTAAACAAAACAGCCACAGACATAAAAGACAATTTAATATTCATCAGCAAATCATGGGACTGTCCACACAGAGCAGCAAGAGCCAAATATGCTCCTGTGAGTGTAGAATAAATAATTGTTTTTGTCCAAATTACCAGGTAACAGAAAAATGACATTAAGTTATAGAAAAAAAGTAGAATGTTAGATTTAAAAAAAATATGAATGCATAACCAAAATGGTTCTATCAGATCACAGAGCTTTTCTGTGGAAGCACAGCATCCTATGGGAGACATAACGGCGCTGTAAACTAGGAGGAAACACTAGATATGGCTCCTTTTATCAGCTGTTTGACTGGGGATGAAGGGAGATTCTGAAATCCAGCCCTGGAAGCTGTGGGGGGAAAAGCCTAGTGTTTAATGCACGAACCAGGACTTATTTCACACACTTCTGAATTACAGTAAAATCACCTGACACTATAAAGGTTTAAGTAGTAGAGCGGCACGATTAATCATTAAAAGAATGATCTTGATTCAATCACCAAAGCGATCTCATTCCTAAAAGACAATGATTGGCCTGTGCCTTTGAACCCGATTACAGCTAATATTAAATTCTGTGTTGTGGATGTGTTCGGCCACACCGTATCATCGTTTCTGTGTTACAAATATTCATATTAAAAACCATAGAAGAACTGGGATAAAAGTTTGTAGTTGAGATATAATCACTCTATTTTACGGAAGCGATCCAAATAGAGCAAATCACCTTTTGAAAGAAACTTGGCGCTCCAAATAAGGATTGTGTCAATTACATTGTTAAACCGATAGGTGGCGTCAAGTGAGTGTTAAAAATGTATGTCATTGAACCATTCAGAGATTTGTTTAAAATGCAGATTCATCTGGTCATTGAATCAATCATTCAAAGATATTTTAAAATAATTAATTTAGCTTTACTTAATTTTTGTTTTTAAATTGACTGCAGCAATTAACATTTTGTCAGCACCTCTAGTAAATGACAATTTTGTTTAGTTGTCTGTTCAGAATCGTTGGAGAATCGCGTTCAATTTATCCAAAATGCAACGCTTGTAAGTAGCGTTATCTTTCATACACTACATTAGATGTTGCTGCTGTTTTGCACTTGATTTTTTATCTTATGATCAACAAAAGTAACACTACAGTTCAAAAGTTTGGGTCAGTAAGATTTTTACATTGTTTTTGAATGAAATCTCTTATGCTGACCAAGGCTGCAATTATTTGATCAAAAGTACAGTAAAAACACTTATATTGTGAAATATTATTAAAATATCAAATAACTTTTCTATTTGAATATATTTTTTTAAAATGTCATTTATTCATGTGATCAAAGCTGTATTTTCAGCATCATTCCTCCAGTCTTCAGTGTCACATGATCCTTCAGAAATCATTCCCAATGATGATTTGATGCTCAAGAAACATTTATGATTATCACCAATGTTAAACAGATTTTAAAAAGTCCTACTGATCTCAAACTTTTAAAGGATTGTGTGTTGCTGTCTATCATTGACCTATTTCACAGAGTGAAATTCATATTCTTACCTAGTCTGGTGCTGGTCTCCTTCAGCAGCAGCTGAGATTTCTCATGGAAAGACAGCAGCTCCCTCATTATACAACAGTGAGAGTCCATCTGTGAAGAAACACAACTGCACATGACAGCAGCTCTCAAAAAATGTTTGAGGAAAAAAAACTTAACCAATTCTCTTATTGTACTCATTTTTAGCATTTTTTACATAATGGTCATGTAACTCAAAATTAGCTGAGAACAATGGTGCGTCTACATCATCAACAACACTGAAATTTGCAACAAAAATAAGTATTATTATTTTTGTTTATGATATTTGTTATATACAGTATACCATTAGTCCTATATCGTAAATAGCAGAGACAGCCAAAGTTGCATTATGCATTTTTTTAGATTTAATAGGGGTGCAATACAAAAATGCATCAATATGTATCGTGGATAGTGACAATCTTTATTGTGTGTAGTAAACCCAAAATGAAAATTACTAAGTGACAAAATATTGTCTTGTAAGTTCAGTATTGTGATATGTATTGAATCGTGACATGATGGTATCGTTACACCCCTACCATTTTAATATCTAATAGTTCGATTTAATGCAACAGCTACTTGCAGCCCACAATTTTATTTAGGCCCTTTGTATTAAAGGTTTGGACATCTTTAGTACATAGTTACAACAAACAAAATGTAAAGAAATCTTTACATTTAATCAAAAATATTTGTTGCAAACATTCAGAAATGTAGCTAAAATTCTGATAAGGCTAGTGCAGTGTATTCAATTCAGGTTTATCTGTAACTGGTTCTGAATGCTTTTCAATTTGACAGTGAATCCTCAAATCTTAAAAGGTGCAGTGTGTAATATGTATAAGGATCTATTGACAGAAATGTAATAGAATATACATAACTATTTTTGCAGTGGTGTATAAAGACCTTACATAATGAACCGTTATGTTTTTATTACCTTCGAATGAGCCGTTTCTATCTACATACACCACGGATCCCCTTACAGTGAAGTCACCATTTTGCGCCGCCATGTTTCTACAGTAGCCCTAAACGGACAAACTGCTCTGTAGAGCTCTAGCTACTCTCTGCGGTCTCAGTCAATGACATCTTTGTCCTCTGTCAGCTACCGTAGCTTCTCTACGGTGGATGGTTGCAATTCACAACCTCACCTCTAGATACCACTAAAATGTACACAGTGCACCATTAGGCGTCATGGTCTCACCACTAGCTCCATGTTTCGGAGTAGTTTTTGCTGTCCCATGAGTACTGCCTTATAGTCGGGTTTGTTCAGAACGAGTTGACTCTGTGAAGACCTGGCAAAGCATGATGGGTCCAGTGGCACACCTTTCTCTTGACCCCGCTCCACACATCTGCAAAGGGACAGAGATACACAGCTAACCAAAACTTCTGTATCCATACATGTGCCGTGCATGCGTGTAGTTGTGCTCACTTGTCCAGTTCGTCAGCTTTGGTCCGGTGTTTGCTCAATAGCGACTCCCATGACATACTTTCAGCCTGTAACCTTCATAAGCACATGATGACCATTAACAGCTAAAGATGAACATGGCAACAGCAGTCATGAAATACATTTGATTCCCATTCTAGCATCTTGGACGGATGAGAGCAGATGGAGAATTACCGGTTAATGTCCTCCTGAATGCGCGCAGTGGTCATGTTAACAACAGGGTCACTGCACAGAGAGAGACATTTAATAAACTGAAGCGTGCTTCAGGTGCAAAGGACTAGTGATTAACGTAATCGACTCAGAAAACTGACTTTTACCTCTCAGTAGTTGTGAGCGAATTTTGAGTTTCTCTGCTAATGTCTTTAGCTAGACTGTCCCACTCTTCATGCAAAGATTCAACTGGAAGTGAATGACATTCATATAAACATTAAATAGATTTAACATAAAATGTAATAATTATGGGCATTTGCTGTGATGTACTACATTCTGTTTTTGCATTATCAAGACAATGTTATCTAGCTAGTATTTATTGATTCTAATAAATAAGGCTTTGTTGAAATTGCAAAAATTACCAATTAAACATTTTCTAATTAAACTACCGTTCAAATGTTTGGAGTCAGTAAGACGTGTATAAATAAAGTACTTATATTTCAATTAAATGCTGTAAAGAATCCTGATAAAATGCATCACACTTTCCACAGAAATATAAAGCAGCTCAACTGGTTTTAAAGGGATAGTTCACCCAAAAAAATGAAAATTACCCCATCATTTACTCACCCTCAGGTCATCCTAGGTGTAAATGACATTCTTCTTTCAGATGAGTTATATTAAAAAATGTCCTGGCTCTTCAAAGTTTTATAATGGGAGAGAATGAATGTTTCTGTTTTGAAGTGCATCTGTCCATCATAAAAGTGCTCCACATGGCTCCGGGGGTTTAATAAAGGCCTTCAGAAGAGATCCGTTTGTGTAAGAAAAATATCCATATTTAAAACTTCACAAACGGTACACAAACCCCTGGAGCCATGTGGAGCACTTTTATGATGGACAGATGCACTTTTATGGACTTCAAAACAGAAACATTTATTATGCTGCCATAATAAAGCTTGGAAGAGCCAGGACATTTTTTAAATATAACTCTGTATTCGTCTGAAAGAAGAATGTCATGTACACCTAGGATGAAGGGAAGGTGAGTAAATCATGGGCTAATTTTCATTTTTGGGTGAACTAACCCTTAACATTGATAATAATTAGAAATGTTTCTTGAGCATCAAATCATCATATTAGAATGATTTCTTAAGGATCAAGTGACACTGAAGACTGGAGGAATAACATAGAACACATTTATTTTTAATCATGCTAATATTTCACAATATTACTGTTTTTTTAAACAAAAAATGCAGTCTTTGCAAGTATAAAAGTTTTTTATTTTTATTTATAATTAATATTATAAACTACTCCAAACTATAATTTAAAGCTCTTTTTTTTTAAATAAAAAGCTAAAGTTTCTTGAAAGATGGTAAAGACAAACTTAACAGTTAAATTATATACAGTACTGTGTAAAAGTCTTAGATACGTTAGTATTTTCACACAAAAAAAATGTTAGGCCAGTTATTTATATCTGTGGCTGTAGTGTGCCAGTAGGAAATATCGGTTTACATTTCCAAATATTTCCTTTGCCATTAATTGTAATAATCCAGTGAGATTTTTGTATGCACAAGGAATCTGACAACAGCCGGTACGATCTGGTCGCACCATCATCAAATCCATCTGTGATTACAAACTTACACAGAAAAAACTGAGGCAACGTCTCCCAAACACTTGAAGAAACTTTCCTTCAAAGCTACATGAAAAACTGTGTGCAAGTGTACCTGGACAAAAGCTGTTTGAAACAAAGGGTGGTCACACCAAATATTGATTTGATTTAGTTAATTGATGAATAAAAATCTATATAAGCATCCTCACTTTACAGCACTTTTACACAAATGCCTACAACTTTTGTTACAGTATTGTAGCTTTTCAGGAAAGTTTCTTCAAGCGTCTTGGAGACGTAGCCGCAGTTCTTATGGATTTAGTCTGTCTCAGTTTAAATATGTAATCACAGACAGACTCAATGATGGTGAGATATCATACCGGCTGTTGTCAAAGCTCACTGGATTATTACAATTAATGGCAAAAGGAATGTTTGAAAACGCATACTGATATTTCATACTGACACACTACAGCAAAAGATAGAAATAACTGGATTAAAACCATCTTTTTGGTGAAAATACTAACGTGCCTAAGGATTTTGCACAGTACTGTATATATAATACAGAAACAGGTCATTCCTCTGTCATGAAGCTAGTGAAAATATTGTCAGAATATGTAAAAAATTTGAACAACTGGACTTGAATTACCTTGAGTCTGAAGAGCCTCTGCATCAACACCAGGAACAGTGTACAGACTGTTTTTGACCCTCTTCACTGTACTCTATGTACAGTAAGGGAAATCAAAAGATTTAAGGAAAAAGGCTAATTTATTTATTTCTTAACAAATATGCATTTTACAGACCTGCATAGCAGCTTTAATTAGCATCTCCAGCCTATCATTATCAGGTAAAGCCAGACCGATGGTTTCACACAGCGCTGAAAGACACAAAGAGATGAGGAAGTCAACACAACCCAATCCTAAATGCAGCATATCGTCCAGTGAAAGGCTCTTGGACTCACGCTGTGAGGAGCAGGGGAAGGCAGGCAGAGAGCGTCTGCCTCTGGATGATCTCCTCCAGGACTTCCTCCGCGATCGAGGGCTCAGTTCAGGAGCAGCAATGCTCACACTTTCCCTCATGCCGTCCTCAATCTTTGAGTCCTCTGGCCGTTCCTCTTCACCTGAACGTTGCATCACTGCAGGAGAAGGTGATGTGCAAGGAGACTTCTGAGGAGGACCTGATATGTGGTTACTGTCATGAGGCCGTTTGACTCCATGAGACACTTCTGAGACCTAGTTGTGAGATGACATAGCAGTAGCACAACCCAGCGTTATATACAGAAGGCAGGGGTTTACTATGAATTTACATACTTGTGACATTTTAACTATAGATATTGAATTATGTATGAATAATGACATATTGTGAAATATTATTACATAAAAAAAACTTTTCTATTTAAATACATTTAAAATTTGTAATTTACTCTGTGATGGCAAAGCTGAATTTTCAGCATCATTACTCCAATCTTCAGAAATAATTCTACTATGATGATTTAGTTACTTGTCGCAAACATTTGAACAGTAACGTTACATTATAAAAGAAGAAAAGAAAACAGATTTACCCTGGTGTCGATGTTGCTGGCATCACATCTGTGAGAGATTACATTGTCATGTAGATTACAGCACACCGAACAAACTACACAACCTTGTTTGTTGCATCCAATATATTGCAACGTATTTAAAATAATAGCTACCAGTATTTGTCCATTAACTAACCAAGTATCGTATGTAAACAGTTTAGCTGACAACAACAACAACCGCTTTAAACGCTGTTCTAAATCCTGTGCTATTTTTAAATGAATTCTTCATGCAGAAATAACTATCATGTGTCAGAGGGAAACAATTAGTACATATATTCCCCGTGTTGTAAATAATAAAATACTCACGACTCAAATACTTCGTTCTGGAGCTCCGCCATTTTCTTTCAAAGCCCGCGCGCAGTGTCCGATATGCCCCGCCCATTTCGACCGTGATGGTTCTTGGGATCTGTAGTCACATTATATTAGCATCGAGAGCGTGCTCTGAGAAAGTACTTTGGTGGTGAAAATATGAACTATTATTTAATATAAAATTAATAATTCTTTAAAATTATAACACACATTACACAGATCAGGAATAACATTATGACTGGTGAACCAATTATAATTAGGCTATCTCTTCATCATGGCCCCTGTTAGTGGGTGGGATATATTATGCAGCAAGTAAACATTTTGTCCTCAAAGTTGATGTGTTAGCAGCAGGAAAAAAGTGGGCAAGTGTAAAGATTTGAGCGAGTTTGACATGGGCCAAATTGTGCTGGCTAGAAGACTGGGTCAAAGCATCTCCAAAACTGCAGCTCTTGTGGGTTGTTCCCTGTCTGCAGTGGTCAGTATCTACCAAAGTGGTCCAAAGAAGGAACAGTGGTGAACCGACAACAGGGTCATGAGCAAGGCATTGATGCACGTGGGGAGCAAAGGCTGGCCCGTGTAGTCCGATCAGACGATCTACTGTAGCTCAAATTGCTCAAGAAGTTAGTGCTGGTTCTGATAGAAAGGTGTCAGAATACACAGTGCTTCACAGTTTGTTGTGTATGGAGCTGCATAGCCGCAGACCAGTCAGGGTGCCCATGCTGACCCCTGTCCACCGCCGAAGCGCCAACAGTGGGCACGTGAGCATCAGAACTGGACCACAGAGCAATGGAAGAAGGTGGCTTGGTCTGATGAATCACTTTTTCTTTTACATCACATGGATGCCCAGTGCTGTCGCTTACCTGGGGAACACATGGCACTGGGATGCACTATGGGAAGAAGGCCAGCCGCCGGATGCAGTGTAATGCTTTGGGCAATGTTATGCTGGGAAACCTTAGGTCCTGCCATTCATGTGGATGTTACTTTGACACGTACCACCTGCATTGATGCAGATGATGTACACCCTTTCATGGAAATGGTATTCCCTGGTGGCTTTGGTTCTTTCAGCAGGATAATGCGCCCTGTCACAAAGCAAAAATGTGCTGAACAAACAAGTCAGATCCATGGTTGCCCTACCTCACTTGCAGGACTTAAAGGATCTGCTGCTAACATCTTGGTGCCAGATACCACATTTTCAGGGGTCTAGATCTGTGTGTGTGTATATATATAAATGTGTGTGTATTTATATTTTTTCCCCCCAATTTATAGGAAATATATTATTTAGGGGTTGGACAATAAAACTTAAACACCTGGTTATAATGTTTCTTACATGTGTTTAAGTGCAATTTTTTTCCCTGATGAAGGCGACGCGAGGCAACAACACAGTCGGCTTTCATCAGTGCTAGTTTGCAGTCGGTTTGGTGTCTATACCTTTAGTATGATGTAAGGCCTCCTTTTGCAGCCAATACAGCATCAAATTGTCTTGGGAATGACAGATACAAGTCAGTCACAGTGTCCAGAGGAATTTTAAGCCATTCCTCTTTCAGAACACTGGAAGGTCACTATGTGATGCTGGTGGAGGAAAACGTTTTCTGACTTGCTCCTCTAAAATACCCCGGAGTGACTCAAAAACATTTTAGATCTGGTGACTGTGCAGGCAAATGTTCAACTTCACTTTCATGCTCATCAAACCATTCTGTCACAAGTCTTGCTGTTTTTGTATCAGTGTATTATTATGCTGATACACATCACCCCTTCAGGGTACACTGTTTGGACAATTAGGAGCACATGGTCCGGGGTTAGTACTTGGACATCCTTTTCAGACAGCTTCCTTGTGTCAAGTTACTCCTGTTGGATGTGGTTCGTCCCATGTGGTGATATCCCGACATTACCCTGGATACCACAGCTCTCGAAACACCACAAAGACTTGTTGCCCTGGTCACAGATGATCCAGCCAGATGCGCACCAACAATTTGTCCTCTTTTTACCTCTGATATGTCTCCCATTATGTTGTGTGGATTGTAATATTTTATGTACAGCTGTGATATTTCTCTGCTAATTCAACAATCACACTCTGCTTTTTCTGTTGGAATGTAAAATAATTTAGGCTAGGGAGCCAGAAGCCCCTAGGGACATCGGCAAGCTTCCAAACAAGCCACAGGATGATTAAAATTAATAATAAATAAATGTCATCTCATTTAAATCAGTTTGAGAAGCACTGATTTTTAACCCATTTTGGCATAAATATTTTTATTTAATTAAAAAAAAAAAAAAATTCTTTCTAATATTTTTACTTCATGATTATTTTTGAGTTATTGCATAGAAAATAAATTTAAAATGTCAATCAAAATGTTCCAAAAGTAAAAGACCCTCCTTTCACAGACCACACGAAAAACAAATATTAAAAAAAGTTCCACGCCCTACTTTCACATGTTGATATGAAAAAACATCATACCATATTATGCATTCATATTTCATCATTTGCATTCCTACATGTGCTTTAGAGCAACAAGTGACCATTGTGATAATGTACTTTTCATTTTTTCCTTTCATATCATACAATGCTGTTAAACCAAAGCAGTACAAAATCTGCTAGTTTTCTCATTCAAATTTGCGCAAAGCCTCGACGAGAGAGTCATGCAAATAAATAACACAACAAGAGTTTTTTTGGTCATTTATAAGTCTTTCTGAGGTTTGTCTTTTTACAAAATGACGAAAATAAAACAAAAAGAAACACTTCTTCAGTACGCCCCTGTCCTTGCCACGCGCTTCAACCGCACTGAAACACTCTCACCCTCAACACAATACTGTAGTTTTTCTTGGCCTTCAGAGCAGAGGGGGTGGTTAAAGATGTCAGTAGAAAGAAAATGAAGCTAAAGTATTAAGACAGAGCAAAGACAGAGAAAGAGACAGGGAGGAAAAGGAAACACTGGGGTGTGTACAGTATTGATTTTTTACGCCCATCCTTTCGCATCTCGCAGAGTTTGCCGCCGGTCGAGTACCGCGTTCCTGTAAACCCCGTTCACAGTCTGGTCACAAGGGGCAGCAGCTGCTTTGGTGACTGTTGGCAATAACAGTTCATTTAGGCAACCTCAGGGTTCCTTTGCCCAGCAGAAACTGCAAAACTCTGTCCACCAGCAGGGCAGCGACAAAATCCACAACTAGGACCTGGGCTATTATTAACTTGAACTGCAAAGAGAAAAAGAATATAAACATATGACACGTAAATCGCTATATATGCATTTCACTGATAAGAGGTTGAATACCAATTTACATACTATACACTATATACCTTTTATAAAACCTCTTACATAAAAGACCAAATAAAGAAAAATTAAGGAATAAAGTGAAGGTAACACGTCAAGATGTTCTCTAAAATGTAAATATCTAGGGAGAAACACAATGAGTTGTATTAACAACACTTCAGAGTTTTAAAATATGAATGAAAGGTCATTTAAAAAAAGAAAAAAGAAGAAGAGAGAACTAGCTTAAGGTTTGAATAGCTATGTTCCCAAACACATGGAAATAAATTTCACTAAAACTTCTGATCACACTGAAAAGTGCTGTTCTTCCTCAGTATTTTAGTGCAAATGTGCAAGATCACATACTGTGGGGCAAAAAAGTATTTAGTCAGCCACCAATTGTGCAAGTTTTCCCACTTAAAAAGATGAAGAGAGGCCTGTAATTTTCATCATAGGTACACTTCAACTATGAGAGACAGAATGAGAAAACAAATCCAGAAAATTACATTTTCTGATTTGTAAAGAATTTATTAGCAAATTATTGTGGAAAATAAGTATTTGGTCACCTAAAAAAAAGCAAGATTTCTGACTCTCACAGACCTGTAACTTCTTTAAGAGGCTCCTCTGTCCTCCACTCATTACCTGTATTAATTGCACCTGTTTGAACTGGTTATCAGTATAAAAGACACCTGTCCACAACCTCAAACAGTCAAGACTCAAAACTCCACTACGACCAAGACCAAAGAGCTGTCAAAGGACACCAGAAACAAAATTGTAGACCTGCACCAGGCTGGGAAGACTGAATCTGCAATAGGTAAGCAGCTTGGTGTGAAGAAATCAACTGTGGGAGCAATTATTAGAAAATGGAAGACATACAAGACCACTGATAATCTCTCTCGATCTGGGGCTCCACGCAAGATCTCACCCTGTGGGGTCAAAATGATCCCAGAACCACACGGGGGGACCAAGTGAATGACCTGCAGAGAGCTGGGACCAAAGTAACAAAGGCTACCATCAGTAACACACTACGCCTCCAGAGACTCAAATTGTGAAGTGCCAGACGTGTCCCCCTGCTTAAGCCAGTACATGTCCTGGCCCGCCTAAAGTTTGCTAGAGATCATTTGGATGATCCAGAAAAGGATTGGTAGAATGTCATATGGTCAGATGAAACCGAAATATAACTTTTTGGTAAAAACTCAACTTGTCATGTTTGGAGGAGAAAGAATGCTGAGTTGCATCCAAAGAACACCATACCTACTGTGAAGCATGGGGGTGGAAACATCATGCTTTGGAGCTGTTTCTGCAAAGGAACCAGGACGACTGATCCGAGTAAAGGAAAGAATGAATGGGGCCATGTATCGTGAGATTTTGAGTAAAAACCTCCTTCCATCAGCAAGGGCATTGAAGATGAAACATGGCTGGGTCTTTCAGCATGACAATGATGCCAAACACACCACCCGAGCAACGAAGGAGTGGCTTCGTAAGAAGCATTTCAAGGTCATGGAGTGGCCTAGCCAGTCTCCAGATCTCAACCCTATAGAAAATCTTTGGAGGGAGTTGAAAATCCATGTTGCCCACTGACAGCCCTGAAACATCACTGCTCTAGAGGAGATCTCCATGAAGGAATGGGCCAAACTACCAGCAACAGTGTGTAAAAACCTTGTGGAGACTTACAGAAAACGTTTGACCTCTGTCATTGCCAACAAAGGGTATATAACAAAGTATTGAGATGAACTTTTGTTATTGACCAAATACTTATTTTTTCACCATAATTTGCAAATAAATTCTTTAAAAATCAGACAATGTGATTTTTCTGGATTTTTCATTCTGTCTCTCATAGTTGAAGTGTACCTATGATGAAAATTACAGTCCTCTCTCATCTTTTTAAGTGGGAGAACTTGCACAATTGGTGGCTGACTAAATACTTTTTTGCCCCACTATTAGCGTCCACACCAACTCACGACACGTTCTGTTTATTATAAGCACACACTGAGTTGTGTCGTCTTCAGCTTTAAATGCAGGAGCTCTTTAAAGCAGGATAGATTCTGATTAGCTGTCAATGTTTTTATCGTTCATAAGCGCTCTGAAAGTGATTCCAATGATATCTCTGTGCCGTTATTGTAATAGTTGTGCCTATTATTTTATATTTAGAATGATTTTTAAAACTATATCTGAAAGGGCCTTAAGGCTCACACTGTAATGTACAAAACAGAATTAAATTGTTAAATTGCAATTATTTGTATGATAATTAATCGTAAACACAAAATTCAAGATTCTAAGTGTAAACATTTCTGCAAACATTTCGGATCGAGGATTAGACAATACTAGTATGTCACAATACTGATGTACTGACATACTGCATGCTTGAAATACAAACTTTTCCATTGACATCCAGTAATAGTTTGAATAGTGTGGTGTACTGAATACATACCTCAGTCGGAATATCCACTAAGGCAAACTGCTCATTGAATTCAGGTGAAGATCCCGTCAGCAGCCCTACTATGGCGAGCCCTGATATAGCGATGCTCCACAGCAAGGGCCGGTTCTCAGTCAGAGACTCCATGAACGGATGACCCTGAACAAGACAAGTTTGTTCAAATCGAGTTAAAATAGACATTTTTAAAAGAGTAGGCTCACCCAAAAATGAACATTTGTTATTCACAGAAAAATCTTTGACTAACCCCTGCTTAGTGTGGTAACTAAATTCTATTAAAAATCACTTTTGTTCACTGAAATAAAGCTGAAGTATGTCATTTTTTAATGACATCTGGCATTTTTTGTGATGAATTCAAATGTATTTATTGGTAACACTTTAATTTTACAGGGTCCTTGCTACATGTTACATGTAGGTACTATAGTCATATAACTATAAATTATCTATAATTACATTTTAAGTATGTAATACTTAATCCATAAAGCCTTTACATAATCCATAAAACTACATCTAAACCAAACCATAACCCTATAATAAAGTACATGTAGTTAATTAATATTACCCATGAATTAACTGTACAAATCAAGGACACCTTAAAATAAAATGTGACCCATTGTCAAATAAATTCATGACAAAATGTTGGGGTTAACTATTCCATTAAATGAAATAGAAGGGTGAAGTGCATGTTACAAAAGCGTTGAAAGTAAAAAGTAATTATTTCACAATGCTCGATACATGCATTAAATATAATAATTACATTAACCATTACAAGTACCTTATAATTAATGGCAAATGTGGCCATTTGCATGGCCATAGACATGATGTATACAGTACTGTTAATGAGACTGGGCTCAAACTCTTTGTACAGGTCCACAAACCGCTCTGTCCTGCAAGAGAAAAAACAAAAAAACATGAGAGAGAGGTGAAACATGAAGCCAGATTGCAAATACTATGAAAATCAAACAAATGTGAACAATGACTGGTGCTGACTGAACACTTTTACTTTTAAAGACAGTAGATGGTTTCTGTCGACAGAAGCTACTGTGGTCACTGGCGTAAGTTTGGGGTCTGTACGGTTTAATTGTTTTGAAAGAAATGAATACTTTTTTTATTAAAGAAATGTATCATTATTAAAGATTTCTATTTCAAATAAACGCTGTTCTTTTGAACTTTCTATTCATCAATTTCTCACAACATTACTGTATTTTTGGCTAAATGCATTAGCTTTGGTGCACAGTCATGGCGCAACTTTTTTCAAAACCGTAAAAAATAATCTTACCGACCCCACACTTTTGAATTGTAGTGTGTGTGTCTGTCTATAGAAAGTATATGTAAATCTATAGAAGTTATTAAATTATTTTTTTCTAAACTTAAGTATACTTTGGCCTTTACATATACAACTTCGTACTACTGCAAGTGGTAATATGGTAATACGGTACCCCTTTATTTAGTGTCCTTGTTACACGTTACTATAGGAATTACTATAAATTGTGCATAATTACACAGAACTAACCTTAAACCAAATTAATTATTATAACTCAGTCCTTAAATATATAATTACGCTGTAACATGGACACCTTAAAATAAAGTGTAACCGATATTTCTAAGATTTCCACTTACAAACTCATTGGCACAAGTAAGTATCCCATTCATACCTGGGTGGGCTTCTGCTCTGTGCCCCTCTGTACAGGTACACCAGACTGCAGAAGTGAACTGCAAACTGCAGCAGCACTGTGAGGACAGTGTACAGGTTGAAGATGTTAGGTAACGGCCGCTCTTTGGACAGGGTCTTCAAAGGCTGAGACGAACAGATGTCATACACAGTCAGGGGAACGCAGTTCATTATATGACAAGCAGCTTTACAAAACATTACCATCTCACCTTTGACCTTGAGATGAAAAGAAAGCAGCCGGCCAGCAGCAGGCCCTGAAGGGTCGCCTGGAAGTCGCTGAATTTCACCCCCTCCAGGTAGAGCACAGACTGACTGTAGGCCAGAACCAGAGCGTTCAGCGCTAGGATCTTAAACATCTGCAGGGTGGTCACCAGAGTGCAGCGACCCTGTTTAATCACGTGACAGACTGAAAACAGATGGGACAAAGTTAGGCAAACCGCATTTAGGACTATTAATCCGGATACATTTTCAAAAAAGAGTGTTTTCGCTTTAATATGCTTTAATATGTGTCCACAGCACTAGCGTTTTCCAAAGGTTTTTCATCAACATTTAAATCATCTTACTGTGCGCACAAGATATAATAAAAGTTCACTGAAAAAAGTTCACACTATTCTTCTGGCACATTCATTTAATTAGCAAAATATCTTAAAACACTTATTAGTATGTCTCAACCTTTGGAAAGTAAGTCAAACTCAAAAAAGCCAATGCAAAAAAGATTTTTACAGTGTAGGTTGCACTCAAGTGCCTTAATCCCCTCATGTTTTGCCACAGGACAGCAATTGTGACTAAATATTGTCATCTTTGTTTGCAGGAATGTAATATGAAGATTGTAGAAAGTAGCATTTATCTTTAGCAACACTGTGCAAGCTAATAGCACATAGCAGGCACATACTGGTATGGCCATAGAAATCTATAGGTACTATAATGTGTCACATGACCAGTGTTGGGGTAACCCATTTCAAGTAATGCGCATTATGTATGTAATCTGATTACTTACAAAAAAAAGTAATGCATTCTACTTTTCAGTTCAATTAATTTGCAAGTACCGCAACATTACTTTCCATAAAAAGTAACTAAGTAACATATTAGTTACTATTTTAGGGAGTAACGCATCATTGTAACATTACTTATATAAAAAGTAACTAAGCAACTTTTTAGCTACTTTTTAAGGCAGTAAAACTGTGGACAGAATGCCAAAAATCTGAGAAAAAGATGCTTTTTCAAATGTATCCGGATTAATGTAGACAGCCTAAAACGAGAGAGTAAATTGATCAAAAACATGTTCAACTTACTGCACTGTATAGAGGAGAGTTTAGAGGTGAATGGAGCAGCAATGGAGGCGTCTCCCAGCTTAACCACCTGAATCTGATCTTCTTCTAACTCTCGCAGTACCTGACTGATCCTCTCCTATGACACAAGGCATTTATGCAACATAGGTTTAATAAATGTAGAAGTTCAGAGCATGATCATAGAGCGGGTCTGTTTATAAACCGTCCCCAAAAAACACCTTTTGTGCAGCTAGCTGCTCCTCTCTCTGGGCCATCATTCTCTGTCTGGCCGCACGGGAGCTGAGTTTGACCCCTGAACTCGGGACTGGGGGTCCAGGTCTGGGCTCTCCAGAGAACTCTTTGTCTTTGCTTCTCTTCTTTTTCTCAGGCATGCGCTCTGGGGCGTTAGCTAACAAGGCCACACCTGGTAAACACAAAGGACGTGTTATGATATGGATACATCTACTGCTTAAAGTATGTTCCAGATTCAATACAATACAATCTGTGACATGCTGTTGAGTGACACTGAAATAAAAAGAACACCATTAATGCACTCATGTTTGTGTAAAGAGCAGTGGTACTCAAGCAGGGGGCCGGGGCCACCAGGAGGCCTCGAATATTTCCATAGGGGCCTCAAGATTACTAAAAATGATTTTAAATAAGCTTTAAGATAAACTAAAACAATATTTTTCTTATATTAAATTCACCCCCTCAAACTTAGTTTGTTGACCAGGGTTCCCACAGTCTTGGAAAACCGGGATATATGAGGATAGCCTAACTATAAACATTTCCAAGACCTGTCATTTGATAAAACTTAAAGCGCCATGGCCATTTTGGTAACACTTTTCAATAATGTTATTAAAAATACTTCTAAAGATGTATTAATCTCAGTTAGTAGCATATTTAAATATTATTTAACAGACCTGAACTACTATGCTCATTGTTATATTTTACCAAGTAAAACAATCTGAGTAAAAAAAAAAAAATCATATTCTCAAACCTAAGTCACAAAAATCAATAATAAGTAATTTAAAATGCATTGGTTAAAACAGTGGGATGCCAGAACAATATTCATCTCTTTAAAATGTATTGAATTCTGAAATAAAGTAATTATGATTACAATTAATTATTACAAGTACTACAAAAATGTAATCTATTGATATTCTTGGTTTATGCAAATTAAAAAAAGTTTTTTTGGGATGTCAAAGTTATCATTTAATTAACATATAATACAATATAAAACTAAATGCTGCTCTGGAGCAATATTTATTGTGAAAAGCAAACCACAAATAAAAAATGTAATCAAAAATGTGTCTCATTAGGGTTATACAAATAACTTTACTCTTATAGAGGTATATACATTTAATAAAAAGTAAAAATTAGATTAGAAGTCTAGGTTTTTCTTAAAAGAACTGGCTTAAGTACAGGGACAAAATAAAAGCCAATTATTTCAATTGGAGAAGAATATGTCTTTATAATATCCCACATAGTATTATCATCACATAATACAAACAGGTTTTTGTATATGAAAAGAAATTGCTGCCTAATTTAGATAATTTTACAAGTCAAATTACATTTTTGTAGGCAAAACCAATGTTGGTGTTAATTCACCAAAAAACAACCCCTGCTTTTAAAACTCAGATATAATTGTAACTATATTTGGTTAAATTTGTAAATTACACGTGGAGAAATCAATTACATGCATGTTATAAATGTCTGACAACACAAGTGTGTTAAATGACTCACCTATGTGGGCATGTTTGAGAGCACCAACATCATTCGTGCCATCTCCACACATCAGAGTAATGAAACCCAGTCCCTTTAGACTAGTTATGACAAACTCCTGCACAGACAGGGAAATCATGTTGAACAGCTCAACAAAAAACCATGGGGTTTGATGAATACAGAGTGTGATAATTCAACTAGTGAAGGTTTCTCAAACGTGGAAAAATGACCTTCTGTTTGGGGCTGACGCGGGCAAACACTCGCACATGAGGAAGCAGGGCGTGGAGTAAACGGGGTTCATAGGTCAACCTGGTCAGCCCCTCTCCTGTCACACAGAGGTCGTACCGCATGACCAAATTCGAGACTGAGGATGGAGATAGAGGAAGGCACACGTTGCCATCTATGGACACCCACTGCCATTCAGCTGCAAAAAAACATAACGAACAGATGAAATGGATTCGAAGCATGTTACTCCAGCTCGCTGTCAGAGGCGTCACACACCTGGATTGGGGCCTGGCTGCAGTACGAGTGTGTGCTCTTTCTGGATGAAATGCAGCTCTCTGGCCACATGACACGCAGTTAGAGGGTTGTCACCTGTGATCATTACAACCTGTGGACAGAGAATGTGACAAATGTTAGATCTGCCTCAAGAAAACAAACAGGCAGCCGAAGGAAAAGGACTTTAAAATGGCAATAATTGGAAAACTATTTCTTAATGGACTAAATAAAACTCTAAATAAAACTCTAATAAAAAATCTCAATCTAAAGGAGTGAATCTAATAAAATGTAGTAATAATCAGACGACCCTTCAGAAATCCTTCTAATAAGCCGATTTCGTACTCTAGAAACATTTCATATTGTTAATGTTGAAAACTGTTTAATACTTTTGTGGAAACTGATTTCAGGCTTCATTGATGAATAGAAAGGTCAAAAGAACAGCATTGAAATAGAATTAATTTAATTCAATTTGAAATAAACATTTTGTAACATTATAAATGTCAATTGAATTTGTCCTTGCTGAATAAAAGTATTACAAAAATATATATACATACACACATCTTCCGCCAGACCACCTTCTGTATTGAAGAAAGTCTAGCGCCTCTCACAGGTTCAATATGCTTACTCTACGTCCGACATCATTGTCGTGCCAGTTACGTTTTTTTCATAAGTTGAAAAAGCGGTCCACTGGAAGCTAGATATTTTACTCTATAAAGATTTATATGGATATTTCTTACAAATCCCCATCGATTCACTTCAGAATGCCTTTATTAACCCCCAGAGCTATGTGGAGGACTTTTATAATGGATGGATGCACTTTTTTGGGCTTCAAATTTGGGGCCGCAATTCACTGCCATTATAAAGCTTGGAAGAGCCAGGACATTTTTTTCATATAACTCAGATTTTATTCATCTGAAAGAAGAATGTCATATACACCTAGGATGACTTGAGGGTGAGTAAATCGTGGGCTAATTTAAATTTTTGGGTGAACTATCCCTTTAAATAAATGACAAGAAAAATCTGTCGGCGGCAGCCCTATAAATACAAAAACCCACCAGTTCATGCCTTCAGTATCACTAATATGGAGGTTACTTTTAAAATTGTTAGCAAATACATGTTAACATATCAAGTTAATCCACTCACATGGTGTGAGGCCTCTTGTATCTCTCTGATCACTGCTTTGCTGTCGGTCTTGAGTGGACATGACACGACCATGAACCCTGCGAAGCGCAGGTCACACTCCAACACATCACGGCTCAGCTCTCTCACCTGAACACACAGAGAGTGATCACAACAGCCTATGAAAAATAACAGAGCATCTGTAAACCTGACGTACAGCTTTCATTCAGGGATCACAGGCTGAATACCTACCTGCTGATGGCTCAGGTGGCCTATCTCTTTGTATCCCAGTGCGAGAACTCTTGCTCCCTCCCGTGACATCTCTCTGTGCACCTCGTCATAGCTGGCTGGACACTCACAGAACTGAACAAACAATGTCTTATTAAACTATTTATGACCAACAATCTACAGTGAAGCCTGAAGTTATAATGCACAAAATAATTCTCATAATTTTAGGTCAAAATGGCAGCAGTGAATAATATTCATTTTTATTAGGTAACTCTAATTCTACTATAAGCAACAATCGGTCAATCAAAACATACTGTGTGTGGAGCAGAATTTTGGACCAATGAGATTTACCTTCAAGGTTGGCTTACACAAACCAATTAGGGTGTGAAACCAAAGAACCACTTAAACATGGTCTCATGAGCTGCAAACGATCGCAGCACATTTTTTATTATATATTTTACATTAAAAAGCTTGATGGTTTAACATTTGAAAAGGAAATTAAAATGTAAATATTGGTAGTGTCATTTTACATCTGTACTATAACAATCTGTATAATTTTTTATTTAATTGATACTAAACTAATTTGTTTTTATTTTAAGCACAGCAATATTAGGAATTATTTCTTATTTTGTTTTGTTCAATAATAATAAAAATCGATTTATTTTATAGTCATATTGAATGGGTCAAAAACATGTGGCCTATGAAAATTCAAAAGGAAAGAATAATCATTTAAAAAAAAAAAAAAAACTGTTTACTTTATGGTTACTGAAAAAGTTGAGTTGATTCTATCAGTAAACCCAAGTGTGAACACCCACATTTTTCAGGTTTCCCTCCCAAATTGTTCAGCCCTAAATGGATGGTTCACACCAAATCTACAAGTAAATAGTATTTTTTTTTTATTCTTTAAGTGGATGCACTCCCCTAAAACAAACACCCCAATCATTTCTAAATAAATTAATTGCCAGGTTAATTTAATTAATCTAAGTTCTTGTATTTTCCTATTGCAATATAGAAATTTCGAGCAGCCCCAAAAGCGATCATGGTGTTATGACATTAACGAACATAATTTCACAAACTGACTAGTCAACTATTTATTCCAGCAACCCACTGACTTTGATTTTGAAAAAAAAAAAAAAAAGTCCACATACACCATTGTTTTACACCATTGCTTTGGCAAAGTAACGGTCAAATGAACTACAACCGAGTGCAATATGGCTTTGTGCCCTTAACATATAGTTTGTTTGCACTGTATGTTTTAAAGCTAAGTGTGCACTTTGCTCATGCGGTCAGCTCGTGATCCGGTATTTTCCGAGTCTCTGAACGACTCAGTTCACAGTGAACTCCATCTCTGCATATGCTGTGCGGTTAGCATACATGTGGGAATGTAGAATGCACTAGCATAAATTTCCAAATTTTTTGTAGGAAGATGATTACAGCGTTACATGCCCCCGACACCCCTAGAGGGAACCAATGTCCACCCACCACAGTCTAACAAAATCCTGTGGGAAAACCTGGAACCTACACACCAGCAGTCTTCTTATTCAGTGTTTGTCAAAGCCAGCACTTATATGTTTTATAAACCACAGAGAACTAACAAACCTACACCTAAAGAGCAAAAGAGATGCTCACCATGTCCTTTAGGGTCTCAGGTGCACCTTTCACGGTTGAGATATAGCAGAGCTCAGTGGAGCCCATTCGCTCATATGACGCCAGCACTGACATCCTCTTCAGAGCACTAGCGAAATGAAACCTCTGATGGATCTTCAGCCCCGGAGTCTTTATGCTGCGAGGAAACACCTTCTCATCTAAACAAAGTGACAGAAAGCATGCAATACATACTAGGTTAAAGGTCCCATGGCATGAAATTTTCATTTTATGAGGTTTTTCAACATTAATATGAGTTCCCCTAGCCTGAACATTGTCCCCAAGAGTTATACCGAGTTATGGCTGTTTTTCTCTGCCTTTGAGAAATTGACAGCCCAGATGAGCTGATCTGAAAGCTAGCCGGTTATGACGTGAAAACCGGAGAGGTTACCTCCCCTTCCTCTGCTTTGCCTTCCCATAACATTCTGAGAAAATATATTCAGTTTATGTCTGCACAGGCTTCACAAAAAGACTTAATGATATGGATTCGACAGCACCACGACAAACAGTGAGTTACAGTGTTCATTAATGCCTGATCTGTGATCAGTGATTTCTGATGTGTAGCTAATCATTCAAGTTCACTCAGAATTTCTTTTTTAGATCGTCGGTCGCCTTGATGCCCTAAGTGTAATGCATCAGTGAATCAAGCCAGTGACTAAAACAATCGTTTCTGTTAGTAGCAAGAAACAAATCCCTTATGAAGTGATTCAACTACAAAGAGCGATCAGAACTCTCAGATACAAATAAGCTCGCGCTAACAGCACAGCGCTATTTTAATAACTCGGTACAATAAAACTTCCTCCAGCTCTCAATGATTCATGAGTGCCCAGCAGTCAGCCTCTCACTCTCATGCATAATAATAATAATAATTAATAATAATTAGTTACATTTATATAGCGCTTTTCAAGGCACTCAAAGCGCTTTACATATAGAAGGGGGGAAATCTCCTCAACCACCACCAATATGCAGCATCCACCTGGATGATGCGACGGCAGCCATATTGCGGCAGAACGCCAACCACACACCAGCTGGTCGGTGGAGAGGAGACAGAGTGATGAAGCCAATCATGTGTGTGTATATATATATATATATATATATATAAATATAATCCCCATCTTTGAATTTTGAAAAGAGTGTGAGATCATGTTAGGGAGGGGGCTTATATTATACATATATTATATTATATATATATATGATTAGGAGACCATGATGGACAGAGGCCAATGGGCAAATCTGGCCAGGATGCCAGGGTTACACCCTACTCTTTATCGAAGGACATCCTGGGATTTTTAATGACCACAGAGAGTCAGGACCTCGGTTTAACGTCTCATCCGAAGGACGAAAACCACGCCTCCGCAACATAATCTAACACTCATTTCAAATGCAAAGATGTCAGCCAATCACAACAGTGGGTGCTTTCACTGAAGTCTCACAGCAGACACACCCCTTGAAACAGGGCATTCAGCCAGAAGGGTAATAACAGGATAGAAAAAATGCCTTTTAGTTCTAGATTATGACATTTTTTTATGTAAAAATCATACTAACAATATAAGTACACCTCAGGAAACATTATAAAATAACAGAAAAATGCCATGACATGGGACCTTTAATCAAGCATGCTGTCAATTATTCAAAATGTCCAGATAAAAATGAAAGGTTTTCAATATTTTGCTGACAAATAAAAAAAAAGAACATGATGGAAAATTGATACAATTACACATAATGATATGAGCTTGAAAGAACAAGATCTGTGTTTAAAATCGGACCTTTAGTGAGTGTCCAGTCCGCTGCGGTCAGCATGGCCTTCTCCAGCGGATCACCCACCAGCTGTCCATCATCTAGCGTGACTAGCGAATGACACGTAGCCACCACCCGATGAGTGTCCACAGGAATCTCTGAAACGGGCATCACTTGTTTCCCATCTCTAAGGAAAAGAGAAACAGAAATAGACAATGGAATCTTTTCACATTTCAGGGGTTCTGAGAAGTGGAAGCCGTCAGAGGCCACGTACCACACTGCAGCTAGGAAATTCACCTTTTAGTGCTTAATTCAGTTCTGAACAACGAAAGATGTCAAATTGGGCATCAATCACTCAGTTGTTGCATTAGAAATACTCACGCTGCAGTGTTAAACGGTTTTCTGATGTAATGCACAGGTAATTTAACACAAAGTATAGTTTTATAAGTGTACATTAATCAAAAAGATAAAACTTTGCTAGATGTATGATGTTAATAACTGTGGAAAAGCGTTATCACAGTCACAGAAAACTCTTTCAGGATGATTTTGCCTCAGACTTTACCTGAGCCCTGCGACACCACGAACTACCAGGCTGTCGCTTGTCAGGGTGCCAGTCTTATCGAAACAGCAGATCTCCACTTTCCCAGCAAAGGGGATCCTGAAAGGTTCTGTGCAAAACACATCTGTAAGAGAAGAATTTTAGAGGATACGTCTGAGAAGGGAGAGAACAGTGAGATTAAGTCATGATGAACATGTTGGATTCAGTGCAGTCACTCACAGAGTTTGGCCAGCGCTATGAGAGACGTGTTAACAGCCAGTGAGAGCTCTATAGGTAATTCAGGAGGCACTACTGATGTGAGGATTAGAGTACACTCAAGAAACAGCTTATACTTGTTTCTGTTCGGGTCCTTCGTCCCTGAAAGACAAAGAGAGTGAAGTATGAGACCGCTTATACATTATATTTAATGTTACTCCAGGATCACAGATAAAACAGTAAAAACTGATATGATATGAGAGTAATATTTATATTACACAAGTGACAGTGAAAACTTTTTGTAATGTTATAAAATATTTATATTCTAAAATATTTATTCATTAAAGAGTCATGATTTTTTTTTTTAATTTTGGTTTACACAAAAATATATCTGTTTTCAACACTGATAATCATAAATGTTTCTTGAGCAGCAAATCATCATATCATAAGGATCACGTGACACTGAAGACTGGAGGAATGATGCTGAAAACTTTGATCACAGAAAACTGTTATTTTACATCGTAATATTTCACAATATTACTGTTGTTACTGTAGATTTCATTAAATAAATAAAATGAAGACTTCTTTCAAAAACAATTAAAATTAACAACCCTAAACTTTTCAATGGAAGTGAAAGTGCAAGAACTGAAATTTTAGAAATGAAGAAAATTCTTGGAATGTACAAATATCTCAGAAGGGCTTGTAAAGAGTAGAAAAGGCATTTAAATTAGCAGAAAAAATAGATCAGGTGTCTCAAAACAACTAAGACACAGCACACATCTGAACTGAACAGAGATTCCATGATTTAACTGGCTTTAAAAAGTTGAAATATTTCACTTTTCTTAAAAGTAATTAAGAAGTAATTAAAGGAGATACATTCTCTGCGATTTTAGTGTCTAACAGTATTAAATCATATATATACAACCCTAAAAACGTAATAATAAAATAGATAAAGTAATTAATCAGTTGATTTTTTAACAACTAGTCAACTACCCCGCCCATCCCTGTAAAAGGAGATTTTACACATGAAGGTGACTCACCCTCGACCCAAACATACACAGCTGCTGCAATGGCAAAAACCAACAAGAAAAGGATGAAGATAAAGGTCTCCAAGTTGTTGGCCGTTACCCTCTTCACACCAAACAGAATCGTTCTCAATAATTTGCCCTAAAAAAACATACAAAAGTTTAGACATACAAGATTAAAGGAGAGGGTTGTGGGGTTTCGACTCATTTTTCCAACCCTTTTCCTCATTCAGCTCTTACTTGTTTCCTGTAAATATTCCACTGTCCTCCAAATAAATAGCGGCAAAATGTCCAAACAAATGACTTTAAAAAACATGCAACTAAGCACTCACCTGAGAAGTGTAGAATCCCGTCCGCAAAACATAAGCAACACAGCCATTGTCTACAGCTGTGAAAAGACAGAAAAAGAGGGAGTATAATTAGATATATTAAAATTAAATTGATGTTTGAAGACATGGTATTAGGGAAGCACCGAAATGATTGGCCATAATGGCATAACGTCACAACATTTATTTCCATCGAGATTTCAGTTCAAGATCTTGTATTGACTATGCAAGAGTCCAGCACTCTGTAAAGTCTCCCCCAGCACATCCCAAAGACTTTCAATGAATTTAAGGTCTGGACTCAGAGGTGCTGATTCATGTGTGAAAATGATCCTTAATGCCTGATGAATCTTGACATTGTCATCCTGGAATATGGCCATGATGTGTCTTCCTACATGGTTGTTTAAAAAATGAAAAGCTACACACTGTTGGACAACGCTACACACTGTTGTCAAACATTATAACATGCTAGAAACATAATAATCACTTCAGTAGTGATCTAATCATTGACTCTTAAGCACTTGCCTATTTAAATCCAAACAGCAACTTTTTTTGGCAGGGTAGTACAGATTTGCAGGATTATACATAATATAATTGGTCAAAAAGATAAACCTGATTCTGTTGCATAGAACTGAATAAAGAATAATATAATTGATATTTAATATTAATAAATTTGTCAAATTTTAGTGTTACTTTCAATAAAAGGGTCTTATTTTATTTTATTGGCTTGGGTTTTTTCTAATCAATATCAATAAAATAGTTGAATTCAAAAAGACTAATACTAACATAAAAAAATATTTTAAATAAGAAATAAATAATTATTAAAAAGCATTTTCGGTGTTAGATAGTATACTACAATTTTCAGTGGTACAATAACTGTTCTGTTAATAACCTTCTTCCGATCCAACTGTCTGTGGATGGGAATACAAAAGCACAGAGGTAACCCAAAGCACATTGTTCTTTATACTACAGACACAATGCAGAACGGGTTGAAAATCGTTGAAGTTACACTTTAATAAATCTAAGGTTTATTGGTCAGTAAAGCTCAAGCACATGTAAAAGTTCTTGTGGACCAATCACAGCTGTGAGTACTAACGTTTCAGTCCAGCACTGGTTCGGAGAGGCGGGCTGTGCTGAACCACTTTGGTGCCACCGGAGATGACATGAAGTCTGGAGTCTGTCTGCAGGTTCAGGATCCTGTCAGGGTCCAGATCCTCTACCGGCTCCTACAGACACAACACAGCCAATTACAGACAGCAGATTTTGCTGATGTTTGCTGCTGATTCTGTGGAGAGAGCGACCAGACGCACCTTCATCTGAGGCACAGACTCTCCTGTGAGCATGGCCTCATCCACAATGCAGCGGCCTCTCAGTAGCAGCACGTCACAAGGAACCAGGTTATCCTGAGGAGACCGTCCTGTGACGACATGACAAATCGATGTTCGTTAGCATGCTACTGATATTAGATTTTTACTGGATGTATGAAGTACAAGATATGAAAGTAACAAAAGGTGTAGTTCATCACAGTAACTATGAACATGTGACAACCAGAAGCCGAATACTTGTCATCTTAACTTTTAACAGTATAAACATGGATTCAAAAAGATTTTTCAAAGGTTTCGAAAGCAGTCTGTTTTTTTCATCAAGGCTGCATTTATCATATTTTACATACACTATACATATATATATATATATATATATATATATACACACACACACACATACATACAGGTCCTTCTCAAAAATTTTGCATTTTGTGATAAAAGTTCATTATTTTCCATAATGTAATGATACAAATTTAACTTTCATATATTTTAGATTCATTGCACACCAACTGAAATATTTCAGGTCTTTTGTTTTAATACTGATGATTTTGGCATACAGCTCATGAAAACCCAAAATTATCAAAAAATTTGCATATTTCATCCGACCAATAAAAGAAAAGTGTTAATACAAAAAAAGTCAACCTTCAAATAATTATGTTCAGTTATACACTCAATACTTGGTCGGGAATCCTTTTGCAGAAATGACTGCTTCAATGCGGCATGGCATGGAGGCAATCAGCCTGTGGCACTGCTGAGGTGTTATGGAGACCCTGCCCTTGATAAAACACAGTGGACCAACACCAGCAGCTGACATGGCACCCCAGACCATCACTGACTGTGGGTACTTGACACTGGACTTCAGGCATTTTGGCATTTCCTTCTCCCCAGTCTTCCTCCAGACTCTGGCACCTTGATTTCCGAATGAATTGCAAAATTTGTGCGACAGTCCAGTGCAGCTTCTCTGTAGCCCAGGTCAGGCGCTTCTGCCGCTGTTTCTGGTTCAAAAGTGGATTGACCTGGGGAATGCGGCACCTGTAGCCCATTTCCTGCACATGCCTGTGCACGGTGGCTCTGGATGTTTCTACTCCAGACTCAGTCCACTGCTTCCGCAGGTCCCCCAAGGGCTAGAATCGGTCCTTCTCCACAATCTTCCTCAGGGTCCGGTCACCTCTTCTTGTTGTGCAGCGTTTTTTGCCACACTTTTTCCTTCCCACAGACTTCCCACTGAGGTGCCTTGATACAGCACTCTGGGAACAGCCTATTCGTTCAAAATTTCTTTCTGTGTCTTACCCTCTCGCTTGAGGGTGTCAATGATGGCCTTCTGGACAGCAGTCAGGTCGGCAGTCTTACCTATGATTGCGGTTTTGAGTAATGATCCAGGCTGGGAGTTTTTAAAAGCCTCAGGAATCTTTTGCAGGTGTTTAGAGTTAATTAGTTGATTCAGATGATTCGATTAATAGCTCGTTTAGAGAACCTTTTCATGATATGCTAATTTTTTTAGATAGGAATTTTGGGTTTGTACTGTGTGTGGATGACTGTTTGTCCACCACCACCGAAGACAATTTTGGACCCAGGAAAAACCTTGAGACAGATTACATGAAACTCACCAACTGAGACAATGTCTCCAGGAACTAGTTCATCACTGGATACAGGCCTCCATTTCCTGTTCCGATAGACCTGTTACAAAAGGAAAGAACTCAAATCATACATATAGCTCTTATTTTAAATCTATGTTCATTAATTAAGCAATAGGGCAAAAGAGACACAGCCTATTACTTAAAAAAATTACTATGTAATGCATTTATTAAATGGTTACTACATAAAACATTTTATTAAGCACATTCTTTGAGCACCATACTTTCAGTCCCTGACAAGCATACAATAACAGAATGTTTTATAAATATGGTAGCTGTGCATGCATATAAACTATATTGGCAAAAGTTTTGGGACGCCTGCCTTTACATGCTCATGAACTTTGATGATGACATCCCATTCTTAATCCGTAGTGTTTAATATGGAGTTGGCCCACCCTTTGAAGCTATAACAGCTTAAACTCTTCTGGGAAGGCTTTCCACAAGGACATACATGGGCATTTCACAACACACAAACCAAAACTGGAGCTGGAAGCCGAAAGCTGTCGCAGTTACCTGGATCATGTAAGGTTTGTTTCCCATTCTGCGGATTTCTGACATGTTCCTCATCTGCTGCTGCACCAGAGATGCTTCAAATGCCACAAGCATGAAGAGCGTAAAGACACTGTAGTACCAGTACTCATCCAAACACCACAGACCCACACAAAAAACCTGCAGGGGAACAAAGGCATGCAGGTCAATCCATACCCACAAGGTAGTGCTTCTCAGTCCTGGACAGGATGTATATTTGATACATTTTCAGTGTTAAAAAGCCTTCAGGACCAGGATTGAGAAGCACTGCCATAAGTTGATGCATTTATAGTATACTCATCCATTTATAATGTACAGGCCACCAATCCATCAGGCAAAAGTTCCATAAATATAACAAAAATAAAACCACATGCACCACAGATGTACCTGGAAGACAAAGAAGGGTGCTGTGGCCCTCTCCTTGAAGAGCTCCAGGAAGTCCGGCACCACCATCTCTGCACGGTTGGTGCTGTAGTTCTTCTCTGCAGCCCGTAGCTGTGCCTCTTCCTGATAGCCTCTCCAGTTCTGGAAATGACTCATGGGAAAGTTGATGGGAAACGCCACCTGAAGAAAGCGCTTCTTCTCCTTGCCGTCGTACACATAACGGATCTTTTGAAACTCAAAGGACAGGCTTTCCTCTCCATCCTCATCCTGCACAACAAAACAAATTTAATCCTGGCCATGGCATGGTTTTCTTTATTTCTCCCATCAGACGGCACAAATATGCCTTCTATGCATTGGATTTTAAAAAACATTTGCTCTATTTTTAACTTAAACTTTATTAACAGAAAGTAATATAAAAATATTACAAAACACACTACATTCACTTCATTTAAATGGTTAAGCTTATTTTATTTGGTCTGTCTTGACACCAGGAAAAAAAGATCTCACCTTATCCCTCAGAATAGGCACTAATTCAGCTGAACCATTGTTGGGTGTTGGTATAACTTTAGCAAAGGTGGCTTTGGCTGGATCAGACTCCTGTTTAAAATATAATTGCGTTAAAGTCAGCTTACTGTGCATTATTATGAGATGTCCCAAACATATGTTTGGATTTTTGACTTACTTGGCCAAGTAAAACCATGCCAAAAAAAGGTTACCAAAATGTGTTAGTCTTTCACAACAATGTTTATATTGCACATATATGTTTTAAGTGTTATTTATCACCTTTGAGCAGGTGAGCCAGCAGTGCGCGTGCACGGACCAGTAGCCAGAAAGCACTGTCAGGACGTGCGCGATCCCGAGAGCGGCGAGCGCCAGCAGGCCGGCTTCAATATACTCGGCAGCCCCGTAAACTCCAAACCACGTATATAAGCAAAGTGGGTAGAGGAGGAGAAATGGGAACACCGTACCGTGCAGAACGCGTGGCCTGCGGCTGTGGAGAGACACTGATCTCACCAGCTCATCGCTCGGTGCGCGCGTCTGCGTCCCCCCCGGCCCACCAACGCCGTCTGCGGCCATATTTCCCTCTGTTTTTGCTTCATCCATTCTAGAGTGTGCCTTCCTCCGTCGACCCTCCTACTCTCCACCTCCTCCTTGCAGGCGCTGATGTTAAAAAGACAGCTTCGCACCGGCCTGTTGTCTGGCCACTCTACAGATTTCTGAAAAATTTCAGACACATACGACAGTTTCCGCATACGCAAGCACGTATGCCGGTGACGCGATATCCGGTACAAATCCTTGCGTAAAGATTTTTTATAAAGAAAACAAACAAACAATATAATGATATATTAAAAAATAAAAACCTGATAGTAAAATAATATATATATATACGCTGATATATATATATATATATATATATATATATATATATATATATATATATATATATATATATATATATATATATATATATATATATATATATATATATATATATATATATATATATCAGCGTGATATATCTATTACACAATTCTTTTTTATTAGGGAATTTAATAAAATACATGAATAAAATAGTCTAGCTCTAATATATGTATTTGTATATTATAAATTACTTTATACTAACTGTAACGTTTAATTATATTAAATGCAAAGTAATAATATTGTATTGAAATAAATATGATTAATTAATAGATAGGTGGCATCCTTTCCCCATTTTATATTTGAAGCAAATCCAGTTCTTAAATGCACTTAAAAGTACTAAAATAGTGAAAAGCCAATGTTTTTGACACTACAAGTCATTAAGAATCCCTCATTAATATGTATATATATACAATGAACAATAATGTAATCAAATGTAAAGAAAATTAATGTTTTTTAAGTATTGTGCGTAGCGTAGAGCCACGCCCATTCATTCACGCTATCAGTGAAACGACCAATAAGATCAGGGTAAGTGTAAATATTGACCAATCGAATTCCTCCGGCGGGAGCGCGCTAGCGCGGACGTTCTCTTTGCACATGTGCGTGATGTGCCGTCGAGAGTATAACCTTCACGAGACTTGAAATTCAAAGGTGTTTATCATGTAAGTAGTGCTTGATTGACAGCTGTTTGTTGAACAAGTAGTATATTATATTTGTCATTCTTGCGCTGTAATACGACAATACGACAAGAGCCTGCTAGCAAACCGAGTTATGTTTGAAATTCATTAGCTAAAATGAACAGTGTATTGTATGAACTAGCATGTTTGTTTATTTTGTTACGTTATTTGACAGACTGTTGTTGACCGTATGTCCGTCTTGTTAGTCTTCCTTGTAAGACGGTCACCTGCAGCAATTATTTGTTGTAAATTGCATTTAAGGTAGGCTAATGAAACACACATTTAACTGCATGACAGGGAGGCGGCAATGGCCATCACAACCAGATATTGCCAGAAGGAGCTGGAGGAGTATGGTGGCTGTGTAGTGTCTCATCCAGCATCATGGCAAGAGAAGTGTCTAGACCTGAAGCTGAAGGTGGCTCAGTGCACTTCATCACAGTAGGTTCGCATATCAGGCTTTCAGACAAATGCATTTCCATTTCTTTTATTCTCTTTGCCATGCAAAGCTATTTATTCTTATTTATATCACAAATTGATGTTTCTTCAACTTCTAACGCTTAATTCTGTCCCAGGGGTTGAGTTGTATTAAAATGAAAATATTTGTGTTATGTGTAGGACTCTTTAAATCCGTTGTTTTGGCCCAGACAATAACAATCTATCATGAAAATATAATAATTTAATAGCAACTACCCCACAGTTATGCCATCACACAGAATTAATATATGAGATGTGATGATGTCTAAAGCAAAATAAAGAAACATCAGGTTAATCATACTTGGGAACTGAATGTTATATTTTCATTTCTCATCAAGCTGTATTTTGCCAACAATATTATTTAATTATGCGTACATCTGACGTTGTATTTCAAAAACGTTTACATTTGTACTTTCCACTGTTGAATAGTATTAAACAAAATACATAATTTGAGATGTGATGCAGTGATTCTGTGGTATAAATGTTCATGACTAGTAAAATTAAATGTATTTCTCCTGAGATGTATATCCATGGCAACACACACACAGACAGAACGATATCCACTGTTGGACGATGTTATTAGACAAATTAAATAACTAGTGAGAGTTCATCTTTCCCTATAGACTGTTTATTTACTCAGATTAAAATACAAGGCACTCTTTTTCTTGCATCTCAATGCAGTCCTGTGATAAGGAAGATCCGAGCAGACTGTGCCGGTGAGTTTTCAGTGTTTGAGCACTGTCTGCGAGAACCAGAGCTCTTCCGGCGTGTCAACCTCACCTCGCTCGTTTCCTTGCCTGTGTTGAGACCGTCGACCTTTCAGGAATAGGTAAGAATTAAAGTCTGTGTGTTTGTATAATGCTATAATCTGATTCGCAGATTGAATTTATCACAAAGAGTACAATGGATTTTAAATATTTATAAAAACTTTTTTCCAACAGCAAATGCTGCGCCTCAGCCAACATAGATGTGTTTGCCATTGTTCTGTCTAATGAGGACAATAGCACAGGTGTTTTATACTCAACACTGGGACGAAATGGATATGGAAATATTATATTTGAAGAACTGGACCACACACACAACAGACCTAAATCTTTTGCACACCTTTCCCCCCAAAAAACTGTTCCATGTGATATTTAAAAAAAAATTTTTTTTGGAACTTTTCACACTATTTATGAGGGAAATACTTTTTATAAAGTTTCCATGATATTAAAACATGAAATTGCAATAATAATACGCATTTCTGTTTTTATCTCTACAGCTCTCTGCTCTTTTGAAGATTGTGTCCTAATTTAGTAACCCTTTACCAACAAATCATTTTGTTTCACAGTTAAATCTGATCACAGTGGACTACAGAGATACAAAATTATATCATTACATTATATACAATTTTGTTTTTTTTTTTTTCGAAAGGAGAAAAAAAAGAACCTCTACTCAAATCAGTATTCTTATAGTGAGGGAAAAATTAATTCTATAAATATATTTAGTTGAATAAATATATTTAGATAAACTGTTTTTTTTTTTTTTTTTTACCATATGTGTATTTATGTGTCTTAATTCTTTTTTCTTTACAGGGACTTTAGGTAGCTTCACCTGTCACTGAAACATGGATTTTTTTATTTTTTAGATCTATATTAATATTTTTTAGTGCAATGGAAACATAATTATCTGTAATAATTAGTGTTGTCAAACAATAAAAAAAACAAAGGAGAAAAAAAGAACCTCTACTCAAATCAGTATTCTTATAGTGAGGGAAAATTAATTCTATAAATATATTTAGTTGAATAAATATATTTAGATAAACTGTTTTTTTTTTTTTTTTTACCATATGTGTATTTATGTGTCTTAATTCTTTTTTCTTTACAGGGACTTTAGGGTAGCTTCACCTGTCACTGAAACATGGATTTTTTTATTTTTTAGATCTATATTAATATTTTTTAGTGCAATGGAAACATAATTATCTGTAATAATTAGTGTTGTCAAACAATAAAAAAACAACAACAGAATTACACATTTTTACTGCAATTAATCATGCTTAAACACACTTTTAAAACATTGTAGTTTTTAATATTTCAGTGACTCTCCAAATGAATGTAGTAACAATTTATATTTTAAATATTTGTTTTAACTGCATCTTTTTATGAATGAAGGCCAGTATCCTGATACTAATACTGCTACGAAATCCTGTCTATGAAATGTATTTTTTTAAACATTTATGATGGACATTCATTACAGTATAATCAACATTTATAAGGCTTTAAAAAACAATCTTCGCATAAACCCATTATAATAAATGTCATATTTACTTGTGGCCTTCCTACCAAATTGAATAAAGTTATCAAACACCTTTATTAACTGCATGAATTATAAATTAAATATAGATTAATCCTTATTAAAGCTGCAATTTTCTCTGTTGCCTTTGATTATCATTAATGACACTATCACAGCAACTGGTTTATTAGGCTGCTGTCACTTTAAGATTTGGTTTTATTTTTCCACAACTAAGTTCATTTAAGACGTTATTTAACTAATTTTAGACTGCTCTTATGAGAATACTCGACAAAATGGGCGTTTTGGCATAATTCTGTGTGTTCAAGCGTGAAAGAACTCTATTCTGGTGCGCTGTCTGTGCGCGCATTCACAGACAGCGTGTTCTCTTTTGCCTTGTCACGCTTAAATGCATGTTCAGTTGTGCTTAAAAGCACTAGCATGATCATATCATGTAGCTAACCAAAGGATGATAAAAAAAACAGATGCTGTGTCAAATATTTTGAACGCGTTAAACTGAAAAAAAACAATGAATCGCATGCTTTGATTTTTCAGTAGTAATAATGTCTATTTTTAGTTAGCCCTTGTTATTAGTGACATGGGTGGCTGTTAAGTGAACTGCAGCCAGCAACTTATAAAGTATAGGGTATTCTATATCTGGCTAAATTTGAATGAATCCGTTTTCTTTGCATGACACATTGGTATTATTCTGATAGCATTCATTCATGTAATTGATGGCAAAAGAGGCTCTCGGGAGTGCGCGTAACCATAACATCCTTTTGACATTCACGTAAAAAAATCAGTAGACATGCTGATGCTGGAAGGTCTCGTTTTTCAAGTTTCGGTAGGCTACAAGCTGTTCACACACTGGCAATAAAAAGTGATTAATACATTAAAATTCTTACATGCTAGCTTCTAAAATGTCTTAAGAATTCTTGATTTAGCATGTGAAATCTCGGTTCAATAAGCATGAATTCAGGTTTATGTCATTTATAAAGGGTATTTCTTGTTCTCTGTTAGTCATCGGTTGAATGTTTTTCTCCTTGGCGTCACTGTATAATATTAAACCAAAGAATGCAGACATGTAATATCTCCCCCTCACATGCCCACCGGTTCCCTGCGTCCAGGAACAAAAGACTGAAGGGAGGCATTAGATTAGGATTGCTTTGACCGCTGGTTTAACCGGAGGGAGGACACAGGCTTCTGAGCCTTTGACCACCGAGTTGGTCCATTTATCAGAAGTGGAAAGAAATGTAGCTGTTTTACCAGACTCGCATACTTATCAAGAATGCATGAGCCATAAATCACACAGCCAAGCGTCAATGTTTGAAATGACGAGTTATATTGGAAAGTTAACCCGAGAACACCATACACAAAAAAAACTGGTTTACTGAAAGTGATCACACTAAAAAGAAACGGAAAGACGTACCATTCATCTCCCCACCAACAGCTGTCACCACCGCAGTCCTTTGAAGAAATATTATAACACTCGAAATAAAACAGTCCAGTATCACAAAATGGTTCATGAGTATGTGAGCAGTCAGCTGCACACTTAATTTACCAGAAAGTCATGTCCAGTGTACTAGAGGATTTTCATAAGCAGATGGCGTTACTGTACATTCTTCAATATAAATAGTACATTTCACATAATTATACAGTATATCATGCTGCAACATAAATATTCCAATGCTATTGTTGCCATTAAAAACAAGTCAACAAGAACATAATGAGTAAAAAGAGGTGAAGTAAATAACTACACATATAACAACAGAGCTAATTACAACAACAGTCATATGACCAACACATTTAGTATATTACAATAAAGCACAATTAGCAACACTTTGCCAAGTGTACACGTACTGTAACAATTAGGGGGTCTTCTTAATACTTTGTGCTATTTTTCCTGTCAGTACTAAAGAGATAGATGTGATATTTATCAACCCTGTAACTGCAAGGCTAACTAACCCTGTAACAGCAATAACCCTGATTATTTCCTCATCACGGAGTCATCTCAGTTCGGAGATTAGAGCACATCCCTACATTTTACCTGATGCCTAACAATCTAAAACCGGCCTGGTAATCATAATCACCGTGGAGCAATGCCACTGCAGAAACAAATCAAGGCCCTGGATCGTTTTTACAATTCTCAAATTTACCCTGTTTCCAAATTTAATATTGTTTAAAACCTGAGATTTTTAATTAAATAATCTAATTTGTGATTTGGTAAATGTTAAATTAAAGAATAATCAAGACTCCCTCACAATTAATTTTTTTCTTTGAGATATCTGCTTATATCATTATTTTATTGTGTACGGTTTTCATTTTTAATATTTTGTGTCTTTAATTGTCTAATGCACAGTTAAGGCGGCTTGAAAAAAACAATAAACCATAAATCTGAGAAACCGGCAGTATTTAAAACAAATTAACAAATACTGCACTAGCTGTCTACATTTTTTATTTGTGAAAAGGAATTTAAAATGATAAAGGTGCACTCAGTAGGCTATTTCTTTCTCATTAAAAGTGTTTTACACTTAAAAAAATCAATGGTACTTTTGAAAAACATGAGATGAAGACTCCAGTCATATAACAGCTGTCTTATTTTACATGGGGTTGGATACTATTACATTGAGATATTATTATTATTATTATTATTATAGATAGTTTTTAGTAATATTTTATATGTTCCGTTTCCATTCTAATTTTAGTTATCCCCTCCCCAACCCCATTTTTTTAGATTTGCTTTTGAAACAAAAATGTCTATATAGTTTTTATTCATTTTTATTCTAGTTTTAGTTTTGTTAAACTAAGTTGAAACTAAATGAAAATTAGACATGTTGCCCTGGCAAGTAGACAACATTTGTTAACATCTCATTTATTTAAAGTAACGTTTTTAATGGTTTTAGTTTACTATAATAACACTGCTTCAAATCCTGCTTTGTGTTTGTGTGATGCTGCATCCACACCACCAGGTGTCAGTGCAAGTCCAAGACAACTGCTATATCGTTCAGCTTGACATACCTAAAACTACTGAGTGCAACTTTAATATACATTTTTACTTGACAAGAAATATTAATGTACATTTGACTTTTGCCAGCATGCTAGACTATTTTGGTTTTCACATTAATAAAGATGGTTTCTTTTTCATAAGGAAGGACATATTGACCGCAATAAGAAGAGAACATTGTAAATTGGTTTGGGCTGTGTCTGAAATCACTCCTATACCCTTCCATCATTTGAAGGGAGAGCAGTTTTTAGTGGTGTTTGAAACCATAGTGGACAGAACTTCTGGCTCTCTGGGTTTCATTCACTCATTCGGTGGACTATATCAGTGATGTAGTGAATAGAGAGCTGCAGGGATGACATATTTTTGTAGGCCAAAACCCAGAAACGAGTTAGCATTTAGCACTTCCGGTTCCATCATCTTGAAAGTCGATGGGGTTTTACCTGAAAATAAGCCTGAAGGTCTATTGTTAACATAGGCTCATTTTCACATTTTATCTACAGCATAAAATGCATGATTAATAGCTTTTAATTGTCTAGAAAAAAAGTTGTTTGTTAACAAGTGGCTAAATGGGACTACAGAGGTTGTTGGGGACATTAAAGGTGGAGTAAACCATTTTTGAGAACAACACTTGACATTTATATTCAACCCAGACAAACACACCCTTCCCTTCATTGCTCCAATGCAAGAGTGGATGTCTCTGATGATGAATGAACAAAAAGGAAGAACAAAAAATGAACATACGGTACACAAGAGCAAGAGCTGGCTGTTAGTCACCAGCAGCACAACAGTCAACACTCAAAACTGTCCTGCTACTATAACTAACATTACAACAGCAGTGTATCTTGTTTCTGTGACACATAAGCCCCTTTCACACAGAGCGTTGATCCAAAAAATTGCCCTAAAATTGCTAGAGTGCCTTCTGTGTGAACGCAAACGCATCCCGGGATCGATTCCAGGATGGGGACCTAGTAGTAACATAGCCAAGATCAATCCTGGAACGTGCTCTGTGTAATCAAAAGGCAGGATCAATGCTGTAAGGGGTGTGTCGTAGTGACGATGCTGAATCTGAGCAGCTTACTGGAACACTATGCAATGAGCTAGCTTGTGATCGAATCATAAAAAATTGCACAAGCGTGAAGAGAGAGAGAAATCACGGATCATTAGCAAATTTAATGTTAACCCTTCACATTCCTGATGTCACGTGTCTTTATGGGATGTGTGTGTACGCTTGCACAGATTCCAGAAAATCAATGGCAGTGTGAACGAACCAAAATCAAACGAACCTGGGACACATTATCAAGTGTATTTTCCGGAATCTCTGTGCGAAAGGGGTTATAGCAAAACCAGTTACTTGCGTATGGAGCAGAAACAAGGCAACTGTGAAGTTCGTTTTCAAGTGTGTTGTGGAGCTCGCTTTCTCAAAAATCACTTACTGCACCTTTAATGTAGTATTTGTGAGGATCTTTTGACAGAAATGCAATATAATATACATAGCTATGTTTTCAGTGGTGTATAAAGACTATCTCCATACACCGCGGGTCCCCTTCCAGTGAAGTCACCATTTTGCGCCACCATGTTTCTACAGTAGCCCTAAACAGACAAACTGCTCTACAGAGCTCTAGCTACTCTCTGCTATCTTAGTCGATGACATCTTTGTCCTCTGTCAGCCAGCGTAGCTTCTCTATGTGCTTCGAAAGAGAGGGGCAAGTGGTGGGCGGTTGCAATTAGCAACCTCACCACTAGATGGCACTAATTTACACAGTGCACCTTTAAACATCACACCGAACTAGTCGACTCTTTAATACACTATTCTTTATAAAAAAAAATTTTTTTAAAATGAAGACAGAAATATTTGTTGGGAGCTTAATGTGAACGTGGTGTAGTTTGTTTGTATGTTTAAGAGTTTTACTTCTGCCGATAGTATTTAGGCTTCAACATTTTCAAAAGATTATCATGATGAACAAAACGTAAGAATCACAAACTCTTACAGAGCATTTTCTGCAATAATCCAATAGAAAAATCAGATTGTTTTTTTTATCAAGGGTGATGCTAACTTTTGGGTAGGCCTACAAAATACATCATTCAAGCACTCTAATAGCGAATGAGAGTATAGGGGAAGATTTTGGATACAGACCTTTGGATACAGTTTGTTAGTTTTACAGCAAGTAGAGTGTGAGGTAACACTTGCGCTTCATGAACAGCTGCCTGTTGATATCTGCACCTTTGACTGTCGAAAAAATGTGTGCATATGTGTGATATAAAACATGATATTCCAGTGAATTCCTATTCTGTCCATGTCATATAGAATTTTTAGGGTCTGATACTGTCTTGGTCTGATTGGTTAGAGCTTTATTGGCACAACTAAGATACGAATGTGGGATTCGGTTAGTTCTGACGATGAGAGACGCCTCCAGTGAGACTCATCTATTTGTTGCCCCCTGCAGTGGTAGAGGAGCGCTTTAGGTAGGTGGAACCAGGGTCATGAGGTAAAGTAGGAGTTTTGCATTGAGTAGAGGCGATCAATGGGATTTCCTATCCGTCCTGCCAGAATTCCACCATCTGCGGTCGACAAGAGACAGTCACCAAGATGACTGAGACTTCCATCACTGTCCAAGTCATGGAATACTGTCTCTGAGTCTGAAATGAATTCAGTGTTCAAACACAAACATTTCAGTTGACGAAAAGAATAAGCGATGCAGAAGTTGATACATTAGGAGATCCTTACCATAGGAGTGCATCTGCTCGGGGCCGAGCTGTGGTGGCGTGAGCCCGTGTCGGAACTGCTCGCTGCCGTATATGTTCGGATCCAAAGCCAGCAGTTGTTGCCGTGGCAGAGAGGAATATGAGAGCAACCCATCTAGTCCGTGACTGCTCGAGCCATCTGTGAAGAGACAGAGCTGGGTTCATACCTACCATCAAGCCATTTCACACAGTTGTCCATCCACTCTGTCTTACCCTCGCTGTCATCGTTGCTCTGGCGCCCCCCTCTGCTCGGGCCCCTCCTGGTCCCGCCCATCTGCTCCTGTTCCTGCTGTTGCTGCTGCTGCTGCTGTCTGCGAGCGATCTTCTTCATCTGAACACACAACAACAACTACAGTTTACGACATTCTCTGGTCCAGGAACAACAGAGTGCCTGTATGTCTGTCTGTCTATCTATCTATATGAAAGTGTCTATCTATCTGACTATTTATCTAACTGTCTATCGTTCTGTCTATCTGTTGTTCTGTCTCTATCTCTCTCTCTGTGTCTATCTGTCTGTGTATTTATCTGTCTGTCAGTCTATTCATTTATCTGTCTGTCTGTCTATCTATCATTTTGTCTGTCTATCATTCTGTCTGTCTTCTGTCTATTGTTCTGTCTGTCTGTCTATCTATTGTTTTGTCTGTCTATCATTCTGTCTGTCTTCTGTCTATTGTTATGTCTGTCTGTCTATCGTTTTGTCTGTCTATCATTCTGTCTGTCTTCTGTCTATTGTTATGTCTGTCTGTCTATCGTTTTGTCTGTCTATCATTCTGTCTGTCTTCTGTCTATTGTTATGTCTGTCTGTCTATCTATCGTTTTGTCTTTCTATCATTCTGTCTGTCTTTCTGTCTATTGTTCTGTCTGTCTTACTGTCTATTCTGTCTGTGTCTGTCTTTCTGTCTTTCTTTCTATCATTCTGTCTGTCTATATATCGTTCTGTCTATCTGTCTATTGTTATGTCTGTTTTGTTTTTCTTGTCTTTTATTGTCTGTCTATTTATCATTCTGTCTTTCTGTCTGTATGTCTGTCATTTTGTCAGTCTTTCTATCTATTCTGTCTGTCTGTTTTTCTGACTATTGTTCTGTCTGTCTTTATCTATTGTTCTGTCTGTCTTTATCTATTGTTCTGTCTTTCTTTCTGTCTATTATTCTGTCTTTTGGTCTTTCTGTCTATTTTTCTGTCTGTCTATCCATCAGCTCGTAAGGACTATAAACCTTTAAGATTTCAAACGAAGCTTTATCAAGCCACATAAAAAAAAAGCTCTTTTGTCAAAAACTTTTTGATTTTCAGATTATTATACTGCTTTAAACCACACACTAAGCCTTAAAAATAACACAACCCCTAAAATATGATTTGTCAATAGAACAAGGATGTTCTTGTTTTTTTTTTTCTTCTTCGACCTGGGTAAATCATGAGATGTTTCGAACAGGAATTTATCAAAAAACGATGCCCTCCTACCTTTGCTCTCTGATTTTGAAACCACACCTGCACGACCCTCACCGTCAGTCCAGTCTCAGCAGCAAGAGTTTCCCTGACCTGCAAAAACAGAACATGCATGACATGGACGTAAGTGCTGTTTCCACAAATACTGCAAACCGGCGTCTTGAGACTGCTGACCTTTCGGCAGGGTTTGGAAGACACCTCGAAGGAAGCCTTGAAGGCGCGTCGCTGTTGCGTGGTCAAGATGGTGCGTGGCCTCTTTGATCTCTTGTGCTCCTTCCCATCATCCCCAGCCTTCCCCCCGACGGAGACACCGCCACCCTCCTCATCCTCACTCTTTACTGCAGAGAGAAACTGAGCATTGGCTTAAATGTGAAGCGTGTCATTTCTTCACAACCTTCAAGTGAGGTCAAGAAGTTTACCAGACTCTGTAGGAGCCGGGCTGATGGCGGCCAGCATCTCTCTCTCCTTCTCATAGTCTCCCCGGCAAAGCAGCTGTCCCTCCTTTAGCACAAACTCATCACCTCTCTGCAGCCGGCGCTCGCACTCGCAGCAGCTGAAGCAGCCCAGGTGGTACACCTGTCCCAGCACACGCATGATGAGCTCCGTGCGGCCGATGGCCTGCAGGCACGCACTACACTTCCGCACGAACAACCTGACACACACACATAGATGTGCACATGTTACTGAACGATCACTTTATGCAATGTTTTGTCTGTAACACTGGGTGGCAATATTTGACAAAATGTCACAAGCAGAAATTTATTATTTAACCATATTAAGCCTACTTTATCATATCTGATGTGCACATTTCTAAGGCCTCTAAAGTGTCAACATGATCAAAACTTTGCTGAAAAAAAAAACCTTGTATCTATGACATGCTTTCTGTTGTCTGAGTGATAGTTAAGGCTTTTTTGTGTAATTATAAAAATGTCCCACTTCAGGTTGTGATGCATGTGTTTTTGCTGTGAAATCTTTACGGATTTTATATAAAGAACATAACTTTTAAATGGTTATTAATATAGAAATTTGTATCAAATATGATCCACCAGGCTTCTTGTTCATCTCTCAATCATCAACATTTGATCACAAAACTAATTTTTTTTAAATATCTTTCCAAGACATTGTTGGGAGATAAATTGTGATATGTATATGCTTTTTATATAACTAGCTTGTTTGTTATACTGTTATAAAGATCTCATTGATTTTGTCTTATTTGTTGGCCCTATAAATATCAGTATCTGCACCAAATAGCATATTTTTGCTCAGTTTGGGCATCTGTTCCTCTGGGAGCTTCAAATAATTTGAATGTTAAAAAACAGTTCAATTTAACAATATGTATTTTCTGACTATTTTATATGTCAGGCTTTACAGGGTAATTTTATTGGCAATTATTCATTTGACAGATACTTTTTCCCAAAGCAACTTACGTTGCACTTAAGGGGATAGTTCACCCCAAAAAATTACCCCACGATTTACTCACCCTCAGGTCATCCTAGGTGTAAATTACATTCTTCTTTCAGACGCATTCAATCGGAGTTACAGAAAAAAATGTCCTGGCTCTTCCAAGATTTATAATGGCAGTGAATGGCAGCCTTCCATATTCAACGTACGAAAAAAGCATAACTGGCATGACGTATGCTGTCGGATGTAGCGTAAGTTGAAGGCGGTCTGGAGGAAGCTAGATATTTTACTTTATAAAGTTTAAAATATGGACTAAATATAGACACAAATTGGGCTGCCATGTACTGCCACTATAAAGCTTGGATTAACCAGGACATTTTTAATATAACTCTGATTGTATTCGTCTGAAAGAAGAATGTCATTTACACCTAGGAATAGGATGGCTTGAGGGTGAGTAAATCATGGGGTAATTTTCATTTTTGGGTGAACTCCCTTTAAGCAGTACATTTGATCAGTGTGTCACCTGGGAATTGAACCTCTGACCTTTGTGTTGCTAGCACTGTGCTCTTCGCTAATGTTTTAAACTTACCAATGATTTTCTACAAAGATTAATGGTTACAGTGACAGGGCAAAAGTGAGCAAATGTATTAAGAAGGTAATTTGTCCTGCTACCAATGCCCACAGATGCCTCTATTTAAAATGCGTTTTCCTTTGACGTGGCTCATCAACATCACAATTCATTTTAAAGGCACTCTCGCTCTTCAATCCCCACCAAACCCCTCGTTTTTTCCTTCCTCTCTCCCCTCCCTCACCGCTTGGTATTTTCTGCCAGAATTCCCTGTCCTCCCTCCCAGCCTCCCTCCCCAGCTCCGTGAAACTAATAAAGACAGGATTAATTAGATTGTTGTTTAAACAGTGCGATGCCCAGACAGACGCTGTAAACTCATAACCAGGGATTGAGGATAGCATGGGGTTAATCTCTCCTCTCTCTTTTTCACACACTCGAATAAACACACCATACTCACACACACATTTACCAGCACCTATATTCGGACAGGCTCATGTACTCTCATAAATATTGACAGGTACCCACAGATGAACCTGTAAACGCTCGATGACAAAATAATCCTTATGTACATTTCATTAAGCCAACGCAACAGTCACCATTCTTCCAAAATGTTTTTACACATTCTGGCGTGATTTTAGGCTGTTGTATGTTGCTAGGGTGTTCTAGGTGATTGCTAGGTGGCTTCTTACTCTCCCAAGTCAGAAAAAGCCCAAGTCTATTATATTGTAATCTCATGACCCATGTCAATGTAAATGTATAGGATTTTTTTGTGTGTGTCAACCAGGTAAAAATCATCAAAAGCCGCAACATTATGACTACCCCTTTAATATTAGTGCTTAAGGGTTTGTTCAGATCCCTAACCCTAAAAAATAAAGGTTCTTAATTGGCATTGATGGTTCCATGAATAACTTTTAACATCCATGGATTCGTTCCATTGCACAAAAGGTCCCTAATAAAAAGGTTCTTTGGGGAACCGAAAATGGTTGCTCTATGGCATCACTGTAAAAAAAACCTTTTGGAATCTTTATTTTTAAGATATGAGCAGTGAATAATGCTGATTCCTGCTTTAGAAATGACCACTAACGAAATTAAAAGCACATGTATAAGAGGCGATCTAAATGATAGATGCCGTGCCCGTGACACATGATAGGATGAAAACAAAACATTTTGGAGGCGAATAACATATGAAATGCGCATTTCATGGATAACACAGACTTTGTGACAGTTGCAGACAGAAGGTGTGTGTCGGTGTGTGTAGTATTCCCTATGCATTATGGGGACCAAATGTCCCCACAAGGATAGTGATACCAGTACATTTTGACCTTATGGGGACATTTTTTTGGTCTAAATCATACATGAAGTGTTTTGAAAAATGCAGAAAGTTTTGTGTGATGGGTAGGTTTAGGGGTAGTGCTAGTGTAGGGGGATAGAAATAACAGTTTTTACAGTATAAAAATCATCATGTCTATTGGAAATCCCCATAAAACTTGGAAACCAGTGTGTGTTTGTTAGTGGGTGTTGAGGAGCCCTGAGTGCAGGAGATGAAGGTGTCATATAAGAAATCTGCCGAAGGAAGAGGCAGCCAGGTCCACACATTATAGCCTCTAATCTGCACGGATATGATGATCCTGTCCGAAACGCAGCTGCTATGGCTAATCTGTCTCAATCCATCTGCCAAAAATGCCAAATTACCCAAATCACCACCTACTACACCCAGATCAAAGAAGACCAACTCTAAAAACCCTGAGCAACATTCATTCAGCTACTGACTGTAAGAATGACTGGCATGAAACCTGTCAAGAACATGCCCGCGTCATATTTCACCTCAAAGCCCAAAAAAAGGCAATGTTTCTTAAAGACAATGAAGCCTGTTTAAAGATATCTTTGCATTATGACATTATTTTCATTCCGTTTGAAATAATTTCCTCCCACTTCTCAGAAAAATCTCATTCTTGTTATCGTCCTGTGACTAAAAATGTGCTCAAAATGAATGGCAATTACAATTGAGAGTTATGGAGAACATCTGGAGCAATGAGAATATGAGGTAAGATGTGTTTAATTGTCATGAAAATATCACAATGTTAAACATCTTTATCATTATCCATTATATGTATGCTGATTATAATTCCTTTGTGTTTTTATTTTTATGAAACGTGACCTGGACACGTTTTTCTCGTGACATTCACAGCCAACTTTAAAAGGAGATCAAATGTTCTGAAAAGAAACGCTGCAAACAGACACATTAAACATGATGGTTACAAAAATCACAGCATATTTCATACCGTGATCTGAAAACCAGAGTTAACTGAGGATGAAACTACCTCGAGGGAAAGAAATTATTGGTGCAGGAAAAAAAAACCAGGCGGTGTGTACGTACAAGCTGTGTTCATGATGTCAATTCAATAAAGTTTTACATGAATCTATAGCCAAATTATAGTGTGGGGGCCTAATCTATGCACAAACACATAATTTTACATAATCAAACACTTACTGTCATAGTTGCAAGGTTTATCCCACAGACTTTGGTGCATCTTTGTATATATATATATGGAGTCAGTATGTAAATCATACATGTACACATAATTGCAAGGGTTGGTGCTGTGCGTGTGTGTGTGTGTGAGCGAGATAGAAAGAAAGAGAGCGGATATTGCTGTGAGGGAAGGTGGCTCAGAGCCAGGGTTCAGTAATCACATCATCTTCTTTTATTAAATCTCACTGCACTGCTTCTGCGTTATTAAAATCTCCCAGCATTCCCCACAACCCACTCCCGCCACCCTCCCTCCCCGGCACGCACGCACACCAATATTCACAATGATAAAATATGAGAAAACCAACAGGTAGCTGATAAAAATGTACACATCAGACCACTCGTACGCAAAAGAGAAAGCACAGGTGAGCAGCTAAACTGTTTATATTATACCCCAATCATGTCATAGACACACACTTATACGTACTTAATAGAAAATCTGCTTTTTTGAACTTAACACAAACACATACAAAGTACTGAAATAATAATCGACAGGTGGCATGCAGACTTTAATTGTCTAATTATGTTTGATTGCGTTGAGACACATCACATCATTTTATGCTAATAAAACAACAAACAGTGTCATTGTACACTATTAAATACTCGTTACCACTCTCAGCTGAATTCACATGGTTACATTTATGGCTTATTAGTCATATGAAGAACACTTCAACAGGCTTATTAGAAAGTGTACGGTCTATCAAGGTAGCAATAAAGTAAAATGACATTCCTTATGTAGTCCGTTTAATGAGAATCAATGTTGTTTAGATGATCCTGTAGAAATCACAGGTGAGAAATACCATTGAACAATTGGATTTTCTATTAACTCATTTTAACAAAGATAAATTTAACAAATGTATTGCTATGTTTTAGTTAATGTAAGTTAATGCATTAAAATTAACTGATTTGACCTTATTGTAAAGTGTTACAGATTTTATGTGGTAATGTGGTAATGGTAAGATTTACTTATAACCAACATTACTTTTGAAGGAAGTACATTAAAATTCCTCATAAGCTTTTCTGGTGACACTTTAATATCATGTCCAATTATCGCTATTAACTAGTTGCTTATTAGCATGCATATAGGATATTGTACTTATTAGTATAAGCACATATTAATGCCTTATTGGCCATATTCTACATCCCTAAACTACAACTACTAACTATTAATAAGCAGTAATAAATTGAGAGTTTATTGAGGCAAAAGTCATGGTTAATAGGTAGTTAATAGTGTTAATTGGACTATAATCTAAAGTGTGACCGCTTTTCTGTTTGTTCTGGACTTCCACCAATAGAAAAGGAAAATTTTCATACTGTCATCGATTCTGTAATGATCTCAGTATGCTCACCATGGCCTGCCAGTACTATCAAAATGTTTGTCAGATAACGAAAAAGTACTTTAAATCACATTTTGCATTTTAAAATATGTAAAGTGATATAAGAATGATTTAGTGTGAGGGAATCAACCTTGAATCAACATTACGTTTTGAAGGGTCCAACCCTGGTTAATTTACTCAATGGCTTCATCATTTCAATTACCGGTACTGTTTTATTCCTTGAAACACTATTTTTGCCTGTGTAGTGAATGTCAATGGGGTTCAAAACAAAACTGGACACCACCGTTATTTTACGGAGAAAAAAAAAAGGAGAAGTTTTTTGTTTTGCAGAAGAAACAAAGTCATACATGATTGGGACAACATCGGGGAAATTATAACGATTTTGTGGGGAACAATGCCTTGGCATATTTCCACTGTAGCAATGATGTCTCATTCTTCAAAATACTCATTGAAAACCTACAAAATGCATGGTAATTCACTTGCCGTTTGTCAATAGACCAAAGGAAACCAAAGTTGTATATGATGGCCATCATAACATGCCACAGAGTTACATCTTATATAGAGCATTTCACACACTACTTTAAAACGAAAATGCACTATTGATGTGCTGACGTACTTATTGTGATACATTTCCTGACTGACAGCTAGACCTGTCTGTACATTACAAACGCACACGTCGGTTTCCAGCATCCCCCGTGTGTATATGCGATACTCAAGGGTTCAGGGACCGACAGGATCGATGTGTTGAGTTGTGTGAGGCGAGAGTGAGTCTGAGGGTGTGTGTATGTGTGTGTTTGGATAAAACAGCTAATCCCCAGGCCACCAGAACGCAATATCCTGTCAGCCAGATTCTCATTTCCTGTCTCTCTGTGGCAGGGCGAGAAGAAAAAAAAAGATGCGTTGAGGGGGGACGGGGGATTCGTTGCCCCAGAAACAGAAGATACGGCAGCCCTGTTTGAGGATATCTATGGCATTCTTCCTATCTCTCCCCCTCCCGCTTTCATTTTTTGCCGTTCTTCTTTTATTATCTCAGATTTAATAAAGCCAAGGCGAGCAGCTTGTTCTGCCATGAAACATTTATTAGCCGTCTGTAATGAAATTGTTGTGCGGGAGGCGAGGTGATGGAGACTCATCACACATTATGCAAAAACAGTGGCAATATCACGAGAGGAGACACCTCAAGCTCATCTCTCCTCTTCCTCTGTCATCTTCCTCTCTCCAACTCTGTTTGTCACCTCCATGGCCTTCTGGCATCCCCTGAGCTCTTCTCTCCCTCCATCATTCCCTTACAAGTCTGATACGTATACTAACACTCTTAAAAATAAGAGTTCTTTATTGGCATTGATGGTTCCATAAAGAACATTTAGAATCTATGGAATCGTTCCATTGCACAAAAGCTGCTTAATAAAAAGTTCTTCAGATTATTAAAATGTTCTTTGCACCAATTATACAAATGGTTCTTTTAAGAACTGATGATTGAAAGGTTCTTTGGTGGAACCCAAAATTGTTCTTGCATGGCATTTCTGCAAAAACCACCTCTGGAACCTTTATTTTTAAGATTGTTGGGCTACAACAGGAGCTAATGGGCACTTCAGGTGTACAAAAACAAAACGTGTCCAAAAAGCAGTAATGCAGACAATATACTGAACCCCTAATGAGCCCCATGACTTTAACTACCACAATTTGTTTATATCCTCATATGAAGCTCCGTGTAAACATATTCATCAACATGACTAAACACAAAAGGTTGTGTATGTTTAAAACCTTCATCGGTCCCTCGGGTCAATTTGACCCGAAATAAATTTTGGAATTTTTTTTTAAAATTTGGTGTTCATCGGAGTGGTCCAAGACTTTAGGACCTTTGATGCACTTGAATTTTATTGGATCCGAGGAGTTTATGTGGTAGAAATAAAAAAAAAATCCCCCACGGGTCAATCTGACCCCCTTAGGAATGAATGGAATTCGAAGGAATGCTTCAGTATAGGACCCTATTAAAACAAAACTTTACCAAAAAAAGATTTTATAATGTCTACATCTGTATCTGAATGCATACTGAAGAGATAAACTCAAGAATTGACTTTAGGACCCAGCGGAAACAGCTCATTTGCTCCATGTAGAACTACGGCCATCTAGTGGCAAGAGTCATGAAATATCCAACGCTATTTTGACCTGCGAGGGACTCATTTGAGTGTGAGGGATAGATGAGGGTTAAAACTAATACTAGGTTTGGGGTGGTTCAGTGCCATTGAACTTTTATATTTAGAAAGTGTGAGTGGCTCGGCACCATGACGCTAGGGGTTGCGATGCAGTTGCTAAAGCGGACTAAGTGGTTTACAGGGAAGAGACTGCTTCAATCTTTATCACATTGTGTCTGGTTGTATAGCCCAACAACATAAGTATGAATGGTAATACTAATGGCCTTATTTTTACCATTAACCAGCAAGTACGACTAACTAGCTTATTGACTCAGTAGTGAATCCAAGGTACAGCAATGTCCTCCAACAGAGCCCATGTGTCATATTCCTGTCTGACAGTACAACAACTCTCTAACCACAACACAGCTTGTAGTCACATCTAGGAACATGATTAGCAGCGTTCCCAATCAAGACCCCTCCACCCCCCTCCCTGTTCCCACAGACACAAAGAGACAGCGAGCAGTGAGATGATTAAGCGAAAATGTGGGATAAATGGAGAGATAAACTGATTGGTGTCATCACGGCTATAAATCTCAACAAGTAGGAAATGAAGTTTGGAACAGAAATATTATTAGAAATCAGACAGTGATGGACGAGCTATAGAGAAGAGATGCATGGGGGGGAAGAGAGACCGAGCAGAAGAACATTTCTGTAACCGTCAACCTAAAAGCTAATAATAGTGACTCTGCTCAAAGATTTTGGTAGAGTGTGTGACTGTAAATAGTGATTTCCGTTGAAAAATTTATTATTTAGAGGCTCTTGTCTTTTAAAGTACAGGAGACATAATTGAGATTTCAATTAAAGGAATGGTCTGGGTTCAATAATGGCATAATGGCGTAGTATTGATGGCTATAAAAATGATTTGTCCTTCATATTCTTAAAATTCTTTAAAAAAAAGTACTTACAATCCGCTTGTTAAGTCATGATGTATCGAATACTGTTTCCAGGTCCAAACCTCTACTCTGTTTCAAGTGAGAATATGGTCTCAACCTTTCTCTTTATCTCTATTGTACACACTTTAAAAAAATTTAGATAAATGATTTAGAGATAATGATTTTTCAGTCGTAATACAGCATACAATGACTGTATATTTGCACCGTTTTTTGGTTGGCTTTTGGGATCTGAGGAAGCGTCTGGGACCCGGAAACAGTGACGCATGATGCCAGATTTAACAAGCGGATGAAAGAGAAAGAGGAGAATTTTACAGAAACGTGAAACTGATCATTTTATTTTACGTTAATTCTTCTGTTATTTTTTGAGCTGTTGTTTTTAAATACACAAAGTTCTGTCATGAAGCTCTAGATGGCGCAGGCTGATAGGTCCTTAACTCAACCTGCTTGCAATCACATCATTAGCCCCTTTCACACATACAGACTTTACTGGTAAATTACTGCTAACGGATCATGTGTGAACAGAACCTTTTCAAAAATACAGGTAAATTGGTTCCGGCAATTTTCACTTAATTCCGGCGGTCGGATGAAGACAACAGCGCAGAGTTTAAAGATAATTTCCGATAACTGACATTGCTACTGATTTTGCTATTGATGTCTGAACGGTCTTACCTGTAAAAAGCCAGAGCGCTGTTGCTTGAACACTGGTAAAGTAATTCTGGTAATTTTACAGTAATTTACTGGTATTGCTGTGTGAAAAGGGGCTATTCTCTGTAGGTTACAGATGATTGGTATAAGTAGCCAATGAGCTCGCTGCTCAACCTTCAAATACTTGGTTAGCATTTGCCTTAGCAGTGGAGCGCTTTCAGAAACCCTCCACCTTCCCCAGCTCCACCTGTATAGATCTGCAGCAGGTAATTCATATAGCAGCAGCATTTCTTACTTTCTCACAGCAGCATGTCGTGTATGTATTGGCAGTAGCAAGTCCTGTACTTGCTCTGCGGCAGCAATAACAGCAGCAGAGTAGCAGATCTATTCTGACTAGACCAAACATATCAACATTGTCATATCCATTACCATGCCAAACACTCTGAGAGTTGTCATGACAGAAATAACATTACAGAGAAAGGGATATTCTCAGTGCCGCCGTTCCCAACACACGCATTCACCACAAGAAAATACCCCAACCCCCAATACCTCAACATTATGCCACAAATTCTGTCGACTGAATTCAAATAGTCTGGGTCTAAAATTTATCGGAATGCTTAATGAGTCCAAAATATTCTAGTATGTAGTATTCTAATATCAAGTATTAAGTTTGTCTCAAATGTTTTTCTTAAAAATCTTTCTATATTTAAATAAATATAGAACAAATATTGGAATTTACATATTTGATTGCAGACTAATATTTTGGCAAATCTAGTCACAGTTTAGGACATTTTTGAGAAATTAATAAAAGGACACATAATATTATTGGTTCTTTTCTTAGACTCAAAATCTGAGAAGCAGGAGACTTAAGCAAAGAAAAAAAATCAATATTTTCTATATAGGTGAAAACAAGTAAGAAACCTTATTTATTTTTTGTTCTTATGGGTTCCTCCTAGCATCTCTTTACACACTGGGGGCTGTTTTCATTCAGTTTCCCACCCCGCAGAGTGATCTATTAAAGTTGGGGTGTCTTAAATATCCGCTCCTGTCTCCACTCTGATAGGCCTCTGAGATCCTCGCTTGTCTAATTTTCTTCCAGGGATCCAGGCACCGTACCCTGGGGCTGAGAGCCTTTATTGGTCTGGGACTGGTTTCACTAGGATGGGCTGCGTATGCTTTATCTACTGGTTGTGTGGTGTTGAAGTCAGCCAGGAAGACGATGATGGAGAGTATATGACCATTTCAGGGATGTTAGCAAGCATATGTGGGTTTAATGAATAGGGGTTTGGCTTTGAGTTTAGCTTTGGAAAGTGTGCAGGTGTTGCTGGAATGATCGAGAAATGAATAGTAAATGAGAGTCAGATTTCTGATAGCATGTACATCAGGGGCTGGAGACTGGGTGGATGCAAGTTCCAAACGTAGGTTTCGGAAGGTGCCTAATCATTCAGTCCAGTCAATCATAATTTCGAGCTTATTTAAGCAGCAGTCATTGAGCCGTCCCAGTGACAATTCTTCCGGCATCTCTTCTTTCTCTTTCTATGCAATGCTGTTAGGGTTTTTTTTTTTCTCAGAGCTCGAGCCGAGCCTCAGGATCAAGCCTACTTCGAGGATAGCAAGCCAAGTTTGTTTACTATAAGGATTGAATGGGCAGTCGAACTTGTGAAATAAATACAATTGTTTGTGATCTAAAAATGTATGCTGTTTGCATGTTTATTGTATTACTATGTGCATAGGTTTATTTTCCAACTCTTTTTAAAGTTTCTAATCTTTTATTAAAAAGTCCTCTGAAACAAATCCTTTCTACAACCCCTTTGGTCCACCTTTACATTTTTGGTATTTACGTCAACTTTTGATGATCCAATCAAAAGTCGACTATTTAATAAATGCATTTAAATGTTGATCTTGTTGTGAACGATTCATCCATACACGTGTTTCATTTTTTACTTATATATTTTTTAAAACTTTTTTTCTGGTGATGTATGTAGAATTTCAATCATTTACTCCACTTAAACTCCGCCTCTTTCTTACAATCTACTCACATTCAGATCTGCCTCCATCCAACCAACAACCCGATAGAAAGAACCAAGTCCCCGATCTACATTTTTTTCTCTTTTCCGATAACCCGCTTCACGGATACACGTCACAATACGGAAGAAAATATCTGTCGCTACTTCTGGTTCATTGTGACTTGAAAATAACCTGTCCTACATGGGGGACAAGTCTTGTCCTACATTTTTTTTCTCTCACTGAATACCATTTCACTTGGAAACACATACTATGAAACTGAAATGGGTTGTCCGTGCTGTTTAATGTTTAATAAAGGGCCATTTCTACCTCACCTAACTTTTACTAATGACTTTTGTTGGTATAATGATTCAGTTATTTTAAATAATATTTTCTCATTTAAAATTACTGGGTAATTTACATGTTTCCCTATCAATCGTATTTTTTATGTTGCTTGACAAAATATTTACAGTAAAATGTTAGCACAAGAAAGCTTTTTTGCCCATATTCAATTTTTTTTACACCATCAAGGATTTCTTGGCACCCCAAAAATGGAGCACACACCTGCTGTAGACTGAGCAGGGGTAAAGGTGCAGGAGTGGTGTGTGCTGACAGACAGACAGCAGAGAACACAAGGAGACATTGTTGTGGATTCATTCAAGGTCAGCCGCACAGGAGTGCGCCAAGTTTCCTCCACAAATACATCACATACCATGCTGCAGCCTCAATATTCACAAATAACATCTGCAAACCAAACACTTGCATCCAAACGCAACCAAAAATGCATGTACCTTTCTTACTTTCTTGACAAAAGGGACGAGATGAGAGAAAGTTACATTTTTAAAGAGGCCATATGCCTTTTTAAGGTTTTCTTTTTTTTCTTTTAGTGTGGAATGTATCTGATTGTGCATGTATATGATCTGCAAAGTAACAAAGCTCCTTGTCTCCCACACAGAGGTTTATTCTATCTAACAGAGAACATTGATTCAGACCTGCCTAAAACACCTCAATCAAAGTCCAGATAGTACTTACTCAAATGTCTACGCCAGTGGTTCCCAACCACGTTCCTGGAGGCCCACCAACAGTGCACATTTTGCATGTCTCTTCAATCAAACTCACCTGAGTTAGGTCATCAGCTCATTAGCAGTGACTGAAAAATCTGATGTGGGTGTGTCAGAGAAAGGACACATGCAAAATGTGCACTGTTTGTTCCTGGGCCTCCAGGAACGTGGTCGGGAACCACTGGTCCACGCCAAAGTGTGACATATTAGCATAATGCTCGCCCAAAGGCATACGCAAAGAAAGAAGGCGAGGCTTCAGTGGTGACGTCGCCACTGATTAACTACCATAATACGATGCATCCATGGAGAAACTAACCCACTAGGCACGACGGTTTCCAAAACCGTAACATGGTCACACTGCTGTCATTTGAACCACGAACCACAGTAATTCAACAATATATGTTAATGACATCATGTGCAGGTGGGGGAGTACTAACTTCCACTGATTAATCTATTGGAGATCTCCGAGATGCTGCTGTAACGAACATGGCACCTAATGACTACTTCACTGTTTTTGTCCCATGCTAGATCTCAGGCTCCCTCATATATATATTAGTGCTGTAAAAAAATAACTTGGTTAATAAAAAACTTATTGTGATTAATCACGATTAAAAACACTCAATATTTTTTTTATATAATTTATAATGTAATCATTTCACAGTTAATCTGAAAATTAATGTAGAAACAACATAAAGACAGAATATTTTAAATACATGTTTAATGGCATATTTTTATGAAGGAAGGCCAGTATCACTGATACTATTACGGCTCCTGATGTCTCCATTAAAATTTAAAATTTGTCAATTTTAAACATTAATTATAGCCATTTAACATCACAATGTAATTGAAATCTATCAATTTTTTTCTAAAAAATCGAACAATTTTTAAAACACTCCTCACATAATCACATCATAATACATTTCATATTTACCTGTGCCCTTCCTGCCTCTTTAACAGGTAGGAAATATACATAAATGGAATAAAGTTATCAAACAGTCTTCACTGCATAAATGATAAATGAAATATAGATTAATCCTTTTAAAGCTATAAATGTTCTTTAGTCAAGAGCAGTGAGTCATTTTCTCTGTTACCTTTGTTCTTTGATTAATATTAATGACAGAGAGAATTAGTGGCTGCTGTCACTTTAAGATGTGCTGCACATGATGCAGATCTCAAACATGTCTTATTATCTCACAACAATTTATATTCATTTAAGACGTTATTTAACTCATGAAAGACTGCTCTTATAAAGATACTTGACAAAACAGACATTTTGGCATAATTTTGTGTTAGCACGAAAGATAACGCAACCGGTGCTCGCCCTTCTGTGCGTCGTGTCACATAGACAGGTCATTCAAAGACAGCGTTCTCTTTTGTCTTGTTGAGCTTGAATAGTATAAAAGCATTTGCATGAATAAGAGCATAGTCATAATGTAATGCTAGCCAAATGATGATAGAAAAAAACGGATTCATTGCTGATTGCAAATATTTTTAACCCATTAAACTGGAAAAAAAAATGTATTGCATGCATTAACGTTGATAGCACAAATTTAAATACAATTAAATATAGAATGTACTGAATGTTATTTTGCTTATTGTGCCCGAGAGCAAGTACAAATGCCATTTAATGAGAAATTGTTCTCTTTGGAACTGTGGTTTCAGGTGGGTTACGTTTTAATCATCCAAATTTTCAGCATATGACTGCTCAAACTGATATGCTAAAATCGACAAAATTAATAATTGTGTGTTTACAGTTGCTGTAGAAGCCATGGAAGCTTAAGCTTGCAATTATGGTAAAGGGGTGTTTCATTTCTGACACATGCTTTTGACTAATCACAAACCGCGTGCCAACTGGCCAATCAGATCTCTCTGTGCTTTTCGGAAGGAGTAGCTCAATCAGAGCATTTCAAACAGACTGGGAATAGAGGTGCTGTAATAATGTACAGAATGTGAAAAATAATGTGTTCTTTAAACATTAAAGCATGTTAACCTATTCGAGTGCACCCAATAAACAAAATAATGACCTTTTAAAATAGCATCATATTACCCTTTTAAAGGAAACTCCACCATACAGAATAGTGAAAAGGTCTGTCTTGAATCTAAATGATTTCAAATAATACACATTAATCAAGCTCATGGGAATATCAGTACCAGCCTGCACAAGAACCGTTTCACTGTGCTATTCTCATTTGTAATCGTTGATCACTTTTCCCCTCATTATGACATCCTCGCTGCAAGCCCTCACGCACAAAAGTTATCAAATCCATGGTCCTATTTTTCTCCAACGGCGTGAAGAAAAGCGATGTCAGTTAGTATGGCAATTTCATACTCCGGAACAGTCCTGGATCTCAGGTGATCTATCTTTCCGGGAACATATAGAATTATTTCATATTCCATTGGGAATTCTTCCATCTTACTTTTCCATCTTCTTTTATTCTCTCCTGTAACCTTCTTATTTCTTTCTGTTGGCCTCCAGATGTCAGCAACAGAGGGAGTGTCCACACTTCTCAGCAGTGTCTGACACTTCTCACAACAGTGATAACAGGCCACAAAATCGCCCTTCAACTGTCCGCACTCCTGGTGATGTCACTGGCAAATTATGGTTGCTCGGAATCTCCCTCAGACCCAAACAGATACAGACTGATTCATCAGAGAAAAATGTAAATTCTGTCATTATTCACTTCTCTTAAGTCATTCCAAGACTTTGATGGTTTAATGGTTCATCAGATTTCTCCAGATTTCTCCTCGCAATTATACTCGCTGTGGCTCCAGTGACAACATTCTCCGGTTTTAAACAGCACATGCACTGAGGTTTAGTTCAGAATACATGTAAAGCACATGTAAATTAATATGTCAACTGGACTAGGTTTCAAATAAACATAGCTTTCACAATCTTGGGATTGATTCATTCTGATTTACGGAAATTAGAGCACATAAATATACCTAATGATGACAAAACTATGCCTTTAAGAGAGAGAATTGAATGTACAGCCATACTAATACAACAACTAAATGTTCCACTATTAAGCTAACTTTGAAAGCATAAGATCCCACCCTCCCTTCAGAGCACTCTCTAAAGTCACAGCTCCTCCAAAAACACATGAACATGCACAACCAGAGCAGAGTCTGCAAAGCGTCACGAGAGACAGCGTTAAATTAGCTCATGTCTCAAAGCACATAACATTACAATAATAATCAAAGTAAACAACTTTAACAGCTCTGAATTGCAACCACCTGAAGATTCATTTCGGCATTAATAATGTTGCCATTGAAACGCATTAATCCGAGTCTGAGGACGTGAACAACTCCGGGTAGAACGTCACGGGTTGCCATCTCATAATTACAGTAATTACAATATGCTGTGAACGCAGCTTAAGCTCATTATTTTAGTTCAGATGGAACTGTAAAAGACTGTAAAAGAATGTTTGTTTCAGGTATCATGACAAAACGGGTCCTTATATAAGTCTCAGGTGTCCCCAGAATGTGTCTGTAAAGTTTCTGCTCAAATACCCTACAGATCACTTGTTATAACTTGTTCAATTTGCCCCTATTTAGGTGTGAGCAAAAACCATAGACTGTAAAAACATAGAGACGTATAGTGTCCATGACGTCACCAATAGGATTCTGCAGAGCAGTTTTGAAGTGTAAAGTAGGTTCGAGCTGGCCGTTGCCATCTTGCCAGCGTCATCGTGTGTCACTCCCGGATAACAGAAAATGGGCAAAGAGGCAGGACGTGGGCGGAGCTGAGGTGACACGATGACTAACAGACAGCAGACAAACAGCTATCCACCTGCTACTCAGTGACCACACCCTTAATTATGAAGAACTTTAAGGCGTTATATAATGTAAAGGAATGAGTTATAAATAAATTCACCCCCTCACAGTTGTCATGAAGGGCAAAATTAGATGTTTAGACCAAAACTTTAATTTGTACCAGGCTGTAAACATGTTTTTTTCTGCTGTAAAGTTTGGCATTTTAACATGGGGCTCAATGAGATTCTGTCCATAGTGGCCAGTCGATGAACTGCAGTTTAAGTCACTTCCGTATTGGCTTCAAGAGAAATGGGGGAGTTGCCGTTTGGCAAAAACACACCGTTTTTGTGTGTGTCCCTTTAAATGCAAATTAGCTGACGGACACAGATCAAGAGACTCAGGAAGAAGTTACAGCTTTTTGTAGTTATTGTGGAGTTAAGCAGGTTCAACTCATTGACTAGCATGTAGCGTCAAGTTGGTCTAAAAATCTTTCAGAAACAACTTTTGTGCAAATCCAGCATTGAACCGAGCCCTCGTTTGTGAAACAGTCTAGCGTAAAATGATTTATTTTTTGCTTACTACACAGTGCATAATAAAACAAATTGAACGTAATTTATTTCACTTGAAAAATTGTTAATTCATTAATAAATAATAATCATAATAACTTCAATAATTGAACATTATTACATTATTTTTATAACTGAAATATATGGACATGTAACACTTAATTTAACATGTAATTACAATAAAGACGAATAGGTTTAGTGCAAGTACTAACTTTTGCAAGTACACATTTACAAATGTGTCATTATGTTATGACTTTACTTGTTGGGGCTATTAACTAATTCAAAATTAATTCAAAACCCATAACCACAATTAGATATTACTTAATCAATTAGTTAATAGTGATGTGCCCCAACAAGTAAAGTCATAACATAATGATACTTTGTAAATCATTAGCTAATGATTAATTAAAGCAGACAACTGGAAGTTGAAATGCATGGCTTTGACCCATTGTGGTAATTGACACGTTAATTTACATTATTAGTTAAAATAATATGTTATTAAGGAATTAATACATTATCACACAATTAACTAATAACAATTTAATGATTACTTAATCTATTAATCATATCGAATCTTCATTAGTTGCTGATGCAGTAATCATTAATAAATGGGTTAGTTCACCATTAGTATTGCATTAACTCATGATCATCTGTGCATTAGTTAAGCATGAAATAATGCATATTAGTGCACCCGTATTGTAAAGTGTTACCGTAAAGTGTTATATTCCACAATAGAGAGCAGCATCACAGCATGATCAGAGTAAACACACTTTTATAGAAAGCTCAGAGGAATGCCATGAATGTCAACTTACAAACAGTACACTGAAAATTGGATGTTTTTGCCATACTAGGTCTTTGATTCAGTGTATACAGGCGCAGGATGCAGACCGAATGTGTCTTACTTCTCATAATCATGCTTGCAGTAAAGCAAGCGGTCCCGGCAGTAGCAGGTCCCACTCAGCGCGCTGCGACATACCGCACACTTGACACACGTCTCATGCCAGGACAGTTCATTGACGCGCAGGAGGAAGCGGTCTGCGATGGGAGACTCGCACCCTGCACACACCTCACCTCCTCCCACATGCTCTGATGGAGAAGAACAGAACAGGTGTCAGCTGACTGGACACAAACAAACGTGCCATGAGGGACTCAATACACACACACATTACAGCATGCATATTAATAGGTAAAGATTAAGTAAGGATACATGAATAATAAAAGCTTTGTGTTCTTCAATATGTTGTGGGTTCAATAGGCAGAATATTCACCGTAAGGCGTGGCAGAGGGGGCCTGCTGAAGACATGATTGGTTTTCTTCTGTTTTCATTCCGTTCCTTCTTTCTTTGGAGTGCTGACTGAAGGCCAACAACGTAACAAAGAAAACTCACATATAGAGACTGATGAGGTAATATGGAATTATTGCGAGCTGCTTGTAATTGCTCATTGTTATTGTCATATTTTATTAAAGTAACGTGAGTAATATGCACACAGTGATTTAAAGTGTTGCTTTGAAGATATTTAATTATAATCTGTGAGGAAACAGAGCATCTTTATTTTCATTAGAAAAAGCCAAAATCAGGTCCAGTGTGTGCCCGTTTTTAATGTGTACTGTAATACATAAGTCATTTTAATAAAATAAAAAAAGGTTCTTGGGTAAAATTGGTTGACTGTAAGTTATCTTTCCATATAAAATGAAAAATATCATATTTAAAAATGTAATTCTATTGTAAAAAAAAAAATTCTGTAATAGATATGTATGTACCCTATACATAGATTGATGTAAAATATACAGCCTTACAAAGTAATGTGTACTTTCTTGGAACAATATTGCTGAAATTATGTTTACATACCGGTAAGTAAAAACTGACTTGGGGATATTCCCAGAATTTCCTTGATGACATAGCCTACTACATCACATTTGATTGTTTTATTGAAATATTTTTTCTTATTTTGTTATCGTTATGTATATAGGGGTGCTTTACGTTGCATTGCATTGTGTGAAGTAATGTTTACTGCGAAATTTTAGTCATATGTGTAACACGGAAGGTGTTTTGTTGTTTGTGTCAGTAACACTGCGCCCTGTCGATGTTATCACTGCTCACGGTTGCTGGCGAAGCCAGTTTTGTTGACCTGAAAGTCACCGTTATTTTCAGTAGGTTTTACAAAAGAAAAGGAAAAAAATAGGCCAATATGTTTGGTATGTATATGATTTAAAGACATATACGGCCATGAACAGTAGGCTACAATAGCAGCTAATCTCTAAATGCTTGGAACAATGTCAAGTTCTCCGTCGACTGTGCCAGGTTTTTATTTACAAGTATTTTTTATTTTAGGCTACGTAAACGTGACATTTATTTAAAGTGTTGGCTACTCTTCATACTCTTTCTCTCTTATTTGTTTGTAGAAGGACATTATGATTCCTTTTATTTAGTCTCATTGCTCAGCATGTTCTTATGGAGCTCGTGCAGGTGAAGTGTCCGGTAGAAAGGCGCACAGCTTCGGTATAGCGACATCCTCTCAAACGCTATCTGGCAAAACGAAACAATGCAATAATGCACAAAAAAAGAAGATGAAGACAAAAATTAAAAAAAAAAAAAAACCGCTGTAGCTAGCCGTCATATTTAAACCACGATTGCGTCTGAAATAAGTTGATTTAGTGTAGGCTACTTTAGAATTAGGCAAAATAAACTTTCTCTATAGCATACTGGCGTAGCTAATAGATATTTACACTAAAGTAACCTGATTTCTGTAAAACGTCTGTAAAAGAGGGAAATCAAAATCCTAATTTTGGTCCTGATTTGTCATTGTCTGAATTTATGTTATTATATGCGTTTCTAGTTGTATTTAAAAAAAAAAAAATTGTGTGTGCTATTTAAAAAAATAGTAGCCATATATTATCATCCTCATTTCGTTTATTTCAGCTTATTAAAAACCCATTCTCCTGAAACCTGAAATGTTGCATTTTCCTAACGCTCGTCTCTCTTTCCCCATTAATAATGCAGTTAATCGCACGAGATGATTATTATAAATAAAGGAGCTAATCGTGGGTCATCAGTCTCGCGTTTAACGGAGAGTCAGCATTTTTTGTTGTTGTTTTTTTTCTCACGTAGACCGCTCTATAAATGTGAACAAACTTTGGAAAATATATTTTAATAACCTAACTTCATAACTACAATATAGCCGAACCTTTGTCGTATAAAGGGAATGTTTTAATTACGAGGCCTGCATAAAAGGTCAAAGTTTTACAGAAAGAAAAAAAAATCAACTAGTCACTCAAAGTATTTTAGTAAGTAGGCTAGTCTCATTAAACAACCCTTATTTCTTTACGAAATATTAATTGACGCAATTTGATAGGATTTCGTGATTTGATATTTTGATAGCGTCCCCTTAATTTGGTCAAGTTTAGTTTTAATTTACAGTCGAAGATGGTCCATGACATGACAGTGCTCTGTGATGTGATAAACGTAAATAGCCTATCAACATTGGTAGTAAATTTGTTTTGGCTTATGAGTGAAAAAGCGGTGTTCAAGATTATGAAGTAAATTTTGTCTTTTTTTATTTAACTCAAAACCAAACCATTTGCAAACTTACAGAAGTCAAATCGTGCTTGGGTGATTTTTTTTAAACACGTTTTACAATATAAGATATTTTAGACTAGCCTATTTTCTCCCTAAATACAAACTTAGAAAAATGTGTCCTCTTGGGGAGTTTTTTTTTTTTGTGAAATTGGTAAACGTTCGATTAAATAGATTTAAAATTATGACTCTCTGTATTTTTTTCATATAGCTATGCTGGCCTAAACTAATCTCATAAAACAGCTATAAAATGTTTATTTTCTTATTTTTAACCTTTGATATTTTACTAAATAGACACGGCAGGCCTATTAAAGTAGGCGACCATGAATATGTTATGCAAATTAATAAATTATATTAACAACGTAGTTAAAACTGAGCATTTCTGTGAAATGTAGATCGCAGTCGACTAAAGGCTATGTAAAAATGTGTATTAAATCCGTGCAGGTTTGTATGTGAACACAGTAGAAGAGTCGACAGAGAAAAGTTCAATATCATTTTCTTCATATGAGATGAGGTGATGCTCAGATGCTTACCTTGCGCTGAAACACACTCCACCAGAGATTTCTGTTGGTAACATCAAAATACCTTTGAAGAAGAGGACGGGCAACACTGCTCCAAAAGCCAAACTTTAGTATTAGCTATAGTCCAAAATGCACGCAGTGGCGCAAAAGCATAGCCCGACTGTGTGTGATGTTCAGGCGCGCGCTTTATGTGATGGAGTGAAGACTCGGGCTGCGCGCGCACAATCAATGACTGCTGAAGGAGGGGTGCAAGAACAAGAAGAAGAAAACACGGGCATTTACGAAGTACATGTGGCCTATCTCGCTGTTTCTCCTTCAGAAAAAAGAGTTTATTGTCTCAATAACAGGCTGTTTCAAATAAAAAAGATGGGTAAGTTCCATACATCATGGCTATAGCTAAGTACCTCATATTTTGGGTAGCCTAAAGAGCAGACTTCAGATAAAATACATATTTTTGTATGTCATGTTTTTAATGCCTATTTGCCTATTGAAAGTCACACACACACACACACACACACACACACACACACACACACACACACACACACACACACACACACACACACACACACACACACACACACACACACACAAGTGTGTTCAAGTTGTGAATCTCGTGTCATTTACGGTTGAAAGGCAGCATAATGTTCGTTATAGGCTAAACACGTTATCAAATGTGTCATTTGTTTTCGTAGTCTGTATATGAATAATATAATCGAGTATATAGCTACATTTGAACACACAAATCTATGGCATAAGCATAAAGGAACATGCAACATGAAAAATTGCCTATCAAGACTTACAGTGGGAAAATAGGCCTACTTAGTACAGGCCTGTTGACAAAACTATGAATAATTTGGAAGTTCAGGTCATTTTTGAGGTAATTAATATGCCCAATTTGGAGCTGAAGGTTATAACTCGAACATGTCATCAAATGTAATGCAGTTCCATACGAGTCGCGTCTGCCATCTAGTGGCCCAATAGTGACACCATTGTGTGTAGTTTAAAGTAAACTGAAGTAATCTGACTTCACAGTTGCCAACCGTTAGGCCCTTCTGTGGTCCAAACTAATAATTCTCCTAAAGAAGAACTGTTCTTCAGCTGAACACAAAAAATATTTGTGTCAGATATTTTGAAGAATGTCGATAATCAAACAGTTGATGGGGCAAGTTTGCCTTTAAAAGATGTCTAATAGCCGTCCAATCACAGCCCTGATGTCTAGGCTAAAACAGGGCAAAATTTGGGCTGAAATTTAACAGACATCTAACATAAACATTACAGATAAATGAAACCAAACATCTTGCAATCGCTGTTGACTTTGATTACATGATGGAATATCATTAATCTCGCAAGTAGGCCTTTACATGTAACCAAATTCAAGGCTATTTTGGCTGTAAGTGGGTCTATAGTTAACCATAGATTGTGAATGGGTTGGGGAAAAAAATAACATGGAAGTCAATGGGGTCCAGAAACTGTCTTGTTACGACATTCTTCAAAATATCTTTTGGGTTCAGCAGAAGAAAGAAACTCATACAGGTCTGGAACAACTTGAGGGTGAGTAAATGATGAAAATTCTTTTATTTTTGGGTGAACTATCCCTTTGACGCAGTTCTGGATCACTGGTGTTTGCTAGAACTGGATTGAAATTAGTACTAATAAGATTCATAAAATAAATTTCAGAATGAGCGCAGAGGCTAATTTCAGTTCACACCATGAACCAAAGAGGGTGACATATAGGCTAAAAAAAAACAGGCTATAGAAATCTGTAAAGCATTATATAATGCAGTCATTTTAGTCAATGTTTTTAAAGTCATTATAGTGTACTGAAAATCTTTATCCTGTTTCTTGTTCTGTGTTTTTAAAGAATCTGGAAAAAAAAAAAACAAGCCAAGTTTTGTTGTTGTTGTTTCCATATATTGCATGATTATCCCAAAGGAATCATGTTTCAGCATCATACATCTATGCAAGACAGGCTGTCTATGTATAACAAAATAAACACGGGTAGATCTGTGCCAGATTTCCAGTGAGACTGGAAACTACCATCTGTACTGTGATTTAACTACACTGTACGTCATACGCCACAAAGCAGGAAAACTAAAAATGTACAGCGCAAAGCCTACTAAAATACTGTGGCTTTACAGCCCAACATGGGATTCAATTAATTTAAGGAACCCCATCAGTGAAGTAAACATGTTAGTTCTGCTTCAGTCAGTCAAACAAAATAGAGCTGCTCGCCCTTCCCTGAATCACTGCGTTTTAGCCTCAGTCCAGACAGGACCTTCTGTGCCGTTCTCTCCTCCGTCGGACGCCTCCTCAAGGATCGGATCAGGCGCTCTCTCCCCCCCAGGGTGTTGTTCGATTGGTTGGTATTTCGTTTGTCAAATTGGCCCACGTGTTCTTTGAACGAAGAAGCTACTGCTTTAACCCCCTCATCCGACACCGTCCTTTTTACCCCTGTGTGAGGTGCAGTGTGACTTCCAGAGGCGTATCCAGTCTTATTCTGCGGGCCAGGGGTCTCGTGTAATCGTGGGTGAGTTTTTATGGGGGTCTCAGGCTCAGGAGAGGAGCTGCGGCTGCTGTCGGCACTTCCTGACACAAGTCCTTCACCGCTCCCAGAATTGTCCTCGTCCCGCGAGTCTGCTTTACATAATTGTGCTCCAGCCGAACCCTGTCTGTAGTACTTGACTGGCTGCCTGCTGAAGTGACCCCTCGACTGAGTTTGTAGTTGACTCTCTGCAGCCTGCTCCAGATGCCCCTGAGGAGATGCTGTCGGCCTCATAGCCAGGACTGGAAGACGTACAGAACAAAATTAGACATTTATTCAGAACAATATAATAAAACAAAACGTATTAACAAGCGTAATCAAAACGCTTTTAAAACAATTTAGTTCTATATCCTTTAGACTGTTTGCTTATGACAACAGGAAGAAAAAGGATCGGCAATGCCACAGAAACACAGAGCACAAAGTTTGCGCAAGCAGCCAGCTGGTATTGAATTTGAATGTCTTTTAAAGCCCGCCTACCTGCTCTCTCATTGGCTTCTGGGCTCAGCTGGTCCATTGCTTCATTGGATGATGACTTGTCAGAAATATAACCCTCGCTTGAATCTCTCTTGATAGTGCGATTCTGTTAAAATGATAAAGATTCTGAATATAAGTTGACTAGAGCCATTAAGGCAGAAGGATCATTTAGATTTTTAAATTACTGTTATAGTGTCAGTGACACATTTAAAGTGATTTATAATAAGATTTATAAGATTTATAATGTTAACTGCTTACATATATCGTTTAAAAGTTTGGGGCCAGTAAGATTTTTTTTAAAGAAATTTATTCTGATCAAAAGTGACAGTAAAATCATTATATAGTTATTATTCAAATAAATTATGTTCTATCAAAGAATCCTGAAAAAATAATTGTATCACTATTCCACAAAAAATATCATCCAGCAACACTTGATAATGATAATCATAAATGTTTCTTGATTATCAAATTATCATATCAGAATGATTTCTGAAGGCTCATGTGACACTGAAGACTGAAGTGATGATGCTGAAAATACAGCTTTGATCACAGGAATAAATTATGTTTTAAAATGTAATAATATTTAACAATAGAACAGCATTTTTGATCAAATAAATGCAGCCTTGGTGAGTTTGAGAGACTTCGAAAACTTAAAAATCTTACAGACCCCAAACTTGTATAGGATTTATTATAATATTATATATCTACCAGACAGTTAAATGTGTTAAAATTAAATTATTAAATGTGTTAGTCCAGTGCTATATATCTTAAACTGTGGAAAACTTGCTTATAAGTAATTCTTAGATGATTAAACTGTTCTAGTTAGAGGAGACTAGGCTATACTAAGCTATTACCATCCTCCAGGCTTTTCTACAGTAAACAACTTGGTGAGAAGCCCGGCACTGACTAAAAGCGCAGTGCACCAGAGTTAAGACTCTGACACAAGCACAAGCACACAGGCAAGCAAAAGTAATCTTCACAGAATAAGCGTTTAATCCCTCCAGGCCTTTCCACGGGCACCGTGGGACAATTCGAGCCCAAGCAGAGCAAGAGCGGCTCAAGCAGATCAAGATGAACTCTCCCAAGATGAACACCTGAAGTGAGCTTTTAGCATCATCAGGACAACCGCCAGCTTAAAGCACGCACTGTGGTCATTTGACTTACACCTTGTCCTAACCAGATGCGATATTGTTAATTTCTACACAGAATTTTAGAAACAATATTTCTATTTCTGCGACATTGTGACTGGAACCAAAGAAACTATGACTGATTATGTGCTTTATTTCATCTTAAAAGCATCTAATGTGAGTTTGAATGTCAATTTGTGTGACTTTTTAATAGCCATATTGTCTGAAAGCAACAAGGGATAATTCACCACAGATCTTGAAAATAAATTAAAGGGAACAAGATCGTTCAATGTGTGAACAAACAAGTGTATTCTACGTCAAAGATTGTTTCAGTCACTCAGTATGTATTTTTCTTGGAGCCACTTTGTGTCTGGTGTCCACAAACAAACTGCTTCTTGCTAGGATCCTATCACATCACGTCTGGTTAGGACACAGTGTAAGCGTGGAGCAACTTATTGTGTTAAGTCATGTTCTTAATGCCTACCTCCAGTGAGCGTGGACGTTCCCGGGACGCGGCCTCAGGGTCCTGTGAGGAAACGGGACATGACGCTCTGGGTGGGGTGTCTGGGAGGGGTGCCGTGGGAGGCGGTGGCGGAGGTGTGCTGGATCTTGTTGCAGAACCAAATACTTGGTCATAGTGTGAGATCATGAACTCCACGAGAAGAGCCTGATAGCTGGTTTCCAGGAGTGCGATCATCGATACGTCGCCTGACACCAGGGGTCGCAAGAGTGTGGGGCCGAACACGATGCCCAGGTTTCCTGGAGACATTTTGTTGTCTTCATATTGTTCTGCCACCCTGAAGAGAAGAAAATGACGGATTAGTAGGGATTACATTCATTCAGATGAGCTTTAATGTCATTTCAGACAGTAATGTTGTAATGTAATGTACCTGTTCAAGTGGGCAATCATGTGCTGCACTGTGTTGTAGTTACACTGAGGCAATCGGCCAGTAAGCTCTCTGAGTTTGACCACAATACTCTCCACAATCCCAGCAGTCTCGGCAGCATTGTCCTTTTCACTAAGCCTCTGAATCTCCTTACCCGCATTGATAAAGTCGTTGTAAAGGTCAAAGGTGAGTAACGGCTCTGGAAGCTGTGAAAGAGGAAGACGGGGTGTTGGCCACATTAGGGGTTTAATCCCCAAATATGTTTTAAGTAATGAGAAGATTACTGTAAATAGAGTGTAATTTTAAACAATAAAAAGTGGACAGGCACTGTTGTGCTCTGTTTAAAGGGATAGTTCAACCAAGAATGTAAATTATTTCATAAATTGTTCCAAGCCTGTATGAGTTTCTTTGTTCTGCTGAACACAAAAGACGACATTTTAAAGAACGTTGGTAACCAGACAGTTGACGGTAGTCATTGAAGAAGAAAAATACTATGGAAGTCAATGGTGCCACACAACTATTTTGTTGCCAACATCATTTAAAATATATTTTGTGTTCAGCAGAAGAAAGAAATGTATACAGGTTTGGAACAACATGAGAGTGAGTAAATGATGATTTAATTTTTTGGTGAACTATCCCTTTAAGGGTGCGTTCACACTCCGGACCAAAAAAACAAAAACAAAACATATAGTCCTGGGGCCTATTGCACAAAACTAGGATAAGGGATTAAGCCGGGATATCTTGGTGATCCTGGCTCAATTTATCCGCTAATATACAGTTCTATATCGTTATCATCATCGTTCTTGGTGTGAGTGTGCCTTCAGGGTAAGTTTACACGACAGTGGTGTACTAAATTTTGCATACAGATGACAAGATCATCAATTATCCCGGCTTAATCTCTTATCCTAGTTTTGTGCAATAAACCCCTGGTCCGCTTAGCGTTCACACTGTCATTTTTAATAGCGAACCTAAAGTTACCAAACCAAAGGCATAGGGATACGGTCACAACCTGATTGGTCGGCTTTCATGACGGATATTTTGGGATGAAGCTTTCTTATCGAACATTCAAAACAAAGCTGTGTGCTGGATTAAACGCAATCATTTTGTGCCGTACACACGGTTTTATTTTTACCAGCTGAGAACTCACGAAGAGCTCATTAAATGTTCAAATCATTTAAAACAGCACCAGGATTTCCTCCGTTGTATGCAGAAACGAAGATCTGCTGCAAAGAGACGGCAGTTACGTCGTCTGTACCGACTAATGGGCGGCAGGTCCTTTGATGAGAAGAACCAGGTACACCGATCTTTCTGCGTCGTCAAATCAGCTGACTTGTAGCGTCGCATCTTGTGACATCACGTCCTTTTTTTGGTTCATTTTAATGTCTTTGGTCCGTGTTGCGTTCATATATCAATCGAACCGCACCAGAGTTCGTTTGGAAGCGGACCGAGACCCATCTTTTTAGCGGTCTCGGTCCGCTTGTTTGTTGCGCACCATGGTTAAGATGGCAGCGTACACATATGTTCAAATAAACCGCACTAACTGAGCAATCGCACCAGGGTTTGTTCTAATTGAACCAAACATGACAAGTGTTTTACTTGAACTCTCAGAAAATGTGAACTTCACACAAGAATCCTTTTTTACCTCTTTGAAGAAGTGCTTGAGTACAGAGGTGATGTCATGCGGTGAGAGGTCACTAAGGTCAACTTGGTCTTTCTGGATTTCAAAGGCCTGACATAACTTTAGAATGCGCGGTTTGGAACCACTGATTCTGTATACTCCCTATATACAGAGACAAGAACAAAAGAGTGAAGACAACTAGATTAGTTTATTTTCAAAATATGATTGTTTGCATGTCCATAAATGGCCGCCATGATGGAGGCTGACACCTTGCCACATAATTTGAGGTTTCATTCATTAAACTGATTGAGCTTTATTAAAGTCACTACACAACCCTAAAAGCACTACACAACTTTTACCCAGATTTTTCACCCTACTTTATAGTCTGCAGATTTTGGCCAATTAGAGTAATCGTGTAGTGTTTGATGGGCACAGGCTCCATTTCAGCTTCATACTATGATTCCATCCAGTCAGAGGATACCAAACATGTTTGATATTTTGACCCAATCCAAGCAATGAGGATGAGGTAAATGTTCCTTTTTTATGAGTTCAGAACAACTTTAAGTCTAGCAATGTGTGCTCCCCAGTTGTTAAGTGTATGATGACCAATTTTTATCATCAACCGTTTATGAGGTGTAGTGTTTTAAAATCTTGTACGATTTTAAAAGTTGTGTAATGTTTTCCAGCCTTAAAACTAAGAGCAATAGTCAAAAGTTGCCTTCAAAATCAAAAGCAAGCATTAATACTACAGATCGATGTAGGAATGAGTCAACTAGTCAAGTTTCTGGTCTGTCTCTTGTCTGGATCTTTCACAAGATCCATGTTTTTCTTTATTCCTACCTGGACTCCGAGAGCCCTGCTCTCAATCTCTTCGGTGCAGCGCAGGACAACGAAGGGCACAGAGTCTTCGCTCTCTCTGGGCAGCAAGGACAACTCCATCCCAAAGATGAAGCCCCTCCTGAGCTCACACTCCATCTGGCACACCTCCAGGCACTTCCTGTGGACTGCAAGGCCACACTGGCAAGAGAGGAACAACAGTCAGTCTGCCATGTTCATCTGTGGCTCTTTGCTTAACCAGTCATTTAACTGCCACTTTCATCACTACTTACAGAGCACTCATTTATAGGATCAGTTCACCACGGGTTAATTGCTTTACTTAAAGCCGGGCGCGCACAGTGTGACTTTTGCTGTCGTACGAGCTCGCAGGCTATTTTTTTCTCTCTGGAGAAATTGTGTGGAAATTGTTGATTCTCTTACGGTCATGTGTTACGAGCACCTTCCAACAATTTTGTTTAAAAAATGTCAGGAGTTGCCCCAATTTTGACCAGTGTATAGGTTGTCCCATATTGCCAAATCATACACAACCACGTCACATAGGCTAGATCTGTGTAGATCTATGGGCTATAATATTATAGCCCATTAGCTGTAACACTACAGCCTGCACATACACTGACACACACACACAAGCTGTTTAGTACAGTCGTGCAGTGTACCAGCTGTTTTGACGTGATCATCAGGTTAACTGCCTCAAAACGTGCAATATATCTTAACCTTCCGAGTGTATGCCCACCTTAAGTGAACAATAAAGCACAATTCTTCATAGGGAAATAGATTTTTTGTGGTAATGTATAAATCTACCATGACCTGATAAAATCTGGTAATAACCTTAGGCTGGTGTGATTTTAACTTTGAAATATATTAAATTTTTGAATTCCTGGTGGAAAATTACACTACCATTAATCCTGGTTAGAAACCCACCTATCAGACAAGTCACAGTTACTATGGAAATGAGAATCACAGCAAAAAAAAAAATCTCACCAGTGAACTTTCAGACTCATAAGCCTTTGTAAAAGTGATTTTGTCACCTTAGAGGCTGTTCACAGAATGCGTTTTTGCACATGCTAGATGGGTGTGTTTGACGCGTCTTGTGACTTTTGCAGCGTTTCACGCAAGACACAGCGTTTAAAAAAATGTGGCGTCACCATGAAATCAAAATGGGAAATTCTTGTTTTCTATGGAATATTGTAGTATTTATTATAAATTATTTATGCATCACATGTCAATCCATGTGTCCTCTTTTTGCCTTTATGACGAAGTTGGAAGCGAAGTTGGAGAGAGAAGGGGACGGGCTCTCGGGACACCTAAAGCGTAACATGTCAGCGAAGGCTATTGGTGACGATTCATGTGTCCCCTGTAATCAAAATAACTTCCCCTCCCTTTTGACATCTCTTCTCTGATGACGTGTTTACTGACGTGATGGTGGGATCAACCTGTCACTCACATTAGATCGACCAATAGCTAGACACAACCATCCAACCGATTCCCCATGGACAAAATCAAGTCCCACCCTACATTTTCTCTAATGTTCGAGAAGCTGTTTCACTCAGCTATACTAACTAAAAGCCATGGGCCCTTATCTGACACTCACCTCCTCACACTCAATGCCGTTGACCAGGATGTAGTTGTCACACTGCTTACACTTGATCATCTTACTCTTCATTTTTCTCAGTCTGTGGGTCAAGGCGGCACGTGATGCAGTTCGTGGTTTGCATGACATTCCGTTGCTATCTGACAAACCCTCTTCGCTCTCTGCACACAGATGAAGAAAAGTCAACAACTGCAGAGTCTTCCACTGAAATGCAGAAAGTATAAAAGTTATACCTGTTTCTTGAAGAGCGTCTTTCTCATCTAGATCATCTGAAGACATGGTTCCTGTGGAGGAGGCCTTGGGCAGCTTACGGCTCCCATGCGCTTCACAGAGGAGAGATATTAGTAACTTATTTACAATATCTGGACAGAAATCAAATATTGCAAGAGATTTCTTCTACCTGGGCTGGACAGCGATTCAAGACTTCCTCCTGTGCTGTCTCTGTCACTGTGGCCAGGCCGTCCTGTACATCAATAAATCACATGACAATGTTCAGGTGAACTTTAGCTGATTAGTTATATGTAAGAAAGATTATGACAGAAATCAGACATACGTCCATCTACTAAACTGCTGCTGTGTTTCAGATCATCTGGTAGCACATATGAATCTGGTAGGTAACTGCTTTGTTTACGTCGACTTGTTTGTGGGGATCTGTGAAAATTAAAGAGGTAAACAGATGTGTAATGGGTGGAATGCAGGAATTCGACTCAAATGATGTGATTGCATTTGATATTCACAAACCTAAATGAGCTTAAGTTGACAGAAATGTTTTAGCTATTACAGGCAATTCAAACTTCAGAGGGATTTAGCAACTGATTCATATTGATTCATATTCATACTGATTTATGAACGTGAAGCTGATCTTAACAATTAAAAACAGCAAATCTTAAACAAAAAGAACCGACAAAACCCAAAGACAAAAACCAATTGTACGTTTCCATATTAATGCATAATACTAGCTGTATAATAAGAATACATTTGAGAGGACTCAAATAAAACAGCTTTTTGGACATAAAAGAAGTCTCTTAAAGGGATTCACCCAAAAATGAAAAATCTGTCATCATTTACATCCTCTAGTTGATGGGCCCCATTGAGTTCCACAATAAGTTGATGGGTACCGTCAACTGTCTGATTACCAACATTCTTGAAAATATCAACAGAAGAAAAAAACTCATACAGGTGTGGAACCACTTGAGGGTGAGTAAATGATGACAGAATTTTCATTTTTGGGTGAGCTATCCCTTTAAGCTCAAAAACTGTGAAAATATTGTTAAATGTGACCCTGGACCATAAGTCGCACAGGTATATTTGTGGCGATAGCCAAAAATACATTGTATGGGTCAAAATTATAGATTTTTTTTTATGCCAAAAATTAGCAATTCATTAGAATTTTTAGCAAAGATCATGTTCCATGAAGATATTTTGTAAATATCCTACCGTAAATATATACAAAAATTATTATTAGTAGTAATATGCGTTGCTAAGAACTTCATTTGGACAAATTTAAAGGAAATTTTCTCAATATTTAGATTTTTTTTTTGCACCCTCAGATTCCAGATTTTCAAATAGTTGTATCTTGGCCAAATATTGTCCTATCCTAACCATACATCAATGCATTCAGATGATGTATAAATCTCAATTTAAAAAAAATTGACTGGTAAGACTTATGACTGGTTTTGTGGTCCAGGGTCATACATATTATTACAATTTAAAATAACTATTTTAATATATTTTAAAATGTAATTTATTCATGTGATCAAAGCGGAGTTTTCAGCATCATTCCTCCAGTCTTCAGTGTCACATGACCCTTCTGAAATCATTCTGATATGATTTGATGCTCAAGAATCATTTTTATTATTATCTGTGATGAAAACAGTTGTGCTGCTTCATATTTTTGTGGAAACCATGATGCATTTTATCAGGATTCTTTTGAGTAAAATCGAAAGTTGAAAATATTATATTAATATGACTATTAGATTAATATAACTCTTTTGTAACATTATGAAATGTCTTTACTGTCACTTTTGGTCAATTTAATGCATCCTTGCTGAATAAAAGTATTAATACCTACTGACTCCCTGCAAGTTTTTTCTTGTGTGCCCTCACCTCCTGCTTTGGGGGATGAACTCTTGGAATGTGAAGTTCTGGAGAGGCTGGTCAGGTATGCACTTTCCCAGGATGTACTGCAGGTAGGGTTCACCTGGCTCACAGGGCCTGCAGGTCAGCTCCAGGTTCTGGTAGCCCAGAGGAACCGGCTCAGTCTGTTGACGCTGGTAATAGAACATGTTCACTGTTGCCTGACAGAAGAATAAGACAAGATGCCATGGATGAATATACAAATATAAGTGTAAACTAGATACGCTGAGTAGTGCAAGCTGATGCAAAAGTCATCGCTATGCAATTCCCAGGGTGTTTTGTGGAAGCTAGGGCATTCTGAGTGATTACTTGATAGTTCATATCAAAAGAGCCCACTCTCTACTATACTGGTTTTGGTGGCATTGTTGTGTTTTTGATGATTGATAGACTTTCATTGGAAATAGCAGATCTTCCCTTCAATTTAAGTAAAGTCACGTGGCCCTGTTTACAACTGCACTGTAAAATGCAACAGAGATAATAACTAACACTTTTTTTTTTAAAACACTTAACTTAATGTCTTAACTGACAACTGAAAACATAATTGATGTTGATTTTCCTAAAATGTTTTAGTTTGGACTCACCATTATGGTGATCAATGTTCCCTTTGGTTGGACACTTGGAACTTAATTAATGTAATTATTGTAACTTGGAATTAATGTAATTCTCTTTCTATTGATGCAGCAATGCAACAAGAAATCACAGTTATTTGGTTTCAAAGGAAGGGAAGTAATAAATGGGTTGCTTTTAAAAGGTGACATAGCGTAACCTTTTAAAGTAAGCTACTTATTACTTTCCTTTATCTCAAATAGTGATCTTTAACAGTTTTATTGCTAACACTTATGCACCTTGTAAAACTTTTAATTGGGTTGATATAATCTCTCTATATTTGTGACAATATCTTGCAGTTTTCACACAGACTTCAACATTCAGCATGAAAAACATAACAATGGTAACCATAATAAGTCAAGAGTAAATCTAAAGTAAATTATCAGGTACTCTCTACAGTTCTTTTTTAGTAACTAGAACTCTTGTATAAGTGAACTATACTAACTAAGCATTTGTTAGCACAACATACTATTCCTATTTCACTTGTTTTTGTAAGGCAATCATTTTGGTCGATCGGATAACAAGTGGAAGACCCTTTGAGCTTGTCCACTTTCGACCACTTCCAAAGGTAGTCGAAAACGCATTCTACCGGATTGATTTCGTCGTGTAGACACTCATGTGGTTGAATGTGTTCGACGAGGCAAAAAATATGCCTACTCTCCACCTACTGATCTAATGGTCTGGTCCGTATGTTTTTACGTTGTCTCCAGACGAGTTCAAATGTAAATTGCGCAAGCTTATTTTACCCATTAGATGAAAAGATCTGGAAAAAAGCCCATACATTTGCCCACCCATACACCTTCCCCTCAAAGAAATCAGCACAGAAGTGGTTGAATGTGAACAAGAGAGAAACCAGGTGTAAATGGGAATGTGTCTCCCTCGTCTACTTGTGATCTAATCAACCTGAAGTTTCTCCTTCATGTGTATACATTTACTTTACACCTTTTAACCACCCAATCTGTCTCTAAAGGTGAACCAACCTCTTTCAGCACAGTGTCTCCTTGACAGATGAGCTTGCGGATATGGACAATTATTTTGCGCTTCACCTTCTCCAGCTCTTTTTGATGGTTGTTTGCTTCACACACACACTGCCTGTACAGCATCTCAGCCTCTGTAACCTACACCGTAGCAAAGCACAGTGATAAATATTGCATTGAAGAGATAATTAACATGACACATTTACTTTTGGTTCTATGCATTATTAAACCAAGAAATACTTTTTTTACAGTCTCATGTGCTTTGAAGATAATATTTTTTCTAACAATTTTCTTCAGAACTAGCAGTTCTTAAAGTCACTTAAATTTTGGAGAGAATTTTACAGGTTTTGCAGAGTCCCTTTTTAAAGTGAGTCTGAGTCTGAAGTTATAAAATGATAAAACATGTGTAAGCTCAACATAAAATGTATTTCCTAAATCTAAAAACTGAGTTTAAAATAGAGGAAAATGAATCATGATTAATCGAATCCAAAATAAAAGTAATATACGGCACATAACATGTGTGTACAGTTTATAATTATTATGTATATAAATACACACATGCATGTTTATATTTAAGAATTTTTCTATATTTTTATATTTATATATATAATATATTTAAGGCAGTATTTAATGATTAAACTTGGCAACTAGCATATGTAAAACTGAATAAATATATAAACTAAATCCAATAGTTATTTTATTGCAAACGCATATTGGGCATATTAAAGTTAAATTATAGAATGACCTTAGTTTGGGCGTCATCTCTAGACTTCCTCCTCTTGTCCAGGGTCTTGTAACCCCCTGTCTCCTCTTCAGCTTTAGCTGTCATGGCTTTGGCCTTCACCAGATCTTCACAGCGCTGCAGGTATTGCTGTCGTGCCCTCTTCAGCGCAGACACTGCATCATGCTAATCAACAAAACACATCTGTCACATCACTGTACTGATACATGAATACACATACAGAATCAACCTCAGTGCTAAGAACTTACCATCCTCTTCTGTTCTTTTGACCACTGCTCTTTGAATTCCCGTCGCCACTTATCGATTTCGTTCTTCTTGGCCGAGAGAGCCTTCGGGATAGTTAAACCCCACACGTCACATGTTAAATGTTTCATATTTCTTGCATTTGTCATAAACATTGATCAGATGGACGTTTGTGTACCTGGTAGCAGCGCTGCTGGATGAGTTCAGCAGTGTGTTTGGCTGATGTGCTGCTTTTGAGATCATGTTCCAGGGCCAGGGTGTAGATATACTGCAGAGGCATCATGTCCTGCGGAGAGTGTCCGAACAGATTTAAAGGCATTAAAGTGGGCTGACAGTAAAAAACACATTCCTTTATACAACAGAATTTGGTAACTCGTTTTTTTTTATGTCCCACAGACTGATCTTTATTACATTTTATTAAATTTTTCCTTTCTTTATATGAAGGCCACATTAAGCATTTTACAATGACTTCATTATTTATTTAATTAAATTTTTTATGTATAGATTTCGTTTAACCTTAGCTCAGATTTCAGTATAAAAATCTATCATAAAAACATGAATTATTCCATGTATAAAACAAAATATAAACATATAGTTACAGACAGTAACAGCTTGAGTTACAGTTACACACACCTATTTATTTAGTTTTACAAGTTAAAGCTATATGTAAAAATTTTCATGTATTAATCTCTTTTTTATTGCCAATGTGTGAACAGCTTGTAACAAAACTAAACTGTATGCTGGTTTTTATGTGATGGTTTCAGGGCAGTTTTTGCGGTGCGGAGGCCAGCTAGTAGTTGCTGTGCGAGTAAACCTCACTCACGGATCTGGGTTCGAGTCCCGCTTGGAGCGGGGCAGTTCGAACAGCAGAGTTACATTGGTGCCGTGACCCTAATAGGAGTGAGGTATGGGGGGTGAGTGTAACGGAGGTAAGCTAGTAGTTGCTGTGCGAGTAAACCTCACTCATCTGAGCTCAAGAGACGCTATAGCGACTGACGCTAGGGGCTGCAGCCTTTAGCCTCTTTGTAAGAGTGTCCGACTCTCATGCCGGTGGATCTGGGTTCGAGTCCCGCTTGGAGCGAGGCGCTTCGAACATGAGGGTTACACTGGTGCCGTGACCCTGATGAGAGTGAGGTATGGGGGGTGAATGTAATGAAGGTCAGCTAGTAGTTGCTGTACAAGTAAACCTCACTCCTCTGATCTCGAAAACGCTCTAGGGACTGACACTAGAGGTTGCAGCCTTTAGCCTCCTTGTTAGAGCGTCTGACTCTCATGCCGCCGGACCAAGGTTCGAGTCCCGCTTGGAGCGGGGCGGTTCAAACAGGAGGGGTTACACCGGGAAAATCTAAAAGATGTGAGATTTAAGAGCGCTCTGAGAGCCTCTCTTCTGTTCTATGACACATGAAACAAATGCTTATATAATATTCAGGATAATGACTATTCATCTCGGCAGCCATTGACCACCATATTTTTCCCTCCCGTATGGTAGTCAATGGCTGCCGAGATCTGCTTGGTTACAAACATTCTTCAAAATATCTTCCTTTGTGTTCAGCAGAAGAAAGAAATTCATACGGATTTGGAACAACTTGAGGGTGAGTAAATGATGACAGAATATTCATTTTTGGGTGAACTATCCCTTTAAGTTTTGCTCAGCTTATATTTGTCTTTTAAAATTATAGCATAAAAATCCACCCATCCAGCTATTATGTTCTCAAATTATGCAAAAACTGTCATATACTATTTAATTGTTTGTATCTTTTTAAATCTAAAATGCTATGAAATTAATCTTAGCAAGACAATGGATTTAGCCATTTTATTTCCAAACATTTTAAAATGTTATTTCTACTACATTATTTCCATCACATAATGCTATAGATGATATGCAATGTTAAAAAAAAAGTCTCCTGTAATGAATGTATACTGCTGAACACTGTTAGAGAAATCAATAAAGTAGTTAGAGTTTGAAAAGTGTTATAAAAGAGTTTTATAAAAGTCCACAGGGCCAAACATGCATGCCAAAAGCTGTATACACTCTTATTACATGTTTTGCACACACACAAACACACTTTTACCTGTTGAGCAACACAAGACTTGGCTGCATCTGCCGCTCTCATAATACTCTTTGCAAACTCTTGCTCTGCAAACAAATGTATATAATTTTCATAATTACATAATGCTGAATCATAATGGTGTCTATTATGCCATATTTTGAATATCTGCTGACAGTGACATGAAGAAGAAAGAGGTTAATAACACACAAAATGGAAAATACGATTGACTGATAGAAATAGTTTGCATCTGTATTGATGGACACAACAAAGTGCTTCAAAAATATCAATACAGCAGTGAGCAGACATTAGGTGACATAACTGTATCGGGCCATAGCCCATTAGCATTACAGCTCAATGGAAAATAGGACATTCATCATCTCTAATTCCAGGAATACCACCGGGTAATGTACTGTATGGTTTCCCTCTTCTGTTTATTCATTATTATTGATGTCTGGCATAGCCTCTGTTATATATTCTGAGCTTAAGCACAGTCTCTTATTGCTCAGGCTATTTGTCAAATATATATATTCATGACTGTATTTCTTAAAAGTTTGACGTTAAACAATCATTTAAATCATATTTAATAATTTTTGTTGTGCATATATTGTTATGTGTTGACTAAGATACTAAAGCACATGTAATGTTATTTACAGGGATGCAAACGGGTGAGGGGTAATAAAGGTGAGAACCTTGCGTGGATAGAGAAAACATTCTCCGAGGTCAGGACAGTTTTTATATATATATATATTTACTTTTCATGCTCATTTCTAGACACTATTAAGTATCTTTGCACTAATTGTAACAGATAAGAGGTAAAACTTTTTAAGACAGTTTAAGTTTTTGTGTCTTATGAAGGGCAAAACAACCCTTTATAAAACACAAAAAAGGATTCAATAGATGTGGGAGATGAATACATAAAACAAAACAAAAACAAGATGACAACAACCAGATAAAATGCATGTCGGAAATCATCTTAGCTTCTTTATTAACACTCAAAACTGAAAATTGAAGATCCCACTGGTTACAAATGCATCAATATGAGATACTTTGTACACCACCTCGTAAGTTAAACCCTATTTCTTCAGATGTTTAGCCACCAGAATTTCAAGGGCCCACTTCTTTTGTTTTGCTGCATGCCTCAGCCTGCCCGTTTTTCTTCGACACATTTATTTAAATTTTTTTATCTTTTTTATTACCTTGTAATGTCACTCTTCACAAAATGAAACAACAACGAAAAAGATCAGCCTGAACGGACACCCCCTCCCACAAAACACTTTCTCATCGGATTTACGCAAATCTCGTAGGTGACCTATTTTGATCTCAAAAGGGTGAATTCTTACTTAAAGGTGAGGATTTTACATCTAATTGATGTCATTCATTACTACAAATTATTTGCAATGTACTGAATTGTAACTTCATCATTACAAATTACAAATATATTTAAATATGTGATTTGCAATAGAAATGACATTAATGGTTTAGTTAACTTCAGAATTAAAATGTCTTGATAATTCACTCACCCCCATGTTATCCAATATGTTCATGTCTTTCTTTCTTCAGCAGAAAATACATGTCGTGTTTTGAGGAAAACATTCCAGGATTTTTCTCCATATAGTGGACTTAACATAACAGGGACCACAGTCCAAATTACAGTTTCAATGCAGATTCAAAGCAGCTTCAAATAGCTCTACATATAATAAGGGTCTTTTCTAGCGATAAAAATGTATGCTTTTTAACCACAAAGGCTCGTCTTGCACGGCTCTGCGATGCGCCGGGCATTGCATTATCACGTTGAAAAGGTCACATGGAAGTAGGTGGAAGGACCGAAGTCGTGATTTCGAGCTCGTCGCATTCGAGTGTTTTGTTGTTGGAATAAACAGGAATCATGGAGGACACCAGGTTTATTCTTGGGAAAATCTTTTTAAAACTAACATTATATAGTGTCACATGCACTGACAACCATATAAACATAAACAGAACAAAAGTTCTGCCGCCACCATGTTTAAAGTTTATAGCACGCCCATTTCTGGAATTTGGGTATCAAAATTATTTCTGAACTTCATGTTCATTTTTTACCTAGGAAATAGCACAGGAAAGCAGCATAAATAAAATGCCCTTTACAAAAAAAAAACAAAGGTAAAGCAACGATGTTGGACGATTTTGAAGTTGTAGGAGAACATGAGATGGACTTTTTCGGCACTGGGTAAGTACATCCACCTACGTCATGCGTGACCTTTTCAACGTGATTATGTAATCGCGTCAGAGTGCAAGACGAGGATTTGTGGTTAAAAAGTATATAAATGTTTAGAAAATTACTTTTTCTAAAAAGGACCCTTTTTCCTCGGCTGGGATCGCGTAGAGCTCTTTGAAGCTGCATTGAGACTGCAATTTGGACCTTCAACCCATTGGTTCCCGTTGAACTTCACTATGGAGAAAAATCCGGACATATTTTCCTCATAAAACATAATTTCTTTTTGACTGAAGAAAGACAGACTTGGATGACATGGGGGTGAGTAAAAGATCAGGACATTTTTATTCTGAAGGGAACTACTCCTTTAAAGTTTATCTAAGTTTACTGCTTGTCAGTACATTCGGCAGGATGATTTAAAGTATATTACTTTTGTAATACGTACTCTTTTTAAAAGTATGCTGAAGTGTACTTCTTTTTCACGAAGGGTAACCGATCGGTAACCTTCCACTAGAAGGTACTGCGAGAGATGACGTGTTAAAGGTTAACTCAGTCTATTGCATGTGTTGTTCAGCACCAGTCATATTCTCTCAGAGATCTAATTTTAGATTCTTATGTAATTTTCTAAGAAGCGGTTCCCTCTGCTTCCCTTCCAGCCAGAAATGATCTATAATTACTGGCAAACAAATCCAGCCTAAACACACATAGAAAACATGAGTCTAAATATTAGTTTTCTAAATTTTGATGTGTGTTCCTCTATGTGGCTCCTGTGACTATTTGAAAGAAGTTAGCATAATCAAAGCTTAATTTAAAGCACTCACCCAGGCTAATTCTTTTGTCCATCCAGGTCAGCAGGTCTTTGGCATAACGGCACCACATTTTGGCATACTGCAGGGCGAGCTCCACGCCACCCTCGCAGCGACAGAGGGTCAGGTCGGCATCCTGGGCTGAGGTGGAATACATCAGCATCAACGGATTGTGAGCATGCCTTACTTCATGTAAACTAAACCCCGCTCAGGACTAACAGAGGCTTGTCCTCAACCAGCTTTAACGATCCTGTAGGCTGTCACTCATTACTCAGGATAAATCTTCTGTATCTTCAAATGATGTGAAGGCAAAGCTTTGGAAAATGCGGAGTTGCAGTATATGCCCATCATAACACAGACAAAAAGAATGCAACTTAATTGTTACAAATAATATGGGAAGACATAATTCTCCAAAAGTCTACTGTCGGAAACAAGCACAGAATCATAACATCTTTGATAGTCAGAGGGAAAAGTCGAATCCCGACGACTCTTCAGCATAATATTCCGTATTGGTAATTCAATATCCATGCAAGATGCCTGAATAGGGAGCTCCTGGGCTCGCTTAGTAGTGTCCGAAAGGCTTTGGGACTCAGCAGTGTGTGAGGATTTCACAGAGACCGTTCACCCTCCCTCTATCTGCTGTCTCCTCCCTGTGCATTTAATGCTACAAATCTGATCTGATCAAAACATCAGAACTAAAAACTTGAATTTTCTCCATCATTCCTCCCATTTCTGTTGAAATGCCTCTATCCCACTTTCATCGGCGTACTTCCTGGCTTTCCTCCTCATGTTAAAGCATATGTGTGTGTGTGTGTTCACTTTAGGCACAGAGGGGAGGGGAAATAATCCAGGAAAGTAGCAGACTGTATAGTGATGGTCTTTAGATTAGGGTGGGGTTGACTTCCTGATATGAGGATATACAGCTCTCATCATTACTTTACATTCTTTTAAACAGACGCACTCTCATCAAATTCATTTTGACCTTACTGTCACACATATTGTTAATGATTTTCTCAGCACAATTTTACACACAGGTCATTGTCATTACACTAAAAAAATGTCGGTCTAAATATAAGTTTTATGTATTTGAATTACATTACAATTTTCCATCCATTTGAAATACATAGTTTTAACCTAAACAAACTAATAAACTCCATGTGATTCATATTTGTCAGTCATACGTAAATGACAAAAATAAAAAATTAAAAAGAAGAAAAGTGCGTAAACATTTGAAATGGGCTGATATTACAGCAGCAATTATATATGTTAAAAATAAAAATTTCTGAATTCCTGAAAATTCTTCAGTTTTCCAGCATCTTTTGCATATTTGAACCCTCTCCAGCAGTGACTGGATGATTTTGAGATCCATTTTTTTACTCTGAGGACAATTGAGGGACTCAAACAGAACTATTAACAAAGGTTGAAACATTCAATGATGCTCCAGAAGGAAACGCGATGCATTAAGAGCCAGGGGGTGAAAACTTACTGAATTTGAAGATCAAGGTAAATTGTACTTAATTTGTTTCCCGGGAAACATGTAAGTATCTTCTGTTGCTTCTGAAGGGCAGTACTAAATGAAAAAAATATATATTTAAACAAAATAAGGAAAATGTGGATATCATCTTCTGTTCAAAAGTTTTAACCCCCCAGCATTGTTTTTCCTTCTGGAGCATCAGTGAATGTTTCAACCTTTGTTAATAGTTGTGTTTGAGTCCCTCAATCGTCCTCAGTGTGAAAAAATGGATCTCAAAATCATCCAGTCACTGCTGGAAAGGGTTCAAATATGCAAAGATACTGGAAAACTGAAGAATTTGCAGGACCTGGGCGATTTTTGGAAGAACATTGGGCAGTTTAACTGCTCAGGACAAACAAGAGACTCATGAACAACCATCACAAAACACAAAAACAGCCGTGGATCCTCCAGGGATTGGTTCATAAACTTTTGAATGGGTCATTTTTAATAAATTCAGCTTTTTTTTTCCGTCTTGTGGACTATATGTAAACATTTTTAATTAGGACAGCACTAAATAAAAAATAACTCATTTTGTATGATCTCTTTCATTTTGTTCAAATTATTCACATTTTCACAGATTCTGCAAGCGGTTCACATTTTTTACGCAACTGTAAATTATAACTATTTAACATTGTAGTATATAGCAAAAATTTCAATTATGTTGATTAAAAAAGATAATGGTCCACAAAAATGATTACTTAATGCAAAATACAATTTATTTTACCTTTCATACTAATGTAGTTTGAAATTGGAGTGAAATATGGACATTTATTTGTGAGATTAAACCACCCAAACTGGCGAATCTAAAATGAATATATATGATTTAATATTTAGCAGGATACAAAACAATAAACTCACAGTTTTCTCCAGGGAATTCATGAAACGTCTCTGCTCAGTCCATTTGGCTGATCAGATTGCTCACAGTGGGGGTTAGAGAACTAAGCTAAAGCCCTATTTGGACGGTAATTGTTTCTTGTGGGGTCATAAGGTATTTTCATCATTGACAGTGGTTTTATTGCCGTCCGAATCCAGAATGTCATGCTTTTCTCCCACCACCCGCGTAAAAATCCCTGGCCGAATTACCTACTGTTTTTGGACAAACACCAAGGTCGTGTGGTAATTGAAGTGCTGTCCGAATCCACATCTCTGAGTTTTCAAGAATAAATCACTTCAAAATTCACTGTTTATATCCCTTTTGACCACTGCAGAGCACCATAAGGTTGCGCTTCGCTGTAATTTGGATGCATTTTAAAGATCTTTAGAATCTTTAAATCTAAAGACTTTTAGGAGTGAAATTCTGGCAAGTATTTACAAGAGCAATATATTTAATCACCGCTCAAAAAAATTAAAAAGAAGAAAAGCACGTAAACATTTAAAATGGGTCGTTACTATGGCAACAATAATATATGTTAAACCAAGCAGCATTATGTTTACCTCATGTAATATAAATAAGAGGCTGTATTCACTTATTTCCGCTTATTTCCATGTGGAATAAAATGAGATCCTTTATTTTTAGATAAAATAGAAGACAGAAAACTATTTCAACTATAATGTGCGTCTATTTTTAAACAGATTTAAATCATTAAATAATAATTAGGATATTATTGTCCTATTATTAAATTAAATATGCATTTATTCTTATTATATGCCATTTTATATACAGCATACAATCATGTTAGTGACCACATGAGCAGGTGTGCAGGATCACAAAACTCACTCCTTCACCATCCGAATGCATGAGTTTTATCACTGAGGTGGTATGCATTTTTATTTATTTTTTACGGACACCCATGTGAGAAACAATTACCATCCGAATAGAGTTTATGACGGCAAAGGAATAAATAGTTGATACTGAAGTCTGTCTCAGGTGTACGTAATGAAGATGTGTTTTGTGAGTAAGCTGAGAGATAGCCTCGGAGTTCACCATGTGGATGTTTTATTTAAACTTTGAGTGTTAGCGTAATCCCTAATCTCAGCTAGCAAACAGCTACAGTATATGCTAACAGAGCAAGCAGGTCTCGCCAAGGTAGCACCCAAGGATGGATAACATCAATATGCAGCATAGCTATTACCTAGTCAAAATATATCTCAACTCATCTCTTCGGTTACTCATCTCTTCTTATGTTATATCTATTTTATATAAAGATTACAGTTCTAATGCTAACATTCTTTCAAACATTGACTCTCCTTCTCATCTCTTTATAGTTCTTGGAGAGATGGATCAGCGGGAAAAACAGAGAGCAGCTGTCTGCCGGTTTAATCTGCTCTCTAACCCCCGTCCGGTGCTAATCTTGTTAGCAAGGGGCAATTAGTCCATGTGGCAAATTACACATAAACAGTTGCAGGTTGAAGAAGAAAGATTTAATGGCATGACATGATGCCTCCGGGCCTGATCAGTCACTCCTGCTTTCCTCTGCTCCTCTCAGATATCAGTGCTGTCTATGTCCAAATGATGGACAGAAGACCATACGTCTTCTGTAGGGTTCAATACGAATAGGCTGGATGTAGGATATTCGTTCTAATATTTATGTGATCACAAATCTCATTAGTCCTTCACCCTGTTAGTCTTCCTCCAAATGTCCAGCAAACAAACACAAGGATCTTAAAAATAATTACCAGTTACGCCTCCGTCCTTTTCCTCCTCTTCACGGCAGATCTTCAACGACTCCACATCTTCACCCTGGAAAACATGCAGCTTTTAATATTCACTGCAGCACGTTCTCGCTTGAGAGAGATTGTTGAACCCAAAAGTATCAACAAATATGAGTTATGAGAGACAAAGAGTGGGAAGAATAAATTATCAATCATGTCTCACTGTTATATCGTCCAGATCAGCGTTTAGTGTGGTGTCTGCCGAGGTGTCTGTTAAAGACAGTGAGTCTGCTTCCTGTAGAAGCTCATCCACAGTCCTGAGAAATCAAATCAACAGACACAAAGATATTAAAAATGAAACATGGCGGTTCTTACAGAGCTAAAACAGCTGTCATTTATTTCATTCACACTATTTTATATTCTTAAAAATAAAGGTTCTTTATTGGCATTGATGGTTCCATGAAAAACTTTTAACATCCATGGAATCTTTCAATTGGACAAAATGTTCTTTATAGTGGAAAATGTTCTTCACACAAATAAAAATATGGTTCTTTTAAAAACTGTTCACAGCAAATCACCCTTTTGGAACCTTTATTTTCAAAACTGAAATTTCACAACAGACTGAGAAGGTTTACGTACGAGCATGTTAATGACATATCCAAATTAGCATCAAAATCGCGTAATATCTCACTGTAGCGCTTGGTTTCTGAGTGACGGACTGGGGTACCACCATCTGAAACAGAAGAACATGTGATGAAACCATGTGTGATTTTCTTTCAATGGAAATCTGATATAAAAAAGGTGGTAACACTTTATTTCAAGGTGACCTACTTATACGTTACTATCGGTAGGCTACTTACCATAGTAACAACAGTAAATTATGCATAATTACAAGTAACTAAACCTAAACCAAATCCTAACTCTATAGTACATGTAGTTAATTAATATGACAATGTAATGTAACATGGACAGTGTAAAATAAAACAAGGTAAAGCATGACAATACACTTCTTTGTGAAAAGGTTGTTGTTTGTGGTTAAAGTACATGAACGTTTGTGTGAACACTTGCAGGAACTGGTCCCTAAAACTAGAATAATAACAATTAATGGCACTGGGAAATGTGCATTTGACATTAAGACAGGAAGTCAAACCACTGAAGTTCACAAAAACGTATTGTGACAAAAGCAGTGAAAAAAAAGCAAGACTGTGTATTTGCACAATAATAATAATAGATAAATAATAGATTAAATCACCTTGCACATAATTTCATTTGATATTTTAAAGGAGACATGTTAGGCAAAATTCACTTTTATAAGGTTTTTAGAACACAGATGTGTGTCCACAGTGTGTGTAAACAACAAGTAAAAATCCACCCAATACTTTGTTTTATAATCCCCATCAATCATTTTAAATCTCTCAAAACACACTGTTTCAGATTTCCCGCTACTCCTATAGGTAAGAGTAGGGAAACCCCGCCCATGACTGTTGATGATCTGCCCTTTTAGCATAGACAGTAAGACACACCCTGAGTGAGAAGCACAGAGACCGCAATTTCTGTTCACTGTATCAGCTAGCTAGAGTATTACAATATCTGCGTCAAAAAACATTACAAGTGTTCTGTTGTGAGATATATCAATGGACATACGAGTCTCCATAGATTCCAGGCATCCGAGCCACTGAGGACACCATGGTAGAATTTCATTTTTAAAGGAAATATGCCAAAGAATGTCAAGTATATGTCTCTGCAGGTTAGTAGTAGGAGTTACCTCATCAGTGGGTGTGGCCATAAACAGAGGGACGGTTTCAAATGTGTTACCTTATTTGCCCACGTCACAGTGTGGGCAGGGTTTAGGGGTGGGGTCGGGTCGGGTGAAGGGGATCATTTTCATTGCGTGATTTAGAAACACCCATCAGTTTGAAAACACCCACTAATTTAGAAACACCCACTCTTGTTCCGCAGAGACCTCATACTCAAGAATGTCGGTCAAATTTGGCAAATAATTTTACGTGACTGCTTCACCAATGAGGGTCAGTCTCAGTTCAACTGGATTTGCGAAAAAGTTATTTCTAAAGGATGTGTAACATGCTTCGGGCTCTAACTTCATATCCAGAACAAGGAAGGATTGATGGCTCTTCATAATCTGTGAATGTTTGCAAATGTTCTTTCTGAATGAGCTTTCTAGAATGCTGTACGGCTAATATGGCTAAAGTTAGTCGCTGACTGTATTCACAGAGACTAGAGCTATGTCTTAGTTTTAAACCGAAAACGCTCACTGTCTGATTAATTCATAAATGCCCATTTATTAGGCAATGTGTAGTTAGGTGACAGACTTTTTACATTCCCACATGAGCACCTATACAACAATTAATAGATTAACATGACGGTACATGCTAGTCGATGAGTTGAATCAAAACTAACGAAATGATCCACTAACCATTCAGAAACTTCCAGGTGCAGTCTAAAAGTTCAAGTCTCTCCATCTGTGTCGAACTCAAATTCAAACATGTAAGGCTGCACTCCACAACTGGTTATTTCTGACATTTTGGCAGTGAGATTTGTTTTGTTGTTGAGGTTGTGTCCGAAGCTCATGTAAAGCAGCCGCTTGAAGGGGAGGCGAGTAGCAGCTCGTTTGCATTTAAAGGGACTTATACTGCCTTCACATGCTCTCTGAATTATCATAGATACAGTTTCTTAGGTAAAAACTGCACATGAACGCCCTCCCATTTAAAAAAATGAATGCGGTGAGTTCCCAATCAGGACTTCAGAAGTGGGAATTATCAAATTTCCGACAGCATATGAAGGTGGCAACACACAGAGTGTTTTTGCTCAAACCCAAATAGAGGAAATTTGACAAGCTAAAATGAGCTATGGGATATTTTGGCCTGAAAATTCACAGACACATTCTGACAACACCAGAGATTTATATTACTTGTGATAAAATGTCATCTTTAAAGCACTGGTAAATAACGGATTATTCAAAGTTTAGACATGCTTTTATGAGTTTTTACTTATGAACTATAGGAACCCTTGATTGCACATCTGTAATGCTGTAGTTTTGTACTGCACTAACAAAGAAAGTGACTCCGTCAATCTCGCTCTTTCTCTTTTTTCTGTGACATGCACCATTTAGGTCAACCACATCCTGTCTAGGTTTTGTAACGCTCTGCTACAGGGACAATAAGGACTTGTTTGTGATGAAGAGATTAGTTCAACTGTATGGATTAAGATTTTGTTGTTGTTGTTGTTGATGATCTCTATTTTGCTTTATTAAAAAAAAAAAAACCCAAAGGAAGTCATCTCAAAGATGGGACTGTGGCTACACTGTCAGTTGGCACATTATGCTGTTAGTCATTACATACTTATTCTGATGCTAAATGCAAAAATGATGTTGTGTGATACTTAATGTGGTTGAAATAAGAAGAACTGCAGCCATTACAAATTACTTGAAACCAGTACATGTGACTTCCTTCCACTGAGGTTTTATTAAGGTTGTTTATTTCCACATCCTGCGCTCATTAAATGTTATATATTTTATGTATTTATGAGAAATTCTAAATAAAAAAAGAGAGACTAAAATAAAGTAAATTAACAAAAAACACCCCAAAACACCATGGCAAAAATATATATTTTTTTACATTTAACCTTTTTTTCTTTCTTTTTTTTTACATGTGGAAAGAAACAATACGACGCCCCAAGATGCAGTAATTTTGTACATTTGTCAAAAAAAGAAAAGAAAAGCTGTGTACATGAAAGCTTCTTTGAGATGCAACTTCTGTACAAAGGGCAAAATGTACAAGACAGGAAGTGCTCTGATCATGCACTGAACATTGCATGCAACACAAACACACACTTACGCATATGCAAAGAAAAAGTACAGGATAACTAATCAATTTCACATATGCAGCCTAAAGCTGTAGTTGGGAACAGCAAAAAACACATTTCCCTGTTGCAACTCACCCTGAACCTTTGGCTGCCTCAGCTGTGCAGTCTCTGCTGCCTCCTCCATCTAGTCCTTTACTGATAAACCAGCCAAACCGTGTTCGTGTTGTCATCCAGCAGTTAGTCCATCCACCCCAGCTGAAGATGAATCTGTCAGAATCATCACCTTTCACCGAACATTGACACAGGACATGAAGGCGATGTGGGGTTTGATAACTCTGCCTTCTCTTCTCTTACAAACGCCACTTCTCTTCCTCTAAAGTGGAGGTTGGCCAATGTTCTTTCACCATCGTATGAGGAGGAAGTTTGTCTCACTATCACTCTCAGACACACCTAACACCCCCAACTTCTGCTAAGGCCTGAGATATTGCTGGTATTTTGTGGCTTTTCTTTTTTTTGCTATTCTGTTTGTGGCCTATCAAAGTGTCTTGAATTTGCAAATACTTTGTGCAGCAACTTTAATTTATCTAATATTTAAACATGCACTGCTATCATGTTGTTCTGTTTTCGGCATAAAATAAATATGAACTTTTATAACCACAGTGTTGGGGAAAGTTACTCTTAAATGTAATGCATTACAATACTTCCTAAAAAAGTAACTAATTGCTTTACTCAGCTACTTTTTATTGAAAGTAATGCATTAGGTTACTTTTGCTTTACTTTTTCTCATCTGGGCTGGGCTTGCTTGTTTGTTTTTTAATTACAACACTGGAAGTGTTGTTTTTGTCAAGGCCCACCCCTTTTACACCAAGGCCCCTATCATTCACCCGGCGCAATACGGTGCCAGGTGCGACTCAAGTGATTTTTGCTAGTTTCAGCTCAGCGCAGTTATCATTTTCACGTCATGCACCACGTGGTTTAAATGCATTTGTGCCCATCTGTTCGCCCATGGGCGTGCTGGTCTGAAAATGAGGTGTGTTCAAGCGCTTTGTTGTCGCGCAACTGAAAATGACTGCGCCATTGATCAACTGAAAAGTTAATGGTGCAATATTTTTTTTGTAAACAGGGAATCCGCCATGGTGCGGGTACAACTGGCTTTTAAAGGGAATGGGAGATGAGATTCTGATTGGTTTATTGCACGTTACGCCCAAAACACACCCATTACTTATTAAGAGAGAAGGGAAAACCATTTTAGACCATGTGCTGGGTGTTTTTCCCGTCATCAAAACTAGCAAAAGTGGATTCGGACACGCCCCAAGTATGCTTTAGACCATGCACTTAGATAATTAAAATAAGGCCCAATAAGTGACATGAATAGGCCTCAGACTGAAGGAAATGCAAATTCAGGCCTGTACAGTAGGGCACAGCTCAAACAAACTTTTTAGCTGTGGTGCCATTCTGGATCGCAGAAGAATATGAAGCAAGTGGAGAAAGTTCAACAATCTTACAATAAAGTGAGATTAAAAGTGTACAAGTATATGATTGAAACATTTTTTAATTATTGCAGGTCTGTGTAATATTCCGAGTTTGCATTTCATTGTTTTCATTAATTTTGAGGAATACTTCATCTGTTTTTGTGCAAGTGAGACGAGTAAATACATGCTCACATTTAATCTACAATAACCCTCATGTTTACACAGCGTACACAACGCCTCTGCACTTAATACTGATTTCTCTCAACATGGGGACAGGAGAGCTGTCCATCAATACAATGGGAAAGCGAAGTAACTTGAGTTACTTATTTGAAAAAGTAACTCAGATATTATTGCGTTACTTTACTAGTTACTTACTAGTTTTTGAAAAAGTAATCTTATTAAATAACTCACGTTATTTGTAATGCATTACACCAAACATTTATTATGCAGTAAAAACACTTGACACCTGAATCTTGCTTTAGCATTCTGACAATGAAATGCAACCTCACATCATTGCCCCCTATTGGCTGATGGTGGATGAGACAAGTAAGAGCAGGAAGGTGCTGACACAAGGTAACTCCGTGATGGCTGACTCGTTGATTTTGAGCAAAATCATCTCACTTCCACTCACATATACACCCTGGGGAAGACGGTTTCATATTTTGTCAAGAAATATTTAAAATGGCTAAAAACGTAATTTGTAACCATAAAGTAAAACGTACTGCAAAAACTTCTTACACATTGAATACCTTACACTCATTCACTATTTCAGGTCGGGTCCAAAACAGTTTGCTGAACATATAACACATATAAATCATAATTATTCATACACTACTTTTCAAAAGTTTGCCGGCAATACGATTTTGTAGTTGTTGTTGTTGTTGTTGTTGAAAGAAATCCATACTTTTATTCAGCAAGGACACATTAAATGGATCAGAAGTGACCGTAAAAGATTTTATAATGTTACAAAATACTTCTATTTCAAATAATCGCTGTTTTTTCTCTCTCCATCAACACAACTGTTTTCAACATTTGTAATCATAAATGTTTCTCTAGCATTAAATCAGGATCTTGGAATGATTTCTGAATGATCATGTGACGCTGAAGACCCACACTGAAGACACTGAAATTCATTTAAAAATGTAGTAAAATAATTCAATTGTAATAATATTTCACAAAATACAGTTTACTGTATTTTGATCAAATAAATGTAGCCTGAGCATAAGAGACTTCTTTCAAAATGTTATTAATTTAAATTTAAGAATTAATTTCATTAAAAACTTTTGAAGTTTGGCTGTGCAACTTTTTGTTTTCTGGAGTTTACACTGTACAGGAACTCTGCACTTTATTTCATTCAGAGTTAAAATGTGTAATGACACAGGTACTCTAAGTATTTCGGAGTACATACAAAGTTCATACATAAGCATGCTTTGAAAAAACGAAATTAACATTTGACATCATAGTGGCATGTGGTTCGCAACACTGGTATAAGCAGCAGGGAAATATTTTTAAATATCCTCAAGTGTTCAAGCTAATTTTACCCACCAATGAATTGAGATATACACTCAAAGCAGTAGTCACATGACCCTTTATTTTCAGCATGCAGGAGAGCGGTTTTTAGGCCTGTGCATGCATCATCATGTTTTTCTTGTGGCTACGCAACTGTGATATAATTAACTGTGGAAGATAGATATAGATGTTGATATGATGTCAAATTTAATTGCCACATCAATTAGTATCTCTACAGAAATTACATGTAATCTCCATCTAACAATTCTGCCAAAATAAAAAGAGACATAATATTCCTTTCATTGAAAATGTTTTAACCATTCTTTATGTTTAAGGCACAGTTGGTGAAATACAGTCACGGTTACATACATACTGATAGTAAGACAGTGTGACTAAACAGCGCAATCACAAAAATTCAAATCAAGCCCATTTGAGAATGTTCTGTGTCCAAAAAAAAGTGAAGTGAAGACCAAAATCTGGAATGTTGCCGTGTGGAATGCGTGTAGACCTTTCATTTCTGTCGTGATGATACGACAGCAAAACCACACAGTGAGGCGTGTACGCTTGTTGGCTTTGATGAAAGGAAGTAACAGCCTGAAACGCCACCAAAAGTGGTAATGATATCAAGGCCTAAAAATAACATGCTTCATGCCTTAGAATAACAACATACTTCATGTGTCTTTTATTATTATTAAAATGTTCATGTCTGGAATGTGAACAGCAAAAAAAAGAATAAAGAAAAGAAAGTTAAATGTTTAAAGATTTTGTCATTACTTCAGCTTTTTTTCAGACGGATTAAAAAGGTAATACTTTTAAAATAAGGTCCATTAGTTAACATTAGCTAAATAATTAACTTACAATGAGCAATATATTTGTTACAGTTTTTATGAATCTTTTGTTTACTTCATTAGTTAATAAAAACACAACTATTATGCACACATTGTTTTCCACATTTGACCGTTGCAGCACCTGTTTTTCTAGTCTGTCAGAAACGCTCTGTTTAAAACCATGAAAGCTCCTCCTTCCAAAAAGCACAATGTGCTCTGATTGGTCGCTGGACCAGTGTATTGTGAACCGCTTCGAGCATGTTTTGGAAATGTCACGTCCGTTACCATAACTGAGTTTCACTTTGAGCACACTACTAACTAACTCAACTAGGCCTCGCCCACTTTATTTTGCTTATGCAAATGAGAATATTTAAATGAGACATATTTTGACGTGTTCTTCCCCTGAAAGAAAACTCAAGACTATAATGGATGTGGTTCAGGGAGTTCAGAAACAGAGCTCACTGATATAGAGAGTTACTTTGGAGTGACTTTGTTCTTTGTAAACTTTTCAGACCTTTTTCACGCTCAAACAGCAACATTACTAAAGACAGTTGTAAAATGTAAAAAACATGTCCTCTTTAAACGACATTTAAAATCAAAAGTTGCATCAGTTTATATCAAAATTATCATTAACCAAAAATAAGTAATGCTTCAGAAGATTATTAATTATTATTAAGCTAATCCAGTTAACTAATGTTAACAAATTGAACCTCACTATAATGTTACCGATTAAGATAATCACAAACCTTTTTTTTTAACACCTGGCATCTTTATTGCAGGATGAACAGGTGCTGTGTTTATTCCTCATTAGGAAGCACATTCGGGCCATTGTTAGCTCGTAAGCTCGACTTCTTTTCTGGCAAACAGCAATTAATAATAATAAAATCTCTAAAAGGGCCTCTTCTGCTCACTCATATTGTGTTTATAAGATGGAACTTCCCCCAGAAGCAAGTCCAGCGATGTGTCCAAAACAATGTCTCTCATAGTTCGTCTCGGGCCGTCCTGTCCAGAGGAGACTGGAGCACATCTGAGTTTTGGGCCTCTGTGCTGATCTCAGCCTGTTCCCGGGTCTTACCCGAGCGCTTCCTGTCCCAGTCTGTGCGCACTTTCTCATTGTCCCACACCGTGGAGGTTTCAGTGTCACTGATGTACCCAGGTTCGCCTGTGTAGTGTGTAGGGAACACAAGCAAGGGCTCCGCTGAGAAAGCTTTCAGGTCCCTCGTCTCAAACTGCTCCATGTAATCTGATCTGAAATTGATGATATTACATGTGAATATGAAAACCGAGATGTTATATAAGACAAAAGCATATGATGACATATAACAATAATATTTGTTTGCTTGTACAAAAGTCTGAATAGTTGTTAAGTACTGTAATGTTGCAATATGGTTGCTATTTTAGATCTTAGCAGATATTCATTTGTGTGCCGCTGTTTTGACTCCTTTAAACATTGCATAAGCTCTTCACGAGTTCTCAGCTGGTCAAAATACTATCATATGTAGCTATGCACACACAACAAGCGTATTTAGCCCAGCTCACAGCATTGTTTTGTCTCAAAATAGGCAAAACGGCATAAATGCCAACCAATCAGGTTGTGAACGTATCCCTACGCCTTTAGGTTCAGCAACTTATGGTTCAGTGTTAAAATTTGTAGTTCAGTGTTCCATTTGTAGTACTTACACAGGATGCTTATTAAACATAACCGGAAGGAATTCGTCCACAGGCAACATTTTACTGAGTGGTTCTGCTTTGAGGAGCTTTTTGGCTCCTTGCAAAGACATCATGTAACCCAAGGTCCAGTAGGAATAATCCGCCTCCACCAGGTTGCGAATGTTTGGTACTGCTTTTTCAGGCCGGTCCACTTGCATCCTCTTTCTCCCAATATAACTGCAAGGTTTCAACATACGATAATCAAAATGAACAATCTCCCATCAATACATGAAACAAATAGTGAGTGCAGTCAAAGAAAGTAGACCCGCTTACATGAGGTCCCAGTCGAGACCCTTGCTCTCGACCTCACGCATTAAATTCTGCAGGCGTCGCTTGAAGAAAATCTCAAACCGCAAATCATCTTCAAGCACCAGCGAGGTCTTCAGCCCTCTGTCGGCAATCTGCGTAGCACAGCACATAAACATCTGATGCGTAAAAAAAAAATTCACACTTGCATCTATTCTAGATTATTAACACAAGGCTCTTCCAAAACATGGGTAGCCCTATGAGAAACCTTGTTCATAGCCAAACACCTGCAACACAACATCGAAAATGTTTCTTGATCATCAAATTATCATATCAGAATGATTTCTGAAGGATCATGTGACACTGAAGACTGGAGTAATGATGCTGAAAATATAGCTTTGACCACATAAAATATATAAATATAAAATATATTTAAATGGAAAACAGTTCTTTTAAATCGTATTTTACTGGTGAGCCTTTACCTTTGTGAGAATAAGAGACAGCTAGGCGACTCACAACATTTTGGAATGTAACTACAAACTGGGATGTGTGCCAGACCTCTTTCCAGATGTTGTAGTGAGACAGGAAGCATCCTAGCTCTCCTTTTGTGAGAGGTCTGCCGTGGTATGGGTCACTGTAGCCGGGAAGCATGTGGATTCCCATAGCATTGATCTCACTCACGTTCATAGCTCTGGAGTAAAAGGAGAAGCAAATGTGTTGTCCCTGGAATAAATGCTGCATTTGTTTTAGGGTAACAGAAGAGAACTTACTTGCCATCAACAGCAGCGATAATCTTGCAGTCGATCTCTTGCTCTCTCAAAGCTGCCAGCATGCGCTCACGGCGGTCGTCCCGCCGCTTCAGATTGATCATAAACACCTTTTAAAACACATAAAAGCATTCAATAAATGCAAAGTCACTAAAGAATCATTTAATCGCCAAAATGGACCCACACATCAAAGCCAGTTTTGATTAAATAAAAGCCTAGGTACCTCATCAAAGCCAATTTTGTCAGGGTTTTTGACAGGTTTTGGCAAGTATCTCGAGGGCTCAACTCGAGGATTTCGCACTGTAAATGAAAAGAGAACACTTTATTTTGATAGTCCTCTTTAGGCAGACTGTCTGCTTAATATCTGCTGACACTCTATTTTGATGGCCCCAACAGACATTCTACTGACTATAGAGGGTATGCACTGATGTCACTTTTCCGCTGGAACACGCCCCTCAGCTGGGACTGAGTGGCAAAAGATCTGCTGCATGACAGGATTTAATAGGGGAAACTGCGAAGACATGAGTAAAATTAACGATTATCAATTTAAACTAAAGGTTGGACTCAATATAGTGCTCCTTACAACTTACCAAAGATCCATGTATATTGACATACCATTAGGTATCGTGTTTCCTAACATTTATATGAGCCTGAATTCAACACCGGGGAAATACATAGCGCAAATTTGCCTGTGAATGCTATGTTTCCTTGTTATATATGCATGTGTCCAGCCCTAAAACGTATAGTTTTTTTGTCAGCGTTTATTTGAAAACATCCATTCTCTTTTCTGTAGCTTTTCTGCAGTCTCTAAAAATACAGCTCAGATTTCTTGTCAAATCTATTCATACAGTCCATCTCAAAGCTCTTTTACGTTTCAGATGATTTTTTTGTGTTTTTCGCGGCATTCACGCTGAAAACCAATGCTGCCGCTCAGTCTTTTTGCCACTCAGTGGGCGTAACCACGGTCACTCCGACTGACGGTGACATGATGCGCATACCCTCTAGAAGTAACTTTGCAACTACATATTAACAGTGGGTAGTAACTAATCCCATGTAATCTGGATTACGTAATCAGATTTAAAAAAACTAAGCACTTGTAATTCGATTATATTACATTTTTAAAATACTCATAATTAGACTACAGTTACTTTTCTATTGAAAAGTCACAATATTCACATCACAATATTACTCATTTGATTACAGTTTGTATGTAATCTACTCAGCACTGCTTGTCAACTTATTCCACTAACCCTAACCTAACAGCCTACTTATACTCTAATGAGAGTTAGATGACATGAAGTTGCAAAGTTAAGAATATCGAACTAAAGTGTAACCAAAGGTGGTTGCACTTGATAAAACATAAGCAGACCTTTTTCTTATTTCACAGCTAAAACGTACCATTGACCTCCAGCATAGTATGAACGAAGCTGTCTGCCTCGTCTTGCAGAGTGCTGTGGGCACGAAGAGGCACTGGGAGATACCCGTATGTTTCCTTGTTACAAACAAACATTTGAACCTCTGCAAAACCACAAACAATGCAAATAAAAGTGTGAAATTATATGCACAATATCCTCTTAAAGGGGTAGAACACACAAAATTAAAAGTCTGTCATCATTTGGAAAGAAAGTCTGTCATCCCTCATGTCATTCCGGACCTGTATGAATTTCTTTCTTCTGTGGAACAATGTTTTGGACCCCACGAACTTTCATTGTGAACATTATTCAAAATACACTGCCTGGCCCCAAAATAGGCAAATTCCTAAGAGTCAATGATTGGATCATTGTTGCAATGATTATGATGTTTCTAGCATGTTATACATGTTTGGCAACGTTCTTCCAACCCTAATTTGTGTTCCGCTAAAGAAAGAAAGTCATACCGGTTTACACCATGAGGGAAAGTAAATGATTTTAATTTTGCATGAAATTTGTTTTCTGTCAAGGGCACACACCTGCCATGCGGGCTGAAAAAGCGAAGACTATAATGTCGTCAAAGGCCCAGGTGTAGTCTGGATGTGGCGGGTGAAAAGCCAGCATTCTGGAAGCTTCTTTCCGCAGGTCCACCAGGAATGTCGAGTGCACCATGGGAACGGCAAAGCAACCCCTACGCACTTGCTTACGCATGGGGATGTAGGCAGGAGTTCGTTTATAGTAGCCCTAGTGTAGATGAACACAATATATACACATCAATTTTTCTCATATTCCATAAGAAAGTGTTATGAAGCATTACAAACATATATTCACAAGTACCTGGGATGACATTGCACACCAGAAGTTTGAGTAGGCAGCACGAGAGTCCATCATTGGTGCCACGATTGTCTTGTTCTCCTTTATTAGTTTCCATACGACGTCTCGGTTGATCAGAAGATTATCACAATCAGTCATCTGAAAGATTTAAAATAACGATCCATTTTCATGCATGCATGATCAGGCGGCCTGCAAAAACTAAATCTGCTCAAGAAACCAGAAGCTCGATCTTGAAGTAAAATCAAGTACTTTCTGATTGTGTCCTCTTTGCAGATTTGATCATAGAGATACAAACACGTTCAAACAAGACGGGCATTTAAGGGATAAAGTACAGTGTGTACATATCACTTATTACACAGCTTTATGCAACAACATGAAATATTGATTTGAGAAGAATCTGTTTTCAAATTGTACCTGTTTATCTTATACTCCTTTACGGTTTACAACGGTGCTCTTGCAACACTTTGACAATATTACCACAGGCCTACTATTAATAATTGTACAGTACATAAGATGGCACCAGCTGCGTTTGAATGTAATACGAGAGACATGAAAGGAACACCGGCCTCGAATACTCAGATGAGCGGCCATTATATAGCGTTGCTGGAATAACTGACCTTGAAATGTCGCAACTGACCAATCAGAATCAAGCATTTTAGTTATAAATGTGATAAATTAAACTAATTAATCCTGATTCATTTAGCGTTTCTTCAATAAAAACATTAATTATTGAGAATTCTCTTTTGGAAGTTGTTTGGAAAGAAAGTACACATCTGAATGAATTACACCAATGGCCACCAAAGTCTCTATTTACCTACTTGGAGATTCATGGTCCTAACAAAGAGAATGGACAGCATGTGGCAATCTCACCATGATATAGTCTGCCCACATCTCTCGTGCAGACTCAAGCGCTGCCTGCCGCAGTTTCATAACGTAGGCGTAGCGCTCGTTCGTCCACTCCTTTGGTCCGTCCTCATTGTGATATTCTCTGAGTAAGTAAGAGAAATGCAAGGAAATGCAAAAATATACCCCTTCCATGAAAATCACAAGTGAAGGAACATTGCAAACCTTGGTTCCTCTTTTGGCCTCCACTCCACATAATGGTAGAGTTTCTGTACATTGATGAGCCAGTCTCGCAGTAGGTATGTAGTGTTGTCAATATTGTGGTCGGTTGCTACCCTGTCAGTAATGAAATAGAAACAGAGACTGTGCTCATTAGGTGCACTTTATTTTCTACAAAGAACAATATCTGGTGAAAACTAAAGATTACATGAATTAACCGCAAGCTTATGATTACCTGCACAACATATTTGAGTTCATAAGGTACGTTTAGACCAGAAACAGGGAAACAAAGAAATACAGAAGCTCTACATTAATCTCTACTTTCTTACAGCAGAACTAGACTAAAAGAGTTGCAGAACATGAGAAGTGAAACTGCTAAACTATCTGGTTATCACAGGGACACAGGAGCAGAGATAAAGTAAACAGATTAGCTAGACCATGCGTCCTACTTTTCACTGGTTCGGTCTTAGCAAGAACAGAGATTCTCATCACAACATGACTTCACCAGTCCAGATGCGTCTCCTGCAGCAGAGCACAGCTGTGAGGCCTAAGAGTCTACAAATCCAAACAGAGTTTGGATGCCACACGGACATGTGAGAACATAACTCTGGCCAACAACTACTACTACAGTACAGATGGATTCAGGACCGGAATTCAAGCCAGATTGTTACAAATTCTTAAAACAGATAAGTAAATGTGAAAAAGTGAAACTGACATGTGAAGCCCAGGCATGGTAACCCATACTCAGAATCTGTCCTCTGTATTTAACCCATCCAAGTTAGTGCACACACATTAAGAGTAGTGAACACACACACACACACGTCTGGTGCGCCATCCTTCTGGGGACTCGCCATAGGCATGAGTCCCCATGAGTCTGTCTGCAGTCAGGTTGAAGTCCCCACCAGACTAGAAAAACATGTACACACATTTATTTACTGTTGTGTGCGCTGTGTAAACTTAAATGTGAGCAGGCATTTACCCATCTTAGGTGAACAAAAACAGATTCAATATATATAAAATCAATAAAAACTGAAATGCAAATTTAGAATATTACGCAAACCTGCAATAGTTAAATATGTTAAATAATTTAATCTCACTTTATTAACCAATGTCTTTGCTGCTGACCTTTGGTGATCCTATTCAACCATGCCAATAAGCAAAATATCATTTGTTTCATTTTTTTTATAGCTAAAGTAAAGATGTTATATTCTTCTGCAATCCAGAATGGCAGCATGGCTGAAACGATTGTAAAAGTAACATTACACATTACTTTCCATAAGTAACTTAATCAGTTAGGGAGTAGCAGCAATCTTGTAACACATTCCTTTTAAAAGTAACTTTCCCCAACAATAAAAAACTTATTTCTACTTAATCTAATCTTAAACTATTATTTTTGCTAGTGTAAGTCAGGTGTATTCATATTAAATTATGTTTTTCACATGAATGAAACCAATTAATTTGGATGGACTTAAATTACAACATAAAAAAATATACAGTAAAGTATTTTTGGAATTTTGTTCATACGGTATAGAATAGAGTAAATGGTGTAGGTTAGAGTAGGGAAATGGGATCATCAAATGACAGAAGGTAGATTCTATCTATCTATCTATCTATCTATCTATCTATCTATCTATCTATCTATCTATCTATCTATCTATCTATCTATCTATCTATCTATCTATCTATCTATCTATCTATCTATCTATCTATCTATCTATCTATCTATCTATCTATCTGTGTGTAGATCTAGATCTCTAGATCACAGCTCCAACACCTGACAGCTGTTTTTATTAAGAAAAACGCTCAATCCACATGTTTGTGATACTTTTAAAGGAATAGTTCACCCTAAAATGAAAATTCTGTCATCATTCACTCATCCTCATGTTGTTCTAAACATGAGTTTCTTTCTTTAGTTAAACACAGAAGAAGACATTTTAAAGAAAATGGATACTCAGACAGTAGACAGTAGCCATCCATTGTAATCTTTCCTTCTTGGAGTCAATGGCTACCCGACTACCGTCACCTGCCTGGTTCAACAGAAGAAAGAAACTCATACAATTCTCAATGTATCTCATTTGTTGTCTCATTTGGAACAACGTGAGGGTGAGTAAATGGTGACAATTTTTATTTTTGAGTGAAATAAACTACCACGCTAAAAAAAAACATTTTACAAATAAATCAGCATAAGTAATAATGTACAATGAGCTAATCACTGTCCATTTCACTGTACATTATTATTCCACTAATATGGTTACTTACCAGTATTTATTCTAAAACATTTAATCTCTAAATGGAGCGTTTGACCTATCAGAATCAAGTATTCCAGACGTGTCATTTTTATTGCGTTATGTTAATTATTCATACATTGAACAATAACATTCTAAGCTGATGTTTCACATTGTTCACTCTGCCTGCTTCTGTATAACATGTATTCCCTTGGCATTATGTGACAATTCAATCATGTGTTCTGGGTCAAGACTAGGTAACTGACACCTTTGCAACTTCATTCACTGGTTAGGACAAAGACAACTTTACGGGATAAATGCAATCTTGGTAGTGATGAGAAGGACACAATGAATCTGGAGAAACCCCTCCCATTTTTCTCCTTCTCCAGTTTGCCCCTCAATAGCATTGAGCTGCTGGCAGACAGATGTTCACAGGCATCGAAATTAAGTGCTATTAACACACAGGCTTTATGTGTTCTGAGATTCTAACATTATGACATCATAAAAAGAACAGTCAATGAACAGCCACGCCGTTACACACACACACACACACACACACTCACTCACACACACAAACACTTACCAGAGCGCGATTCGGTCTTTGGGGTAATTGAGGCGCTCAATAGTTCCGAGAAAATGCGGCAGAGAGTGCTGGGCGTTACGGCAGATGAGAGCGATCATTACTCGTGGAGCTAATATAGGAGACTCCGGGCTCCAGCGCTCTTCATGGAAGTATCCTTGAGCTGGTCCAGTATTCATCAGACAGCACCACAGCACCGACACGAACAACACGAACCAAAGCATTTTACAGCACAGACTCTTTACAAACAGACATACGATCTCTTGCAAGTAAACCACAGTTACACCCAGTTCATGAGGAGGCAGAAAGTTAAAAGAGGTAACTTTAGTTTAAATAATTCCGCCGACCAAAATCAGACTGCATTGACAACACTGCAAACGAGCGCGTTAAAGGGGATGTTACGCTGACGTTTAAAGGGGAGGGATTCATTTTAAAGGGTTAGCTACGGCGTATTTTCTTAGTCTATGGGCTTACACTCGACGCATACGTATAAATTGGGCTTTAACAGTTCACCCAAAAATTTAAATTCTGTCATTAATTACTCAACCTTATCTCGTTCCAAACCAGTAAAACTTTCGTTCATCCTCGCTACACAAATAAAGATTTTTATACATATACATAGATACATATACATATATACATATATATATATATATCAATCAAAGTTTTAGAGCACATTTTAAAACAGAACTTTTAAGCAACACTCTTATGTGTTGATTGTTTTTATTATTCAAAATTTATACTTTTTCATATTTGTTATTTTCCCTTGTTGCACTTTGAGATTCTTCAGAATGAAAAGTGAGTTATAAATAAAATCTATTATTATTATTATTATTATAATAATAGATTGTATAAATATATATATATATATATATTTTACATTCCATACACAATGCATGAAATACAACAAAAGTGGTAAAGTTCAGAATGGTTATTAACCTCTAAAACTTTATCAAAATATTTTGGCCAGTTTAAAAAAAACATTTTTTATTGCATCTAACAAAAATGTACAATGGTTACCATAATTTCCACAGTTCTTGTTACGAGAATACACCTACGGTAACAACTGTTTAATTTTTTTTTTTTTTACAGTAATAACAATAACTGCAGTAATCACAGTTATGATTTCCACAAGTGCTATGAAGAAAACAGTGCTTTTTAAAGACTTCACAGGAATACTAGACAGTGCTGTCAGAGTTTTGCTCCAGGACCTGGTCTCTCCACCTGAGATGTGAGGGAGGCAGCTGCAGGCTCGTCCACAAGCCAGAAGAGCTCTCCCTGTTTAGGCGCCACCAGAGCTGCTGGAAGTGCGGGGCCTTCTCCACCCTCCAATACTTGCTACAGAAGTACAGAAAATGACATGATAAAAACAGTAAGAATATCAATCTATTAAAGTAAAAATGTATCATTGTAGATATACAGTGGGACACAACTGAAAGCATAGGCATCAGAGCCATTGTATGTGGGACAAGACCCACCCACTTCTTACGACTAACGATATTGATATTACCCACTCACTTTTATTGTCTCTAATTCAGCATGTCTGTTTACTTAGCCCTAACCTAACCTAACCGATAAACACTTATTATTAAACACATGTCATATGCTTTATTTTCTTCATTTAAAAAAAACAAAAAACAAATGCCTTTCCTATCTGTATGTGATGGGAAAAGGGAGTAGTGCGAGTTCAGCAAAAGGTGGATTCGAACCTCGGGTCGATTTGCGTCAAAACTTTTAACCATACGTCTTACCCCTATGCTATTGCAGCTCTAAATAGTTTACTGATTTCCATCATTTTGTCTGGCCAAACCAGACATTTAGTACACAACACAATATATTTGTACTTAATATAAATGACATCTACTCCAATAAAAATGTTCTGCAAGAAGACCCACCCAATTTTTTTTTGCTTCCAATGCCCATGACTGAAAGTGCTTACCTTGAGTACAGGAGCTTTGCTGCCTCCTGTTGACACAAACACTACACATCGAGCAGCGTTAACCGTGGGTAATGTTAGAGTCACGCGCTGAGGGGGTGGTTTGGGGGAATCAGAGATTGGGGCCACTGTCCTCCGGCTTTCCTAAAAAATGACATTTCCCATGATAAATCGATACTTAAAAAATAGAAGAAAGACAATAAAATGCATACAAATACAATTCAAAACAGATAAAATAGAGGGTTTTGTGGGAATCCAAACGAGTGGGATTTAACAATGCTAAACTAAAAGTAGGAAAGTAAGAAATCCTATTTTAGTTATACTCCTACTAGCATGTCATCATCATCATATATTATTACAATAATCTACTGAAGATGAACTCTGATGTGGCTTTATTATGAATTTATAAATAAACCTGTAATAAAGGATGATCTGGAAAGAGAGAGCAGGTGTGTCCATCTGGTCCCATTCCCAGCAACAGCATGTCAAAAACTGGAATTTGCTCTGGATTAAGGGCCTAAAATGACAAAATTATTTTAAGAGCTATGCATTGTTAATATAATATAAAATATGATATATATAGTACCTTGCTCAATTTGCCAGCATAATCATCAGCACATTCTTGCACAGGTAAAGAAGGATCTATAGCCAAAATCCTATCCTCTGGAATGTTGATTTTCTTAAACAACTGATCCTGTAAGATATAAAAAGCAATCAGTGTTCATAGTTCACGACATCACAAGCTTATAGAAACGCCAACCTGAAGGATAAAACAAGGTGCTCTTCCGCTGCCCACCATTTTTTAACAGGTTTGTACTTGGTCCCTTAATATACTACAACCATGATATTAAAAGACCAAATTTCAGTATGCACCTTACTGATGATGATACATACTTCACAAAGGAAAGCAGATGAACGCAACGTGCTGAAAACCATTAATGCTTGACAGTCAGTGTAGCATGTCGGGTTCATATTCTAGGTTCATCTACTCCCCCTGTATTTAGTATGCATCATCAATAGGGTGTATACTGAGTTTTATCTATTAATATCGCTGTCTTAGTAATTCCACATTAAGTGTTTATTCACATTAAAGTCAGCATGAAACAGAAGTTGCAATAGACAATGTGATGTATATCCAAGTCGGCTTCTTAAACTAGAATAAATGTAAGGCGGGACTCGATTTTGTCCATGGTGAATTGATTGAATTGTTGGATGGTTTTGGTTTGCTATTGGTCAATCTAATGTGATTGACAGGTTGTTCCGCCCTCAAGCCAGTGAACACAAAGTTGCTGTAAAAGGGAGGGGAAGTTAAATAGAACACAATATGAACAGACTTCTCCATTACTAAAAGAGACCAACAGGTTAAAGGTAAAAGGGCACAGGGTCACCTTATATAATCCATAGGTGCTCTCAGGATCACTGAATGGAACGAGTCTTTCATCGCAGAAGCCGATAAGCCACCTGCTGCAGTCCAGGTTGGATACAGCAGGCAGCTCCTTACTCAGGATGGAAACCAAACTCCCTCCTGAAAGGCCAAGAGAGAAGGAGCTTCCACCTGCACTCAGAGCTTTCTCTGCACGAGAAGACACCAGCTGGGCCAGAGTGGAACCAAGCTCAGCCACAGAAGGGAAAACCACCACTCTTCGTCCAGACATCTGAAATTAAGGCAAGGTGCATAATGGTTATGCTAGCTAAGTTAGTCAATTCAGATATGAAGCAATGCTGAAGTCAACAGACACAATATATGCGTCCAACAGTAACGTTAGCATGACCAGAAAAAGCAGACAAAAGGAGACAATAAGCTAACCGCCCTCTGCAATAATCTATTGGGAAAACGTGCACTATTATGATAGGGCAGTGCAGGTTTGATGAAGTCAAATAAACCGAGGAAGGATTGATTCAGATTGTGAGCCATAGTAAGAATGCTCTGTAAGAGCCTACCGATAACCGCTGGCAATAAAAGCACGTCAAAATAATGCTCTGTAACTTATGGAAGCTGTAATAACTTATAAAATGACTTTGAACTCACCGTGGAATGTTTTCTTAGTAGTGAGGTTCCCTTTACGAGCTCCTCATGCGATCTGACGAACATCCAATCGCAGCGAATTTTGCCTACTGTTGCATTCTGGGAAATGAAGTGCACATTTGAATACATCCCCAGTTCCTAAATAATCAGATTTCAGATCCTTGGAGTCTAATAGTAGTAACAGATTTACAGGTCTGACAATCATCCTTTCGATTAGCTTTCATGTCTGATATGCTGTTTGTTTTAGATTATATTATATATGATTTTTATTATTTTCATTTTAGTTAGGCCTATGTATTTTTTCCATATCTGCGCACTGCAGCTATGTGAGTTATATAAGCACAAGCACAGTTGCAGTTGAAAGGTCCCATATTCCTATATTATATTATATTATATTATATTATATTATATTATATTATATTATATTATATTATATTATATTATATTATATTATATTATATTATATTATATTATATATTATATTATATTATATATTATATTAATTATATTATATTATATTATATTATATTATTATACGTATATGTAATTCTTATGACAATATTTCACTTTTACGGAAATATGATAATATTTTGTAATTATCATTTAAACTAATTTTACATTGTTTGTTATAAATCAACATCTCAGGAAAATGTTACAGGGTTTCTAATCAAAATATTACTTTCTACAAAACAGGGCACATATTTCCTAAATGTCCTCTGTAGAGGACACCAGGACTTAAATCATGTTCATCAGGCATTTTGGGAGACACAACAAGTGAATAGGGAAATAAATTGCATATCTATGTTATAAAATATTAGATAGGCTATTATTATGAAAACGTTGCAAATTATTACTCCCATTATTACACTTGTTTTTTCATTACATGTTGGTTCAAGAACACATCAATATGCAAATTAGAGACATTGTAAAGATACATTACATTGAATGGGAAAACTCATGACCATTTTACCCTTATTGCATAAAGTAAAATGGTATATCAATTCACTCTGTTGTGTTTCTTAACATAGTTGAGAGTCATCTTTAAACAAAGTTCGGTTAAAAAAATAATCATGAAATCTGAAAATGTATTTGTGAATGAAAAACAAAATCACAATTTTCATGTTATTTTTGAGCCCTGGTGTCCACATACAAGGACATAGCATAACACAATGAATAAAATATCGTTTTTCAAAACAATCTAAATACTTTGTTTTCCTGTGTCTTAGAAGGTTGTATTTATATTATATTATATTATATTATATTATATTATATTATATTATATTATATTATATTAGATTAGATTAGATTAGATTAGATTAGATTAGATTAGATTAAGTGCAGATGTTAAACTATTCAATGGCCATTTATTATACAGCATCAGAATTTATCTATGACACTCTTATATGATTTAGAAGCCTCAACATTATCTCTATGGGTGTACAAAAGCACGTTACATCAGCAGTAACTAATCGAAAATTTGATTTAAGTGAAATTTACCCAAATAACAGTCTCTCTCTCTCAAAATGCTCCACTTCAGTAGGTGGCGCTAGTGCGCCTAATTTGGATAAGTCAATCACACTGAGATACCCGTACAAGAAATAGTAGGGAAGGAAGCTTTTGGCGGTGTGGAAGTGTAACCATTTTAGTTACTATATTTTAAATTAAAGTATATAACAAATTATTATTGTTATTATTATTTGTAGGGTTAGATTCTGTATCTGCAAGAAAAAAGAAAAGGAGATGGTGTCCACGCTGTCCTCTTTTCAGACCCAGTTAGCTTCCATCATGGAAAGACTCGTGCATACAGCTGTATTAGAGATAAGCAGACTGGTGGATGTGGAGTGTGAAGTGTTGCTGTCGGAGGTCACCCGCAGCCGCAATGAGATCAGCGCACTGAGAAAGAGACTGTGCTTGACGGAGGTCCAGCCGGAGAGGTGGGTAGGTAGAGTAGCCACAATCTGTAGTAAAAGTACAAGTACTTAAGGAAATATTTAATAAAGTAAAGTAACAATCGTAATAGTTACTTGAGTAAGAGTAAGAAAGAAAAAACTACTCAAGTAGTTAGTTAATATAGTTACAGTTTCGATCTGATTGATAAAAAGCGAAACCCCTGAATTTCTTTGGGGAGCTTTCACACACCTCTCCTTGGTGCTGGGCTAACCAGAGCTCTTTATAAAACATACTTTGTTCTTGTATTTTTATAAGTATGCAGTCAGGTAGGAATAAAATCCAATCCCGTTTTTATTTGTATGTATTTTCTACACTTCAGACAGGCGTCCGGATTAGTGTATAAATTCAAGACGTCACATAGGCTATTCAATTTATTTCGTTTTGTGAGAGAAAAAAACAACCGGATATGTAAATGTGCAGATGTGAACGTTTGTTCGTGGACGTGTTGTTTGCAGGAAACAATTTGTCATTGCTTGCACAAGAGCACATATGAGGAAAACACTCGGACGGGGTGTGAAATAGTATTACAATAAGGGAAAAGTGCCCAGAGTTACCAAATTACCATTAAAATTGTTGAAATATAGGCATCATTGTGACACTTAAACATGTTTTTTTTTCAGGTTGGAGCTGGAATTATTGTATGCTGAGATGTCAGTTCGTTTTGGTTCACACATGCATCGCATTATGAAACTATTCTTTTTGACATCTTGGAGTGAAAACAACATAGACTAAACCTGAGGCCACGAATGTAACGAAGTAAAAGTACAGTTGGACCCACTTTATATTAGGTGTCCTTAACTACTATGTACTAACATTTTAATTAATAATTTGATACATTGCACTTATTGTGTACATACATGTTTTTACATTGTACTTACATTTAAAAAAATACCTGCATGTAATTACATCTGTAATTAATTTCTGTAGTTACATTTGTAATTACACTGCTGACACTTCCCTTACACCTAACCCTACCCTTAAACTTACCCATCCCACACCTGTCACTAACCCTACCCGTATCCCACCTCAATATCAGCAAAGGTGTTTTGCAACACAATATGAACACAGTAAGTACATTGTACTTATTTTTTTATGTAAGTACATTGTAGTTAAGGCCACCTAATATAAAGTGGGGCCGTACAGTTTTTTTCCCCCACAAGAAATGCACTAGAGTAAGAGTAAAAGTTCCCATCTTTAAATGTACTCTAAAAGTACAAGTTACCCAAAAAATTTACTCAAGTAAATGTAACGAAGTAAATGTAATTCATTACTACCCACCTCTGCAGGGCGAGCCCAAGCCTTTTTTTGGGCTAAGCAGAATTTTATTTGGGTGTCCCCTCTGTGCGACCAAAACTATTGACTATTGTCATTTCTTGATAATTCGTACACCCAGTAGCTATCAATGTTAGTAGTTGTAGCTTGCTTACATCATGTCGGACTGTCATGTTTTTACTCTTATAAGGTTTTTAATTGTAACATTAGCAAACCCACAAGAGTGCTCAAGTGTTAACACTCAAAGCCTTACAGTACTACAGTTCAGACTGGGATATGTACTTTTTTTAAGTAGTCTCTTATGCTGAATATGCTCACATTTTCCCAGGATTCTTTGATGAATAGAAGGTTCAAAAGAACAGCATTTATCTGAAATAGAAAGCTTTCAAAAAAATCCTTAAAATATTGTACACAACTGTTTTCAACACTGATAATAATCATAAATGTTTGTTGAGCATCAACTCCTCATATGAGAATGATTTCTGAAGGATAATGTGACACTGGGAGCAATGATGATAAATTCAGCTTTGATCACAGGAATAAATTACACTTTACTATATATTGACATAGAGAACAGCTGGTTTACATTATAATAATATTTCAGAATATTACTGTTTTTACTGTATTTTTGATCAAATAAATGCAGCCTTGGTGAGCATAAGAGACTTCTTTTAAAAACAAGAAATGTTGATTTATTTCAAACATTAAACAGAGCTTTTATTTTGGTGGAAATAAAATGTTTTTTTTTTTGTTTTTGTTTTTTTTGCATTCCATTCGGCTGTGTAGAAAGAACCTTTTTATTTTCTAAATAAAAAATGTCCAAAATGTAGGCTACACAATTAATAATTCCAAAGGGACGATATAGCACTTGCAGAAAAAACATTTAACGTTATTGAAAAACTGGAAGCTATGCTGTAGGCTACTCAGACAAGATATAGCACTAAACCATAGCGCATTCTCAAATCCATCCATTCATGAAAAGGTTAGCGGGCAAGGCAACTGACCAGTACATTTTAGTGCCGATTTTTCTCGCGCTTTGGATTTTGGATTTGGAACCCTGGCTAACAAGCGAATAGTGTCCGGCTGATAGCGCCAGAAGCTCGCGCAGTGCTGTCAGAATCAATCTGTACATATATTAGAAAACTTTACATTTTGCAGTTTATTTAGTAATTGTTTAAGGCCATTTCGCGATTTAAATTATATAAAATAATGCAGCAAAAAGTCATGTCGTGCTCGTGGGGGCCCCCTGGTTCACAGGATTCAAGAGGTAGTTACACCTTGTTTTGGAATTTATGATGCTTGAAATTGTATGTACTGTATAAGGCATCAGAGGTGTCAAGTAACGAAGTACAAATACTTCGTTACCTTACTTAAGTAGAAATTTTGGGTATCTATACTTTTCTGGAGTAATTATTTTTCAGCCTACTTTTTACTTCTACTCCTTACATTTTCACGCAATTATCTGTACTTTCTCCTTACTTTTTAAAAATAGCCTTACTCCTATTTCTTTTCAGCTTGTTTGTTAAAAAAAACTATGCAGATAAATCGCGTCATCCGGATAGTGTGAATTTGACTGTGGTTGGATGAGAAGTGTAAACATATACCATTCCAAATCCTTATTGGTTACTATTACGCGATCCATCGCGCCTGCACATGGTTTAGCACAAATCACACACGGTGTTGCCAGATTGGGCGGGTCCCAGCAGACGAGCACGCACTTTCAGCCAATCAGCGATCAGCAGGCAGACGCGCTCATTTATATCATGACAGCCAGGATTTTAGCGCGATAACTCGTAGTTGACTATATATTCAAGAGATCGCTATGCTAAAGTGGCATAGGCTACAGTAAACTGTATCTACAGTAAAGATTGGGAGAGTGAACCAACTCTCAAACGAGGATTACACCTGTGACTCAAGACTCTTTATAACCATGACTCCTGTCCATCATCATACACACTCAGTATCTGCAACCCCAACAGCTGCTGAACGAGGTTTGAATCAACAATTCATCAGTTTGGACTGGGCTAAGTGCGTGTTCTACTTCACGAATGTACTGTCGTTTTGTCAGAGCAAAGCTAAACGCATTGTTGTTATTTTTTGTTGGCGGATTATTGCACAGAAAGACACATTTTGGCAGTGGTGTCCCAGATAGCAAACTGACATTGAATCAACATAGAATCGACGTTTCTCGTGACATCGAAACGACGTTGATCCGGCATCGTATTGCTCATCGAAGTAATGTTGAACCAACGTCAGAAACGCCATTCAAAACTAACATAAAATCGATGCAACTGGTTTGCTTACCTAAAGTTTTAATAACGTGTGAAATGCCTGTCAATTACGGTGCTTTTTCCGATCTTTATATTAGGCATTTTTGCACTTAAAGTGGCTAATTCAATGATATTACATTATTTTCCCAGTTAAAGTTTTTAGGCATTTTATTTTTTTTTTTTTTCGGAGTGGGGGGATTTTGGTGAGCTTTGAGCCCTGGGCTTCAGTTCTAGGCCCTAGCCCGGCCCGAGTCCGACTGGAGCCTGTGTTTAGTTTATTTTTTTAATCCTCCCTATGACACACTGCTGCAGTCATTAAAACAGTTCAGCTTTGTTTTTAATGGCAAAGTAGTTATATTTCGTTTCGTTTCTTTATTAAGTTCATTTAGAAAAAATTTTTGGATTTTTGTTTTGTTTTTTTTAATTAAAGTTTTTATTTTTTTAAAGTGACAAACAAACAGTTAGTGGTCGACAGTGAGTTACACAATCTAAACAAATAAAATAAAAATAAAACATGCTGGTTGTCTTACCTTGCACCTCTCCGGGAAGCGAATAGCTATAAATCGATGCACGAGTTCAACATATATGAGCTGCATTTTATTCATCATCAGCTCATTTCAAGATCAAAGACCGCAATATGAGAAAAAGCGAGCTAAGCACTGGTAAGATAATTTAGTCTCATTCATTTTATTGAAGATGATTATGAGTGTGTCTCAATCTGCTCCTAGTTTTGTAGTCAGGGCACTGATCTGGGATCAGCCCATTGACTTATGTCCTGATCAGTGCCCTGACTACTGAACTAGGGAGCTGATTGAGACACGCCATGTGTTTTTGAGCATCTAAGACTTATTTTTAGTTTCACTATGGCCGTTTGAGTATTGAGTGTAGGCTACTCATTTGCGGCGAAGTATGTTGCAGTAACGCCGTCGGATCTGGCTACAAAAAGCCTATAACACGCTCTCACACATTTATTTTTTAACAATTTGCCAGGAGAGATTTACATATGTGGTTTAAACAACCAGACGCATTTATACTTGTCCAGTTTTGTCTGAAATGTTTTCAGACCACCTTCTGAATTGGTTTGTTTGAGTGAACGCTCCTGATACTGCTGCTGGCGCGGCCGGACTCTGAACACTGTGCGAGTCAGTCTTGACAATTTGACTATATCGCCAAATAATCGCCTAATAATCGCCTAATAGCCTATCATGGTCTCATGCTGTTTCCACCAGCGCTGCACATCGCATTGTTTCTTTTAATTACTAAAATAAATATGAAACGAATGAGAAGCCTAAAAAGGGCCCGAAGCCAGGCCCGCGTTTGAGGTATGACATGAAAATTGGCCCGAAGCCCGGCCCTAGGGGCGTAAAAAAGTTGGGGCCCGTCGGGCTCGGGCAGAAATGTAGGGCTCTAAATCGTCGACCTAATCTGGCAACACTGATTACACATGTAGCCTACATTTACATTCCAAAAAAGGTAATTGATAACATGCCTCTGAAGTTTAACTTTTGCACCATTACAATACTTATAGGCAACTAGTCATCATATCTTCCGCTCGATGAAACACATGTTAATGCTCAGCAGTACACATACTATATGGTATATTTGCATTGTAGTAAAATGCATCCCAAATTTTTCAACATTAACATTTTAATATAACATAGTAATTATGGCCTTTAGAAAAATGCTTTTTGAGGAGGTGGGGTAGTGCACTATAGACCCCTGTCTGTAATGCACTGTAGGCCCCTGCGGCCTAAGCTTTTGTCCTTAATGGCATTTTTTCTCCTTGCATTACTTTTACTTTTATACTTTAAGTAGTTTTAAAACCAGTACTTTTATACTTTTACTTAAGTAAAAAGCTTGAGTTGATACTTCAACTTCTACAGAAGTATTTTTAAACCCTAGTATCTATACTTCTACTTGAGTAGTGAATGGGAGTACTTTTGACACCTCTGTAAGGCATATATAAGCAATCATATAGTACCTGTCAAAAGTTTGGACACATTACTATTTTAAATGTTTTTGAATAAGTCTCTTGTGCTCATCAAGCCTGCATTTATTTAATAAAAAAAGTACAAAAAAACCCTGGAATAATGGCTGATGAAAATTCAACTTTAATTTACTGTTATTACTATAGTAAGTACATGCAGCTAAGTCACCCTAAAATAAAGCGTTGCTGTGGTTGTAAATTGATAAAGCTAATAATAAATAATTTAAATAAAAAAAATATTATATTATAAAATATTTTTAAAAAATTATAAAATAAAAGCAATCAAGAGAAAACAATTCAACACGTGTCCATGTAACCATTAACAGATTATAGCCAACTGACTAGTGGTTGGTCTGTGTGCATTTTCCCCCTTTGAAAAAACTTGAATGTACTTTCTGACAAATAAATGAAAAAAGAAAGAAAAGATGAATTACGGATTATTCTGAATAAATTATTAATAAATTATGAATGAACAATTTATTACCACTGTGTGAGTATCATGTAATCAATATAAAGGTAACTAAGTAATTTTTTTCTGCAATCTGATTATGTAATCCAGATTACATGTAATCAGTTACTACCCAGCAGTGTATATAACATATATACGCTCCCATGTCCATGGATCATACTAATTACATTTATATAACCCATGTTTTTATTTTTGTTCAGTGAATATGCTCAAGAAGAGATGCACAATCATTTGAAGAGGTGTAGCGTTGAGGTCCTTTTTAGAGACAGCCACACAGTAATTCAGCAAGACCAAGTAAGTTCCCTTCATTATGTAAATATCCACCTAAAAAAGCTGATGAAAATGTAATGTTTCTGTATACAAATGTAAGATATAATGTAATGTCAAAGGGCAGTCCACAGCAGTGTGAGGTCAGCCAGCCAGTCGATATGATAAAGCAGGAGCTACAGGAAGTAGATGTTTGGATTGGTCAAGACAAGGAAGCGGGTAAGACCAGAGCTATTTAATGATGTATAATATGATTTGTCAATGTTTGTAAATCATTTGAACTTCCTTCCATGTACAGTACACTTACATCACTTTCACTTAACCATAGGAACCCACTGCGGTGAAGCCGCGAGCCTGCCACCCACCAAGGATGTTCTCAAAACTGTCCCTTGTGTTGACACTAATAGAGAAAATCTAGCTGCAGGACTCCCATCTAAATCAGAACCACTAGAACTGAACAGAAACACCTCACCTGGATTAATGATGGTTCAGTCGTTGTCTAAGAAATGCGAATCCGAAAACTCTTCATTCAGTCACGCGCAGAGTTTGAGTGTGTCAAAGTCCACAAGAACATGCAGCGACAATACTTTTTCAGGGGACAAGCGTCTTGTTTGCACCTACTGTTCAAAGTGGTTCAGATGTTTTAGTCAACTTAAAATACATCAGCGGAGTCACACAGGTGAGAAGCCATACATGTGCACACTTTGTGGAAAGCAGTACATTCAGAAAGGACACTTGTACACCCATCAGCGCACCCATACTGGAGAGAAGCCCTATCGCTGTCCGCTCTGTGGAAAAGGCTTTATTCAGAAATGCACTCTAGACATGCATCTGCGAAGTCACACTGGAGAAAAACCCTACACCTGTACAAAATGTGGGAAAGGGTTCACAACGAAATTTAATCTTAACAAACACCTGTCTTGCCAGTCTTGCAACAACATCAGTAATGAAAGACAATGAGCTGGAGGAATTGGTTTTCGCTCTTTATTTCATTATTATGATCACTGGATTGATCATTTTGAAAAAAAAAAAATACAGTTTGATATAAATATGTAGTTATCCAATCAGCATCAAATACAAAACATGTATACACAAACATTGAATCTTGTTATCTTTTGTCTTTTCTTTTTCTATTTTTTTAAACATCACCCTGATCATATTTTATTTTTTTGACTGGCAAGTAAATGACTAATGTTTTTATGGGAAAATAAATTGTCATGTCTGCATTCATTTTATCATCCTTTTTTACACGATGGTTTACGGTAATTCATCCCATAATCCTTTTCGGCCCAACGCTATTTATGGTTTGTTTCTACAAAAAGACCGTGAAGAATATAGCCACACCGTCTATAAGAAGAAGAAGCAGCTATATTAATTATATACTTATAACATTAAAGGTTCCCGTCAACAATGGACATCATGAATACAACTGATTTCCAGACGCAGTTAACATCCATAATGGAAATTATGGCGAGAACCGCTGTTGTTGAAATAAGCAAACTTTTCGAGGACAATTCGTTGCTGCTGCGATTAGAGATTTCACGATGTACAAGCGAAAATGAATCTCTGAAAAAGAAATGTCATTTTCTGGAGAGTGAACTTCGTTCTGCTCGGAAAAACGCTGGAAAGATGAACGGAACAAAAGCTTCATTCAGTCATCCGGGACTTACAGGTGATTTATAACACGCGTGTTAAAATCAGACTGATACTGTTTGTTATAATTATATTACAATCAATCTGAGCTGGTAAACTGAACTCTGTACGTTCATGTCCGGCAAAAGATGATCCCTGTGCCCTTGAGTAATGTTGTTTGCTGACTTTCATGTCCATTTAAGTTGTACTTAGAAACTCACGGGACAGAAACCGTTTCCAGAGAATGACTATCATAATAATTCACAGATTAGTGTACATAGTTTGATAGATGGGCTCTATTAATTGTGTAATGCACACACTTGAAAATAAGGCCTTGTTTTATTTAAAGGGATAGTTGAAAAAAAAAAATGAAATGTCATCATTTACTCACCCTCATGTTGTTCCCATCACAAAATGAAGATAATTTAAAGAATGATGGTAACCAGACAGTTTCTGGTTCCCATTGACTTTCATAGTATTCCCCCCTGCCTCCCCCATACTATGGAAGTCAATGGGAACCATCAACTGTTTGCTTACCTATATTGGTCAAAATATATTCTGGGGGGAGGGGGCTCAGACAGAAAGGGTTAATGTTCAACAAAATGTACAAAAAAGAAGTGGCGTATTTACCCCGGATCTCAAGAAATTGTGCAAAAGATTTTTGGGTTGATTGATTCCAAAATTATTGTGACTGGGTTGAAATAATGAAGTAACTTATGCTTAGTAACAATTGGTATAATTCAAGACTATAATCAGGTTATTTTGGTCTGGGGTGGGAAAATAAGATTTCTTAAGATCAGTGGCTACCTTTTTTTAAATTTAATTGTACTTTTTAAAATGCTCACATGTTTAACAGATACTGGACATCGTCCCACAATTGACAATGTCTTCGGTAAGGACTGGTGCATGAACCTCTGGAGACACGAGGCGTCAAATGTTGGTGAGCAGGAGGACGACACACACCTGGATTCTTCAGTCATCCCAGAAGAGGTTGGTCTTTCTCACATTGTCTTACATAGAGTTCTCTTAAAAACAATCAGAATTCAGCTTACGAACTCCCTCTTTTATTTTCAATCCTTCAGCCAGTAAATTTGCTGGATGAAGAACCAGATGTAATTATGATTAAAGAAGAGACACTGAAGATTGACGATTGCTCTGGGAAAAATAAACCAGAGGCAGACCAAAGTAGCAGTTTGAGAGGTTTGTGGAGAAAGAACTTGAGAACAGCTTCTCTTAACTCTTTATTATTTGTAGACGTTCATGTATCATTTATCGAATTACAGGACCAGCGATGACCAGTGATGAGAGATGTGTTGCCCAAAGCTCAGAGGATTTTATCACATACACGGTACCTTCAGATGAGCAAGTCCAATCGAACGTGCAACAGCCACAAGCCGAAGAACAAGCTCTTCAAGGAACAATTTCGACACATGGAGACTGTACAACAGGCTCAGATTTGAGTCCTGATGTTGAATTTTTTCCAAATCAGATGAATTTCAGCCAGATGACATTTAAACTAAGGAAGAAATTAAATTGTGTGTTCTGTGGGAGAACCTTTGAATATTTAAGCCATATGAAAAAACACATGCGAACACACTCCGGAGAAAAACCATTTGCCTGTTCAGTTTGTGGTCGACGGTTTGCTCAAAAAATATATCTCACAACTCACCAGCGCACTCATTCTGGTGAGAGGCCGTACGCGTGCGTGGAGTGTGGTAAGAGTTTTTCTCAGAAATCTTCTCTTAACGTTCACCTCCGAAGCCACACCGGAGAAAAACCATTTAGCTGTTTGGGATGTGGTAAAAGCTACGCGTACAAAACTGCTCTTAAAACACACCGATGTGTTAATTAGAATAGAAATTAATTGTTACTGAATATTATTTGTGTAATTTTTTTTTGTATGAATCTACTGTCTAGGGCTGTTTCGCTGTCTAGTTTCGTGAGTTGAGTTGACCGTAGAGACCATACAATGCTTTTGGGAAATGGTCGTTTTATTATAGCCTTGTTATCTGTTTAACAGAAAGATACACATGATATACTATTGAAAAAAAAGCATTAAAAATCGAAAAGTGGATGAAAATGCTGATGTTTGTTAACAGCGTTCTTGTGTCCAGTTTTCTTCTACTTTTGGAGAAAAAGAACTATGGATTTGTTATTGCTGCAACTTTTTGATAACTAACCTTGATAACTTATAACTTGATGTTTTTACCTTTTGAAGTCCCTGAAATATATATAAAAAGTGAAAAATAAATAAGTGAAAAAATCAACTGTTAAAGAGTATTTTTAAATGTATGTATTAAATACACACACACACACACGTTTGTTTTTGTGAAATGTGGGGACATTCCATAGGCGTAATGCATTTTATACTGTACAAACCGTATTTTCTATCCCCCTACACTGCCCCTGCCCCTAAACCTACCCATCACAGGAGACTGCGCAGTTTACTTTCTGTGAAAAAAACCTCATCCTGTGCATTTTGAAAAGTGAGGACATGGGGAACGTCCTCATATTTCACCCTCTTTTTGTAATACCTATGTCATACCCATGTCATTATACACATTTGTGTCCTGATATTTCACAAAACATGCCCCACACACACACACAAACAACAAGTCACCACGGGCCTATACCATGAAGCCGGTTTAGCTAGCTAGCCAGATATGTTTAAGCTTAGTTTGTACCAATCCTGGGTTTTAAGTACCATCAAAGTGGTTTGGCTTTTAGCATTGTTAATCTCCATAGTAACTTACGCTCCGCAGCTAACCTGCTCTGGAGCAGTTTATGTTCGGGATAAGAGATCGCAAACTGAATTTGAACCAATCAGCTGTGAGCAAAGTGACTCATCTCTGATTCAATAAAGCCACTCCCCTGGTTCTCTTGCTCAAATTAAAGGTCACTACATGATAAAATATATATAAATATATAAAAGTATAATTATTTATATATATATATATATATATATATATATATATATATATATATATATATATATATATATATATATATATATATATAAATAATTATACTTTTATATATTTATATTTTTTTATCATGTAGTGACCTTTAATTTGACTACAAACTCAATATATATATATATTGTCTGATGATGATTACTTAATATAATAATTGTACAATTATAAATGACATAGTAAAATATGTTCAAATAGAAATCAGTTATTTTAATTTGAATAATATTTCACAATATTAAAGTTTTTATAATATATCATAGAAACGGATTGCTATCTAGAGATGTCACACTTTCACGTGCACGCTCCACAAACTCAGGATCAAAGCCTGAGTTGACAGAGAAAGTTGATGATCAGCATCATGGGACCAACAAAGCCTGAGGCCTGTTGCATGAAGCTAGCTGAACAAACTCTGAGTTTCAGAGTAGGTTTAGAGTTGACAAATCCAGATAAATCCAACCTGGTTTAGATCAAGTTCAATTGTTTCTCAAAGCTTGGTATAAACTTTCTCTGTCAACTCAGGTTTAATCCAGAGTTTGCAATTAACTCTGAAGCGCGTGCACCTGAAAGCGTGACACATGCGGCAAACAGCCAATCACAGTGTCTGTTCGATTCACTTCTCTTCTGAAGATTGAGAGATCGTTCTGAAAATTATCATGAAATTAAATGTGTTTAAAGCAGGAATAAACACTTATGCTGCAGCGTCCAATTCAAGAAGGCAGCTGAAAGAATATCTGAATATATCAATGCATGATGTTAATCAAGAAATATGCCTAATAATTATAGGTTCACAAAGAGCTCAAATAAATACACGTTGTTCAAAAGAATTATGAATGCATGTTTTATATTTATATTAATATTTGGCTACTTGTCAATATAATATAATTATATGAATATATTATGTGAATTAAAAGTAATTATAATTCATATATTATAAATATAATAAATAATTTGCACCAAAAGATGAGCAATTTTGTCTCTAAAGTTTTTTCACTGTAAACTACTTTAATTTGAGAGATACAGGTGGTGTGAGTTTTACTTGCAGCTGATTGGTCCAGTTTGAGTTTGTGATCTCTAACCCAGAATAAAACCTGCTCCAGACCAGGTTAGCTGTGTAGTGTAAGTTACCATGGTGATTAACACTGCTAAAAACCAATCCACCTTCTTGAGCCCGAAAAACCAGAGTTTGCTCAAACTAATCTCAAACTTACCTGGTTAGCAACTGAAACCAGCTTTGTGCAACAGGCCACAGGTCTTTAAATAGCGTATGACTGAATTATCTAATTTAATTATCTTATGGAAATATAACATTTTGTAATTTAAATCAAAATAATTTTCAACATATTATGGGGTTTCAAATCAGAATAGGCTATGACTTTCTGTTATGTAAAAGGGCATTGATTTTGGAGACAACAAGAAAACAAATTATATATCAATATTATTGAAATATGAGATATTCTAATGAAAATATTCCCAGTTATTACACCCATTATTACACGTCTTTTTTTACATTACGTGTCGCCCCAAGAACACTAGTATGCAAATTAGATATTATCAAATTAGATAAAAATTAGCATATTGTGATAAAAGTTCATTATTTTCCATAATGTAATGATAAAAATTAACTTTCATATATTTTAGATTCATTGCACACCAACTGAAATATTTCAGGTCTTTTATTGTTTTAATACTGATGATTTTGGCATACAGCTCATGAAAACCCAAAATTCCTATCTCAAAAAATTAGCATATCATGAAAAGGTTTTCTAAACGAGCTATTAACCTAATCATCTGAATCAACTAATTAACTCTAAACACATGCAAAAGATTCCTGAGGCTTTTAAAAACTCCCAGCCTGGTTCATTACTCAAAACCGCAATCATGGGTAAGACTGACCTGACTGCTGTCCAGAAGGCCATCATTGAAACCCTCAAGCGAGAGGGTAAGACACAGAAAGAAATTTCTGAACGAATAGGCTGTTCCCAGAGTGCTGTATCAAGGCACCTCAGTGGGAAGTCTGTGGGAAGGAAAAAGTGTGGCAAAAAACGCTGCACAACGAGAAGAGGTGACCGGACCCTGAGGAAGATTGTGGAGAAGGACCGATTCCAGACCTTGGGGGACCTGCGGAAGCAGTGGACTGAGTCTGGAGTAGAAACATCCAGAGCCACCGTGCACAGGCGTGTGCAGGAAATGGGCTACAGGTGCCGCATTCCCAGGTCAAGCCACTTTTGAACCAGAAACAGCGGCAAAAGCGCCTGACCTGGGCTACAGAGAAGCAGCACTGGACTGTCGCTCAAATTTTGCATGTCATTCGGAAATCAAGGTGCCAGAGTCTGGAGGAAGACTGGGAAAAGGAAATGCCAAAATGCCTGAAGTCCAGTGTCAAGTACCCACAGTCAGTGATGGTCTGGGGTGCCATGTCAGCTGCTGGTGTTGGTCCACTGTGTTTTATCAAGGGCAGGGTCAATGCAGCTAGCTATCAGGAGATTTTGGAGCACTTCATGCTTCCATCTGCTGAAAAGCTTTATGGAGATGAAGATTTCGTTTTTCAGCACGACCTGGCACCTGCTCACAGTGCCAAAACCACTGGTAAATGGTTTACTGACCATGGTATTACTGTGCTCAATTGGCCTGCCAACTCTCCTGACCTGAACCCCATAGAGAATCTGTGGTATATTGTGAAGAGAAAGTTGAGAGACGCAAGACCCAACACTCTGGATGAGCTTAAGGCCGCTATCGAAGCATCCTGGGCCTCCATAACACCTCAGCAGTGCCACAGGCTGATTGCCTCCATGCTGATTGCCTCCATGCTGATTGCCTCCATGCCACGCCACATTGAAGCAGTCATTTCTGCAAAAGGATTACCAACCAAGTATTGAGTGCATAACTGAACATAATTATTTGAAGGTTGACTTTTTTTGTATTAAAAACACTTTTCTTTTATTGGTCGGATGAAATATGTAAATTTTTTGAGTTTTCATGAGCTGTATGCCAAAATCATCAGTATTAAAACAATAGAAGACCTGAAATATGTCAGTTGGTGTGCAATGAATCTACAATATATGAAAGTTACATTTTTATCATTACATTATGGAAAATAATAAACTTTTATCACAATATGCTAATTTTTTGAAAAGGATACAATGATACAATGAGAATGGCAATGATGGCCATGTTTACACGCATATTGCATAAAGTAAAATATTAAATCATTATGTTATATCTTTCATATCATAGTTAAGAAACTTTATACAAAGTTTGGATAAAAAAGCTTGAAACCTAAAAATGGATTGGTGATTGGAAAAAAACAAGCCTTTTCTAGTTCTTATGGGGGTAAAATAGGCGCCTCTACACGGTGGTTTACGGTAATTCATCCCATGATCCTTTTCTGTCAACCAGATTGTTTCTATCTAGAGAAAGATCGTAAAGGATATACTGCATTGCCTGTCAGAAAGCAGATAATACAAACATAAAAACAGATGTATTAAGTCTAAATAGAATTCAGTATAACCTGTCATGTCTACATTTATTAAATTAAATTAACGTAAATTTTGGAAATCATGGATACCGCTGAACTACAGACACAACTAATATCCATAATGGAAACTGTGGCGAAAACAGCTGTTGTGGAAACACTCAAACTTATCCAGAAGAATTCATTTTTGCTGCAATTAGAGATTTCACGATGTACAAGCGAAAATGAATCTCTGAAAAAGAAATGCCATTTTCTGGAGAGTGAACTTAGTTCTGCTCGGAAAAACGCTGGAAAGATGAACGGAACAAAAGCTTCATTCAGTCATCCGGGACTTACAGGTGATTTATAACACGCGTGTTAAAATCAGACTGATATCGTATGCGTTGGAAAATAATCAATGCCCACGTGTTTTTACAGAGTTTGGTCTTCGTCCCACAATTGACAATGTCTTCGGTAAGGACTGGTGCATGAACCTCTGGAGACAGCAGGAGTCAAAGGTCGGTGGACAGGAGGAAGACACACATCTGGACTCTTCAGTCATCCCAGAAGAGGTTGGTCTCACATTGTGTTACATAGAGTTCTCACATATCAGAATTCAGCTTACGAACTCCTTCTTCTGTTTTCAGCCAGTAAATTTGCTGGAAGAAGAACCAGATGTAATTATGATTAAAGAAGAGACGCTGAAGATTGACGATTGCTCTGGGAAAAATACTCTGCCTAAACCCGAGGCAGACCAAAGTAGCAGTTTCAGAGGTTTGTGGAGAAAGAACCTAAAAATGAAAACTATCCCATAATTTACACACCCTCAAGCCATCCTAGGTGCACATGACTTTCTTCTTTCAACCAGACACATTTAATTAAAAATATCCTGTAATATAAAACAAAGTATAGTGTAATAAATGTACTTAATAAAAAAAATGAAAATACTTATATTTATGAAAATAAAAACAGGATTTATGATGCTGACCGTTAAAAAGTGTCATCACTGTCTGTCAAAAGGGTCCATAGCTTAAAAAACAGAAGCTGTCTCCATCCTCATCACTCTTTCTTTTTCTCTCAGTGTCCTTCTCTTCCTCTCCTAAAACTGGGCTCTGACTGTTAGTCTTGTCATTTTCGTGTCAGTGAAAAAAGAAAACAGGGTCAACTGATATTTATATTTTTTATGAATCATTTTCTTAGAATTTAATTTTCTGAAGGCTACTAGGAATGCTAGATAACTTAGTTTATTACATTCATTCAAAATATGTACACATTCATTATTATGCTAATAGATGAAAACAGCTTTGCTAATGTTTCTTGTCTCACCATATTTTCAGTTACCTTTACTTTACATGAATTACATAAATTATAAAAGCCTATTTTTGATTAAAAATGGCAAAATTAGACAAAAGTTTATTAGTTTACCTAATTATTTTAGTCGTTGTTTAACATGTTTTACTAAAACAGCTGTCAAATATGAAATGTTTAGTTTAGCTACTCTCGCACTGCTAACAACTGAGGCGTCACGCTGAAATTCACGCTCAGCAGCTTCTGTGCACATAAAACCCGCCTACTTTAATTTGATTTGTCATCTCAAATATTTGGATATTGACAAGCGGTGATAGACTTCTGAGGCAGCTCGGATGAGAAGATCGTGGTGCTTTGCAATATCCTTGCAGCTCTAAAGTAGAGTTTATTCAATATTAGGCAATTATTTCACAACCTTTATTATATACACCTCAGACAAATACAGAGGTCTGGACCTTGGTGACCTCATTGCTGGCTATGGCCACGATGGAGTAGCTTAAGCCGGGTGCTCACTGTGCGTTTTATAATAGTCCTTTACAATTTTTGCTTGTCAAACTGCACAAGCATGATCCTCGCTGTAAGCCACATCCCACTGTAAGATCTCAGTTGTCATTAATGTCAGATAAATTTAAATCAATTTGACAGTCATCCTAGGAGAAGAGACTGCAGGACTGTGAGTCAAAACTTCTAACACTGCCAATATTTTGTTGGAGGTAAAATTTTATCGCAACAGTCATTAATTGGTTGTCGGCAAACATGTCAAACTAATGATGAAAGACTTTAGATTTTGGTATTAGGAATTAGGTATTAGGTATAATTAGGTAGATTTTGGTATTATTAATTATTATTATGTTAGTATTCGCAAAATTAGCTTTAGGTGAGAGAAGACACCTCTTGCGGTTCAAGCAAATAGGTCTGGGCAACAAACTCAAGCTTTTGAACCAGTGTTTTTTTTGTTTAGCTGAATTCTCTGCACTTCCATGTTCACCAGTACATCATGCGTCGTGTCAGAGGTCACGCCGGAACTAGACTTGCGCACGGGCGTTACCAGGGCCCAGTGATTATAATTTATAAAAACGCTACACTTTGCTTCAGGAGGCTTTTATTAACCCCCTGGAGCCGTATGGATTACTTTTATGACTGATGGATGTGCTTTTTTTGGGCTTTGAAATCTCTACCAAAGTCATATACACCTAGGATGGCTTGAGGGTGAGTAAATTATGGGATCATTTTGGGGGGAACTATCCCTTTAACTGTATTATTTTCAGTAATGAATTATTCATTTATCGAATTACAGGACCAGCAATGACCAGTGATGAGAGATGTGTCGCCCAGCGCTCTGAGGATTTTCTCACACACATGGTACCGTCAGACGACCATGTGAAATTAAGACGACGACTAAGTAAAGACAAAAACATTCTCGATGGAACAACTGCTACGCTTGGAAATAGTGTAACAGGGTCAGATTTGTGTCCTGATGTTGGATTTTTTCCTAGCAAAGTGAAGAGAAAGTGTAAACGGGTAACTAATACACAAAAGAAAAAGTTAAAGTGTGTTTTGTGTGAAAAAACCTTTGAATTTTTTAGCCGTTTGCAAAAACACATGCGAACACACTCTGGAGAAAAACCTTTTGTCTGTACAGTTTGTGGTCGACGGTTTGCTCAAAAGCCAAACTTCCTTTTACACGAGCGCACTCATTCTGGTGAGAGGCCGTACGGGTACACATAGTGTGGACAGTGCTTCCCTCAGAGTCCTTTTATTGTTCACCTGCAAAGCCACACTGGTGAAAAGCCATATAGCTGCTCAGAGTGTGGTAAAAGGCAAGGGTACAAAAAGCCTCTCTCGAAAAAGTTATTAAATGTTATACGTAGCTACTTAGTTTTAGTATAAAACTCTATCTGTTTGTTGAACATTAATGATAAACACGTCATGATGATACTATTGAATACAACATATTAAAAAAGGGAAACCATGTGGACTAAAAGTGGATGAAAATGCTGAGAGTAAAGGCTGTTTTTTTACATGTGTAAGAAAATGTATAGAAATAAATGCTCGCCAACTCTAAACCATAACAGTCTCTTATTATTTTCATATTACAAGCAATAATTACCTTAAATTTTTTACTTTTATGTATTGCCTATCAAACATAAAACAGAACTGTAGTTCTGAGTGTATAAAAAATGTTTTGTATAACCTAAAATGTATATATATATTATATACTAAAAATGTATATATATATATTATATACAACCCCAAATCAGAAAAAGTTGGGACAGTATGGAAAACGGAAATAAAAATAAAATAAAAACTGGTGATCCTCGGCCCATCTTTTCTCCTAAAGGATTAGACCTTTCTTGGATGCTGCTTTTGTACCAAATTATAATTACAATCACCTGTTGACATCACCTATTTCAAATCACATCATTATTTAACCATTTTACCTCATTACTAACCCTAAATTGCTCCTGTCCCAACTTTTTTTGAAATGTGTTGCAGGTCTGAATGACAGGAAAGGATGCATATTTACAAATGACATGAAGTTGACCAGACAAAACATGAAACATTTTGTGTTCATATTGTCTGCAATGAAATACAAGTCAAAGTAAATTTAGAAATCACTTCTTTTTTTTTTGCATTTTCCATACTGTCCCAACTTTTTCTGATTTGGGGTTGTATATACTGTAAAAAAAAAAAAAAAAAAAAAAAAAAAAAAAAAAATATATATATATATATATATATATATATATATATATATATATATATATATATATATATATATATATATATATATATACACATACACACATTATGTAAACACAAACCTTTATGTTAAGATGTGAATAAACACGATTAATCGATTTGATAGCTTTTACTTATATTAATGAATTGCATTTCACAATAAAATTCGCAATAAACATTTCATATTCTTATACATTTAATAGACCACCATAATTTCATCCAGTTGGGCCATTAGGTTTAAACTTTACATATTAGATTTTAAAGCGATTTTATTTTTGTGTTTCGCATGTTTAAATCGCATGTTTAAAACAGCATAACCAAAGAGCGATTTTCTTTATAACTTAAACTATATTTTTACTATATCTTATGCTTTCTCTCTCTTTTTTAAAAAAAATCACTTTATTTTAATTTTCTTAAGACAACACACATGCACAACGACACCAAACAGTACCATTGTACACGCTACTTTAAACTGTGTACTTACTGCTTTAAATTAGAACCAAAATCTCAAAGGCCTAAGCCCATTTATCAAATAAAACACTCTTTTGGCAGAACCTTAAATGGCTTCTGGCAGTTAGACACAATTTGCAAATCTCATGCAGTCTTTTAGCAAAACTCTAAACACATTCTCACTCACTAAAACACATTTTACACGTGTGTTGCAAAACGGTACACACAGGCAGGCAAAAGTTAAACACAACTACAACACAGCTGTCATTGTTTACACACAACGACTCCAAACTGGTCACTCTTGTTTCTAATGATGTGATCAAACCAACTGAACAATATAGGCCAGATCAGAGTGCACAGGGGCACTGAATGTTGATTACGAACAATGAATGGAAACAATCTGAGAGGGAGAGGAGGAAGAGTATGTGTAAGAGATAGTGGGCGAGGAGGAAGAGGATGAGGACGAGAAAGAGCAAGGTGTGAAGAGTGTTCGCAAAACTGGATCCGGGACACCAGAGGGTTTTTTATTTGCCTACAAGAAACAACATTGCTTGTATGTGGACAAAGTCCTGAGGCTGGACCCAACATGAAGGAAACCTCTTGACCTTTATTTTGTAGTTGCACTTTTTAGAGTGCGCTGTAACATTTTCATTTAGAGTTTTCATTGACCTTTTGGGATTTGCATTTGGGCTACTATATGTTTATAGTGTGCAAGTGCTGAATGACATTCAATAATACTACTTATACAGTATACTTATAAGTTCGCAAAGTTTACTGTGTAGGCTACGATAAATTTGTTCCTGTAACTACAAGCGGTGTTCTCCATTTTCTATGTAGTGTCTAATAAATAATCTGTGAAGTTTACATATTGACTGGCTGTGTGTGTGATCTGAAAGCTTTGTTTTGATTTTTGAGAAATGTTTTTGAGTGATTGTTTATTTTTGCCAGAGGAATCAGAGGTTTTGTGACTGTAGCTTCAAGATTTGGTTTTGTGAGAAAAGGGTGAAGTCTTAGCAATTGTGAAAAACTGTAAGGGTTTTGTTAGCCAAACCTCAAGTAAACAAAGGCAACTGCATTCCTGAGGAATATAGAATAGGCGCCTCTACAGGATGGTTTACGGTAATTCATCCCATGATGCTTTACTCCCATATGCTATGCTTTGTTGTTTCTATCTTCATAAATAGTAAAGGTAACAAACCGCCATCGTTTGTTTGAGGTATAATTAAACATCTATAGTAAAACATTAATTGAGCTGTCGGGTCGAAGGACGAGTATTTGATTTAAAGTGTCCCGTAAACAATGAACACCATGAATACCACTGAATTTCAGACACAGTTAACATCCATAATGGAAACGTTGGCGAAAACAGCTGTTGTGGAATTAAGCAAACTTTTCGAGGAAAATTCGTCTTTCCTACGACTAGAGATAACGCGATGTACAAGCGAAAATGAATCTCTGAAAAAGAAATGCAATTTTCTGGAAAGTGAACTTCAGTCAGCTCGAAAAACCGCTGGAAAGATGAACGGGACAAAAGCTCCGGGACTTACAGGTAATATTTAAGATGTTTCATTTTTCTGATGCACAACCCGAGATATGTATATATTAATATTAAATGCAAAAAGCTGCATTGAATTTCTGATGTCCTAAAGGTTGGAGGTTCAAACATCGACGTTGTGCCTCTGACTCTATACCCGGCTAATAATAATAATGAATGCCCACATGTTCAATAGACACTGGACATCGCCCTGCCATTGACAATGTCTTCGGTAAGGAATGGTGCATGAACCTCTGGAGACACGAGGAGTCAAAGGTTGGGGAGCAGGAGGACGACACACACCTGGAGCCTGCGGTCATCATAGGAGAGGTTGGTCTCACATACTGCTGTATAATAAAGTTTATGGAGTTCTCTTAAAAACAATGTCAGAATACAGCTTACTAGCTCCCTCTTTTATTTATAATCCTTTAGCCAGTAAATTTGCTGGAAGAAGAACCTGACATGATTATGATCAAGGAGGAGGCATTTGACGATTGCTCTTCAGAAAGAATTGAGGAAGACCAAGATAATCAAAGTGTCAAAGGTATGCTGTGAGAGCCCTTTTTGTCTTGTGTAGTTATTTGGCCATTTTTGCATCACAGCTGACCACATACTGTACATTGTAAACTCTGTTCCCCAGCTTCATAGATGATGCTTAAGCCTAGACTAAAATGCCTTTTTGAGCCGTTTTAACTGAAAGAAACTCGCACTGGCATATCTTGTCTCAAGATGCACACCTGTAATGTGTCTAAGGCACGTTTCTAAAAGCTACTTAAATGTCCCATTTGAAATAAGGCCTAATTCTGATTTAATCTAAGCCCTGTTTGTTTAAATGATTGATTACCATGTAAAGGGTTATTAAATAGTAAATGACTGTACCATCATGAAACCCTACTGTTGTAGACTGCAAATGCTGTGGCTATATATTTGGAAAAATAACTACAAGACCTTGTTTACACCTGGTATTAAGATGAATATTGGTTTTGAGCTTGTCCACTTTGGACCACTTCCAGAGGTAGTTGAAAACAAATTCAACTGGATTGCTTTCGTAGTGTGGTTGAACAGACGCTAAAAAGATGCCTACTCTATGCCTACTTACTTAATGCGTAAACATAGAGAAGCGCGCTAGCCAGACTGGATTTAAACTTTGTAAGCTGAAGACAAAAGTTTGGTTTTGAAGACAAAAAAACGTACCAAGCACAAATGACAATGTTCATTTTTGTCTTCATTCCTGATTTCTAACACACACTCGCTGCGTTCGGTGTGGTCTTGTGAAAGCTGCTGCTCTGTGTGTCTCCGGGCGCAATCATATGTCAAAGGCACAAGTTTATTTTGTCCATTAGATTGAAAAATCTGGAGGAAAACAAACAAACATGCACTTCCCTGGTCATAGACCCTCCCTTAGAAGAAATCAGGACAGAAGTGGTTGAAAGTGGACAAAAGATATTATAACACCAGGTGTAAACGGGTATGTGTCTCTCTCATCTACTTGTGATCCGATCGACCAAAATGCATCTTAATTCCTGATATAAACAGGACCTGATACTTTTGTGGGAAAAATGTGCAGAATAAATATCTATTCAGTGATGATTTATGATGTTTTACATGTAACAGTGATTATTTTCAAACAAGTTAAACAAGGTTTAATTTAAATTACATTTGGTTTAAGGCCAGTCCTTATAGATGCAACCCACCCTCAGTGTGCTGTTTTTAACCCCCTACAGGTGCAATCCAAGAGGAAATCAAAAGAATTCTCCCAGAGTTGGACAGTAACAAAGTTCAAAATGTGGTCAATCATCTTTCATTTGTGGTGGGTGTGGAGAAGTCTGAGGACCTTTCCCTAGTAGAGGTGTCAGATCTTCAGGACTTTCTGGAGCCAATACAATGTCGAAAACTTGTGAAAACATTCAAACAAAGAGGTAAGAAACAAACTTAAACACAGAAAACATCTACCTGTTGTACTATTAGTAACCCTGTATGGTGTTGTCATGATTTGCTTTTCATTTTGGTGCCCTACACAGTGTTCACTATTGCTGATTTTGCATGAAAGAGTCTACCAACCTCTCTCAGAACTGACCAGTGGGGGACTGACAATAGCTCCTTTCACATATAAATCAGTTCTGGCAATTTTCCAGTATGAGAAGTTTTAACTTTGCCAGTAAATCAGTTTGATACCAGTAAATTAAATGCTATGTGTGAACAAAGAATATGATTACCGGTATGAGCACGTATGAGGTCATAACGCGCTGATGTTAGAAGTCTGTAAGCTTTGCTGCTTTGGTTTCTCTATGTAAAACGTGGTAGATGGACGTTTGAGAGTAGCGTTGCGGCTTGTGCTTTAGTTACTATTGCGTACTATAGTAGCTATTGTGTCTTGTCGTGTTTTAAGAGCAAAAACACGTTCTGTGGGGTCATCCCCTTAAGCCTGTCTCAAAATTGTCAAATTGGGTGCCCATCTAAAGCGCTTCTCATCCAGTCGGATAAAGAAAACGGTTTACTGGTATTCATTTGAGAAAGGTACGGTTGACCTTCAGATGTGACCTTTGAAAACACACTTCTTCACACAACTGTAGCAGTCAGGCAGCACTAATTTCATCACTAGGATAAACATCTTTTCTTGTTGTTGAGAAAATCGTATAGGCACATTTGTCTTCAAATTTTGTTAATGGGTAAATTAAAAAAAAAAATTTCATGTATTTCTTGTGGGTGCATATCCTATGTCTTTGTCACAGAATTGGGGTGGGTGTGTAATTGTCTCTGTTGTTAGCCTGACGTGGTCATACTCAATTCTAGTCAGAATATGAGTCTGATACCGCTCCGTTGGGCTGTGATTATGGGGCGTGTTTCAACAGAATCAGGAAAGACCTCAATTGGATAGACCTAAAACCAATCAGAGCAACGGAGCGACTCATAACGTTAGATGTCAAATGTCAACAGAACTCAACTGCACTGTGTTGCCAAGTCCGTGTTTTTCCCGTGGGTTTTTCTCCATGTCCGCGGGTTGAAGCGACCCCAATTATGTGATATATCGACCCAGGAATGCAAATTTTAGCAGGAAACCATGCCAAAATAACATATTTTGCCAACCAAACGCCATTTTTTTCCGGAGAACCCCCCCGGAAAGCTATTGTTTTGGGCTATAGTTTTGAGTGGCAATTGCGCAACAGTGCAATAAACGTGGCAACATTTGAAGAAAAGATGAGTGTAAACGATCTTTGCCAGTGTTGTAAAAAAAATATTTAAGGATACACAGAGTACTTACCAACACGATCATCATTTCTGAGAGAAATAGTGACGGTGAATGCATATACGAACAAGTTCTCCGTTTAGGATAAGAGCAAATTCAACCCAAGCACCTTTGATGACATCGATGATTATGTTACTGTTTATCATCTTTCCATCATTGTCTAAAGCCCGCCCTGACAATTTCATTGGTCTGAACAGTTTCTGTTCGGGCATAATTACTCCTCTATGGATCGAGTCCAGACTGAATAGCTCGAGCAAAAATGTTGTGTGCGGGGGCTGAATTTGGCTGGCATCCAGGCTAGATAAATACCAATTTAGGTCAACGAATGACCCAGCAATGCTTCATTTGGTTCAGTATGTGGTGTGAAAGGTCACATTGCAATTAAAGAAAAAATACTTCAGCAAAACATGCAATCATTTTGGTCCCAAATTTGTAACTGTTTTACTGCTAGTCCACTATGAAGGATTTTTGGGTATAATATGTCACAGTTTACTTTATTTACTTTATTTACCAATTTCATTGGTCCGAACAGTTTCTGTTCGGGCATAATAACTGAATTCCCCTGAGCAAAAATGTTGTGGGCGGGGCTAAATTCGGCTGGCGTCCAGGGTAATCTGGTGTGATATTCGTCAGAGCTCTATTTGTGCTGTTTGAATGCTCATATTGGGAAATCTCCCCCCATTTACACCTGGTATTATATGCACCATGGGTAATCGATCATAAATGGTCAGTGTTAAATATAGCTGTCAATGTATTTCAAAACCACATTGCATTTGTGGTCCTGTTTACACCTGGTATTATGATGTATTTTCATTGACCTGATTACAAGTGGACTTTAACACTAAATACAGGTATATGTGGTCTAAGTTTGTTTGTAAGTAGCATAATGGCTTTATTCATTCAATCTTATTTGTGCGCCAGACTTGCCGCTCTGGCATGCACATGCACTAATCTGTCGGGATGTGTTCATGGTAGCAACACAAGACCACCTAATCAACCAGTGCACTAAAACAACTGTTTAAAACTTTGCTGGTTTGAAATGTAAAGCACATCTGGAGTGGTTTAATACAGATACTTTTCTTTAAACCTAATCATCGCTACGTGTATTACATGATCTGTGTCCTTTGAACATTTCTGTAATACCAATTTAAAGTGGACAAATCACTTTAAATTGTAATATAGCCATATGCTTTTTCTGTGAAGCTGCTTTGAAACTATATGTATTGTGAAAAGCGCTATACAAATAAATGTGAATTGAATACTAAGGGTGTGTTCACACTTGTAGTTCGGTTTGCTTGGTTAATTTAGTCCGGACCAAAAAAACAACAAAAAACATTTACTCCTTGTCCACTTATGAATTGTTTCCACCGACCGGTGCGGTACAGCTCAGTACAGTACAGTGCGATTCGGGACGGTAAACTGTGATCCGGCTTGCGTTTCCACCGCCAACAGTATGCTTATGTGGTGTAGCAATCTACGCCATTCTCGTGCAAAGAACAAAACGACCCAATAAACAACAATGAACAACACAGCAGATCTTGTTCTTGCTTCTCAGCATTTGGCTGTTGTCACAAGAAGACACGCTTTGTTTGAGCCAAAGCTGCAAGGGAAAACACAGCCGAAAAAGCACACGCGTTCATTGTATGTGCGTAGCCTGCATATGATGGTATTTTGACCAGCTGAGGACTCGTGAAGAGCTTATAAAAAGTGTAAAGGATTCAAAACAGTGGCAGGAATCCCTCCTTCACACACGCAAGCAAAGATCTGCTGCGAGGAGACGTGGTTCTGATGCCTAATGGGTCACACATTGCGACATCTTTTCCTGTTTTTGGTTCGTTTACATGTCTATGGTCTATGTTTCATTCAAACTGATTTAATCTGGAAGCGGACCGAGGCCCATCTTTTCAGCGGTTCCTGTCTACTTGCTTGATGAGCACCAGGGTTCAGATGCCAGTGTTCGCACTTCAAATGAACAGAGCAATTACACCAGGGTTTGTTTTAATTAAACCAAACATGCCAAGTGTGAACACCCCCTAAAAAAATGGGTTAAACTTTATTTTGATAGTTCCTTGAACATTTCTGTATAAGTAGTGTTGCACCTACATGCCTACTAACTCTCATTACAGTATTAGTAGAATATTAGTAGACTGGTAGGGTTAGGATTAGAATAAGTTGTACTTATTTTGTGGTGCGGTTTGATTTATTTATTTTTATTTTTTTTTTTATGTTTACTTTAATTTTATTGGACAACAAACATGCCACAACACGTACTGTGGGATGTGAGCACTCACAAAGTCATAGACCCTCCCCTCGAAATCTGATTACAAGTGGTCAGAATTTGATACAGCAATAATCATGTGTTTTTTTTATCTATCTTGGTAATAGCCATGGGACTGTAAGTGCATTTTATGGCCATTAATTTGGTTGTTTGAATATAGAACAATATAAGCTGTATGTTTTTTCAGGTGTCATGTCTGCGGACTCCTCTCCTTCAGGGGCCCGCTCTTTCAATCGTCAATCGTTCAAGAAAATAAAATCCAGTCCTGATCACGCTGCTTCAACTGATTCACCATCACAGACAGACCAAACTCGGTGTTCTCTAGCCAAGATTTCGACATCTGATCATCAAACATCTATGTATTCAACATCAACGTTTTTTCCTCCGCCTACCTTTTCACTCCAGAGTTCTTCAGTGATGCCCCCATTTGATTTGAAAATGACAGACACTCCAAACACTTCAAGTTCTGAGCATTATTTTTGCCGGTCTATGCATCAGAGTGTGATTCTATCTGATGTCTGTTTAAATCCAGTTTCCATGAAAAAGGAGGAAAAACTGTACCTAGAATCAGCTGGAAGGGACAGGAGGCCGAGGCCAGAACGCTTCGCTGTGCTTCTGTTTAAAACTCTAGTACCACATGAAGTTTACATAGGCTGGTCAGGTGCTGTCAACTTTGACGGCTCCAGGGGGGAAAATGCGCTACCTAACAACCTGCGGAAAGCAATATCAGAAATAGTTAGCCGGAAATTCTCCAACCTTACATCCCGCGACTGGAAGATGATAAGGGATCGGCTTAATGAACTTCTCCGTACTAAACGACTCACGTTCCCCCTTTTTTAAAGCCTTTGGTGTGTATCCCAAACATGGTAGGCCACTGAAATCTCTGCAGAATTCACTAGTTAGTAAACTTGCTAATACGTAGCAAACTGATTATATGTTAACTTGATGTCATGTCTACAAATCTTTGTAATTTACACAGAAATAAAAAAGATATATTTTATGAGTAGTATAACATTTTTGGTCTTACTGTATGCCTGATGTCCTACAGTTTTGGTGTAATAGTGGTGCCGTTATGACCCACTTTGCATACCGGCAGTTAGCATCACACTGGTTCCCTCAACAAAAACCCAAGAGGATTTCCCCATAGGCTTTTGGATTATCTAAAAAAACAAACTCTGTGATCAACAAAACTTTATGATACTTTAAGTTTTTGTCCATCAAGATAATTGTCACAGATTTTCACTTTTATGAATTTTGAAGCCTAAATGCAGTCGACAGAAGTAAAAAGCTAAAGGTCGGCTATAAACGGAGTACACCACGGTCCCACGACTTCCCAACTCTTTCAGTCATTATCTAAAAACAGAATAGTTTATAAGAGCACAATTATAAGCATAACAAGGCTGTAAAAGCGGACTGAGCTTCAGCCCATTTGTTAGCAACCGCTTTTTTTCAAGACACATCAGCTTTAAAAAATAAAACATGAATTTTCTGATTGTGCTATTCCCAGATTTATTGCTGTAATAGCCCACGGAATAATTCTTCCCTATTAACCGTCAGTGCCATTTTGGAAAACATTTGGTATCCAATGTGTCCCAACGGATTTGTCAGTGTTGAGGATTAACTAACTAAAAGTAGGCATGCTAATAACGTGATATCTGTCAATGAAAAGTTGGTGTTTTTGTTGTTCAAGTTTAATACCTTCATGCTTATTGACATTTTTTATTCATTTATTCAAAACTCCTAATAGTTTTGTGCCAGAAAAAATACTGACCCTAACTCTGAAATGAATTAAAAATCTATTTCCCAACACTGGCCGAGACATCTGCTCCTGCATAGTGTCTGAAGTAGGTACTACATTTGAATTTACTTTGCAATCATTAAAATGTACACTGTATAGTGTACTGAATATGGGAAGTATGAATTAAATCGGTTCAATTGTTATTGTCACGCAACCTACTAGCATCAGTGGCATCAATTCTCTTCCATTTGTAAATCCCTTTCGCAATTCATAAATACTATGTATTCTGACATACTACTCTTTTGGCGAACTGTTTTTTTTTTGGCTTACTATATAGTAGGGAAGTATTTGAATTCGAATGCAGCTCTTCTGTACTCTAAAATGATTGCCCACTGTTGGTATTGTCTCTCCTAACTTTGCATGAAATCAGGATGTTTCTTTTTCATCTTTTCAAAGGCCACATCTGTATTCTCATGAAAGCTTGCATAGAATTAACTTACATTAACTTAACATTTTCACAAACAAATCACGGATGTATTTTATCGTATATAAAAGTAAGAAAAGGCACAACACAGATACGCATAGGTCTGTAATCTGGATCTGTATAAGAAGTGTTTGTGTTTGAATTGGTTTTGAGGATGGCACACTTGGCATTGTTAGTGTTAGTAAAGAAAAGGTTGTGTGGAGATTCTTTGAGGATGTGGTTTTGGAGTGTTTTATGCTAATTATTAACCTTGAACATGCGGTCACTCATTTAGAATACTCCAAGTTCATTCATGTTGGAAAAAATGTGTGCATATGCGTGTTTTGTGAATTAATGCATAATTGTATAATACATTGCAAGTACATTTCTTGTATAATACATTTTAGAAGTACATTATAGCAACGTTTTACTAATAAATGATGGTTGAGAGGCCTCTGAAGAAGGTACTTTGTTGGCTCTTCAACATATTTCAATTTCTCTGTATCTCTTTCCATGATTTTTACCAAGAATCCAATGGGCAAGTGGATGGAACACCTAACGAGATGACACTTACTCCATTATCATCAAATGAGTCCCTTCTTGAACAGCCCTTCATTCCTCACTATCCTATTAAGTCCAACTGGATCAGAAGTTTCCAGGTTCCTTGGAACCGCATGCCAGCAGCTCTCATTCAAGCAACATCCACTGGAGAGAGGGCTCGACCTGGACCAAGAAGGGAGTTTGTTAGGATTGTTGTGGCAGCCATGCAAGCCCACTGTCCAAACCCAAACTTGGCTGCCTGTGGAGAAGTGGCACGAAGCATCGTGACAACATATCCCCTGACATTTGGAGACATATCTGAGGAAGGTGAACAGCTAGGAAATGGCTTCAGTTGCTTACAAAGACAACTAAAAACGAGGGTAGAACACGTGAATAGAGACGTTTTGGAACACAGGATTCGTCGACCTAGAAGACCGTCGAAGAGAGGTGGACAACAGGACAGCTACTCTGCGAAAAAAGTCAGATGTAAAGTGGACAGTTACGGATGCATTAACTGGCAGCCTTCCGCCGTCCCAGAAGGAGAGACGGCAGATTCTCTTGAAATGAAGAGGAAGGTTGCGGCAGAGATTTTTCAGTCTGCAGGACCAAGGGCTGCCGAGTTGCCCAACGTAGATGACTTAATGCAGCAGACTTATGTTTACCAGCGCCACATGATCAACTCTTGCCCCCCTCCTACCATCAGTGAGATAGAAGGGCATTGGCCGTTCCTGTTCACCGAAAGAGGCCTCTGCAGGCACTTCAAAATCCTGACCGGGATTGACATCAGAAGCCGCTTTAGCGAAACCCTTATTGTTAAAGCCAACAGAGTATTGAACTACTTCAGTAGTCAGAGACTGAAGTGGAATGAAGATGTCCAGAGTATCCTAAGTGAGATCGACGATGATGCCAATGCAGCAAATAATAACAGGACTGCCATTTCAGCCATCCTGTTAATGATGAAATACTTTAAGGAAAAGGACAACTCTGTGTTCATCTTAGCAGATGTCAGTAACTATTAAGTAGTTCAACTAAAGTTTTGAAAGGGGTTTGCCAAAAGCTGAGTGTTAAGATGTTCTCATTTTTGTTTTCAAGGAAACTGCTACCAAGACGTCCATCGAAAATGAAATGAGCTTACCGGCAACGCCCCGGCTCATCATGCTTGGTAAGACATTGCTACACTAAGCTCATTAATTTATACTTGAATATATAAACACGGATTCTCTATATTTCAGGTGATACATTGCTGACTTCATCCAAGTGGTTTATCAGTATTGAGGGCAGAGTAACACATTCTATAGACAACCAGCTGGACTTTGCAGCGGCATTGTCTGTGTTTTTCGGCTGCTTCTACGTTTTTAATATCGAGTACCAAGAGTCAGCCAGTGCCACCCTAGAGCTCATTCAGAGGTGAGTTTTAAGGACATTTGTACAAGTTTTTTTAAAACTTTCTTTCTTTTGATATTTTACTTATGTTTTTTTTAGATCAGAAATACGTCCACTTATGGAAGTAAAATGGGTTGCGAATGCAGTTTCATGATGGCTAACTACTAAGCGTATTGGTTTGTGTTGATTAAATTATACATCATTCACCAGACACTCTATTATACTCTGACACTGGTGACACTAAGAGAAACTGACTTACTGAGCATGGTAATATAATCATTTAATAGGATTAAGCCCTATTTGGATCAGACTAGTTTTCCAAATGTAATTTGTGTTACAAATTGTATCACCCGACATCTGTGATTTTCATGTACTGTTTCAGATGGGACTAAAATCTCTGTGTTTATTACAGTGGTGGGAGTGTGTTTTCTAGACGTGGGCGTTAAAGGATTAGTTCACTTTTAAATAAACTTTTGCTGATAATTTACTCACCCCAATGTCATCCAAGTTGTCCATGTCTTTCTTTCTTCAGTCGAAAATAAATAAAAGTTTTTGATGAAAACATTCCAGGATTTTTCTCCTTATAATAGAGTCAATGGACCCCAAATGGTTCAAGGTCCAAATGACAGTTTCAGTGCAGCTTCAAAGGGCTTTAAACCATACCAGACGATACCAGACTATGAATAAAGGTCTTATCTAACGAAACGATCAGTCATTTTAAAAAAAAAATCAAAAGTTTAAGTTTTATAAGCACAAATGTTCGGCTTGCTCCGTTCTGTGATATGTGTACGCGACATCACGTTATACACAGTTACGTTGAAAAGGTCACGCTTGCCGTAGGCGGAAATACAGAGTCAGTGTTTATAAATGAGCGGAAGGAGGATTCAAAATCGTCCGACATTGTTGTTTTACCTTTTAACTCCCTTTTTTGTAAACGGTGTTTGACTGAGTATGTGCACGTTCAACAACAACTCTGTACTTCCGCCTACGACAAGTGTGACCTTTTCAACGTAACTGCGTATTACGTGACGTCACGTACACATATCACAGAACGGAGCAAGGTAAATTATCAGCAAACGTTTATTTAAAAGTGAACTAATCCTTTAAGGGATTTATTATTAAAACCCTATTTATATAAACTTAATTTACGGTAAGTTTATAGAAGTGTCTGTTTATAGAGCAGAGACATCTAGACAAGTATCTTACCTGACACATTTTCCACTATTTGGCTCTATTTATTAATTTTATAATTTTCTTTTTTAGTCGGATACCATCCATGTTGATGGATGGTTTGGTGCGCAAACAGTAGCTCGGGTAGATTAAAAAACACACGGGGAGAAGGGTTATTATAATAATACAATATTTGTAATCGCAGACATTTACATTCAGACGGGATTAGACTTTGTGGTGCACCGTTAAATTTGCCAGAAAAAAAAGTAGGTAATTTGCTCTGGGATTTTTACTAAGGTTGTGTGAGAAAAACACAGACTTGGAAGATTCAGACAGGATTCAATTTGGCAAGTACATCTGTGAAACACAAATTTCTCTAACGTCCCCCTGAAAAACTAGTCCCATCTGAATAGGGCTTTAGATAAACAAGGTCCCTGTTTTAGGTATCCTGCGACTTTTATAAGATAACAAACCTCTTTTTTTAAAACCCTTTAAACAGGGTTTCAGTGACTGACATGGTTGTAGCCCTCGTGAAATGTATGTTTTTATTTTTAAAAAATGTATCTGCTTTTCTTTAGGTTCTTCGTAAGGATTAATCCGGAGGGGAGTAAATGTACCTCAAAATCAGGTACAAGCCGAAGGACAGGTTCAGCTGTCCAAAGGAAACCCCAAAACTTTAATACTCGTGTGGCTACATTCATGCAGAGGCTTTCAGAATTTGAGTGGAAAAAGACAAATTAAGTAAGTGAGCAGTTTTAAAAAGTTGATCACGGGGAGAAAAAAAATCTTTATGGAAATCAAATTTGCCTGATGTTATTAAAAGTATGATCGTGGTAGATATGCGTTTTTGTTGTTGTTCAATAACACTGACATTAATGTTTTTTTTTTTTAAATCTGTTTCAGCTTTGCCTTCATCCTGGCCCTGCACTGACTACAACTACCACAATGGAGTTACTACCTGCGTGATAATTTAAACTTTTAACTTCTTTTTTTTTTACCTTTTTACTTGTACAATTCTGTTTCAATGTTGCTGGAATGTTTGTATTATAAATATTTTATTACGTTCATTTAAGTCATTCATGCAACAATAATAATAATAAAAAAATGTATCAACTGATGTGTTTTTATTAGGGAATAATATAATTGCTGTGATACTATAATGTTGTACTACTACTTTTCCTACTTTATACAAAAGTAGATTATTAGCTCTGTATTTACTGTAAATATGTCATTGAAACCATAACCGCAATTACAGTAAACTGAAAAGTCTAACAGTGTACCATGACCGATTCCAGTTAAATTGACAGAGACGGTTTGTAAGTAAACATGGAAGATTATAAAAATAAACCTATGGAAGATATTCTGCACATGCTTCCAGTACAACAGACCCTAATTTGAACCCTGTTTTTCAAGTAATGTGAAACACTGTGTACCATAAAATGTGGTAAAAGCTTTTGACTTGACTTTTGACTGACAGCTTTAAAGAGAACCAGGATATAAGAGTCTGAGTTGCGCGTTTGACGTGGACCAGGGATCCACCTGGCAATGCCCTGGCTACCACTCATAATTCATGGTGGGATGGCGGCGCTCACGTTTTCTGCAGAGTGCGCCAGACATTTTACCTCATTTTGTAAAACTCCACCCAGAACAATCGATCAGGACAGGGGTTCAATAACGGCAAAACCGTTTTAGAGGAGGCTAATCAAAAGGCGCACTCTATACGGTGGTTTACGGTAACGTAATTCATCACATGATCCAGTTTCTGCAAGATGCTAGATATGCTATAATTCTATCCTCAGAAATATATTGAATCACACAGTGCCATTGCTTGCTGAGAAATAAAAGCAGCTCTACATAGAGGCTATAGCAGTGCAGTCAGATCGAAGGACGGGTGTTTCCAATATACATAACTGTTAAATGGTCCAGTAAACGAAGGAAATCATGAATACTGCTGATTTCCAGACGCAGATAACATCCATAATGGAAATGTTGGCGAAAACAGCGGTTGTTGAAATAGGCAAACTTTTCGAGGAAAATTCGTTGCTGCTGCGATTAGAGATTTCACGATGTACAAACGAAAATGAATCTCTGAAAAAGAAATGTCATTTTCTGGAGAGTGAACTTCATTCTGCTCGGAAATCCGTTGGAAAGATGAACGGAACAGAAGCTTCATTCAGTCATCCGGGACTTCGAGGTGATTTACTTATGCACGATGCATGACTCTGTGATTTTGCATATCAAATATGGGTATTCTCTGATTTCTCTAACGTTAATTTCTAGGCTGAAGGTTCAAAGCCTGCAGTGGGCGGTCCGTATATTGTGGTTGAGCCCTTGAACAATAGATTAACCTTAGGGTACGTTTATACGACAACGATAGACAGAGATGATAACAGTATCATTAAAAAAAAAAAAAAAAATCAACTGTTTGCGTTTTCAGGCCCCCAAAACACTGTTGTAGTGTTAATGGCCAAAACGTTTTACAGTTTTTGTTGTTGTTGTTGAAAACGAAATACCGTTATCGTCTCCAGAACTACTAAAACGTGAATTTTTTGAAAATTGTGACGTCATGTATATGCGTATTACGTGTTCTAAAGTGTTTATTTACAAAGTGACATCATCATCTACTGGCCTGAATAATACAACGTTTTTACTGATCTGTGTGAACAGGAACATTTTGACGTTGTTGTTGTCTGTATGCGGAGAACACAAAGGAAACACTTTTCCATTTTCAGTACATCGTTTTGTGTAAATGTAACTACCCTAAAAGGCCCCAATATACTTAAAGCGAAATCAAAGAATAAACTGACATGACTTCATGTAATTTAAAACAAAATCAGGCCAAAACTAAGTTAGTTTTTCGGAGTTTGAAACAGCTTGCCAAAACAAACTTTATGGAAAAGTTTGCTTTGGCTGATAGTACTATCATTGGTCTGTGGCAGTTACGTAATAGGCAGGTGTCTGCAGCGACTCCGCCTTCTTTCACATGGAAATCTTTTCTGGTTCATTTCTCCTGTTCAGTCAGACGTCTGCCCTTGAAAACATGAACTCACCGTAGAGCTGCTTTGAAGTAGAAAATGAAGTACGAAAGTAAGATTTTTGGATTAAAATATCCAAAAACCATTAGAACAATGTTATATATTTTGTTTATTTTTGTACTTACATTATCCCAAATGTTTCCAAGAATGTTTAAATCTAGAGAAATAAGCAATTTTACCAGGGCACAGACCGTGTCTGTGTGTCGCCTATCAATGACATCATACCTGCGTTACCCTTGATTAAAAACAATGGAAACACCAAAGACGCTTTTATATATTATATATATATATAAAATTTGGATGCAGTCATTGACGGAAAACGAATCATTATTAAATAGCTGAACACAGTTAATCTTATTGTTTAAATCTCGTTTTCTTGATTTACCGCGAATACTCTGTTTTACCATGCCTAATATCGATCTAGCTCACTGCAGTGTGAACAAGTGTCTCATAGTAGCTGCCGAGCGAATGCACAGAGTAGCATTATAACATAACTTTCAAAACACTCAAATCTATCCAATATGATAAAACATGAGCGGAAGAAGCGGAAGTGCTCGTCTGTGGTATAAATAAGACATATGACCAAAAACAATGCATGTCCTACAGAGTCTGGACGTCGTCCCGCTGTTGACAATGTCTTCGGTAAGGACTGGTGCATGAACCTCTGGAGACAGCAGGAGTCAAATGTTGGTGAGCAGGAGGACGACACACACCTGGATTCTTCAGTCATCCCAGAAGAGGTTGGTCTCACCGTTAATGTACATGATGGAATATTAGAATACACTTAACTAGTTTTCTTGTTAATTTTACATCTTTTAGCCAGTTAATTTGCTGGATGAAGAACCAGATATGATAATGATCAAGGAGGAGACATTTGACGATTGCTCTGGGAAAAGTAAAAATGAAGATGAAAGTAGCAGTTTGAGAGGTTTGTGGAGAAAGAACTTGAGAACAGCTTCTCTTAACTCTTCATTATTTGTAGACGTTCATGTATCATTTATCGAATTACAGGACCAGCGATGACCAGTGATGAGAGATGTGTTGCCCAAAGCTCAGAGGATTTTATCACATACACGGTACCTTCAGATGAGCAAGTCCAATCGAACGTGCAACAGCCACAAGCCGAAGAACAAGCTCTTCAAGGAACAATTTCGACACATGGAGACTGTACAACAGAGCAAAATTTCCATAGTACACACAACCACACAAGTGTTTCAGAAGAGAAAAAGTTTGAGTGTGTATTCTGTCGAAGAACCTTCAACAAATTAACCTACCTGAAAGCACACATGCGAACACACTCCGGAGAAAAACCTTTTGTCTGTACAGTTTGTGGTAAAAGATTTGCTCAAAAAACGTACCTCAGAATACACCAGCGCACTCATTCTGGTGAGAGGCCGTACGCGTGCATGGAGTGTGGAAAGAGCTTTGCTCAAAAGAGTTCTCTAAACGTTCACCTTCGAAGCCACACCGGAGAAAAGCCATATAGCTGCTCAGAGTGTGGTAAAAGCTACGCGTACAAACAGGGTTTCAATACACACCAGTGCTTTGGTTAGACTGAAGCAAACTGAATTATATCTATATCAACGTTGCTGTTACAGCAGAGTGTGCACTCTGAAACATTAACAAATTGGAAGTGTTCATGTTTGTTCACAGAAATGTAGGCCCTTCAACATTGTTTGGAAACGTGTTATACAGAAGCAGCAGGGGCCTATACCATGATGAGAGTTGAACAAACTCAGGGTTACAGGATTAGTTGACAAAACCAAACCAATTCAACCAGGCTTTGTTGTTACCATCAACTTTCTCTGTCAACTCAGGCTTTGATCCCGAGTTCATGGAGCACATGTGGATGAAAGTGTGACATCAGTAGCGAACAGCCTATCACATGCCTTGAAACATAGAGAAACTGCTATTCACTTCTCGCGAGAGAATCTGTGAGATTTATTTCCCTCTTCTGCCGAAGATTAAGAGATGGAAGAATATAAATGGCAAATGCATTTACACAGCAAAAAGAAAATAGTGTAAGTGTAAAGTTAAGTTTATATATCTGATAAAATATAGGTATACAGAGACTCAGACATGTAAGCTCACATGTAGTCATTTTTAAAAGCAACATCTTTTTCATATTACATATTATTTGTTTATAATTATGTTCAGTTAAACTAAATGGTTAAACTAAAATTGCTCATGTGGGTATACATTTACTATATAATAATTATAATAAATGATCACCTCTAAAAGCCAGACAATTTCGTATTTAAAAAGTATGTAATGACCTTTAATTTGGAATAACTGGGGGAGTGTCTGACATGTGTCACTTGGCTCACAGCAGATTGGTCCAATTTCGATTTGAGACCTCTTACACAGAACATAACCTGCAACAGAACCCCGCTTAAATCTGAGCCACTTTCATGGTGCCTGAAATCCAGGGTTGAACCTAAAACTAAAATGAATCTCAAACTAGTCTGAAACATACCTGGTTACCCACCTATCCCGGCTTCATGGTATAGGCCCCAGGAGTTATCTATACATTGACCATAACTTCACTTAGAAGCATCTAGATGTGTGTATTCATTTCAAAAGAAGGATAAACTTAAATAAACTTGATGTAAAATGAGTGAAATCATGCAACAGACTTTTTATTCATACTCCAGCATGGTTGAAAATACACATATTAATGGTTGTTTGCTTACACATGCAATCTAGCAGACATCTGAACTTGAACAATCAAGTCAAACTTGTTTAAGCATTTTACATACTACATACTTGGTTACACAGTTTCCAATCAGTAAAGATCAAGTAGTGTCACTGATTGCTATAAACTAATGGCCCTAAAGTGACATACATTATGATTATATTTGAAAGAACTGGGACCATATTCACACAAAAAAAAATCACCTAAGCCTAAAGTCCTAAACAGGGATGCATATACTTCTGGTCATCTTTGATCTGGGCTATACACTACTGGCTGAAAGTTTGTAATAATTGCAATAATATAATACAGATGTTTTTGAAAGAAGTCTCGTATGCTCACCAAAGCCACACTTATTTATCAGTACTATTGTAAATTTTTTATTATTTGTCAAAATTGTTTAATTTTAATATATTTTCAAATGTACCTTATTTCTGTGAAATCAAAGCTGAATTTTTAGTAGTCCTTATTTTTTTTTATCAAATAAATGCACCCTTGGTAAGCATTAGAGACTTAAGAGATAAAGTCGGTAACACTATTTTAGAGTGAAATTTTCGCTATTAAAGGAACACAGTGACTTTTGGAACTTTAGCTTATTCACCGTATTCCACAGAGTTAGATAAGTCCATGCATACTATTCTCATCGCCATACGTGTCATAACTCTGCCTGACGCACACACTGCTAGCCTAGCTTAGCACAAAGACTGGAGGTAAACGGCTCCATCTAGCCTACTGCTCAATAAGCGACAAAATAACATGTTGTTATTTCACATGTTGTGATGTGTATAGTTACATCGCGTATATATAGGAAAATGTTGGCGTTATTTCGTAACTTATTGAGCAGTAGGCTAGATGAAGCCATTTACCTCCTGTCTTTGTGCTAAGCTAGGCTGTGTGTAAAGGCCAGGCAGAGTTATAAGAATGGTATGTATGGACTTATCTAACTCTGGGGGATACGGTGAATAAGCTAAAGTCCCAAAAAGTCAGTGTGTTCCTTTAACTAGCATGCATATCACTAGGATATTGGCTGTTTATTAGTACTTAAAAAGCACATATTAATGGCTTATGAACGACCATATCCTACATCCCTAAATCCTACCAAATACCACTAAAATGCTAAAAAAACTACCTTACTAACCTTAAAATTAGGAGTTTATTGAGGCAAAAGTCATAGTTAATTGTGAATGTGTTCCCCATACTAAAGTGTTACCAAAAGTCTTTAATTATTCCAAACTTTTGTCCGGATAGCCCAGATATCAAAAGGAGCGCCTTTGATTAAACAGAAGAAACTAATTATTTGGCAGGATAACTACATTACCACAGCGCAACACACAGCCATACCAGACTATATATTTCTGCTAAAACCTACAGTATTAACACAACGAGACAGTTGCGTTAAGGTGCTGCAACCTCACATTTCCAGAGTTCATTTTCTTCCCAAGATTTCATTTTACACAGCTACTGCAATCTCAAATTGAGGAAAAGAAGAGTGCTACATAAAGCTATAATTTATACCACGGTAACTTTTCCTTTGTTTCTTTCTTACTGGTTTAGCTGTTCTGTCATGGACTGAGAGGTGTTGTTGTAGGGTGACTTTCTGGGTGAAACCCTTTCCGCAGGTTATACAAGTAAAAGGTCTTTCTCCTCTGTGGATGCGTTCGTGATTACTTAGGCAGATTTTCTGGGTGAAACTCCTTCCGCAGGTGACGCAACTAAAAGGTCTTTCTCCTTTGTGGATGCGTTCGTGGGTTTGTAAATTCCCCTTCTGTGAGAACCCTTTTCCACAAAAACTGCATTTATAGGGCCTTTCCCCTGTGTGGACTAAATAGTGAACCGAGAGATTGGTGTTTGAATGAAAACATCTCCCGCAGACCTCACAACGGAACTTTTCATTTGGTTTCAGCTTTGAAAAACGATGTTTTCTGAGACGGTTTCTGGCAGCATTTTGGCGAACAAACACCCTCCCGCCATCATAACAGCTGAAGTTGTTCTGCGTTTTCTGTACCTTAAATCTCGCTTCGCAATGTTCTGTAGTGGTTGCAGCATCCACACACGTTTCCTGTGCTTCTCCGTCCTCCTGGGCCTCGAAGGGAAACTGGCCATTGTGCTCTACTGAAAACTGGTTGAGGACACAGTTTCCATCAAAATCTAATGGATCGTCTATTGGTGCTATTAACTGGTCGACAGCGTCATCGGTAGCGGTTTTTGCAGAGTGTTGATCTGTCGAATCAGAGGATGTGTTTTGCATGTCTGATATCTCTGAAAATTGGTCATTGAAATTTTTGAAGTCTGCCGAGGGCTCATTTGCAGAAGATGGAAGCTGTCGTCTTGAAATCTGGGGCGTTTTCCCTGTTGGAGTATTAAAAATAGTTCAAATAAAATCACACTGTTAAACATAAACTAAAATAATTTCACCTGACTGAGGGTGACACGTTTACACGTCACTGATGTACTAAAAACGGGAAAGTTTTTTCTTTGCGATTTTTGCATTTAGACAATAACGTTGTCAAAACGATCCTCGTTCACACAGATCCGTGTAAATGTGCTGTATTATTCATGCCAGGCCAATAGTTGGCAAGTCCCTTTGTAAAGAAACACTTGATTGAACACGTAACATGCATGCGCATGACATCACCTTCTTTACAAATTCACGTTTTTGTAGTTTACACAAAGTCGACAATGGTATTGTTTTCAAAAACTTGCACTTTTTCAAAAAATGCAAAGTTCGCATTTTTCAGGCCCTCAAAATGCCCTTGTCGTGTAAATGAACGGACAAAACACATTAAAAGTTTTCAGTGTCATGTAAACGTCCCTTCGATTAAAGATTTGCTAAAAATCTAGAACATTACCTGTACAACTGGGATAAGAGTTCACTTCAAAACTCTCCTCTTTGATGAAGACCAGATTGGAGGGGTCTTTTTCTTCGTGCTGTCAAAATAAGCAGATCATTTATTATCATATTTTTCCATTTTATCCATGCAGGACTGTAAAAATAGGTTCTTCCTCATTCTTCCCTCAGGTCATTTTGACCCAATTTTTTTATTAAAAAAATGGAGTGTTCATTGGAGTGGCCCCAAGACCCTAGGACTTTTGTTGCACTTGAACCACTAATACACACATTTTTGTTGTGCTTGAAATTTTCAAAAGTAACAAATCCTTCCCTCAAGGGTCAATTTGATACCCCTTAGGAAAGAACAGAATGCTTCAGTACACAGAGAAAAAAAAGAAGCTAAAACTTTACCAAACAAAAGGATGTCTGTTTGTGTTGCTGAATGCATACTGAAGAAAAACTGACTTTAGGACCAAGTGGAACTGCTCATATGCTCAATATAGAGCTATAAGGCCATCTAGTGGCAAGAGTCATGAAATATCGTGATATTATAAAAAATTTCAGAAGAGATCGGGAGAGTACGGAGCCCCTAAAAGGGTCTTTGTAAAAATAAAAAATATACAGACTTTCGCGTGCGCACAAGAAACTTAAATATAATAGCGTCTTCAATACTTGAGTATTCTTTCTGTCGAAACAGGCTTCTAGACCTCAAAATGCACTTTAAATGTCGCTCGGTGAAGATGTATCTGTGTCAAGAACAGAAACAATGACTTTGTACTGACGGCCAAGTTTAAAATATAGGTCTATTAATTCATGCGCATTCACATCCATGCTCTTGTTTCCTTTAGTAAGATGGAAGTGACGCAAATTTTGGCAAACTGAAAATTATAAGGCAGATAAGTTTCTTGTGCGTTTTTTGTCCCTTTAGGGGCTGCGTAGCAGAGACACCCAATGTAAGATATTTTGAGCGGAATTAAAAGGGTTATGCATGAAATGCAAATGTTATTTTGAATTTGAGTTTTGAAGTTGAAAGAATTTTAAGAATGTACTAAAATTATTATTTATTAATAAAATATAGTTAATTAAAAAGGTAAAAAAATAATAATTGCATAATTGCAAAATGAAACGAAATAAGCTTTCTGGACAAAAAAGAAGAAGAAGAAAAAAAGTGTATAATTTTAGGGCTTTGCATCATTTTGACCCGTGAGGGATGGGTTTGCTACAAAAAGCGAGGGATGGTTCACCCCCTCAAAAAAAAAAGAAAGAAGCCCAAGACTTTGTTTCTCTGTAAGGATGTGCGCACAGTACAGTTTTTTTTTACAGTACAATAATTCAGAAATTTCATTTTAATAGAGCACTGCAGTTATTATTATATTAATAATTATTATTATCAATCATTGCAGCATTACAGAAGTGTCATGTTTAGCACAATCTTGAAAATTACCTCAGTTCATGGGTTCATAAACAAATAAAATGTTTACAAATGTTGTCATTTTTCTATATTCACTGCACTATCATCTTCCAAATGAAAAATGACTAAAAAACTACAGACTCTAATTGGGCAGATGGTGCAATAGAATTTAAGATTTGTACCATGTCAAATCCATGTTCATGGAAGCATAAATATGGTCACAGTAACATTTTATCACATTGTAATACCAGTGACGTTTTTCTTGCATTTACAACACCTTTACAAACTCTGTGCATGTGAAATTTATCCGTGTAAATCTTTTGAGCATTATTTTACCACCGGTTTGTTTCTGAAAAGAAAAGTTTAAATGTGTGGTTAACAACTTTAAACGAACCTTATAAGGCGATACGGGGTACAGGTCGACATCGATCGCCAGCTCATCTTCTCTGGACTCGTTCCTCCGATCCCACAAACTGGAACACCACTCCTTTCCAAATATCCCTTTGATGGAGGGCTGCGGTCCTATCGAGTCAAATACGCATTATAATCATTGTAGTGCACATGAAAACAACTGTCCGGTTGTTGAACATTTTCAAACAAAACTAGTAAGCAGAGGTTATTTACCATCTTCGGTTTGAACGCAAATGGAGCGAAGTGTTTTGGAGCTAGCGCGCGCTTCCTTTGTGACGCGCGTGCTTTTGCCTTGCCTTTCGCTCCCGAGACAGAGCATTTTGTCTTTAAGAACTGTGTTTTCACTCATGACCCGAGACAGTTCTTGTCGTAAAAACGCAAAATCGCTGTCTACAATTTTGCATATTTCTTCTATCGCCGTTTTAGTCGTTATCTCCATTATGGAGCTTAGTTGCAACCGAAACGATAGAGATTTTGACATCTTTTAAGACTCGCGACTTTTTTGTTAGCATGCGAGAAAAAAAAAACACTGCCTAAAAACGTAAGGTCAGTCACCGGAAAAAAATTATTCCAAAATTTGCAACTTGGTACTGTGCAAAAACCGGATATAAAGTGTACGCATGGAGACCCCGGCTTTTATCTTGCCTCAGAATATCGTTAGCTTCCGGTTTGTGTGGCGGGACTTCCTTGTTAGAAAGAACAGACTTACCCTTTCCGAGATCAGTTTAAATGTGTCCAAAATCATAGTATGTTGATATAAGCATGCAAAATACACCCGGATGAAGTACTTTTCCAATGAATTTTTCTTTTTGGTAATGCAGGTTTTCTGCTAACATATTTACCCGCAAGACAGTAAGAGTTTGTTGCGTTTCGCTCTACAACTACAAACGGTGATATAAACTACAAACATGGCTGGAGACACTTTTAGTAGTTTATCATCACAAAAGATACAATATTTTAAGAATGCCGCACTATGACCACTGGGTGTCAGTATGGTGCAGTACTGTAAGGTTTTCAAACCCCGTACTGCACAATTTGGTTGAAGTGTCACAGCTGAATAAACACATTATCTAATAGGTAGTGTTGACCTGCTCCATGACCTGAGCTTGGCGAGTCCAATAAGTGAAATATCCAGAATGTCCAGTGTGTGATGCTCTGAAAATGGTTTGAAAACTATGAAGGTTTACAGGTATAAGACCCATGTCTATTCTTTTCTCCATCAGGGCTATTCAATTCCGTTCCTGGAGGACCATGACATGCTGAGTTTAGTTCTAACCTTAATCAAATAATAAACACCTGGACATCTTGTCTTAGTTGGCTGCGCCCGGAAGCTTAAAAATGCTGCCTTTGGAGGATGCAAGGAAGGCATCAAGGCACAGCTGAATCCACTGTTGGCTTCACTTACTGTCTCTTAAAATCCCTTCATCTGATGGATTTTTGGATAGATGAATCCTTCGCTGCCTTTGATATCCCACAATCCTGTGCGTTCCATTCGGTGACAGTTGAGCTAAAAAAATAAAGATGGCGTCTGAAAGTTGCGGTCGCTGGTCACTTTGTGTGTACATTTTTTAGGACATTTTCCAATGTTTATGTAATTTGTAGAGAGACATTACTATACTAATTAGATTATCACCAAAGTTTCTATTTTGCTGTTGATCATTAAACCATTACACTGCCTCAGAAGTTTCATAAGATACCTTTATGAGCAAACGCTTCCTTCAAAGTCATTGCTGATTACGGAACCGCCTACTAGTATCTTACTACTTTTACCATATCTTTCTATGGCAGAAATAGTATGCTAGTATGCGTTTCCACATTTAGAAATTGTCTAATTGGGCAGTGAGTTAACAAGTCAGCTGCCTAAAGGCCTGTACAGACTGCAAAATTTTAGCAATCCTATAAGATCATTACAAATCACACTGTGCGAGATGGATCAAATAAACATGGGTACGACACTGTATGATGATGACACCTTTTGACACGTAGGTAGTGTTGGGGTAACAAGTACCTTTAGTTATGTAATCAGATTACTTTTTCCAAGTAAAAGATACACATTACTTTTAAATTTACAACAAAATACAAGTACAAAAAATAAGTAAAATGTACTTATTGTGTTCATATTGTATTGCAAAACACTTTTGCTGATATTGAGATGGGATACGGGTTAAGTTAGTGACAGGTGTGGTGGTATGGGTAAGTTTAAGGGTAGGGTTCGGTGTAAGGAATGGCTCAACAGTGTAATTATAAATGTAACTACAGAAGTTAATTACAGATGTAATTACATGCAGCTAATTTTTAAAATGTAAGTACAATGTAAAAACATGTATGTACACAAAAATTGCATTGTATCAAATTATTAATTAAAATGTTAGTACATAGTAGTTAAGGCCAACTAATATAAAGTGGGTCCAGTATTTTTCAAAATAAATAAAATCAGTGACATGCAAAATTAGAATACTACGCAAACCTACAATAATTAAATATGGTAAATAAAACAAATACTTTTTATGCATTTATTCTCACTTTATTGACCAGTGTACTTGCTGATGACCTTTGATGATTCAGTTAAACCATAAGCAAAAATAGATTTTTTTTTGGTGAATTAAGTGTTAAACTTTCTTCTTCTGCATCCTATTCCCCTGGAATTTAGAATGGCAACACAGCTGAAAGGTTTGATTGAGCTATGCCCTCTACTGAAAAAAAAAGAAGCCCAGCCCAGGTGAGAAAAAGTAATGCAAAAGTAATATAGCACATTACTTTTCTTTTTTTTAAAGTAATGCAATTAGTTACTTTTAAAGTGAGTAATGTAATATTTAACTTTTCCCAACACCTTCATTTTTACCGTAGTTGTGAGATGACAACACATGACGTTAAATTCCAAGCTGTTCACGACCTCGAGCGGGAATTATGTGTTTATATGGCAATGTCTAAATTAATCTACAGCGGTCACATGGTACAGGTAGGAGCTCTCAGAAAAATGTCCAACATACAAGCTGTAATTATAAGCTTTACAAGGACGTGAGCACATTTTATAAGTTGAAATCTTGTAATTCTGGCAATTACAACATTGTGTAAACTACATTAAGCTCTGGAAAGTGGACCTCAGGGCCAGAGTTCAAAAGTGTATAGGTCCAGTTCTTACAAATCCTGCTTTTCACAACACAAACAAAGCTCTCAAAGCTGTCCTCTTTTATATGCATCTCTTCAAAGAATATGTGAGCAGCATGGCAAAATGTCTGTCTTCTGAATTGGGGAATGATGTTATCTACATGCATTGCCTCAAATCATGGATCCGCAAAAAACAGAGAGAGCACTCTGAAAGAGACACTGAGATATGATCATGCAAATTCACTGCATACCATATGAATTCAGAATTCATACGAATATGCTCATCTTCTCTACAGGGGGTACACAAATTGAGCTCATGACACAGCATGATAATGTTTAATATATTGTCCATCAAGATGTTGCTCTGAGGTCTACAGCAAAGCACACCATAATCAAAATGAATAATAACAACAAATGCAGGCTTTACATCAGATCTCAATATACAAACTGCTTCTGCATGTCACGTGTTTTCAGTATAGCAATCGTTTACATCCAGAAGCCAAGTCTAAAGGTCAAGTGTCTGGAGAATGACGGACACATAGTGAGCAGTGGTATTTTTATCCATACCAGTTAGGACGGAAGACACACTCAGTTCAGCTAATATCAAGAGAGTAAATGGAGGTTAATCCACTGTTCTTAGAGGAAGACCCTTCTTGTTCAGCGTGTGGGGAAGTGTTCAGCGTTCCAGTGGTCCTCTGCTGTATTTCATGCGGGTGCAGCTTCTGTGAAATTTGCTGTCAGCAGTTTTGGGAGACACAATGTCCCTTCTGCAGACAAGAGGCCTCTGGATCCCACCTCAGAAAGTGCAGGGAGCAAAGAATAAAGGTATTAAATACAGCACAGCTTAATGATCGATATAAAATAAAAAACTCCATCAGATTATTCAAGCTTACCCTGCTGAGCAATGCATGAAAATAATCAGTAATCAAAATGAATTATCTTGTGTAACCCGATCTTTTAATTAGCAAAATCCACTCAGTATGTTAACAACTACAAGCAATCATAATAAACTGTCTAAAGGGACTGTCTTTATGCATATTTTACTTATATAAACTGTTCTGTGAAAAAGTATTTGCTCCTTGTTTGAATTTCTGTGTACATTAACATTGTATATGGTCAGATTTCATTATGGATTGTAGAGGTATTTAGATGGAGTCTGATGGTGAAAACGTTATAAATACATTTTTACACTACACTGTTTTCAACTAAAAACATGTGTTACGTGTTTAGTCTAAAGGCGTGTAGTGTTTCTTTACAAATTGACATCGCCAACTACTGGCCGTGCATGAATAATACATTTATTTAGTCTTTTTCGTGGATCCGTGTCAGCGGAGATCATTTTAACAATGTGAAAAAAGTATGCTAAAAAGGAAAAGGAAAAACCTTTCTGTGTTATTTTGTTGTTGTACATTGTTGTTGTGTTAATGTACCCTAAGGATTTAAAGGCTCCAATAAAGCACAATTAGAGTCATATTATCCAAATGTATATGGCTTGTAATAGTTCATCTCTCATAGTTAAGCTGTTAGTTAATAGCTCATCTTCCAAGGAACAGTTGTCCTGCCAAAATCTTTAGCAAAATTATCAAGCAGTCACAAAGAAACCCAGAGCACCATCTAAAGATCATCAAGCCTCTCTGGCCTGCATTTCATAAAAATTGCCAGTCAAAAAACAGCGTTACTTGTGTGATAGTTTGAGAATATTTTCCTGCTCATGAACTGGACACCTTGGCATCAGTAAAAGAACTATGAATTCTGAGAATCTTCCAGGAAGGTCAGCTGGGTCGTGCTCCAAAACAGTGATTCCTAAAGAAAACAAAACTTTTGAGATGGTCTAGTCTCAGTCCTGACTTAAACCCAAATGAAATGCTGTGGCAGGATCTGAAATACACAGTTTATATTTGAACACTGAGCTGAAGCAATTCTGCAAGGAGGAGTGGGCCAAAATTCCTCCATATAAATAACTACAGGAAACATTTAGTTGCAGTTATTGCTGCTAATGGGGGTGCAACCAGATATTGGTTACCTCCATTAGCAGCATTAACTTCAAATAGTGCTAAATGTATTATGCTTTCTTTAATGAATGCATGAAAGATTTATCTTATTGCATGGTTGTTCATGAAGGCTAACGGAATGGTTTTGGTTAGAGCTCGGAAGACATTCAATGTAAAATATGCAAAAATACAGACAATTAGACAGGGGGCAAAAACTTTTTCACAGCACTGAATACATTTTTTTTCCATAGTCCAAGCTTCTGGACAGTATTTTTTCTCCTGTCTTTTAATTTTTCTTAAAAGGCGGCACATATTATCTTCTCCAATGGAATGAGAAAGTCTTAACATATTTCCTCTTGCGTCAGTGCCAGGATCAAATCCCTCTCCAGGAGCTTGATGTTACATAATGAGATGTTTAGGCATTCGTCAGAAGATATCATGTGTCAGCCTAGATCTCACTCTGTGATGTATACTCTGAGTGAATACTGGAACCAATCAAAAGACTGATCCCCAAAGGGGAATCTTAAATAGGAGGGGAGGCATACCCCCTTGTGATTCCCATCTGGGCAATGAAGGGCTCAAATGAGCAATGGCCACCAAGCAATCACATCTTGCGGACGACCTCTCATGCCCCATCTGTGGAAGTATCCTGCAAAAGCCTGTGGTGCTGTTTTGCAGACATCGCTTTTGTAAACTTTGTCTGGAGAAACTGTGGAATGGTGGAGGATCTTGTGAATGCCCTCTTTGCTGTCAGCCATCATCTATGGGGGAGCTCATGGTCAACACCATGCTTGAGAGAACCTGCGAGGGCTTCCTGGAGCGCTGCAAAAATGACCCTCTTTCATGCAAAGAGCATGGTGAGATCTTGATGCTTTTTTGTTTGGAGGACCTGGAACCCACTTGTAGCAAATGCAAGTCGTCAGCCAACCACCAGGCTCACAGGTTATATCCCTTAAATGAAGCTTCACACGACTGTAAGGTATGTCTGCATACAGAATCATGGTTGTCTGCATCTATGTTTGACATTTGTTTACAGGGAGTGTTGATTCCAATGTATATCTTCAGAAATTGCACCGTCAATTCAAGAACAAGAGGGAAACCAAAAATATTTTATGAGAATAACCATTCGGACAACCATCCTTTCTCTTTAGGACCTCAGAAATGGTTATTTATGGAATCTTGGCTGGGTTTATAATCAGACTATTAATAGTGGTAAGTTCCTGCTAGGGATGAGGCCTCCTGGTATGGCTGAAACTAGATGCCCATGTGCTCAGTTTAGAGTTGATGAAAGTAGTATATCCTCAATAGAATCCAAAAATTTTTTAGGGTCAAGACCATGGATTTATAACCCCACACTTAAAAAAGGAAAGCAAGCTATTATGGTATCTAGTTTCACTTATGGTACTGCAATTTCACATTCTTCAGAATTTTTCTTTTATTTCTTATCATTTCAACTTGCTTACGGCCATACAACCGGGATGCAAATTGCACAATGGCCTTTAGGGGGTCATAGGGATGTGCACATTATAGTTAGCACAACTTTCACACACAAGTGATTGACAGATAAACTGCATGCTCCTATTCCAGTCTTAATTTGTGGATATTTTCGGCAAACTACTTTGTAGTTTAATAGAATTAAAGAGGGCAAATTTAACTGAACTGTGTATATTCATTTTAAATGTGTAATGAACGCACGCCCCTGAATTAGTGTGGTTTTACATCTAATTCAGTTGCCCAGCACACAGGTAATGTTAATTTATGGTTATGATTATAAATCAGTCAGAGCTAGAAATGTATCTTCATATTTACTGTTAAAGCTTCATATGTAGAATGTTTTCTTTGAGCCCCCAACATCTTGTTTTGATGTCAAAAGCCCATTTTACCAATATAGCAGGGTAAACTTCTTTAGACAGGGTAAACTTCTACACTATTTTCATTTCATGTTATAGTAACAGTATAATGTTATAAATGTACGTGAAATCATTAAAAACATTTACAAAAGTTTTGAAGTTAACACTTAAAGGTACACTATGTTGGATTTTTGCAGTCAAATATCCAAAAACCACCAGGCCAGTGTTATATATTGTGTTCTGTTGAGCTCTTATAATGTCCCAAATGTTTCCAACTATTTGTAAATAGTGAGAAAATCGCTATTTTTACCAATGAACCGGGACGTGTGAGCATAGCTGTGAGGGAGTCACCTGTCAATTACGTCATATCTGCGTTACCCTCGTTTCTGGTTTTATTTTGCAGAAAAGCTTTACTCTCACTGCAGTGTGAACAAGTGTCACAGCAGCCGCCAAGTGAACGCACAGATTAATGTAATAACATCATTGTACACACTTAAATGTATCTAATATAATAAACAGAGCTGCGTTACCTCATAATCATGATCGGAAAAGCAGATATTGCGCCGGCGACTGTCCTACACAACACTCGGTCCTGCTCTGCTTCATACTACAGAAACATTAATAACCGCATACGTGAACATGATTTCTGTCCGAGTCCTTTCCCGATTCTTTTCCACCGGCTGTGAGGTGAAGACCACATGTCCCAAGATTCTGCGCTCAAACTTGGTGTCATCAAACTACGCCTTTGTTTTGAACAAGTGCCCTCTAGCGGATGGAAAAGTTGCATAGTGCACCTTTAAACGCATGCCTCAGGGCTTATAGTGACCCGGGATGTCATTCACTACCCTCTCCTCGTATATTTGTTGAAGTTAGACATCAACATTTTTAGTATTCCTCAATCAATTCATTATAAATAATATAACAAGAAACAAAATAATTATAAAAGAATGGCCGTTTTCCCATTTCATAGTTTTTTCTAAAAATAAAACGGTATTGGGTCGCTAACGACCCGATGTGTGTAATGTATATTTTTTTCTACACAACATTGAATCTTTGATGACTGAATAAGTGCAATTCACCTTTATTCCACAATGTCTGAGACACATTGATGAAGTGACGTTTCACTCATAGATACCGCAGACAGAAAACAAAAGAATAGGAAGAATCCTCAGCAAAACTTGAAATGGCTCAGCGATTTACTGCAGAGCAAATACTGAACGCAATCAAATATTAGTGTCACTGTCACTTAAAGGTGGACCTGGCGAAGAAGCTGTCATGGATCAAAATATTGATTTTGAAGATGTTGAAAATGATAGTTTTGAGAATATGTATGAGATCCCAAATATGAGCTAGATGCTGAATGGGAAATGAGCTCTGACGAGGAGTGATGATGGCATAAAACATCTGCTCAATCTGAACCCTTCCAAGCTCCAACAGGTAACACAATATGCTTTACTTTATTCTTCTGTAATTGTTACTCTAATATCAGGAGAGTTATCGTGACAGGTAGAGATCCATCTGTATTAGATGTACATCGGGGTTGTTAAAGACCTGAATAGGTAAAAATGATTGGCGAAACAATTATGCGTTTAAGGGTTAAGGCAGCAATGTGGTTAAGGTCCAATCTTCTTTTGGATGCTGGTGCCTTCAAATTTTGCCATTGTTTTGTCCAAAAGATGTTTATCAGAAAAGTTTTAAAAAGTCTGGGCCTCTATAAAGTAAATAGGTTTGTTTCAGTATGGACAAATATAGTAATTACTATTTTTTTCTGTGTTATCGTTTTATTCACTCTTAATAGGAAGAACTCAAAAATGCTTTGAAACCACTTCAGGAAAAGCTGAAGCTCTTCCGAAAAGCAAACTCACTTGTGAGCAAACAGTAGAGCATATTAAGGTATTTTCATTTTGAATTTGCTTTAAGCATGCAGGCAAACAATTATAGAAGGGGACAATGAATTCTTCCCTTCTGAAAAAGTAAATGATAACATTCTCATTACAGATTCAGGCCGAGAACACAGAGAGGCAGATACAAGAGGAGTTTGAGGCGCTGCACCAGTTTCTGCGAGATGAGGAAGCATCCAGGCTTTCCATGCTAAAGCAAGAGAAGGATCAGAAGAGGCAGATGATGAATGATAAGATTGAAGATTTAGAGAATGACATCACTTCACTGAGCAACACTATAAGATTTGTTGAACAGGAGATGAGATCTCAGGATATACCATTCCTCAAGGTGAACATTCATAAAGGAATGATAGAAACAACCCATTCAATTCACTTTTTGTAATCTGATTTTCTTTTTGTTTCATCTAGAATTATAAGGACACCATAAAGAGGTACAAATCCTTTCTCAGTTATCAATTTAATTTAAACGTTTCCATCTAAGCAAGTATAAGTTGTTCTGTGAGCTAGACCCAGAATATAACACTGCATTATTTGCTGTATTGACAGAACCTGGCGGGTTCCCCAGGATCCAGAGATGATAACAGGCTCACTGCTTGACATTGCCAAACACCTGGGTTCATTAAAGTTTAAAATCTGGGAGAGAATGAAGGAAATCATTCAATATAGTGAGTAAATGATGTATCTTTTGCGTTCGCTTGCAAAATGTTTGCATTCTCCGAGAAACTGTGTTCCCTAGCAAAGAAAGTTGTGGGCGAACACAAAGTTTCTCAGGGGAACGCAAACATTTTGCAACTTTTCAAAACTTTTGCAAGAGAATTCAAAAGCATTGAAATATTCTCATAGTTGTTTCCATCACCATGTCACTGGGTCCCTTTAGAGGCTCCGTGTGTATCAAAATATCATATTTGTTATACCATTAAACCAAAATGTATTCAGACACCTTCAACATTTTCTCACATTATCACAGTTTATTCGCTATAGTTTAGAAAATGGTAATAAAATATGACAAGAACTCAAGAGTTAAACTGTCAGAACAAATTCATCTTGAAAATTTCAGATAACTGATAGAAAGGTATGTATTTTGCTATCCTCATTTGCATAAATTAACTATAGTGTCCTGCACCCACTAGTAAAAAATGTAATTTCAAATACAGATTTCATTGTTTTGTTTTTGCTGTTGACAGTATTTTCCGATGTATGTAATGTCGACTGGTGAAGTATAATGATTGGTTAATTCTTATTCACCTCGTGTCAGTGGCACTAGAGATTTTTTGCTTTCTCAGCAACAATCACCTTTCAAACAATTGCTTTGCTGCAGCTCCAGTGACCCTCGATCCAAACACTGCGGCAAGCTGCTTCGTCCTGTCAGAGGATCTGACTACATTACAGTGCTGTTCTCAGACGTTTAAACTCCCAGAAAACCCTGAGCGTTTCAATGTAGGCGCGGAGGTGCTGGCCCACGAGGTCTTCAACTCCGGGCGACACAGCTGGGACGTGGAGGTCAAAAACAACACCTACTGGGTCATCGGAGTTGCAAGCGGATCCATCAACCGGAAGGGAAAGCACGTGCTGACCCCCGCAGAGGGATTCTGGACCATTAGGCTACGAAACGGAGAGTATAAAGCCTGTACTGCCCCATGGTCCCCTCTCACTATGACTAAGGAACCGCAGGTGGTGAGAGTCGTTCTGGACATGAACAGGTCTAGGGTGACTTTCTACGACCCACGAGAGAGGACGCCCTTATTCACCTACACGGACATCATCACTCCAAGAGCATTCCCATACTTCTGCAGTGCCTGTAAGGAACACCCACTGAAAGTGTTGCCAGCGTGGATCTCTATTACGACAGACTGATGTGAAGAAGGTCCCTCGCAGCTTTTCTCTCCTCACATCTCAACTCTCATGTTACATGTGTTGAGTGCGGGTCAAATATGGAAATAACCTCCGGTTCAACATGTTTTGGATTTAGAAGATCTGATAGATGATCTGAACAACAAGGCGAATCTCACCAAAACTGAATCTCACATTTTCCCAAAATCAAAAGAAAATATAACATTGTAAATAATCCTACTCTTAGTTAGGCTAATGTAGGTTTCCGGCGATGGATATGCATTCTGTGGCACTCTTTGTTAACTTTTGTTCAGTGCAAGTGTTGTATGCTTTAACATGACCTTTCATTAACGCCGTTATTACCCGGGTGTTGATATTGCGCAAGTGCAGGCGAGACCCGAACAGCACGTAGTTATCTGTGTTTAACTAAACTTATTTAAGGCTTATTTGTGTGCACCCATCCGAAGAGTGCACATGTCTCAGGCAGCATGCAAATATTGAGTTCTCTTTCATGTCTTGCGCTTGAACGGACAAATTCACACAAAAATTATGTAAACATGCCCAACCAAACCTAACCATAATACAGTAGGTTATGTATTAAACTGCCCCTATTATACTATTTTAAAGTTTCCTAATTTAGTTTTGGAGGTCTCCAACAACAGGTTTACATGCAACAAAGGTCAAAAGACTTTCATTTTCTCATAATATACAGTGCACATCACCACAATGTTCAGTGATTCTCAAACGACTCCATGGATGAATCAGTCTCTCTAAATCCCTCCTTTCCACGAGCCCACTCTGCTCTGATTGTTCAGATGGCTCAGTCTGTTGTAATTGGTCTACCGTGTACAGCGCATATTTCTGAAACAAACGGTCATTACCATAACTCAACTCCAGCTCAGTCAGGAGGCTTCTTAAAGCTCAGCGATTGTACACACTGTAAAGACAGTAACGATGATGTTGATTTTACAGCGTGAGTCCGAATCGATGATGAAACAATGGAAGAACTAATTTTTAAACAAATCTTGTTCCATCCTTTATCTTTACTAAAAGTAGCAAGAATGACTGACAATCTGCATTAATAGACAATAGTTTTAGGTAATACTGCAGCCCACAGCTGATTTACAGTAGTGTTTCAGTAAGACAGTAATAACATGAGTTAGCCAGATACCTACACAATTTGAAACACAAACACATTGTAGAGCACAGCGTCTTCTCAACATGATGTTATGCAGTATCCGTAAGAGTGTTTCACAACGAAGCGGCTTGCGATTCATATGAAAAGAGACATTAACTTTATATACGCTGCACTTTTAGATTTAAAACTTAGAACCAGTGTTGGGGGTAATGCATTTCAATTAACTTGAGTTACGTAATCATATTACTTTTTCCAAGTAACTAGTAAAGTAACGCATTATTTTTACATGTACAACAAAATATCGGAGTTACTTTTTCAAATAAGTAGTTACTTTCAATGATTTAACTGACTCTACTGTCCTCATGTTGAGAGAAATCAGGAGTTAAGTGCGATAAATAAATGTGAGCACGCATTTACTCAAAATGAATTAAAAACAGTAAAATGTTGAATTCTCAGAACATGTATTTAATCTCACTTTATTAGCCGATGTCTTTGCTGCTGACCTTCGATGATACACTTCAACCATGCTAATAAGTAAAAATTACTTTAGATAAACATTAGACAGGATAAACCCAGCCTGATCTGCCGGTGATTTGATTTTGCCCTGCAGTTCAGTCTGGGAACCTGTACATTAATTTCTACTGCTTCTGTTACACTTTTGCGGGAACCAATCACAGACTGGCTTATCCACCTGGCCCGCTATTGGTGGGTTTAACACGATGATGGCTAGAGAAGCAATGGATCGTTGCCCGTTGATTACGCCTCTTGTGGTCTGATTGGTTGAAGGACTATCCAATTGCATACAGAGTCATTTGACTTATGCTCGTTGATCACGCCTTTTGTGCAGTGGAAAATAAAGCTCTCTTCTCCTGCATCCTATTCTTGTTCAATTCAGAATGGCAGAACGACTGAAAGTTGGGGTATTTCATTCATCCAATGATATTTCATTCATTCTGACTTATTTACACTGTTAAAGAGTTGGATTCTCATGCTAAACATGGCCAACATTTAAAAAAAATTTGTTTGACGTATGACAGAGTTTTTATGTGGCAAATACACTCCTTCCGGATATGAACAAGTTTCAGAAAGTTTTCAGAAAGTGTATGGCCATGTATTACATCAAAATGGTTGGAATTCCTTGTATTGGATCCCGGATGAGTGCACGCGAGAGCAAGAATTCGCCCATCTTTTGTTTTTAGAACACAAAATCAACAATGTCACTAAAGAAGTGTGTTTCTGGTTGTGAGGGAAAGCTAACTCTGTTCAGCTTCCCAAATAACCCTACACTAAGGAAACATTGGATGCATTTAGATTTTCCGGAGCAGCAACGAAGTTCTGCAAGTGTGTTTGTAATAGGTGTGTCTCTTTAGCTCCGCCCACTGAACTCCTCCATAAGTTTAGCTGTTTTCGGAAAGAGTTGGTACAGCTTATGTCTTTTATAAATCTAATAAAACGAAAGACTCTTTGGAGATATGAAGGATGCAATATTACTCTATAGGTACTCAAGATTAACATGAGGTTGGCTGAAACTGTGTGTGTTACACCCCCGGAAACTGTGCCCTCTAATGTACAAAGGAGTGAATTTGCATTATTCATTTCACATTTGGTGTGGAAGGGCTTACATTTGCCAAAAATATATATATTTGTTGTTGTTATTAAAAAACAAACAAGCAAGCCCACAAAAAGTATCGCAAAAGTAATGTAATGCATTACCTTCCATAAAAAGTATCGCAATAGTTACTTTTTTTAGGGAGTAACGCTAGTTGCACACTACATGAAAGTTAATTTTCAAAAATCCATAATAGGGTCTCTTTAAGTGAATGCAAACAGTCGAGAAAGACGCATGTGTATCAGTATCTTGGATCAGTTAATTGTCTTAAAGTGACACACAGCCTAATATTCCTGCTGCTGTCTGTTTTTAATGTTAATCAAACAACAAAAGACAAGGAAATCATTCACTGCGCCAAATAGCTTTTGTAACTTTCATAATGATTCATCTTTATTTAATTCATAGAGTGACGATTATATGCAGTGCTATCTTATATTTGATTACTTTATTCAATTTCTGTACCTGAAAACGGTTAGATCCTTAAAGCTACACTGTGTGATATTTCCCCCCATCTAGCGGTGAAAAGGTATATGTCCATCCAGTGAATATTAGTTTCTGTTCCTCTCAAATCCGATTTCGTTTTAACTCCTACGGTGGCTGATTTGGTCCAAGATTAATATGGCTTCCAGTTCGATCAAGTGATGAGGTTACTTTAGAAAACTATTATAATTTGCAGTTATTTAATTTGTCAGTTAACATGTAGGTTATGACATCTATGTAAAATGAATAATAGTTTTACCTTTTTGTTATTTTTTCCAGACGAATGCAAGCTAATCTTAGTAAAGTAACTTTTATCAGTGCTATCGTTATACTGTATATTGTACGACATCACTAGCGTAAGGCAAAGTTTACATTGTAGGCTATATCAGTCTCAAGCAATCCCCCTCTTCACATTCGACACGGTGCCATCGAGTGTTAAAACGCGAAAGGCAAAGCTTGAATTTACGGGTATGTCCCTCTTTGGCTAATGTACTTTCAAGATGGAGGGGCAACATGGCGAAACGCATTCGAACCCCTCACCCGTATGTATTTTCAATGGCATATAATACACTTTCGAGAATACTTTATTACTTAAAAGAAGTAAATATACATGAGCACATATATTTTTGAAAGAACTAAGTGTTTTTAGCTAAGAATAAACTAAAAAAGTTACACAGTGCAGCTTTAAATAACCTGAAAATCACTGTTTATTTTATTTGTATTTTTGTTTGATTGTATTTATTTGTGCTGTTGCTTGTAGTTAGATTGTTTGTTCTTATTTTCTTTATTTTTATTTGACAGTAGTCCTTTTTTCCCTGAACACAGCACATACCAGCCGTGACCCTAAGACCGAACCGTTAATAATTTGAACCGTTACTAACCTAGTAGCTACGTACCACTGCCAAACAGAATCATGTTGGAGGAGTTGATAGATATAGAAGAGAGATAGTCTTACCTTTTTTTCCATTTGTTTTGTGTGCTTTATTTGGACACTTATGGCTACAAACTCTGTCTCTGCAGATAATCTGATATTGTGACAGGCCTAATGATAATTATTACTATTTGAATATTTGATTTAAATATAACCCATACAACAAAAATTAAACATTCATGTCAGGACATTAAAGTCAGAAATGAGGTGTAGTGAAAATCTGATGTGACAGCCCAATAAAATTATATTACTTAAATATTTTTGTATTTATTTGTTGTTGTTGTTCTAAAGGAGCAGTTATATACTTTATTTAAATATGACCCATGGATTTCTTTGTGAGATACAAAATAAATGTGACTGTCAGGACATAAGAATCAGATAAGAGGGGTAAAATGCAGTAAAAATGTTTATTTGTTCTTGTGATGACACTGTTTTAGTTTTCCAAACATCTTTGTTCATGTATCAGTGTCAGGCCATTCTTTTTTGTCACATGTCACACATGAGTAAAGCTTGAGGAGGTAAAATCTAAGGCACTTTATTGTGGCTGTTTACAAAGACACCGTCTCTTTCAGCACTCTAAAAGTCACTTTGGAGTTAGGCAATTTTAATAATGTTTAATGTAAAAATCTCAATTTCGTTAATGTACACTAATTATCATCATTCAGGCTCGAAATGTATTTAACTTGCTGGGTTGTAGTGGTATAAGTCTAGTGTCAAAGCCAGAGATGCTAGTGGAGTTTCACCTTTCATCCTGTTGGCTTTAGAGATTGTGTTTTTGTTGTTGTGGTTGTGTTTCATCACCTGTGCCTTACCATCAACTAACAATAACACATTAAAATAAGAATTCACTCTTACGGTCTCATCTTTTGCATATCAAATAATCAGTTTGTCATTGTCAAGACACAGCTTGTGCTTTCTAGTAGGCTACCAAATCGAAGAAATCTCTTCAAATGCAAAACTATAAATTTGAAAGTGTCTTCATACTAGCAGAACTAATCGGAGTGGTTTCTGTTGCAGTATTGCGGTCACAGGTTAGGAGATGACAAGGTAGGTTCAGACTACCTTCTCTTCTTCATCTTAAAGAGAAATCCTGCCTTCTTCAAAAGCACTGTACAATTCCTCGTTCACAAGCTCGTAACGGCCTGCTCTGGAGTTCAGATAGTAGATCTGGTCAGTTGTGAGCCGTGGATCGTATCCTTCCCTCTGCAATCTGGTCTTCTGAATTTTAAATGTTCCTGAGAAAGGGCGTAAGAGTAGGAAATTAGTTCACAGCATACACACCATTTTTTCAGTCAGATTAACCATCATTTTAACCAAACGGCCATTGTGGCCAATTCAAAATGTTTCAAAATGTTTTTTTCTCAGAAGCACAAGTTTATATCTCACAATTGCGAGAACAGAAAAAGAGTCCAGAATTATGAAATAGGGATTCACAAATTTTAGATAGAGCCCTGATTTATGAGATAACTCCCAAATGTGAGAAAAAGAGTCAGAGTTTAAAGGGGTGATGAATTGAGAAATCAACTTTCCATTGAGCTTTTGATATATGAAAGGTCATGGTATTATAAGAATATCCTGTAAGTTTCAGAGTTGAAAACTTCCTTGTTAGTCAAAGAAAAGCTTTTATAGACACTAGGCACAGAAAACGATTGTGTGCTTCATACTGACGTCATTGAGCGACGAAACACCACCTCTACAGAATAATAAGCATGTGTAATTCAGTAGCCCCGCCCACCGACTCATCGGATCATGCAGCCAGCAGCAATAAACAAGTCGAAGAAGACAGCAAGATATTGTGGAAGAACACAGTCGCTGCATAAGCTTCCTTCTGATACTAATTTTAGGAATGTGTGATACTTCATTTATTTTTTAATGAAGCTCCAGCTCACGTGGGGAAGACATGTACGTGTGTTCGCTTCATTTCACTGCGGAATCATTTGTAAACAAGTCTCAGGTGCTGGATTTGCAGACACAGTGTTGTGCCTTCTATATTGGATTCGACAGGAATGGTGCAACAAACTTACGTGAGTAAAACGTCTTTTTATATGTAATAATAGTCCCAGGGCTTTGTGTTTTCCAGACGACTACCAAACGAATCTCAAATATGAAAATAATATTCCTTTCTTGATCAGGATGCGCGCGCATGTGTGTGTGTGGTTCGTGCTTATCGACCGATTTTTTGAATGTAAAAACCACACGAACATCATTAGTTGACCTCAGACAACAGTATAAAAAAATAAAAAACGGCAGTTCATGACACCTTTAACAGATAATGAGATAAAGAGTCAGCATTAAGATAACACTGTGCGATAAAAAGTAACTTTTTTTTTCGTGGCAAAAACAAGGTCCTGTATCAGTTTATTTTAGTGTCCTTGTTATATATGTTACATGTACTTACTATCGTATTAGAAGTTAATTATGTAATTACAAGCAACTAACCTAAACCAAACCTAACCCTAATTATGAAGTAAATACATGTAGTTAATTAATATTAAATGTATAATTACACTGTAAAAATGACAAGCGACCAAAAGATAAAATAAGGTGTAACCCAAGCTTCTATACATTAATCATAGTGATATTCAAAATGTTGCTTAATTTTATATCTCTAGCAAAACTACATTTCATATATGGCAAAATACTCAACACGTCGCCCAATTCAGGAAGCATGATATTTGGGGATCTCGCCTCACCTGTGGTATCTACACATGGGGAGATGCGTAGAAATATTGGCCGTGCATATGGAGGAAGAGCTTGCTGAACCTCTTTCAGGAAAGAATTACAGTTAAAGCTTCCTGCTGAGTCAGCGATGGCTGCCATTCCAGCTTTTCCCTCCACACCTACACACACACACACACACACACACACCAGAGGATTAATTTGGAATTATGGGTCCTTGGAACTTTAGGACAAAAGCTTCTTTGTCTGTCTCACCTGGTACGTTTACTCCAAACACTGCTACATCAGTCTGTCCCAACAGGCTGCTCAGTGTTCCCTCCACTTCAGTAGTGGAGACGTTCTCACCTTTCCAACGAAATGTGTCACCACTCCGGTCCCGGAAGTACATGTATCCAAGCTCATCCATAACTAAAACATCACCTGAGAGACACCATAGAAATCACATAAGTTTACTGAGTAGTGCAAGTTATATTTTGGTTGCATTTGTGATTTAATACAAATGTAAATGCTTGTGTAAAATACGCACTTATATTGCTGCATGTTTTGAGGTATCAGCAAATATTGTATCTCATATATAATCTTAGTTTGAAACTGTTAACTTTTGAAAACTTTTAGACACTGCCACTTCTTTGCTGTGTGTTAAAGGTGCACCTGACAGGTATGCAGAGTCATTTTTCCTGAATACATTGTAGGCGATCTTCTTCTTGGTGGCATCCTGACTAGCATACCCATCAAACCGACGCAGAGGATCCTGCTGATTAATTCTCCCCACCAACAGCCCAGGCTCTCCTGTAAGTGGAAGACAATACATTAAGAGAAAAAACGATGATACCGGCACAAAAGACATCTGTGAGAGGAGAATGACTATTGATTTATTGTGAACATTGTTGGAGTTTACTGTTGGAGTTTAATGCAGTAAAATGCCAACACCTTTTTACTTGGTAAGTGTAGATGCCATTTGCTTTGATATGTTATGCAATGCAATGAGAATCATACATTTTCAAGTGTCCAAATACATTTTGAGGCCACCATATATCAGACTTAGACCATATCTAAAAATGATGTAAAACCCACTGCATGAACACATGTTTAGCAAACACACAAATCAAACAGAAAAGAGTTCTTGGTTGTAAACGCACCAGGTCGGCAAGTCACACACAGTCCATGCTTGTCTCGAACAAGTTCCATGGTTTCCTCGTTCACTTTCACCAGTCGGATGGGGTACACATTAGGCAGAATGCGACTGTTAAACCCACAAGCTCCCACCTGCCGTGTCGAGAGTGAGTTTTTCCCATTCGGTTAACTGTTCGGTCAACTGACAAAATTCATCAATCATTTCGATATTTAACGTTCTCAGAATTTCTGACCTTGCCATCCATATTGGCAATGCTGCAGTTGCACTCGGTGGCTCCATAGAACTCGCCAATCTGTTTTACTCCAAAGCGCTCCATGAAAGCCTCCCACACGCTTGGCCGCAGCCCGTTCCCCACAGCTAAACGCACCTTGTGCTGTCGCTCAGAGGGCCGCACAGGCTGGGACAGCAAGTAACGGCAAATCTCGCCTATGTACTGCACAACCTGGAAGAAAGGGAAAAACAGAGAACTATTCACTCTTGTATTTATTCACTTATTAACACTTTTACCGCCAGCATTTAAAAAAAAAGTTGCCAGCCACCGCCAGGGTTTTTGACCATTTTCACAAGAATTTAATAGCCCGTAGAATATTTTGTTTTATGAACATCTGAGCATGCAATATATCAAGAGCTGACCATCTTCTTTTAAACAAAAAAAGTTTTATTTTAGCTTTATGCATTCCTTTTTTATCAACACTTGAATATGGGTAAGTTTCATAAAAAAAGCAAGATCATTTCCAAATTTTTGCCTCCCATGTTGCACAGATAAATATGTAACCTATGAATGTGTAAGCAGGAAAAAAAAATCACATGGACATCACTGAAAAAGCGACGGTGGCGAATGGTGTCAGTTCTCCCGACTGCTTGTTGGCATTAAAAAGTGGAGAGATATGCTTCAAGCAGATGTTTGCAAGACGTTCTTGAATGAACGATCTATGGCTGCATGCCGGTCTGTTTTTGACATCGACTTTAGATTTTGACCCCTATACATGACGCTGAGCAAAACTAACATTGATTGGTTGCTTTACATGTCAGTCAGACCTTAGGTGGTCCTTGACCAATGAAAGCTGCTATGGCGTCCAGATCTTTTGCTGTTAGCCTGAAGGTCTGGCTACACAAGACTACACTCAGATGTAAGGGAAATATGAATTACTGAAAGCAAATCTTTATTAAAAATAGGTTTTTAAATGACCATATGAAACTAACGCAATTGTTACATTTTCAAATAATCATTTTCATCATCTTGGGCATTCTTAGATTTGGGCATTCGTCTACAAAAGATTTGAAGCATTTTGGCCATTCGCTTACACAACAATGGTGTTATGGGGGCCTGAAAACAAGTTACAAGTTTTCGTAAACAATATCGTTATCGTTATGTAAGCTACATAAACGTGAATTTGTGAAAAAAATGACATTCGGCGCATCATATCACGCGTTCAGTCTTAAGGAGCGTAGGGTTTCTTTACGAAGTGACATCGCCAACTACTGGCCTGGCAGCATTATACAGTATTTTTGTGGATCCGTGTGAACGGGTGATCGTTTTGATTACAGTGTTTTCTGCACACTGACAAACGTAAAGGAAATTTTTAATATTTTTAGTACACTGTTGTTGTGTAAATGTACCATTAATTATTAGCCATTAATGACCCAAATATAAATGACTTACAGTGCAGTTATGTTTGATACAGTCTTCCCAGAAGCGACTTGCTGAGAACTTCTTCTTGACCACCACAGTTATACCGTGAATCAGACACTGGCCCACACCCATAATATTACCTGTTAATGAGTAAATCCAACAGAAGTTGATCTATTTGTAAAATCTGCAACAGTATGTTTAATTGGAAACCAACAATTTCTAACAGCTTATAACTTATCACAGACATGTTGCTCTTTTTATAAATATGCACAACACACCTGCTGAGTGGTAGAGGGGTAAACAGTCATAGATGATGTCGTCTGGCCGCATACGGAAAGAATGGTACCCGAAAGCAGCAATCCTGTAATATCTAGGAAATAAAAGTAGTTTAATAAAAGCTACTTTAAAAAAAGTAGTTTAATAGAAGGAAAATCTAATTTGTGAGATTGTGAAGTGGCTGCGAGCAGGTTACCGGCTGTGCACCACTATAGCAGCTTTAGGGAGTCCTGTGGTGCCAGAAGTGTAGATATAGAACAAATGATCTGTATAAGAATGGGAAAACATGATGAGACATGGGTGATGCTTGGACTAGTAGTTTAATGGTAACTGTCTAGTGTGCAGTGCAGCCTACTAAAAAGGTTGTTTGCAGCATTATACACAATTAAATGATAAAGATGTCATACGGTTTCTTTGTGAGTGCCATCCTTTTATCATCACAGAATTAGATATGTCGACATTTCTTAACTATTAGCAGTCTGATCACTGATAAAATAATTTTAAGTAATATTAAATAAAACATATCAGCAGAAAAGAAATAGCATTTAAGCTTTTGCCGTAGTAGAAAATTATATTGACAATTGTGGAATTTCACTATTAATATATACTAGTGAAATTTGATACCGTGACATTCCTAGTGCACAATATTTACTACATAACGGTAGTAGTTAGATATTCTGCATTGGCTATGCTGAACATAGTGAAACTACAATAATCTGACAATCTTAATATAGATTAAGAAATCATTTTCTGTTGTTTTTTCCTTCTTTCTCAATCAGACACTTGAGAAAAAGATTATCGTCTCATCATCAAAAGAGCTTTTAAACAGAACTGAAGACCACTTGATAAATCACCATTACTTCATAAGAGCGGAAACCATTTATTTGAGCTAATACATCTCTCTGACTTGCAAATTAAAAATCTAATTAATATGCTACTCAAAGTTGTGACTGATTCAGGACTATTACACACAAATCCAATTCCACTGCCAGCAGCATCTGAAGTGTTCTTATAAAAACTTGTGTAATAGGCAATCCACAATATTTGTAATGAATAGTCTGAGTACGAATACAATCAAGGAGAAGTGGTATACACTCTTATTGGTAGGGAGGACATCAAGAACATACTTTTCATACTAATAACTGACAATAAACAACTAGCTATCAGGATAAACAGATAGACAAGGTTTACACATCATTCTAATATTGGTCCTAAAGCCTGCCCTCCATACGGACTCAAAACCAATTGTCTACAAGTTTTTTTTTTAACTCACCTCTATAAAAACTGTGTGTTGTGGGCCATTATGGAAGTTTTGCTACAAAACTGCTGCAGCAGAGATCATAAAAGCACAAGATGTGAAATAAATGTAACACTCCAGTGCACTGATAGTCAAAGTAATGTGCACAAAGACACTAATAATACCACTCGAGCCATCCATCAGCGACCTCTCGAAATGATCCTCTACAGCAGAGGTGTCAAACTCATTTTCATTTTGGAGGGCCGGATAACAATACACTTCAGCTTATGAAGGACATTTTTTAATTGGTTACACTTTATGAATGGGTCACACAACCAATTTGTTCAAAAATGCAGTCATTCATTAACTAAACACTACTCTGTGTTGCTTGGAGACATGCAATTTTGGTCATGATGGCGCCGCCGTGTTCGGTCGCCGTTCAGGTCGCTCCGCTCATACTGTCATTGCACTGCACTTCGTTCTTATTGTTACTGTGTAACAACCTGTTATAAACCTGTTTGCGCATTATACTTCTGTTTGCACATTACATTATACCTATTGTTTGCACATTATACTTTATATATATATTTTTAATGTTAACCAGTTATTTATTTTATCTTTTACTTGATTACTTATAATTCTATGTTGAGTACTTTTTATTCTATTTTTATTCTATTTCTATTTTTAATTTACTCCTTGTGTTTCTTGTAACTGTTATTTGCACTGTCTATGGAGCGGACCTGTTTACATTTTACTGCCAGTTGTATATTCTGTATATAATTGTGTATGTGACAAATAAAACTCTTGAATCTTGAATCAATGGTTCAACATCACAAAGTGAATGCATGGACTCTCGAGGCATGTTTGATTTGGTTTTTGCAAAGTGAGTGATATACTTAATGATGTCAGCACTTATATAACAGCCAAAGCAATTATATAACAGCCAAAGCAATATAATAAATGAAAACTTTTTGGTTACACTTTATTTTAAGGTGACATAGTTACCTTTGGTTACCTTTAAGGTGATGTAGTTACCAATGTACTTACTCAAATAAGTACTGAGTGATATTCATTAACTACATGTACTTACATCAGATTTACGGTCAGGGTTAGGTTTAGTTACTTGTAATTATGCATAATTTACTGTCATTTCTATAGTAAGTACATGTAGGAACATGTAAGTATTAAAGGAACACTCTGCCGTTTTTAGAAATAGGGCTTATTCAACATCTTTCCTACATTTAGATATGTGGGCAAATGCATTTTTGTCTCAGTGCATGCATTGTTTTAGTTTGGCAGGGTCGCCGCCAGCTTAGCTTAGCATAATGAATGGAATCCTATGTTGCCAGCTAGCATGTCCCGAGTAAAAATGATCAAAAAAAAAAGAAAGAAAAAACCCCCACCTAATTACTTCTTGTGGCCTGCATATTCAGAATGAGTACAGATAGCGATGCAGATTAAGACTAGGCGATTGCCTAGGCAGATATTGACTTGGGACTATATTATGGGGAAGCACAGGCGAAGCACTGCTACTTGGGCATAGAGATATCATGCCGCACTTGAAATCCCCAAACTTCTGTCAACATACCGGCGTATGTTGTGCATGTGTTGCCATAAAATATGCAGATTTAAATGTGTCAAAGCTGATTAAACACTGGTAAGGATATTGCTTCAGAATAAATAATATTTACAACACAAAAAAAATTATTAAGAAAATCAAACTTTTTTCCAGACAAGTACATTTTTTACTCGGACAAGTGAATGACCGATTTACTTGTCCAAAGGACAAGCGCATGAACATGCTTAATGTCGAGCCCTGGCGTTTACACCTGGCATTTTAATACTTTATATTTTATCTTTTGTCTACTTTCAACCACTTCTGTCCTGATTTCTTCGAGGGGAGGGTCTATGGGCGGGTAAATGTATGTGTTAGTTCAGATCTAATGGACAAAATAAGCTTGTGCAATTTACATATGAACACAACCGGAACAACGGTAAAACACAAGGAGAGCAGCAGCTTTCATTTCTGCTATAATAGCCACAAAACCACACTGAACTGAGTGCGGAGAGTAGGCGAGTTTTGTGGCTGTTCGAAAGCATTCGACCACATGAGCATCTCCACTACGAAAGCAATCCAGTCTAATGCATTTTCGACTACCTCTGGAAGTGGTTGGAAGTGGACAAGCTCAAAACACTTTAGAAACCGTTTACACCTGTATTTAGCGTCATCCACTTGTGATCCGATCGACCAAAATGCATCTTAATACCAGGTGTGAACAGGGCCTTATAACAACTCCTCCATGAACCGTATCCGACCCATGGTCCACATGTTCGACACCTTTGCTCCACAAGTAAACCCTCGTAATACTGTGAATCTCACCGTTGAAGCCCTTGGACACAGTGCAGGATGGTGGGTTTCGAGGGGCAGATGCCAGAATGGAGTCAAGGGGCTGACATTTCAGAGCGGCCATCTGGTCCGGTCTGAGGTCTCCGTGCTGAACCGCACCATGTTCTCACTCAAGGAGGAGCTCACTTCAGACACGGCTACATACACACAGGGAGGCATGTGTAATTAGTCGCATGGTCCAGATCAAAGAGTCAAAGAGAAGGTTTTCGACTCACCGTCTGCTAGCTCTGCTCCAAACACCATCCCTCGGGATGCTGATACCCCCACGCAGTGCAGGAGCGAGTCCCGTCGGAGGTTGAAGTTAATGAGCGCAGCCTCCACGCCTACTTTGGCTAGGCCAAGCCAGAGCGCAACTTGAAGCGGCCGGCTCTCCATGAAGAGCGCCACCACATCTCCTGAGGTCCAGCCCTGGCTCAGTGCCCAATGGGCCACAGCATTGGAGATCTGATCTAACTGGCAGAAAGTCCACGTTTCCCCCGTGGCTTCATACACAAGTGCCGGCTTGTCTGGGTGTTGAGCCACGGTTTGTGCAAAGATGGAGGGTATGGTATTTTGGTGACGGATATGATGCCATAGTGCCAGTTTAACCCTCAGCAGCACATAAAGCCCACTGATGGACATAATGGAAATAATCAGTTATTCACACACCTGCTGAAACTACATGTGAAGCGTTAGTCATTTAAGTAATTTCCCCACCTTTCATAGCTCTCATTTAAATATTTAAAGTCATTCCTTAATATGTGCCACACCAGATATATGGGTAGTGAAGGTGCTGTCACTTTTAATGTTGTTTGACAACTTTTCATGATGGGGGATCAGATTTGACAACAACAAAAAGTAGGCATGAAACTGACATTCCAACAGACTTTCAATGTGATGTATTTCTGAGTGAAACTGCAAATTTCTTTGTAAAGACATGATGGCATTAATCATTTTTTTGGGGCAAACTATTCCTTAAAGTTGTGATGGAAGTAGTGAATCTAGTGACACATCCTTTCTTGTGTTTTGTGATGTAAATTTGAGTGAAACTGATTATCTAAAAGAAAACAAATGTAGGGCAGGGACTTTCAGTCCATCAGTTGTTGGTTAGATGGAGGCAGATTTAATTGCAAACTTTGAGGCGATTGTAAGAAGGGCAGTAGTTTAAGCGGATAAAAGGATTGGAGAAGTCTGCCAACCTTCACCAGGGTTATGACATTTTGTCACCATGAAATCAATGGGCAATTAATTTTCTTGTTTTTTTTAATACTGCAGTATTTATAATAAATTATTTATTTGGCTTTATCTATACAAGTCCTCTTTAATAATTAAAATAACTTCCCCTCCCTCTTGCAGCAACTTCTCTTCTCTGATGATGTGTTTACTGGCACGAGGGTGGGACAACCTGTCACTTACATTATATCGACCAATAGAAACCACATTTCATGCTGATTTGAACATTTCAGAAAGCAGAATTTGTAGTTAATGTCATATCAGTCACTCACTTGATATCCCTTTTAGCCGTACGAACAACCACATACAGGTACCGCCAGCCTCCAGTCCCTAAGTAAACACCCAGACCTGCTGCAAGGCTCCAGGACCACGATACCCCAAACAGACGGAGCAGGCCCAGAGAACCGAAGGACAGGGAGCCACTCGCCACATAGTGCATCCTAAAACAGGTACGCAGAACATCACTTTTCAAACATAAGTAGCAGCGATGGAAAGTCATCACTTTGATACTCAGGCAACACAACATATTAGTTGGTTGTTTATGATGGTATCATAAAACAATAAAACTGTCATGAAAACTTACCTATGGTAGACAAATATAGTTCAGCCAGCCCTGATCTGTCAAGACATGGGACGACCTTGCTGTGCAGTTAGAGGTTGACTGACCACAGTTATGTCCAAACTAACTGTTACTGACCCCTGTGAAAGTTAACACGAAGGTCCGAGAACACAGAGCGGGGGGAACTTGCTATGATAGTCGTTATATGCAGAAGTACACTACTCTGAAATATCTTCACTTCATGTGCAGCACGTTTTTGACAAACTATGTGTTTACTACTAACACCCACTGACTGTTTGCAGCGACATGAAGCTGGAGTTGGTGAGAACGGTTTGCAAAATGGCTGAAAGAGGGGGTTTTTCACAATAAAAGTGTAAAAGTCGTCGTGTTCTCGTCACTGATGCAGTAAAAATGGAATGCGTTTTATTATGGCACATATCATTACGCACTTAAATAATACAGACACGCGGGTAATTCTATTACTTTATATTTAAATAAATATAAATCCACGCATACACAGATAACTTGCACCCCTAAAAAACGTAACCTTGTTAACCATACACAATACAGAAAAAAACTGTAATTATTATTATTAAATGTTTTTACATTTTAAAATAATGGTTTCCTATTTGAATATACTTTAAAATATACTTTATTTCTGTGATGCAAAGCTGAATTTTCACATGATCCTTCAGAAATCATTCTAATATGCTGATTATTCAATCAAATTGAAACATTAGTGCTGTTTAATATATATATATATATATATATATATATATATATATATATATATATATATATATATATATATATATATATATATATATATATAAATGCTGTTATTTGTAGCTTTTTATTCATCAATGAAATCACAGAAAGTATCACAGGTTCCAAAAAAATATTAAGCAGCACAATCATCATCATATGATTTCTGAAGGATCAAGTGACACCGAAGACTGGCGTAATGATGCTGAAAGTTCAGCTTTTAATTTTACAATAAGAATCTTCAATACGAAAGCAATCTGTCCGAATGCGTTTTCGTCTACCTCTAAGTGGTCGAAAGTGGACATGCTCAAAAAGTTTTAGACTCCATTTACACCCGTATTTACCGTTGTCTACTTGTGATCCGACGACCAAAAGGCATCTTAATACAATTGTGAACAGGGCCTTTTATTTCATTAATATTATATTATCTACAAGTAAAAAAATAAAACATTCCATCAGTTAAGTGCATTTATTTTCCACTTGAGAAAATAATCACACAATTTCTTTCATATATTTTTGGTGAAAGACTACACGCAAACATTCAAATTTAGTGCAAACAACTGTGTAATCAGTGTAAACTCATTTGCTTTCTATGTGAGTCTCTGTAGGAGCTGCTCTGTGTAAACACGCCTCTGTCTGGCTGCAGCATCTGAAGGACTCTGCGAAGGACCGCGCGCCGCAGGAGGATGTAAACCCATGGATCCAGTATCTGGTTCCAGCTAGCCAAGCGCAGAGCCAAGAGAAACAGCTTCTCACACTGACGCACTGGTCTGCTGATTTCTTTATAAAACCTGCCAATGGATATGAGGATGTAAATCTGTGAAATTAAGAGGAAAACAGTCATAAAGTCCAGAAAACACAAATGCAGTTAAACACAAGTGTTTATCAAATGAAAAATGCCTCACTCACAAGAAAGGGACTCCAGCAGACGCAGGAGACCACTGTTATCACGACCAGCTGAGTCATCATTTCCACATCCAGGGAATGCAGAGATGAAGTTGACAGGGATCCATGTTTCCGAACAGTGTTTGACTTAACACATCGGTCCCTACACCTTGCCTGGAGCAATTTCAGCCCGCTTATAGTATTAGACACAACTGAGACGCTCAATGTTACAAGCCCCAGTATGGAAAAAGCCAAAGCAAGGTTGGCATCAGCGATGGAAAGCGGACCATTCACAGGTAAGAAACACCAGGTGCCAGGGAACTGTGGTTTGTAGTTGCCCACGTTCATCAGAGGGAGTCCCGCTAAAGTGAGAGCTGTGGAGACGATCAGGAGCATGGTGAGGCGGACGCGTGTCATGGTGACAACCGTCGAGTGCAGAAGTGGTTGCGTGATGCCTATGCAGCGCTCCACTGCCATCGCACTGCCCAGCAGCAGAGGGCAAAGGCCGAAAAACACCATGCAAGCTCCAAATAGTTTGCAGTAAACCTGAGGAGGCTCCACCGCCACTGCCGTGGCGTGATGCTTCACCCTTTCAAGATGGAGGTGAAGTGCCAAAGCCCCTGTGATCAGGTGACCTGCCAGGTCACTCAGAAGCAGGGCTGAAGCCAGCAGTAGGAACGGCGCTTTGGCCCGTCGGCGGAAGCGGGCGTAGGAATGGGATAGGATTGCTAGTGCGGTTAGGTTTGAGAGTGCACCGAGGGTCATGGTGAAGTAGGACATCCCAAACGCTGGTGGGTTAACCAGAGCAGGAGGTGTTGAGTTTACCTTTTGGTTGTCAGGACAGAGAGTTGTGAGATTATAATCTCTAGAGTGTTGGCATAAAACGGGGAAGGAAGAGGTGAAAAGAATATCCATGGTGTGACTGAAGGACAGTCTTAAGGAAATCCTTAACCCTAAAAAGGGCAAAACCATAAAGAGACATCAGAAAATGTATTTATTGCTATTTTCCATCTTATTAGGACCCAAATAATACAATTTAAAGGTGCTCTGAGCGATCCTGGGTGGAGTAACTTGACGTTCGAAGTGTTGTCAAACAAAACTGAAGCTAGCTAGACCCTCCCTCTTCCTCCTTCTACTCCTCCTCTTCCTCCCCTCCGTGCTTCCTGAAACAGTCATGAACAGTCATGAACTCCTTCGGAGTTTTCCGATGTAAATTCGGGACTTTTTCTCCTTTTCCCTTTTCGTTGCAAGTTGTTCATTAGAACGTTGTCTCTTTGGTCGTGTGTCGGCCATATCAATATTATCTAAATCAAACTTCCCTCTTTATTCTTCTCTCATCTCCACCCCCAAATAATTCAGTCATTTAACATGACTTTTATTTTCTATTTTAATGTTTGTATCCCCCAGGATATGTTGCCTCTTTGTGGGTATAAATTAATTGAAAAAAGAATGCTTGTTTGGCAAATCATTTTATTTAAAAGCAAACATTTATTAAAGCAAACATTCTTTATAAAATTCTGTTAAACAATAAGTATAATGCCTATTTATAAGTATATTAGCCTACTGTAAAATGTACATTTCTATTAAATGTCTAATAAAATTTTATCAAAATGACCAACATTTTGCTGGAAAACCTGTTGTACACAATCTACTTCATGCCTTCTGCCCTTTGATTGATAGTTCTCTTTTTATGAAGTAAAGTCTTTTTACTGTGAAATCTCTAATGTATGTGTGTGTGTGTGTGTGTGTGTGTGTGTGTGTGTGTGTGTGTGTGTGTGTGTGTGTGTGTGTGTGTATATATATATATATAATATATGCAGTGTTTTTTGTTGAGTATAATGTTACATGTTGACTTAAACTGAATTTAATTTAGCTAACTAATATACATTTTAATTTAAGAGTATTAAATATTGAACTGATTGAATCAAAGTCTATAGTTGAACACAGAGTCCATTTTCCCCTAAAAGGGCTACGTATCCCATGAGTTACAAACATTAACATACTGGGAAAATTTCAACATAAATGTCATAAGCTAACGCTTAACAACAACTTTTTAAACATGTAAGTTCCCTCCAAATATTGTAAATATGTGAAATATATCAACTTTTATCTGAAGGTGAGTAGATTGCTGCCCATGAACTGAACAAAGAATATGAACAAAGTCACCAGATCTAAATATTCACAACAAACACCCTTTCAACATGAAACCAAGAAATGAGACCTATCCCGTGTCTCCGAACAGCCCAATGTTTGCAACTGTGGTCAGTGGATTCATCTACTGTTGCTGTAAGTAGAATCGTTGAGAGAGAGCAGTTCAGACTAAATATTCATTGCTGAAGTAAAATTCAAGACTGGAATCATGCTTGAGGAAAACACAGAAGCAAAATGATGCTGGCTCAGTAAATAATATTGTGTCTAAATATTGCTGAAAGGAAGACACAACTGAACAAGCTGCTTGGCATAACAAGTGAATTATAATTGAAAAAATGGTAATACAAATCTGACATTGAAAATATGTTCACAGTTATTTGGATACCCCAACTCGTTACCAGATCGATTTGATACACATGGATTGAGTTATTTTAGTATCATTCATATTTTTGTTAGTATTTTAAATTTTATATATTTTTTTGATATATTTATATTTTAATTTGAGGCCAATTCTTTGTAATTTTGTTGTGTGTACTGTCATGTTTATTAGTTATTTCTGTCTCTATTTTATTACATTTTTACATAATATTTCGTTTTTTTTTTTTTTTAAGTTTAGATTTAATTTCAGTTAATGTTTATTTTATTTAAAGTAGGCCTAATAAAAGTTTTTTTATTTTTTGGAATGCACCGATATTTTGGCCAATAATCGGTATTTAAAAACAGCCGATGATCAGGGCTGACTATATCCTGTCAATCAAAAGGTTGTGGGAAAATGTGGCAGACTGCAACTCATCCTGTTTGTGAAGAAAATGTCTTGTGTTGAATTTAGGGCAAGTCAACGAACAATAACGCATTAACAGTAAAAAAAAAAAAAAAAATTGCATCATTAAAGCCTCTATTTCACCCATTGATCAAGCCAGGTATCCCAGGTCTGCGTTTTTTCCCGCGGACCTGTGAATAAGAAACAAAGTCTCAGCTTTCAAATTCTGTTCAATTTAGCACTAAATTCAAAAAATAAATGCCGTAACGACGCTCATTCATATTTGGGTGAACCCTTTAAATGTGATGTGATGGATCATTGTCACTTCTCTTTTCTGCCACTTTAATACAAGTTTTTGCATTAAATGAACATTAGAAAGTATATAGAAAATACAGTACAACTTACCGAAATTATATTATTATGTATTATTATATTATTTCAAAAGTGTTTCAAACATGGAAAGACGTCAATAAAACAGCTTGTGAACATGTCATCTCAGGAAAATTATGACTGAATACATTTGTCATGCAAAAGTGTTTATGAAAACTATAGTAGTGTAATACCTTAGGAGTGTAATAATTATATTGGGAAAAAAGCAGTTGAAAATAATAGTTTGGGGTCTGTAGTTAAGTTTAACCTCTAATATTATAGTAATGTACCAAATGAGAGGGTTCCCTGTATAACTGCATTAGCTCAAGGGATTCTTTTATCATTTGTATTATTCAATAGCAGTGCTTTCATTGCCTTAGGAAAACACCCCTGCTTCAAACAGGAAGAATTATTACTAAATCAAGGCAAATAGGGCTAAATTATAGGCAAAATAAATAAATACAAAATATATTGGCATTTTTACTGTTGGCTGCATTATGGGCAAAGTGTTGTTGGAATTTATGTAATTAAGGCCATTTGCCAGGAGGCAAAATCATCTCACATTGTCAGCCAGTGAACCTTCCTTTTCCACTTCTGCTGTGCCAAAAATCCCTTAATTTATCCTCCTCTCCCTCCAGCAGCACTGTCACCCTCTGCTCTCTTAATTCACGCCTTCACGTTTTTCCCTCTCTCCTGATTCTGTTTGCTAGCATTAGATTTGTTCTGCAAGGTACAAACTTGTGTTGTGTGTTGTTCGCACAGTGTTTTTTTAAATCTCTATTGTCTGATTACTTCTTTTTTTATTTATGAACTAATTAGCAAAGACTTTTATCAAAAGCGAGAAACAGAAGCATTTAAGCACATCGGTTTATCCATATATTTACTTACAACAACATGACCATTTTAAAATGATTTAAGTGCATTTTTCTCAACACAAACAATGTTACATGCACAAAGAGCTCATGAAACGTTGAACGCAGTTTTTTTTCAATAAAACTTTAGAATACCGTTCCGTCATTAATGAATAACTATGAGTAACACATTATTAAGACTCTATAACTAGGTTACTATGAACTAACAATAATCTCTAATAAACAAATTAGTAAGTAAAAGTGCTTAGTTGAAGGTGGTAGTTCACTATTAGTTAATCAATAACCACAATTTTTTTCATACCTCCCAGAGGACTAAGGACTAAGAACTACTAGATTCATAATTAACATGAATACTGCATAATATATATTTAATTCTAAAGTGACGGTCATAGCAACCTACTAGTAATGACTCAAGTATTACCAAATCCTTTAGAATTACTAGCTAATTATTTGGACCAGTAATATTCTGAAAAACATTTTTGGATAGTAATTCCTTCTGAAGGATTTGGTAATACTTGAGTCATTATTAATGGGTTACTATGCCATTCACTTTAAAATTGATTATGCATTATGCATTATTTATATTAATTAATGAACCTGTAATTCTTAGAAGTCCTCTGGGAAGTGTAAAAATTATATTTCTCATTCTAGAAAGCATTTTATTGGACAAAAATGTTGACTGTTGTTGCGTCCCAAATCGCCTTTACTAACTACATCCTAAAACTATGTACTAATTTTGTGAAAAAAAGTAAATACTTTTGAGTAGTATTTAATGTGGAGACTCCCCTCGTGTTTGCAATTTGAATATTATGATGCGTTTGAAAGTTAATGGTCAAACGTATAATTACAAAAGTTCTTAGTGCTGTTGCAGATGTAATATAATGTGGACAACACTGATATCCGGCAAGTTTGTGTACTTTTTTATCCGCATTTGTAGTTCTAATTGAACCCTCAACCAACTCGCATTGGGTTGTGGGCAATATCAGCCGTTAGAATGTGCGTCGATCTGCACTTTGAAATCTAATAATAGTAGACCATCCGGGTATATTTAGAATACTCATTTCAGCATATAACGATTTGGGACATACTGATTCTATTTTTGAATACTGGGACAGATAGTATGCGAATTGGGACGCACCTTGCACCATTTTGATTTCACTGGGACTTTAAAAACACCCCCTTACAAAAATGAACCATGGTTTTATTACATTTAAAGTGTAATAATCCTGGTTTTGGTGAATTGGTTACCATTTATATAGCAACAGTTTTACTAGATACCATGGTTAAAGTATAGCAAAATCATGGTTAATTTGTGGTTACCATGGTTTCAACTAACTAAGGTTTTTTTAAAAATTTGTAGTAAAACCATGGTTCATTTTCGTAAGGGATGGAATCAAGGTGCGGCCATATTTGTCCGAATTTTTTTAATCAAAGCAATCAGTTTTTATAATGTATTAGGTTTTCACAGATTGAAAACATTGACCAACAGAAAGCTGCTTGTCTTGAAAGTTCCTTCTGTGCTTTGTGCATTGCTGTTGACAATATACAATGGACCTTTTGCCAGCAAAATTTAGCTAATGTGACCACCTCTTTAAAGTGACAAAATGATTTGTGTCGCAGTATTTCCTCTACCCTACCACTGAAAATGATGTGCCCTCTTATCCAGCAGCTGCTGACAGCCGTTTAGGCTCCATCAGAAACTCAAAAATTATATTCTCTTCTTTTAAACAGACAAAGATGGGATAATATCCCATGGTGGTGTGAGGTGTACTGGGTTTCACTCACGGAAAATGGACCTGAAAGACTTGAGAGGGCAGACTTTGTCTGTCTTTCAGTCTTTCTTCTTTACCATTATAATGCCATGCTGCCCCACAATGCTCCCGCTGAGAGGCTGTAATGGAGTAATCATTGCACACCTGAAAACTCAGCAAATTGTTGTTTTTGTTACAGTACCCTACCCCTTGTTCTCCCTCTGTGCATTCACACATTTAGGGCCAGATTTACTAACAGCTTGCTCCAACGCAAACCCTCTTTTGGTGTTAAAGAACTACGGTCAGGATTTACTAAAGACGCGCAGTGATAAATTAGCGTTGAAGAGGCGTGGACAGGGTTATTTTTGCAGCCGACCTTATTTCATATGCATTTGTAGGAGTTTCCCTTTCAGACACAAAATGTATAGGAGATGAGTATTTAAATGATTCATGCAAGGTGATTTACTAAGGTTTGCGCTAGTCAATTTACTAGTGTTTGCACCATTTTAATCCGCTCAACAACAAAAAAGCATGTCTTCAGTTGCTAATTTTCACTGCTCATGATAGATTGCGTTGGTCATTATGATCCGGCTGCATCTGTGTTCTGCTTTGATTTGCTTGTCGTCAGTAGATCACGCGTAGAAATTTGCGGAACATGAGCTTTTTGAACAGATATATGAGTTATGAGTTTGAGAACCGATATATGTTACATACATCTGCACTCATTCAGCAAGTGCTATTCTATACTAATGCTATCATAGCATTTACTGAATTAGATAAAGCTATAGCCAAGTTGATCATTTTAATTTAAATGTATGAATTAGCTTACTCAAATATTTGACGTTAAGAGCTATTTAAATGTATGAGTAAAACATACAAATCTGCAAGTTCCGCTTACTTAAACTTTACATTTCTTAACGTAAAAAATAGATGTAACTGATTGTCTCAATTTTTTTAGTTTTGCCTGCTTATTCATGTTTATGGTGTAATTTACCCTGTTTGGTAAGTATCGCCCTTAGTCTTTACATTTTACTTTTCTTTTAAAAATCTTTATTTTGCTTTTCTTGGGCAACATGGGGCCCATCAGTGTCATTGTGGAACTATTGATAGACTGACAAAGTCACAGCAGTTTCCTTTGTGAGAAACTGTGAGGACTGTGTTAAAGAGCCTCTGCAGGAAGCCAGTATGACCATATCAGGTCACCGAGAGCCTGTTTGTCTGTGAGGAATTTCAAGAACATTTAGCTCATTGCCATCACATTTTAAAGTTGTATTTTATGACGTTTAAAACATTTTGATATGTTTTGGCATTGCTTTCTCAGACTGAACCAGAAATCTATATGGACACTCCATATTTAGAATTTTTCTTTCTTTCCAAATGTTGTCTTGTATTTTTATTGATAATGCATAAAATGAATCCTTCATGCTTTGATTTACAATATAATACAACATCTGAATGGTCAATATTTTCAATCCCATCAATCCCGATTATGAGAAGAAAAGAAATCAACTTGATAGCTCTCATGATATCAGCATGATGGGTGTTAATAGTAATTGAATCATAAATGGTAAAATTTGTGTTCGATATTTACATATTTGTATTCAAAAAGCTTAAAAGCCTCACCGAGATGCTGTGCATATATGAAATGAAGGGCTAAAACAGATAAAGTGTAAATAAAGCTTGACTCACCCAGCGTCCCGATGTCTGTTTGTGTATATATCAGCGACAGCAGCACTTCTCCCATGTGCTTCAGGCAGCTCTACCTCTTATCAGTCTACAGTCGTGGAGCAAAACAGCCCTGCCCCTCCCCCCACACCCCACACACCCTCATCCATCTCTTTTCTCTCTTTCCTTTCTTCATCTTCCACTTTATCCTTGAAAAGCATCCAAATTTTCTTTAAAAACACATTTCTCAAGCTTTTCATTGCTGAGGTTTAGCTATCAGGTATTGAGTGTGCAACAATATGTCGCATTATAGTATACATCCTCCTGGGACCAGGAATAGACTTTTGTCCACTGTAGTGGACATTATATTTTTAGTGACTTTCTCTGACATTATACACGTCACAGTTTTGGACTGTCTGGATGTCCTGTAAAGAGCACATTCGGGGCTTTGCAGAGATACCAAATGTTTGGAGGTTTCACCAGGACAACAATTTCTTCTTGGTCTTTAAAAACGGCTAACTTTAATGTTTAGAATTTCAGATTTTTTTTGTTTGTTATAAATCAACATCTCAGGAAAATGTTGGGGTTTCTAATCAAAAAATGACTTGCTGTTACAACACAGGGCATTGATTTAATAAATGTACACACAACAAGTGAATAGGGAAGGAAACATATTAATATTCCAATGAAATATTAGATATTATTATGAAAATGGGTAACACTTTACAATAAGGTTCATTAGTTAACGATCATTATTATCAAGATGAAATATAAAAAATATATATTAAATATAAATCATGAGAAATGTCATGAAAGAATTTGATCATAATATGAAATATAACTTTTAACATTAGTTAACTACATTAGTTAACATTAACTAATAATGAACTGCACTTATAAAGCATTTATTTATCTTTGTTAATATTAATTTCAACATTTACTAATGCATTATTAAAATCATGTTACCATTAGTTAATTCACTGTGAACTAACATGAAAAAGCCATGAATAGCTGTATTTTTATTAACTAACGTTAACAAAGATTAACTAATGCTGAACAGAGGTGTTGTTCATGGTTAGTTCATGTTAACTAATTCATTACAGTTTTTACAATCGTTATGACAATTTTTTCAATACTTTGAACAAATCTCCTAAACTCTTAACGCAGTTAGCGCAACATCTGTCTGTTTAGGCTATACAATTAACACATTTATTGTTGCTTTTGCATAAAATGCATACAGTTAACACTGTATAATGCTTGAACTTCTTTTGCACACAAGCTCAACCAAGACCAAAACAATGGCTTTTTACTGCCAATAACATCATGTTCTACCTTATAGGTTAAAGTCAAGGTAAACAGCTGTTCATATTGTGAATTGAAACACAGATATATCCCCATCTACGAATATATAAATTCCCATCTAGAAATTGTTCAGGTGTTGATATTCTTTCAAGCACATGACCACATGGTATACAGTAAAAGAGGGCCTCTTTGGGCTTCTTTGGGGCAGAGGAAAGCTCCTAAATGAAGAACAGGAACTTGCTATTGTCAACATGATGATTGCTGATGATGAAATAAAACTGAAGGGCATTCTATAAAGCAAAATAAACAAAATGCATGCTTTTACTAAATCCAACAAAACAAAAATGTAGAGAGTCTTCAAAAGACACACAATCTATGATCAATAAAATTTACTGTCTATTGTATAAGGGCAGACCTGACACATAAAACCCTGCAGTTTCTGTAATTCTATGTAGTGTTATTGTTTTTATGACATTGTGCTATGATTGACGTAATTTTCCTGTTGGAAGAGACATGTGTTAGGGTTTTGGGAGACATAGTGTATTGTGTTAAAAATGAGTGTTGGAGTTTAGTTTACACTGTGTGATTTTGAGCATGAAATTAACCGTTTTGCCAATTGTCGGTGCGTTAAGAGTTTAGGAAATTTGTTAAAAGTATTGAAAAAATTGTCTAGCGATTGTAAAAAACTGTAACTAATGTTAACTAATGCAACCTTATTGTAAAGTGTTACCAGAAAATGTTGCCAATTATTACTCCCATTATTACAGCACCAAGAACACATCAATATGCAAATTAGATGCAGCATAAAGATAGATTGTATTGAATGGGAAAATCCAAGTATGGCCATTTTACCCACATATTGCATAAAGTAAAATGGTATATCAATGCATTCCGTTATATATTTCATAACATATAGTTCAGAATCATTTTTAAACAAAGTTTGGTTAAAATGATTGGTGAATAAAAAATAAATTGTTTTTGCCTATACATGCAATTTCATGTCATTTTATTTTTAAACAACTGAGTCCTGGTGTCAGCTACAACAGAGGACATATCATAACATATGGATAAAATATATTTTTTCAAAAAATGATTTTTCCATATGTTTCTTATGTTCTTCATGTAATGACATGAAGAAAAAAAAATGCTAAATTCAAAAACGTTTTTTTCTTCTGGGTCCCAGGAGGATGTACTTTTGAGCAAATAAAATATAGAAACACCTGCTGTTAATAATCCAATTTTGTTCATGAGAGAACATGATGTTAAAAGTCTTTTCCCACGCATGGAGCACCTGTAGATTTAAATAACCAATACAGAGAAAACATAATGACAGTGATTTCCCCAGCTCAATGTTAATTTAATTCAATGATTCCCATCTGAGATAAATGGTACATTGCTTCTTTTCTCAATAAATACCACTGTTTAACACAAGTTTTTAATAACTTAATATTTATAATAATAGCCACTTCTCAACCATCAGATATTAAGCTAAAATGACTAATGACTAAAATATAATTGGTTGCTTACATTTTTTTCTTTTCAAATTGCTGTGGTTCTAAACTGGGAAACGTGCTGCATGTCTGTTTGTGACTGGCTCACTTAAGCAGAGAAAAGCAATTCTAAATGTGCATAATAAAATGCACAACATTGGATTGCCAATTTATAAAAGAAAAAAAGTGTATTTTTTGCCAGCTGTGACTTGGAAAAAAACTAGCTAAACGGGCATGTGGCATCATAGAGCAGTTGTGTGATATACTCAAAAATGCCAATCAAAACTACAAACCCGATTCCAAAAAAGTTCGGACACTGTACAAATTGTGAATAAAAAAGGAATGCAATAATTTACAAATCTCATAAACTTATATTTTATTCACAATAGATAACACATAAAATGTTGAAAGTGAGACATTTTGAAATGTCATGCCAAATATTGGCTCATTTTGGATTTCATGAGAGCTACACATTCCCAAAAAGTTGTGACAGGTATAAGAGGCCGGAAAAGTTAAATGTACAAATAAGAAACAGCTGGAGGACCAATTTGCAACTTTCTTAGGTCAATTGGCAACATGATTGGGTATAAAAAGAGCCTCTCAGAGTGGCAGTGTCTCTCAGAAGTCAAGATGGGCAGAGGATCACCAATTCCACCAATGCTGAGGAAAAAATACTGGAGCAATATCAGAAAGGAGTTTCTCAGAGAAAAACTGCAAAGAGTTTGAAGTTATCATCATCATCTACAGTGCATAATATCATCCAAAGATTCAGAGACTCTGGAACAATCTCTGTGTGTAAGGGTCAAGGCCAAAAAACCATACTGGATGCCCGTGATATCCGGGCCCTGACGGCACTGCATCACTTACAGGAATGCTACTGTAATGGAAATCACAACTCAGGAATACTTCCAGAAAACATTGTCAGTGAACACAATCCACCGTGCCATTCGCTGTTGCCGGCTAAAACTCTATAGGTCAAAAAAGAAGCCAAATCTAAACGTGATCCAGAAGCGCAGGCGTTTTCTCTGGGCCAAGGCTCATTTAAAATGGACTGTGGCAAAGTGGAAAACTGTTCTGTGGTCAGTCGAATTAAAATGTGAAGTTCTTTTTGGAAAACTGGGATGCCATGTAATCCGGATTAAAGAGGACAAGGACAACCCAAGTTGTTATCAGCGCTCATTTCAGAAGCCTGCATCTCTGATGGTATGGGGTTGTGTGCGTGTGGCATGGGCAGCTTACACATCTGGAAAGGCAGCATCAATGCTGAAAGATATATCCAAGCTCTAGAACAACATATGCTCCCATCCAGACGTCATCTCTTTCAGGGAAGACCTTGCATTTTCCAACATGACAATGCCAGACCACGGACTGCATCAATTACAACATCATGGCTGATTACAATTTTGAAGTAACATTTACTTTAGAATCTATTCAAATTCAATATTTATTTCATTACCTCTCAAGTATTATACAATATAAAGCAGTCAGTAAACAATACACCAAAAATAGAAAACACATTGTTCAATACATATAGTTCTCATGGAGAAGTAAATTTTTATTCTCAAAACAAATGTCATATTGAAGTTTTGTGAATTGTGTTAAGCATTTTGATAAAACCAGTCTAGTTTGCAAAATTGTGTGTTAGCAACTGGAAAAAAAGGTAAAGCCTATAAAATCACCATTCTTGTGATTGGACCAGTCAATGTAGGACCATTTAAAACATCCTGCAAATTTTACTTTATTGTGTTTACTGCTATATGTCATGCTTTGGACTTTTTAACCTGGGGAGTTTTTAACTTTTAAGCTATTCTGCACCATATATTCCTTTGGGCAATAATGAAGTTCACAATGTAAGCCAGAGAGAACAAATTGAATTAAGATAAGCCTTCTCCAGTTTATCTGTCTCTGTTCCTTTTTGTAACAGGGCCAATTCTCTTCAGCGTTATTTATTTTTTTACTCAGTGTCTTACTAAGTGCATTATAATAATGTCACATTCTGCTGAGATGCAGTCGGGAGATGGGAGAAAGTTGTAGAAATTCAACCATCAATGCAGCCCTCCACCAGTCGGGCTTTATGGCAGAGTGGCCCGACGGAAGCCTCTCCTGTATGTGTGGAGAAAACCAGGCACTGCTCATCACCTGTCCAATACAGTCCCAACAGTGAAGCATGGTGGTGGCAGCATCATGCTGTGGGGGTGTTTTTCAGCTTCAGGGACAGGACGACTGGTTGCAATCGAGGGAAAGATTAATGCGGCCAAGTACAGGGATATCCTGGACGAAAACCTTCTCCAGAGAGCTCAAGACCCCAGACTGGGCCGAAGGTTCACCTTCCAACAAGACAATGATCCTAAGCACACAGCTAAAATAACGAAGGAGTGGCTTCACAACAACTCTGTGACTGTTCTTGAATGGCCCAGCCAGAACCCTGACTTAAACCCAATTGAGCATCTCTGGAGAGACTTAAAAATGGCTGTCCACCAACGTTTACCATTCAACCTGACAGAACTGGAGAGGATCTGCAACGAGGAATGGCAGAGGATCCCCAAATCCAGGTGTGAAAATCTTGTTGCATCTTTCCCAGAAAGACTCATGGCTGTATTAGATCAAAAGGGTGCTTCTACTAAATACTGAGCAAAGGATCTGAATACTTAGGACCATGTGATATTTCACTTTTTCTTTTTTAATAAATCTGCAAAAATGTCAACAATTCTGAGTTTTTCTGTCAATATGGGGGGCTGTGTGTACATTAATGAGAACAACAAAAAAAAGAACTTAAATAATTTTAGCAAATGGCTGCAATATAACAAAGAGTGAAAAATTGAAGGTGCTCTGAATACTCTCCGTACCCACTGTATATGGGAAGTAGGCCTGTTTGATTTCAGATGTACGTGTCTTAAATATTTTTTCAATCTTTGAATTCCTGTTTTATAGTAGGCTATATGTCTACATTATTCTAGATACATATGAAAATAGTATTTTTCATTTCCAAATTCTCTGCACACTAGTGTTTTCAAAAGGCCATCTACACTGCAACATTTGAAAATGTTTAAAAAATGTTTTCTAAACAGTCAGCTGTGTTGTGGGTGTCAACGCAAACTTTTGAAAAAAAGGTTTCAAAGTGTACTTTTTTTATTACAGTTTGTTACGATCGCTATGGCAACTTTTCAATACTTTTAACGTTTTTCTTTACTCTTAACACACCAACACACCTACAACACACAATTGCCAAAACTGTTAAATTCATGCTCAAAATCACACATTGTAAACTAAACTCCAACACAAATTTTCAAAATACAATAATACATTAACAAACTGCACTATGTCTTCCAAAACCCTAACACATGTTCTATTCCAATAGGAACATTTTGTCAATCATAGCACACTGTCATAAAAACACTAACACTAGATGAAATTATGCATGATTTTATGTGTCAGGTCTTATACAATAGACAGTATATTTTATTGATCATAGATTATGTGTCTTTTGAAGCCTCTCCACATTTTTGTTTTGTTGGGTTTAGTAAATGCACGCATTTTGTTTCTTTTGCTGCAGAAATTCAATACAAAAAATGAATGACTCATTTCAGAGTAGCTTTAAAGATGCCCTTCAATTTTATTTCATTATCAGCAATCACTATGTTGACAATAACAAGTTCCTGTTCTTCATTCAGGAGCTTACATCTGCCCCTTGAGGGAGGTAGATGTTGAATCCTTAGATAGACAGAATATAGTTATATATTAGAGACCAGAGGCAATCACTGTAATAAATGGTAAAAGTATTTACACTTTGCAGTTGGAGAAGCCTTTATACAACATCCTTCCTGTTGGTTTCTCGAAAATTCTAGATAATGGATACCACTGCGTCCCGGTTGAGATTTGGCTATACTTGTTCACCAGCCTCTCTGTATGATAGCCTTATGACATGGTCTATGATAGTAGCTCTTTTCCCTAATTCTGGCCCTTCTTTGAGTGCCACCATGCATTCTAACTCAATCTCTACCTTGTCCTCGTCCAGGCATTCCTCTCCCTTGCCCTGGTACTCATCTTCCACTCCCTCATGCAAGGATTTTTCTTACTGTCTTTGTGTTAGGTCTATATTGTTCCTTTTTAACACAAGATCGGCCCAAAGAGGCCCTCTTTTACTGTATTCCGTATGGTCATGTGGTTGAAAGAACATCAACACCCGAGCAAGACATAGGTGGGAATCAGCTGTGATTTATATATTTGCACACCTTATCAGTAACATCAGTAACAATGGAATAAAATACAGGGGATATATTTTTGTTTCAATTCACAATATAAACAGCTGTTTACCTTGACTTTAACCTATAAGGTAGAACATGATGTTATCTGTTCTGACATACAGAGTTAAAGGATTGGTAAATTTGGCAGTAAAAAGCCATTGTTTTGGTCTTGATTGAGCTTGTGTGTAAAAGAAGTTCAAGTATTTTAAATTTGTGTTAACTGTAAACATTTTGTGTAAAAGCAACAAGAAATGTGTTAATTGTATAGCCTACACAATCAGATGTTGTGCTAACTGCGTTAAGAGTTTAGGAAAATTGTTAAAAGTATTTAAAAAATGGAACACTAGGCGCATAGTGTTTCTTTACCAAGTGACATCGCCAACTACTGGCCTGTCATTAATAATACATAGTTTTTAAGCGTTTTTGCGGATCTGTGTAAACTGTGTAATCTGATTGTTAGTGTGTTTATCATACAGTCTATGGTGTTCATGCACTCTCATAATGTGATTAAAATTGGATTTTGGCAATATTGCCTAAACTTTACCTAGTGGCATACACTGATTTTAATCGCATTAAAAAGGATTTTAAACACCTAATCACAATATTATGCGGACGTATATCGATGCTGTGCGTTGTTCACACAACTTCATGAATGAACTTACATTATTCTGAAGTTTTCTCTTCTTCAAATCACTAAACTCTGTCACAACACAACTCGCTGCACAGTCTCTGCTCCATATCTCCATCCAGATGGCGCAAAGAATGTGATAACAGTGTAGGGCAGGCCAACCCAGCATTGCGATGTTTGCCTATTTTTTACAAAAACGGCTTCTACGGGCCAATAGTGTAAGATACAAAGTAATGGAGCCTTTTACACATTTTCATGTTTCTATAGAAATAAACAATGGACAAATGGAGTCTTTACACGCCTCAGAAAACAAAATAAACGCTTTAACCTGCAACATCAAAATATAAAATAATAACTATATATGTCCTATTCTCCTACACAGTTGCCTTCCTGCAGAGTTTAGCTCCAACCCTATCAAACACATCTGAACAAGCTATTCAAGTTGTGCAAGATTACTTAAATAACAGATAAGTGGGTTGGCACTTAAGTCTACAGGAAGGTAGCACCACAGGAACAGGGTTGGTCACATCTGTCCTAGATGCATGTTGGTGTATTATATAGATGCGTATATTGTGCTTTCATTATACATTGTAAAAAGTGGTAACCTGCAATTAGATTGTGAAAAGAGCTATTTATACGTGATCTCACCCTTACATTTGGTTTTACTGGTGTAATCTAATATATTTAGGTTGATTCAGTAATGTTAAATAGCATTTTAATTCAATGCAATAAATTAATTTAAATGTTGAAGCGCATTTCTAAAGTTTCATTTTTCCAGTGTATGTTTATTGTATTATTTTTGGGTGCGTGTTAGGCTTTGTCTCCTTTTTCCACCTAAATGCAGGTACTGTGATTGTTATCTGCAATTGATTAGTTTGTGTCTGAGATGAAAGGATGGTAAAAGCGAGGAGCAGAGGTTAAAGCAGAATTGGATCCGTTGAGTTAGAGAGAGAGTGAGAGATTTGCTTTTTCCAAGATGGATTCCTTCTCCTGCCTGTCAAAAAACATTTAGATTTTGTGTTTGAGTAAGTGGTCTCAGGATAATGTGATGCAATGTTTATTCAGAAAAGTAGGATTCATGTGCAAAATGTAACACTCGACATTACCATAACTAAATCTTTACAACAAACATGAGCCAATTATAAGAATACTTTATAAAGCATAATGTGTCATGATATGGTACAAGCAGACAAAATAAATTATACATTAATATAATAAAATAAAAAATAAAAAAACTTTGGAAAAATTTTACACTAACATTTAAATGTTTGGGGTGAGATACATTTATTCAGCAGTGATGCATGAAAATTATCAAAAGTGACATTTATAACGTTACAAAAGATTCTATTTCGAACTTTACATTCATTAAAGAATTCTGAAAACAACAATATTAAGCAACAAAACTGTTTTTAACATTAAAAATAAGAAGAAATCTTGAACACCAAATAAGCATTAGAATGATTTCTGAAGGATCATGTGTCCACGTCACCATCACAGGAATAAATTACATTTTAAAATATATTTACATAGAACACAGTTAAAAAACATACAACTGTGTTTCACAGTAAAAAAAAATAACAGTTAATTTCACAATATTACCTTTTTTTTTCATTAACATGAACAGGGCCGTGCACAGACATTTGGAGGGGCAGTGGCCCAAACCAAAAAAAGGGGCACGTATCATCTTAATCTAGAGAATAAATCACAAAACTTTTACAGTCATATTGTAAATACAATAGGCTTTAGTGCTAATTCAATTTATGTTTTTGTAATAATGCTTCTAAAAGGTTGATTCTGCGCAAATTTGATGATCTTATATTTAATGCTATTTAAAATGTAGATATGAATCGCTTAAATTATTGAATATATTTTTTAGACAAAGGTCTTGATTGTCAGTTTTGTTCAAAATAAATAAAGCAACAGTTTTTCAATAACGGAAGAATATGTAAAACTATGGTGTTTGGGGCAAAAGGCATCATATTTAACATGATCATAAACAGCAGCTGACTTTCAGATGTGTTGACATGACATGGTCAGACTCAGATTGTAATATAATATATTAAGTTGGGTGTCCACCTTAGAGATAATCACCATATTTATAATGAAACCATCAGATTTTAAAATATGATAATAATCATCATATAATAAAAATATTTTAGCCTACTGTAAAGCTTTATTAAATTATTATGGGATCTCATTCAATGCTTTCAGAATCTTTACTTTACAACAATAGTTTCTGTATTTTTGAAATATATTTTTATATTAACATATTTTCATATTTATTGAACAATAATTGTTTTATTTATCAAAATAAACTTAGTACATAGTACAAACTTTGCTAACAAGATTTTTTTTAAATAAGTATTAACTTAGACATGATTAAAAAGCACATTTTTCTTAGGGTGTGCCTTTAGCCCCATTGTACCCTATGATACAACTAATGTAGAACATTTATAGTATATTACCTTTTTTAATTGTATATACTACATGGTCATTTATATTAGATCAGAACAAGTACAATAATTTGATAAGACAATTGTCTTAAATATTTAAGACAACTTGTGCAAAATATTCACGTTCTAGAAGATAATTAATATATTCACGTTCTGGAAGATAATTAATTATCTTCCAGAAGATAATTAATTATGGCCCGGTGGCTCTAGCCACCGGGCCACCCCCCCGTGCATGGCCCTGAACATGAATGCAGCATACGACATAAAAAAAATAATAATAGTCATACCGACTCCAAACTTTTGAATGGTAATAAATGTAGAATATTCTTGATTTGAACTTATGTATGATTTTGGGATTTTAATATGCAAAAAACACTAGCAAAACACACATCCAAAATATATTTTGTTGACTTACATTATCCCAAAATGTTTAAATCTAGAGAAAAAAGCAATTTTAACGAGGACACGGACTGTGTCCGTGCAACGCCTATCAATGACATCATACACTCGTTGCCATTGATTTCCGGTTTTATTTTGTGGAAACCAAAACGTTTTATTGTTTTATTAGACAAGGGATCAACTGTTCGGAGACATTTATAGCCAGAAAACAAATTATTGTGCAGAATTTTCTCCGTCATATAATATGTTTTAAATTAATTGCATGTCACTTAGAAACACAAGCCATCCAGCATATTAATATGATATTCTAATATCCATCTAGCTTACTGCAGTGTGCAACAAGTGTCTCGCCGCAGAGAAAACGCACCGAGGAATGTTATAACATAATTTTTACACACTAAAATGTATCTAACATGATAAAACAGCGCTGTGTTACCACCCAAACGCTTGACCGAAAGAATAAGAAGTGTCGACTGTGAATAAGAAGCGACGACTGTGGCATAATAAAAGCACCCCTGTTCTCGAGCCGTGTGTCGTGCTCGTTTCTCATTAGCAATCACTTCAGCCAGCTCGTTCAGCTCGCACAACACTCTGCCCTGCTCTGTGTCATATACAGTAAATTTCTACCTGCATCCCATCCCGATTCTTTTCCACTAGCAGTGAGGTCAAGACTACAACTCCCAAGATTTCTCCCTCAATCTCGGCATCATCAAGCTACGCCTTTGTTTCGAATAGGCGACCTCTAGCGGTGAAAACTACATACTATGCCTTTAAATAAATATAAGAGAAATACTGGCAAAAGTAATTTTTGAAAACTTAAAAAGTAAGAAAGAAATAATCAAAGAGACACCATTATGATATGAAAAATAAAAATGTCTTTAAAGTCATTATAAAAAAAAAAACATTACCTTATGTATACCCTAAATGAAGAATCACCTAAATACAATACATTGTAATTTCCATAGAAAGCAGGTATAGACAGATAATGTGGCACTTGCAACTTGCAACTTGCAAATGAATGATAAAGTTGATGGTCTGTTGACATAATGTTCTCTTAAATGTGGGATTCACCAGTGTGTTGAACACTCTTGGAGCCCTGTGAAAGAATGCAGACAATCAGATGATTTGTCTAGCTAAAGCTCATTCACATTCACAGTCAGTCACAACTAACTGTTACATGAAAATGCACAGCTCACTCTGATTAAAATGCTCCAGTGATCATCACTTCCCTTGAGAAATGCCAATGAGAAATGCTAATGTTTCCTATCGGAGCGAGCAGTTAGTATGTGATCGTTGATATCTGTGTAATTGTTGTGATGAAGACACTTCAACTCATGCCCTGATGGACGATGATGTCAAAGCAACAAGTAAACATATTTAATGCAATCAAAATGTTAATGTGCACACTTCAGTTCTGCTGACGTATTTGCAATCTCCACACTTATGGGGGTAGATTTGTTGTGCTATTCCAAACAAATAGATTGTTATCCACAAATAAATGTAGATTCACAAAAATGTAATAAATTCACAAACAAATAGAATGAGATCCACAAATATATGCAGGAGTTTCACAAAAATGAATACGATTCACAAATAAATACAATGACATTCGTGAATAAAAAATAATCCACACATATGTTTTTATGTCACAAACACAACTCTGCCTAGCATTCATTTGTGATTCTCTTCCTGTGTATTTGTTGATGGCTTCCTCTGCATTGGTGTGTGGCTTTTGAAACATTTCTAGCGTCTACACCGTTGACATCACCCACCATCTACTTAACCAATCCGATAACGGCCATATTGTGCTAACCAATCGTAGCACGTCCTTGCTCCAACCAATCACGTTTTGGCCGGAGCCGTTGAAAAAAGAGTGGGCGTTTTCAAATTGATGGGTGTTTATAAATCACGCAATGAAAATGATCATAAAAAGTTGTCATAATATATAGTCATTATTTTTTATAGATTATCAAATCACTATATATATAGGCTAATTGTATGGAACATTATAAAGTCTAATAAAAAACAAAAACATCTGACTAAACTTCACAATAAATCTTTATTTAAACCGTGTCTGTGCTTTGTTTGTTATGAGGATTTGTAGATAATGAGAAGATTTGTGTAAAACTTAAACTTGCACTAAAATTCATTCAGCGTTTTGAGACTGTATAAAACTTGTTTTGATCGATACTGAGAGGATTCTCATTTTCTGTAAATGAAACGTATTGGATATTCAACAGAAATGCCCGTGATTGACCACAATACTCAACGCTGTAAATTCATGTTGTACTGTCGTGACCCAAATAAAATGATCAGATCCCTCAAAAAAAGAAAAAGAAAAAAAAAGATTAACGTTGTCTCATCAAGCCTAATGGTTGAAGTCAATGCACATATTGTGTTAATATTTGCCAGAAATTCCTGCAAATATAGTGCAATTGCTGTCTATCCTGCTTAATCCTATTCAAACAGATTGACAGCGCGGAGTTGTTTGGAACTATTGAGAGCTCTATGGCTCATGGTCAGCACAATATGGCCGTGATTGGCTAACAACTGATTGGCTTAAGAAGACGGTGGGTTGAGTCTACAAAAGTCCTACAAAGTCCTATTTGTGGATTTGTGTGAGAAATGTTTCAAAATCCATGCGCTGTGCTGTGATTTACAAATGTGCAAGAAGAGATCAACCAATGCAGAGGAAGCAAAACATAAATGAATGCAAGGAAGAGTTGTGTTTGTGACATAAAAACATATGTGAGGATATTTATTTTTTTTATCCACAAATGTCATTGTATTTATTTGTGAATCCTATTCATTTTTCTAAATTTCTTTACATTTATTTGTGGATGACAATTGTTTGGAATAACACAAAACAAATCTAGCCCATACACACTGAGACATAAATCCGACAATGTATAAGCACCTCAACCTCTAACTACAGAGTAGAAACTGAGAATGAGTTTACCTGCGATTTGCTTGTTTGGTTTGAGCTAAACTCTGAATATTTCCTCTTCTGTGGTGCACAGATACATGACAGGAATTTGGCATACTCGTCTCTCACCTGTGGAGAAAATTAAAAATACATTTATCACATATCACATATCAGATCACTGGCGGTTTGATTGTCCAAATGTTTTATGTTCGTCATTTGATCATCAAAATAAATGTGTTTGTGAGAGGTGTGTGGGAGGTGTGGCTTTTAGTCTATTGACCATTTTCACAGAAAAGGCTTAAAGCGGTAGTTCACTCAAAAATGAAAATCCCTGATTTACTCATCCTTAAAGGGTTAGTTCACCCAAAATGAAAATTACCCCATGATTTACTCACCCTCAAGTAATCCTAGGTGTATATGACATTCTTATTTCAGACGAATAAAAGTTGAGTTATATTAAAAAAGTCCTGGCTCTTCCAAGCATTATAATGGCAGGGATTGTTGATTGAAGTCCATTAAAGAGCATCTGTCCTTCAAATAAAGTGCTCCACACGGCTCCGGGAGGTAAATAAATGCCTTTGGAAGTGAATTGATGCGTTCGTGTAAGAAAAATATCCATATTAAAAACTTTATTAAGTAAAGTTTTGGCCGATCGCCTTCCATTTTCAGTTTATGGAAAAAGTCTTGAAAGTGCCTTTGCAGTTCAAAGGCTTACGCTACCAGGTATGCATGTCAGACATCGATATGCATCTTGAATGCCGAGAAGGCACTTTCAACGTTTTTCTACGGAAGGTGATCGGCCGGAACTTTAATTAAAAAAAGTTTTAAATATGGATATTTTTCTTATACAAACTCCACGGTTTGCTTCAGAAGGCCTTTATTAACCCCCCGGAGCCGTGTGGAGCATAATTTGACCGACAGATGCATTTTATTTTGTATTCATCTGAAAGAAGAATGTCATATACACCAGTGATGTTTTTTTTTCTAAGGCATGTTTATAAAAGCTGCTTAAATATTTTGATTGAACTCAGGTCTAATCCTAGCTTAATCTAAGCCTTGTCTATGAAACCAGTCTGTACTGAAGTCATCTATATGCTACTCTTAAAGGTTGACAAAAGTAACTTTAACAGATACTCATTAAAAATTTTCCAGCAATACATTTTCTTGCTGGAGAAAAAGGAGAAAAAATATTTTGTGACATCCTGCACTATACAGATTTTTGTCCAATCAGATGGTCTCTAGATTGACTGACAAGCACGTTTCAAAACATATTAATGGCTGTGATGGGTCTTTACAGTCAACATAAAAGCACACTTACAATATAATAATAATTTGATTAAATATTTAATAATTTAATTGAATAATTACCACAGTATTAATAATTACCATGGTGAATTACCTGGTCACCGCTCACTAAACAATCTGCTATTATAAGTGAACTAATTCATTCTAACGTTCATTTAAATGTTCAATTTATCATTCCCTATCCTGTGTCAGAGTTTATTGTTTATTATTATCTATTTCAGGCTTTATATTTATTGACAAAGCCATGTAGATAATTTGTGTATCTCTGTGAGTGGAGAAACAGGACTCACTTGTTTTGAGAGCCAGCAATGCATGATGAACATCAGCACCCCCTGCAGGCTGCTTAGTATAGTGAAGATGTATGACATTGCCAGAGTGTCTTTATTAAACTGAAAACAGCCAAACACCCACATGATGCCGAGGACACAGAGCTGAGCAATCGCAGTGACCGTAAATGCCCTGTAGGTGGAGATGAAGATATGAAAACTCAAGAGGGCTGCTTACAGTACACTAAACACTAAAATCATATATATTAATACATATTAGAATGATTTCTAAAGGATCATGCGACACTGAAGCCTGGAGTAATGATCACAGGAATAAATTACAGTTTACAATATATTCAAATAGAAAACATTTATATTAAGTTGACCAGTAGTGGTTTAAAAACATTTCTCACTTGATTTTGCGTAGATTGTTTAAGTCTGGGTTGAGGGTGGACATTTTTTCTGCCAGCTTCCATATTGTTATGAGGAAGAAGAATACATTAACCTGAAACGAACAGGAAAAACTGAGTTCAATTTCTTTCACAATAATTTTGACTGTTGGTATGTGGCACTTTCTAGTAATAGCATAATATTGTGGTGTCCTACTGCTTTTTGAAAGCATTTGAAGTATAAATTACTAAAGTGCCTAACCCGAACCCTTACCCTTACCCTACCCATCTCAACTAAAGTGCCTAACCAAAACCCTTACCCTAACCCTACCCATCTAAACTAAAGTGCCTAACCAGAACCCTTAGCCTAACCCTACCCATCTCAACTAAAGTGCCTAACCCAAACCCTTACCCTAACTCTACCCATCTCAACTAAAGTGCCTAACCCAAACCCTTACCCTAACTCTACTCATCTCAACTAAAGTGCCTAACCCAAACCCTTACCCTAACTCTACCCATCTCAACTAAAGTGCCTAACCCAAACCCTTACCCTAAACCTACCCATCTCAACTAAAGTGCCTAACCGAAACCCTTACTCTAATTGTTCCCATCTCAACTAAAGTGCCTATCCGGAACCCTTACCCTAACCATATCCATCTCAACTAAAGTGCCTAAACAGAACCCATACCCTAACCCTACCCATCTTAACTAAAGTGCCTAACCAGAACCCATGCCCTAACCCTACCCATCTAAACTAAAGTGCCTAACCAGAACCCATACCATAACCCTACCCATCTCAACTAAAGTGCCTAACCAGAACCCATACCATAACCCTACTCATCTCAACTAAAGTGCCTAACTAGAACCCATGCCCTAACCCTACCCATCTCAACTAAAGTGCCTAACCAGAACCCATACCATAACCCTACCCATCTCAACTAAAGTGCCTAACTAGAACCAATGCCCTAACTCTACCCATCTCAACTAAAGTGCCTAACCAGAACCCATACCAAAACCCTACCCATCTCAACTAAAGTGCCTAACCCAAACCCTTACCCTAACTCTACTCATCTCAACTAAAGTACCTAACCCAAACCCTTACCCTAACTCTACCCATCTCAACTAAAGTGCCTAACCGAAACCCTTACTCTAATTGTACCCATCTCAACTAAAGTGCCTAACCCAAACCCTTACCCTAACCATATCCATCTCAACTAAAGTGCCTAAACAGAACCCATACCCTAACCCTACCCATCTCAACTAAAGTGCCTAACCAGAACCCATACCATAACCCTACCCATCCCAACTAAAGTGCCTAACCCAAACCCTTACCCTAACTCTACCCATCTCAACTAAAGTGCCTAACCCAAACCCTTACCCTAACTCTACCCATCTCAACTAAAGTGCCTAACCCAAACCCTTACCCTAACTCTACCCATCTCAACTAAAGTGCCTAACCCAAACCCTTACCCTAAACCTACCCATCTCAACTAAAGTGCCTAAACAGAACCCATACCCTAACCCTACTCATCTCAACTAAAATGCCTAACTAGAACCCATACCATAACCCTACCCATCTCAACTAAAGTGCCTAACTAGAACCAATGCCCTAACTCTACCCATCTCAACTAAAGTGCCTAACCAGAACCCTACCCATCTCAACTAAAGTGCCTAACCCAAACCGTTACCCTAACTCTACCTATCTCAACTAAAGTGCCTAACCCAAACCCAAACCCTTACCCTAACTCTACCCATCTCAACTAAAGTGCCTAACCAGAACCCATACCTCAACCCTACCCATCTCAACTAAAATGCCTAACTAGAACCAATGCCCTAACTCTACCCATCTCAACTAAAGTGCCTAACCAGAACCCATACCATAACCCTACCCATCTCAACTAAAGTGCCTAACCCAAACCCTTACCCTAACTCTACCCATCTCAACTAAAGTGCCTAACCCAAACCCTTACCCTAACTCTACCTATCTCAACTAAAGTGCCTAACCAGAACCCATACCCTAACCCTACCCATCTCAACTAAAGTGCCTAACCCAAACCCTTACCCTAACTCTACCCATCTAAACTAAAGTGCCTAACCAGAACCCATACCCTAACCCTACCCATCTCAACTAATTTGCCTAACCCAAACCCTTACCCTAACTCTACCCATCTCAACTAAAGTGCCTAACCCAAACCCTTACCCTAACTCTACCCATCTCAACTAAAGTGCCTAACCCAAACCCTTACCCTAAACCTACCCATCTCAACTAAAGTGCCTAACCGGAACCCTAACCCTAACCGTATCCATTTCAACTAAAGTGCCTAACCATAACCCATACCCTAACCCTACCCATCTCAACTAAAGTGCCTAACCCAAACCCTTACCCTAACTCTACTCATCTCAACTAAAGTGCCTAACCCAAACCCTTACCCTAACTCTACCTATCTCAACTAAAGTGCCTAACCAGAACCCATACCCTAACCCTACCCATCTCAACTAAAGTGCCTAACCCAAACCCTTACCCTAACTCTACCCATCTCAACTAAAGTGCCTAACCCAAACCCTTACCCTAACTCTACCCATCTCAACTAAAGTGCCTAACCCAAACCCTTACCCTAAACCTACCCATCTCAACTAAAGTGCCTAACCGAACCCTAACCCTAACCGTATCCATTTCAACTAAAGTGCCTAACCATAACCCATACCCTAACCCTACCCATCTCAACTAAAGTGCCTAACCCAAACCCTTACCCTAACTCTACCCATCTCAACTAAAGTGCCTAACCCAAACCCTTACCCTAACTCTACCCATCTCAACTAAAGTGCCTAACCCAAACCCTTACCTAAACCTACCCATCGCAACTAAAGTGCCTAACCGAACCCTAACCCTAACGTATCCATTTCAACTAAAGTGCCTAACCATAACCCATACCCTAACCCTACCCATCTCAACTAAAGTGCCTAACCCAAACCCTTACCCTAACTCTACCCATCTCAACTAAAGTGCCTAACCCAAACCCTTACCCTAACTCTACCTATCTCAACTAAAGTGCCTAACCAGAACCCATACCCTAACCCTACCCATCTCAACTAAAGTGCCTAACCCAAACCCTTACCCTAACTCTACCCATCTCAACTAAAGTGCCTAACCCAAACCCTTACCCTAACTCTACCCATCTCAACTAAAGTGCCTAACCCAAACCCTTACCCTAAACCTACCCATCTCAACTAAAGTGCCTAACCGAACCCTAACCCTAACCGTATCCATTTCAACTAAAGTGCCTAACCATAACCCATACCTAACCCTACCCATCTCAACTAAAGTGCCTAACCCAAACCCTTACCCTAACTCTACCCATCTCAACTAAAGTGCCTAACCCAAACCCTTACCCTAACTCTACCTATCTAAACTAAAGTGCCTAACCAGAACCCATACCCTAACCCTACCCATCTCAACTAAAGTGCCTAAACAGAACCCATACCCTAACCCTACTCATCTCAACTAAAATGCCTAACTAGAACCCATACCATAACCCTACCCATCTCAACTAAAGTGCCTAACTAGAACCAATGCCCTAACTCTACCCATCTCAACTAAAGTGCCTAACCAGAACCCTACCCATCTCAACTAAAGTGCCTAACCCAAACCGTTACCCTAACTCTACCTATCTCAACTAAAGTGCCTAACCCAAACCCAAACCCTTACCCTAACTCTACCCATCTCAACTAAAGTGCCTAACCAGAACCCATACCTCAACCCTACCCATCTCAACTAAAATGCCTAACTAGAACCAATGCCCTAACTCTACCCATCTCAACTAAAGTGCCTAACCAGAACCCATACCATAACCCTACCCATCTCAACTAAAGTGCCTAACCCAAACCCTTACCCTAACTCTACCCATCTCAACTAAAGTGCCTAACCCGAACCCTTACCCTTACCCTACCCATCTCAACTAAAGTGCCTAACCATAACCCATACCCTAACCCTACCCATCTCAACTAAAGTGCCTAACCCAAACCCTTACCCTAACTCTACCCATCTCAACTAAAGTGCCTAACCCAAACCCTTACCCTAACTCTACCTATCTCAACTAAAGTGCCTAACCAGAACCCATACCCTAACCCTACCCATCTCAACTAAAGTGCCTAACCCAAACCCTTACCCTAACTCTACCCATCTCAACTAAAGTGCCTAACCCAAACCCTTACCCTAACTCTACCCATCTCAACTAAAGTTCCTAACCCAAACCCTTACCTAAACCTACCCATCTCAACTAAAGTGCCTAACCGAACCCTAACCCTAACCGTATCCATTTCAACTAAAGTGCCTAACCATAACCCATACCCTAACCCTACCCATCTCAACTAAAGTGCCTAACCCAAACCCTTACCCTAACTCTACCCATCTCAACTAAAGTGCCTAACCCAAACCCTTACCCTAACTCTCTACCCATCTCAACTAAAGTGCCTAACCCAAACCCTTACCCTAACTCTACCCATCTCAACTAAAGTGCCTAACCCAAACCCTTACCCTAAACCTACCCATCTCAACTAAAGTGCCTAACCGAACCCTAACCCTAACCGTATCCATTTCAACTAAAGTGCCTAACCATAACCCATACCCTAACCCTACCCATCTCAACTAAAGTGCCTAACCCAAACCCTTACCCTAACTCTACCCATCTCAACTAAAGTGCCTAACCCAAACCCTTACCCTAACTCTACCTATCTCAACTAAAGTGCCTAACCAGAACCCATACCCTAACCCTACCCATCTCAACTAAAGTGCCTAACCCAAACCCTTACCCTAACTCTACCCATCTCAACTAAAGTGCCTAACCCAAACCCTTACCCTAACTCTACCCATCTCAACTAAAGTGCCTAACCCAAACCCTTACCCTAAACCTACCCATCTCAACTAAAGTGCCTAACTGAACCCTAACCCTAACCGTATCCATTTCAACTAAAGTGCCTAACCATAACCCATACCCTAACCCTACCCATCTCAACTAAAGTGCCTAACCCAAACCCTTACCCTAACTCTACCCATCTCAACTAAAGTGCCTAACCCAAACCCTTACCCTAACTCTACCTATCTAAACTAAAGTGCCTAACCCTAACCCTAACCCTAACCCTACCCATCTCAACTAAAGTGCCTAACCCAAACCCTTACCCTAACTCTACCCATCTAAACTAAAGTGCCTAACCAGAACCCATACCCTAACCCTACCCATCTCAACTAAAGTGCCTAACCCAAACCCTTACCTAATTCTACCCATCTAAACTAAAGTGCCTAACCAGAACCCATACCCTAACCCTACCGATCTCAACTAATGTGCCTAACACAAACCCTTACCCTAACTCTACCCATCTCAACTAAAGTGCCTAACCCAAACCCTTACCTAACTCTACCCATCTAAACTAAAGTGCCTAACCAGAACCCATACCCTAACCCTACCCATCTCAACTAATGTGCCTAACCCAAACCCTAACTCTACCCATCTCAACTAAAGTGCCTAACCCAAACCCTTACCTAACTCTACCCATCTCAACTAAAGTGCCTAACCCAAACCCTTACCCTAAACCTACCCATCTCATCTAAAGTGCCTAACCGAACCCTAACCCTAACGTATCCATTTAAACTAAAGTGCCTAACCATAACCCATACCCTAACCCTACCCATCTCAACTAAAGTGCCTAACCCAAACCCTTACCCTAACTCTACCTATCTCAACTAAAGTGCCTAACCAGAACCCATACCCTAACCCTACCCATCTCAACTAAAGTGCCTAACCCAAACCCTTACCCTAACTCTACCCATCTCAACTAAAGTGCCTAACCCAAACCCTTACCCTAACTCTACCCATCTCAACTAAAGTGCCTAACCCAAACCCTTACCCTAAACCTACCCATCGCAACTAAAGTGCCTAACCGAACCCTAACCTAACCGTATCCATTTCAACTAAAGTGCCTAACCATAACCCATACCCTAACCCTACCCATCTCAACTAAAGTGCCTAACCCAAACCCTTACCCTAACTCTACCCATCTCAACTAAAGTGCCTAACCCAAACCCTTACCCTAACTCTACCTATCTCAACTAAAGTGCCTAACCAGAACCCATACCCTAACCCTACCCATCTCAACTAAAGTGCCTAACCCAAACCCTTACCCTAACTCTACCCATCTCAACTAAAGTGCCTAACCCAAACCCTTACCTAACTCTACCCATCTCAACTAAAGTGCCTAACCCAAACCCTTACCCTAAACCTACCCATCTCAACTAAAGTGCCTAACCGAACCCTAACCCTAACCGTATCCATTTCAACTAAAGTGCCTAACCATAACCCATACCCTAACCCTACCCATCTCAACTAAAGTGCCTAACCCAAACCCTTACCCTAACTCTACCCATCTCAACTAAAGTGCCTAACCCAAACCCTTACCCTAACTCTACCTATCTAAACTAAAGTGCCTAACCAGAACCCATACCTAACCCTACCCATCTCAACTAAAGTGCCTAAACAGAACCCATACCCTAACCCTACTCATCTCAACTAAAATGCCTAACTAGAACCCATACCATAACCCTACCCATCTCAACTAAAGTGCCTAACTAGAACCAATGCCCTAACTCTACCCATCTCAACTAAAGTGCCTAACCAGAACCCTACCCATCTCAACTAAAGTGCCTAACCCAAACCGTTACCCTAACTCTACCTATCTCAACTAAAGTGCCTAACCCAAACCCAAACCCTTACCCTAACTCTACCCATCTCAACTAAAGTGCCTAACCAGAACCCATACCTCAACCCTACCCATCTCAACTAAAATGCCTAACTAGAACCAATGCCCTAACTCTACCCATCTCAACTAAAGTGCCTAACCAGAACCCATACCATAACCCTACCCATCTCAACTAAAGTGCCTAACCCAAACCCTTACCCTAACTCTACCTATCTCAACTAAAGTGCCTAACCAGAACCCATACCCTACCCATCTCAACTAAAGTGCCTAACCATAACCCATACCCTAACCCTACCCATCTCAACTAAAGTGCCTAACCCAAACCCTTACCCTAACTCTACCCATCTCAACTAAAGTGCCTAACCCAAACCCTTACCCTAACTCTACCTATCTCAACTAAAGTGCCTAACCAGAACCCATACCCTAACCCTACCCATCTCAACTAAAGTGCCTAACCCTTACCCTAACTCTACCCATCTCAACTAAAGTGCCTAACCCAAACCCTTACCCTAACTCTACCCATCTCAACTAAAGTTCCTAACCCAAACCCTTACCCTAAACCTACCCATCTCAACTAAAGTGCCTAACCGGAACCCTAACCTAACCGTATCCATTTCAACTAAAGTGCCTAACCATAACCCATACCCTAACCCTACCCATCTCAACTAAAGTGCCTAACCCAAACCCTTACCCTAACTCTACCCATCTCAACTAAAGTGCCTAACCCAAACCCTTACCCTAACTCTACCCATCTCAACTAAAGTGCCTAACCCAAACCCTTACCCTAACTCTACCCATCTCAACTAAAGTGCCTAACCCAAACCCTTACCTAAACCTACCCATCTCAACTAAAGTGCCTAACCGAACCCTAACCTAACCGTATCCATTTCAACTAAAGTGCCTAACCATAACCCATACCCTAACCCTACCCATCTCAACTAAAGTGCCTAACCCAAACCCTTACCCTAACTCTACCCATCTCAACTAAAGTGCCTAACCCAAACCCTTACCCTAACTCTACCTATCTCAACTAAAGTGCCTAACCAGAACCCATACCCTAACCCTACCCATCTCAACTAAAGTGCCTAACCCAAACCCTTACCCTAACTCTACCCATCTACCCATCTCAACTAAAGTGCCTAACCCAAACCCTTACCCTAACTCTACCCATCTCAACTAAAGTGCCTAACCCAAACCCTTACCCTAAACCTACCCATCTCAACTAAAGTGCCTAACGAACCCTAACCCTAACCGTATCCATTTCAACTAAAGTGCCTAACCATAACCCATACCCTAACCCTACCCATCTCAACTAAAGTGCCTAACCCAAACCCTTACCCTAACTCTACCCATCTCAACTAAAGTGCCTAACCCAAACCCTTACCCTAACTCTACCTATCTAAACTAAAGTGCCTAACCAGAACCCATACCCTAACCCTACCCATCTCAACTAAAGTGCCTAACCCAAACCCTTACCCTAACTCTACCCATCTAAACTAAAGTGCCTAACCAGAACCCATACCCTAACCCTACCCATCTCAACTAAAGTGCCTAACCCAAACCCTTACCCTAATTCTACCCATCTAAACTAAAGTGCCTAACCAGAACCCATACCCTAACCCTACCGATCTCAACTAATGTGCCTAACCCAAACCCTTACCCTAACTCTACCCATCTCAACTAAAGTGCCTAACCCAAACCCTTACCCTAACTCTACCCATCTAAACTAAAGTGCCTAACCAGAACCCATACCCTAACCCTACCCATCTCAACTAATGTGCCTAACCCAAACCCCACCCTAACTCTACCCATCTCAACTAAAGTGCCTAACCCAAACCCTTACCCTAACTCTACCCATCTCAACTAAAGTGCCTAACCCAAACCCTTACCCTAAACCTACCCATCTCAACTAAAGTGCCTAACCGGAACCCTAACCCTAACCGTATCCATTTAAACTAAAGTGCCTAACCATAACCCATACCCTAACCCTACCCATCTCAACTAAAGTGCCTAACCCAAACCCTTACCCTAACTCTACCTATCTCAACTAAAGTGCCTAACCAGAACCCATACCCTAACCCTACCCATCTCAACTAAAGTGCCTAACCCAAACCCTTACCCTAACTCTACCCATCTCAACTAAAGTGCCTAACCCAAACCCTTACCCTAACTCTACCCATCTCAACTAAAGTGCCTAACCCAAACCCTTACCCTAAACCTACCCATCGCAACTAAAGTGCCTAACCGAACCCTAACCCTAACCGTATCCATTTCAACTAAAGTGCCTAACCATAACCCATACCCTAACCCTACCCATCTCAACTAAAGTGCCTAACCCAAACCCTTACCCTAACTCTACCCATCTCAACTAAAGTGCCTAACCCAAACCCTTACCCTAACTCTACCTATCTCAACTAAAGTGCCTAACCAGAACCCATACCCTAACCCTACCCATCTCAACTAAAGTGCCTAACCCAAACCCTTACCCTAACTCTACCCATCTCAACTAAAGTGCCTAACCCAAACCCTTACCCTAACTCTACCCATCTCAACTAAAGTGCCTAACCCAAACCCTTACCCTAAACCTACCCATCTCAACTAAAGTGCCTAACCGAACCCTAACCCTAACCGTATCCATTTCAACTAAAGTGCCTAACCATAACCCATACCCTAACCCTACCCATCTCAACTAAAGTGCCTAACCCAAACCCTTACCCTAACTCTACCCATCTCAACTAAAGTGCCTAACCCAAACCCTTACCCTAACTCTACCTATCTAAACTAAAGTGCCTAACCAGAACCCATACCCTAACCCTACCCATCTCAACTAAAGTGCCTAAACAGAACCCATACCCTAACCCTACTCATCTCAACTAAAATGCCTAACTAGAACCCATACCATAACCCTACCCATCTCAACTAAAGTGCCTAACTAGAACCAATGCCCTAACTCTACCCATCTCAACTAAAGTGCCTAACCAGAACCCTACCCATCTCAACTAAAGTGCCTAACCCAAACCGTTACCCTAACTCTACCTATCTCAACTAAAGTGCCTAACCCAAACCCAAACCCTTACCCTAACTCTACCCATCTCAACTAAAGTGCCTAACCAGAACCCATACCTCAACCCTACCCATCTCAACTAAAATGCCTAACTAGAACCAATGCCCTAACTCTACCCATCTCAACTAAAGTGCCTAACCAGAACCCATACCATAACCCTACCCATCTCAGCTAAAGTGCCTAACCCAAACCCTTACCCTAACTCTACCTATCTCAACTAAAGTGCCTAACCAGAACCCATACCCTAACCCTACCCATCTCAACTAAAGTGCCTAACCATAACCCATACCCTAACCCTACCCATCTCAACTAAAGTGCCTAACCCAAACCCTTACCCTAACTCTACCCATCTCAACTAAAGTGCCTAACCCAAACCCTTACCCTAACTCTACCTATCTCAACTAAAGTGCCTAACCAGAACCCATACCCTAACCCTACCCATCTCAACTAAAGTGCCTAACCCAAACCCTTACCCTAACTCTACCCATCTCAACTAAAGTGCCTAACCCAAACCCTTACCCTAACTCTACCCATCTCAACTAAAGTGCCTAACCCAAACCCTTACCCTAAACCTACCCATCTCAACTAAAGTGCCTAACCGGAACCCTTACCCTAATCGTATCCATTTCAACTAAAGTGCCTAACCATAACCCATACCCTAACCCTACCCATCTCAACTAAAGTGCCTAACCCAAACCCTTACCCTAACTCTACCCATCTCAACTAAAGTGCCTAACCCAAACCCTTACCCTAACTCTACCCATCTCAACTAAAGTGCCTAACCCAAACCCTTACCCTAACTCTACCCATCTCAACTAAAGTGCCTAACCCAAACCCTTACCCTAAACCTACCCATCTCAACTAAAGTGCCTAACCGAACCCTAACCCTAACCGTATCCATTTCAACTAAAGTGCCTAACCATAACCCATACCCTAACCCTACCCATCTCAACTAAAGTGCCTAACCCAAACCCTTACCCTAACTCTACCCATCTCAACTAAAGTGCCTAACCCAAACCCTTACCCTAACTCTACCTATCTCAACTAAAGTGCCTAACCAGAACCCATACCCTAACCCTACCCATCTCAACTAAAGTGCCTAACCCAAACCCTTACCCTAACTCTACCCATCTCAACTAAAGTGCCTAACCCAAACCCTTACCCTAACTCTACCCATCTCAACTAAAGTGCCTAACCCAAACCCTTACCCTAAACCTACCCATCTCAACTAAAGTGCCTAACCGGAACCCTAACCCTAACCGTATCCATTTCAACTAAAGTGCCTAACCATAACCCATACCCTAACCCTACCCATCTCAACTAAAGTGCCTAACCCAAACCCTTACCCTAACTCTACCCATCTCAACTAAAGTGCCTAACCCAAACCCTTACCCTAACTCTACCTATCTAAACTAAAGTGCCTAACCAGAACCCATACCCTAACCCTACCCATCTCAACTAAAGTGCCTAACCCAAACCCTTACCCTAACTCTACCCATCTAAACTAAAGTGCCTAACCAGAACCCATACCCTAACCCTACCCATCTCAACTAAAGTGCCTAACCCAAACCCTTACCCTAATTCTACCCATCTAAACTAAAGTGCCTAACCAGAACCCATACCCTAACCCTACCGATCTCAACTAATGTGCCTAACCCAAACCCTTACCCTAACTCTACCCATCTCAACTAAAGTGCCTAACCCAAACCCTTACCCTAACTCTACCCATCTAAACTAAAGTGCCTAACCAGAACCCATACCCTAACCCTACCCATCTCAACTAATGTGCCTAACCCAAACCCTTACCCTAACTCTACCCATCTCAACTAAAGTGCCTAACCCAAACCCTTACCCTAACTCTACCCATCTCAACTAAAGTGCCTAACCCAAACCCTTACCCTAAACCTACCCATCTCAACTAAAGTGCCTAACCGGAACCCTAACCCTAACCGTATCCATTTAAACTAAAGTGCCTAACCATAACCCATACCTAACCCTACCCATCTCAACTAAAGTGCCTAACCCAAACCCTTACCCTAACTCTACCTATCTCAACTAAAGTGCCTAACCAGAACCCATACCCTAACCCTACCCATCTCAACTAAAGTGCCTAACCCAAACCCTTACCCTAACTCTACCCATCTCAACTAAAGTGCCTAACCCAAACCCTTACCCTAACTCTACCCATCTCAACTAAAGTGCCTAACCCAAACCCTTACCCTAAACCTACCCATCTCAACTAAAGTGCCTAACCGAACCCTAACCCTAACCGTATCCATTTCAACTAAAGTGCCTAACCATAACCCATACCCTAACCCTACCCATCTCAACTAAAGTGCCTAACCCAAACCCTTACCCTAACTCTACCCATCTCAACTAAAGTGCCTAACCCAAACCCTTACCCTAAGTCTACCTATCTCAACTAAAGTGCCTAACCAGAACCCATACCCTAACCCTACCCATCTCAACTAAAGTGCCTAACCCAAACCCTTACCCTAACTCTACCCATCTAAACTAAAGTGCCTAACCAGAACCCATACCCTAACCCTACCCATCTCAACTAAAGTGCCTAACCCAAACCCACCCTAATTCTACCCATCTAAACTAAAGTGCCTAACCAGAACCCATACCCTAACCCTACCCATCTCAACTAATGTGCCTAACCCAAACCCTTACCCTAACTCTACCCATCTCAACTAAAGTGCCTAACCCAAACCCTTACCCTAACTCTACCCATCTAAACTAAAGTGCCTAACCAGAACCCATACCTAACCCTACCCATCTCAACTAATGTGCCTAACCCAAACCCTTACCCTAACTCTACCCATCTCAACTAAAGTGCCTAACCCAAACCCTTACCCTAACTCTACCCATCTCAACTAAAGTGCCTAACCCAAACCCTTACCCTAAACCTACCCATCTCAACTAAAGTGCCTAACCGGAACCCTAACCCTAACCGTATCCATTTAAACTAAAGTGCCTAACCATAACCCATACCCTAACCCTACCCATCTCAACTAAAGTGCCTAACCCAAACCCTTACCCTAACTCTACCCATCTCAACTAAAGTGCCTAACCCAAACCCTTACCCTAACTCTACCCATCTAAACTAAAGTGCCTAATCAGAACCCATACCCTAACCCTACCCATCTCAACTAAAGTGCCTAACCCAAACCCTTACCCTAACTCTACCCATCTAAACTAAAGTGCCTAACCAGAACACATACCCTAACCCTACCCATCTCAACTAAAGTGCCCAACCCAAACCCTTACCCTAACTCTACCCATTTCAACTAAAGTGCCTAACTCAAACCCTTACCCTAAACCTACACATCTCAACTAAAGTGCCTAACCGTAATCCTTACCCTAACCGTATCCATCTCAACTAAAGTGCCTAACCAGAACCCATACCCTAACTCTACCCATCTCAACTAAAGTGCCTAACCCAAACCCTTACCCTAACTCTACCCATCTCAACTAAAGTGCCTAACCCAAACCCTTACCCTAAACCTACCCATCTCAACTAAAGTGCCAAACCGGAACCCTAACCCTAATCGTATCCATCTCAACTAAAGTGCCTAACCCAAACCCTTACCCTAACTCTACCCATCTCAACTAAAGTGCCTAACCCAAACCCTTACCCTAACTCTACCCATCTCAACTAAAGTGCCTAACCGGAACCCTTACCCTAATCGTATCCATCTCAACTAAAGTGCCTAACCAGAATTCTTACCCTAACCGTATCCATTTCAACTAAAGTGCCTAACCATAACCCATACCCTAACCCTACCCATCTCAACTAAAGTGCCTAACCCAAACCCTTACCCTAACTCCACCCATCTCAACTAAAGTGCCTAACCCAAACCCTTACCCTAACTCTACCCATCTCAACTAAAGTGCCTAACCAGAACCCATACCCTAACCCTACCCATCTCAACTAAAGTGCTTAACCCAAACCCTTACCCTAACTCTACCCATCTCAACTAAAGTGCCTAACCCAAACCCTTACCCTAACTCTACCCATCTCAACTAAAGTGCCTAACCCAAACCCTTACCCTAACTCTACCCATTTCAACTAAAGTGCCTAACCAGAACCCATGCCCTAACCATATCCATCTCAACTAAAGTGCCTAACCGGAACCCTTACCCTAACCGTATCCATCTCAACTAAAGTGCTTAACCGGAACCCTTACCCTAACCGTATCCATCTCAACTAAAGTGCCTAACCAGAACCCATGCACTCACCCTACCCATCTCAACTAAAGTGCATAACCAGAACCAGAACCAGAACCCATATCCTAACCCTACTCATCTCAACTAAAGTTCCTAACCAGAACCCATTCCCTAAACCTACCCCTCTCAACACATGCACGCACGCACGCACGCACGCACACACACACACACACACACATGTTTCCTTTGTGGGGACTCTCCATGGCCATAATGATTTTTATACAAACTGTATTTTCTACCCCCTAACTCTACGCATCACAGTAAACTTTTTGCATAATGTTTATTAATAAAAAAATGCCACTCCTGTCATTGCCTTTCAGATCATGTTTTCTAATCTTTTTGTGGAAAGTGTAACGGCAGCTACTTACAATAATTATGGCGCAAACTGGCCCATAAAAGCTCCAGATGAAGCCATCTTCAATGTTGAGCCAACAGCTAAAGATAAAGAAAACATCTTAATATCATAACAAAAAAAGAAAAAGACATTCTGATTAGACATCAGTTATGTCTAAAACTCACTAGCCCTCAGTGCCATATCCACTTGCATGCACTGTGGCTGAAATTGCAACAATAACAGCAGGAACTCCATAACCAGCGGCAATTATATAGATGGGTCTCAGTGTTGTGTTAAAGACCAGCACCACCATGCGGAAGAGCTGCACTCCTTCCAGACACATCCAGCAGAACGAAGCCAGGAAGAAATAGTGCAGCACACCCGCAACAACTGCACAGCCCACCTAACCACAGCACAAGGACAGGAAATGAGCAGGATGTTAGTATCACTTCAGACCTAGACAAACATACCGAAAACTATGAACTCATGTGAAGCCACAGTTTACCTTATTCTCTGTGCGGGTGATGCCCACGAGGAACACAAAGTAGGCGATGAAGAGGCTGATGCAGAGGTGCAGGTGGATGGTGTTGCGTGTGCTCTGGATCGATCGCACCAACTTAAATGTGACAATGCAGATGAGAAGGCAGACCAGAGACAGTGGCAATCCCACCCATGTGATCAGACTCAGCTCGTATACATCCTGGTTAAGAAAGTAATAAAAAAATTATTAATACGTGATCTATGGAAGCTATAGAAGCTTGTTTCCTCCACTGAATAAAAAATGAATAAATAAAAAAGGTAATTTAAACTTATTTAGACACTTTTTCAAAACTCTTTACCCAGTGAGCATACAACAGAATAGTTAAGGGTACAAACCCCAATGTCATAGAGAGCCATCAGCACGGCGAAGCTGCTTAGGTGGTTACAGGAGCAGACAGTCTGGGCATCATTGGAGATCACTGTAGTGCAGCCTTCTTTTGACCACGCTCCCCCTTCCAGTTCAGGATCCCAAAACACACATGTATGATTCTCAGTTGTGTTCTGGAGGGAAATACATTTCGAAATATGCAATTAACAATACATCACATTAGTGTAACACATTGTATGTGGTACATTGAGAGCAAACCGTTTCATACCTGCAAGTGAGAAAACGTGAGAGTTACTGGTTTCTTTAGATTGGCAGTCTTTGTGTTACTAACAGTGGCAGTTACTACGTTTGAATTGAGCTTGAAAGTCTGCTTTTTTTCTGTCTCTATATTGTCAAAATAGCGGTTGAGTGATTCTGCCAGACCTTCGTAGCTGAGGAGAGCTGCAATTGTAAAGCCTGGTCGATGCACAAAGACAGTAAAAATAGCTTTATACTGCATGAAAAAATTATGGTCATTTTACTGTATATACATTATTGTGCAAAGGTTTTAGGCACGTCTGACTTGTCTGACTACTAATCTCTACTAATCTCACTGGATTATTACAATTAATGGCAAAATGAATGTTTGAAAATGTAAACTCATATTTCCTACTGACACACTACAGCAAAATATATAAATAACTGGCTTAAAACCGTTTTTTGGAGGGTGAAAATCTAACATGCCTAAGACTTTTGCACATATTGTTTTACTTTAATCTGTAAATGTGATTAAGAATATTTACCGAGGTATGTATTTCCTGTTGCTGTGTCCCAGTGGGATGCAAACCGAGTGCTGCTGGTGGATATATTGAAATCACCCTCAGGTGGAGAACTGCCCCTCTTTATAAACAGCTCCACCTCTGTAGGGCAAAACCCACATTATTAATATAAGAAAAGACTAAGTGAAGCAGTTGTTTGGTAATGAAGTATAATATTTCAGTGTAGAGTAGATCTATTTCTTACCAGTTTTAATGGATGATCTCTTAGTCTGGCTTTCTGACAGCAGAGGTCCTATCAGTTTTAGCATGTTTTCCACAATATTAAACATTGCTGACACTTTATCGTTATCACCTTGGAATCCACCTTGAAGCAGAGCATCTAAAGCTCTCAAAAGTGCCTATATGGGGTGGGTAAAATGGGAGGGATTTGCATCAAGATGGCTGTTTTAACCAGAGATAGCTTGTTTAATGTATGCAAGGCTCTTTAACACATGATTTAGCATACCCTTGTGAAAAAGTACTACACTTTAGCAAACATTTAAAAAGTATACTTACTCCAGAAATAACTTTTTTCAGACACCTAATTGCATGTTAATTATAATGAAATAAAAAATGTATTAAGCTAAAATTTAGAGTGTTTTTTTTAAAGCACTTAAGTAAGACTTAAGTCCATCTGTAACACTTTATTTTAGGGTTTAATTCTCACTATTATTCTTATTAGCATACATAGGATTTTGGCTGTTTATTAGTACTTATAAAGCACATATTAATGCCTTATTATGCACAACCATATTCTACTTCTCTAAATCCTTCCCAAAACTTAAACGCTACAAAAACTACCTTACTTTCTATTATTAAGCAGTAAAATACGAGTTTATTGAGGCAAAAGTTATAGATAATAGTGATTTTGTGTTCCCCATACTAAAGTGTTACCGGTTCATCTGTGCGCAATTTCAATCTGTTCGCAATTTTGTTGTCTTTGAAGTATGGTTAAAATAAACTGACAAGCATTTGTGGAAAACTCAAATATAATTTATATAATTTCTATTGAAACTTGTATGTCTTATATTTATGTCATATATTTGTAATTATACATTTGTAAAGATTTAGTACATTTAAAATATTTTAACTTTAAATGTAATATTGAATAACACACTATAGTTAAAATACTCAAATACTTTGCATGTGCACATTACAGTAAGTGTAATTTTTAAAGCGTGACAAATGATTATTAAAACATTTACTTTTACTAAATGTAAATGATTTGATGTACTTTAAAGTAGGGATGTCCCGATCAGGTTTTGCCCTAGAGTCCGAGTCCGAGTCATTTGATTTTGAGTATCTGCCGATACCGAGTCCCGATCCGATACTTCTATAATACGTAACAAAAGAATAAAGATCCAGGATGTTCATTATTTTTTATTCTTATTTATTTATTTATTTATTTTATTTAACAAACAGAGCACTTCTGTGAGGTAGCTTGAACAATCAAGTAATAAATACATTTTTCACTTTTGGACTTTAGTGCAACAGTAAATATCAGTAAATATCAGTACAGTAAAACAGTAAATATAAAAACAAATAGCACCTCAACTTAAAGAACCCGTCAGTTATGTAAACAAATAAAAAAAAACCTGATGTGCTCCATAAGCATAAGTAATCCCTCTAACTCTGTGCCACCGCATAACTATAGATGTGTTAAAAAAATAATGAGAATATATATACAGGTCCTTCTCAAAAAATTAGCATATTGTGATAAAGTTCATTATTTTCCATAATGTAATGATAAAAATTCAACTTTCATTATTTTAGATTCATTGCACACCAACTGAAATATTTCAGGTCTTTTATTGTTTTAATACTGATGATTTTGGCATACAGCTCATGAAAACCCAATATTCCTCAAAAATTTGCATATCATGAAAAGGTTCTCTAAACAAGCTATTAACCTAATCATCTGAATCAACTAATTAACTCTAAACACCTGTAAAAGATTCCTGAGGCTTTTAAAATCTCCCAGCCTGGTTCATTACTCAAAACCGCAATCATGGGTAAGACTGCCGACCTGACTGCTGTCCAGAAGGCCATCATTGACAACCTCAAGCAAGTGGGAAGTCTGTGGGAAGGAAAAAGTGTGGCAAAAAACGCTGCACAACGAGAAGAGTTGACCGGACCCTGAGGAAGATTGTGGAGAAGGACCGATTCCAGACCTTGGGGACCTGCGGAAGCAGTGGACTGAGTCTGGAGTAGAAACATCCAGAGCCACCGTGCACAGGCTTGTGCAGGAAATGGGCTACAGGTGCCGCATTCCCCAGGTCAAGCCACTTTTGAACCAGAAACAGTGGCAGAAGCGCCTGACCTGGGCTACAGAGAAGCAGCACTGGACTGTCGCTCAAATTTTGCATGTCCTTCGGAAATCAAGGTGCCAGAGTCTGGAGGAAGACTGGGGAGAAGGAAATGCCAAAATGCCTGAAGTCCAGTGTCAAGTACCCACAGTCAGTGATGGTCTGGGGTGCCATGTCAGCTGCTGGTGTTGGTCCACTGTGTTTTATCAAGGGCAGGGTCAATGCAGCTAGCTATCAGGAGATTTTGGAGCACTTCATGCTTCCATCTGCTGAAAAGCTTTATGGAGATGAAGACTTGTTTTTCAGCACGACCTGGCACCTGCTCACAGTGCTAAAACCACTGGTAAATGGTTTACTGACCATGGTATTAATGTGCTCAATTGGCCTGCCAACTCTCCTGACCTGAACCCCATAGAGAATCTGTGGGATATTGTGAAGAGAAAGTTGAGAGGCGCAAGACCCAACACTCTGGATGAGGGCGCTATCGAAGCATCCTGGGCCTCCATAACACCTCAGCAGTGCCACAGGCTGATTGCCTCCATGCCACGCCGCACTGAAGCAGTCATTTCTGCAAAAGGATTCCCGACCAAGTATTGAGTGCAGAACTGAACATAATAATTATTTGAAGGTTGACTTTTTTTGTATTAAAAACACTTTTCTTTTATTGGTCGGATAAAATATGCTAATTTTTTGAGAATTTTGGCTATTCATGAGCTGTATGCCAAAATCATCAGTATTAAAACAATAAAATACCTGAAATATTTCAGTTGGTGTGCAATGAATCTAAAATATATGAAAGTTTAATTTTTATCATTACATTATGGAAAATAATGAACTTTATCACAATAAGCTAAGGACCTGTATATATTAGGCTTGCTACAATAGTCGATGTTGCTGGTGTTACCGGCGAGCAGACTCAACACCGGTTACATCACTTGCACACTGTGGCACAGCCCCCCAACGTCGTTTAGAATTTTTTTTATAGTAATAAAATAATTTAGTTCAGTTAGAGACAACAGGCAGTAGTAGACTTAAAAAAGTAACGTGTCTGCTTATTGAAGCATGTTCAGAGCAACACAAACGCAGCAGGAGTCAGGAGAGCCAAAAGAGCCAAAAGAGCTGAAAGACCAGATGATCGCGGAAGATTTGGGTTCAAAGCGAAACGTAAAGGCGCCTAATTACGCAAGTTTGTCATTGTTCTGTATTGTTGTTGTATTTTTCATCAAGACAAACAGGCTAATAATCCAATTCAAACAACCCGCTCCCGAATTGGCGCTTATCCGAAACCGAAACTAAAATGTGTGCGGTCACACAGAGCGCGCTTTTACGGCTGCACTATCATCCATTCGCAACCTCACAGAGCGCGCATTTAAGGACGAACTGTCATTCACAGTGTGTGTGCACTGGCGCATTTTTAGTTTATGCATTTTATGAAAGCTTAACTTTCATATGAATTCAATGAAATCACCCGGTGTTGTCACACATTTAGTAACCGTCACATCCCTAATACATATATATCCGAGTCACGTCTGAAACCACGTGATCGGGCCCGATTTCCGACAACGTGATCGGATCTGGACATCCCTACTTTAAAGTAACAATTCAATTTTGTTTATTTAAATTACAAAGTGCACTTTAAAAAATGCAGTTAAAGGGTTAGTTCACCCAAAATTGAAAATTCTGTCATTAATTCTTCACCCTCATGTCGTTCCAAACACAAAACAAATTAGGATATTTGTGATTAAATTCTACCCCTTTCTGACCCCTCCTAGACAGCTTTTTAATTAACACATTCAAGGCCAAGAAAGGTAGTAAAGACATTGTTCAAATCATCCATGTGACCCCAGTGGTTAGTTGTAAGCAGTTTCTGTTGTAAACAATGTAGCGCTTTGGAATTCTACGGCAGCCGATTGTTCACATGAGAACCACGACACATGCGTGTGATGATAATGCATATTTACAATGTAAACTGCTCTGGAGACTGGCACAAGCTAGAACGAAATTGTTGAATAAAGTCATTATTTTGTTTACTTAAAAAGTATTCTCACCGATTTATAAAATTAAGGTTGAACTGGAGTCACATGGACTATTTTAACGATGTCTTTACTACCTTTCTGGACCTTGAAAGTGTTAATTAAATTGCTGTCTATGGAGAGGTCAGAGAGCTCTCGGATTTCATCAAAAATATCTTCACTTGTGTTCCGAAGATGAACAAAGCTCTTATGGGTTTGGAACGACATGAGGGTGAGTAATTAATAACATAATTTTCATTTTTGGGTGAACTAACTCTTTAAGAAACAGTCATGAAATTGGATTCACTGTAAATACACAAGTGACTTTTTATTTCATTAATATTATCTGCAAATACTTCATATAATATATATACTTTTAAGATTTGATGCATTCAATGCAATTAATCACAATTCTTTTTCACAAGGGTATATATAACTATTGTATAAGGTGTCACCTCCAGAAGTCTTTCTCCATCCTTTTGTGTAAAACGCTCCTTCCTGATAGACTCACTCTCAGTCAGTACCAAACAGCTGTTGGTCATCAAAGAGACAAGTTTTGTTAGCTCTGGAAATGCCTACACAGACAACACAGAGAAAAAGAGAGATCAGTGTTCTAGTTGATTGCAAAGGACTGTAGTATTCTGTTTCGGTAATCTATGCAGTACCTGGGATGCTTTGCTCTCACTTATAAATGTGTTACACTTAAGCTCTGAAAAAAATTTAAATAAAAATTAAGTAGTGTCACAGAAGAAAAAGTGCAGCTTGTGATCATCAGCACAGATTTAGTGTTTGCACAACAACAAAAAAAGTAAAACATATTTAATATCACTGAATCAATCCAAAATACAACAACAAAACTATGGGTTAAATCATGTAGAAATAGCTATTTAAGGTAACAGTTCCAGGTTACCACTTTTTACAATGTAAATTTTACTGTCAAACTAACTGCCAGTTAGTTTGCCTATTTTGCTCAGACTGATAGTCCGTGAATTAATAGTGCAAACACAGGCAACTGTTGTGTTCTATGAATTATCGGAAAGCATTACATTTAAGATATATTTAAGAACCAGGATCAGATGTTAACAGAGAACACTAACCTGTGCATTTCATATGTTTGTGACCATAGTTGGTCAGCCCTGACCTGCACACACATTCATGGCCGTCTTTGCTGTTCTTGCAGATTCCTCCTTCTCCACAGATAGATTTATCAAAGTCACATACACCTTCAGGAACACAAGAACAACATGTCAGAGAAGGATCTTACATTTCACAAATATCAAAACTATATCATTTCTGAATATAATTTCAATATCAAAACTTGGAGTTTACAGTTTTAAAGCACCTACTCTTGCAGGCTTTATCTTCATGTTCATCAGTGAATTTAGTTTCTCCTGACTCCAGACTAAAGCCCGGATCACAGATGCAGTAAAAATGGCCGAGGGTGTTATGACATGTTGCATTTATTCCACAAACACTGGAATCGGTGCATTCATCTCTGTCTGTAATTTAGGGGCAGACAATAAACAAAAACATGAAAACTCTCACATTAGACCAAAAGCAACTACTAGATGGCCACAAAATGTCTAGCTTTAATAGTTTATTACCAATACAATAAACTTCCTGTCCTGCAGTAAATGTCTCTTTCCCATCGCTGGAAATGTAGCCAATATTACATGTGCAGGAATAACCTCCTTCAGAATTGACACATTCTGCATTAGAACCACAAGCAGCGCGTCCATTCACACATTCATTGATGTCTGAAATGAGATGAACAGAGATTCAGATGTTGTTTCTGCTGCACAGAGGTCATATGAGATGCATCGTATCAAACTCTCTTTACCTTGGCATTCAGTTTCATCACTTTGTGTGAAATTGTGAGTTTTTGCCTGAAACCCTTCTTGACATCGACAGGAGTAGCTGCCAACAGTGTTGGAGCATATTGCATTTTTTCCACAAATGGATCGTGACTGCTCACACTCATCGTCATCTATAGCAATAACAGAAAACGTATGAATAACCACAGCACTTTTCTTTTTATTTTTGTTTTCAATTCATAAGAGTGTAGATTCATAAATGTGTCCCATCTGCCATATAATTTAAAGCTATTTCTTAATTTCCTGCTATTTAAAAGACAATTCAACTATATCAACAAAACTTGATTATCATTTTTTTTTTTTTGTGGGGCCAGTGTAAATGTACTGTCACATGCCTGTCCTGTCTTGTGTGCACATGTGGGTTTTGTTATTATGGCCATGTGCTCCTGTCATTGTTGGATCCCTCCCCCCTTGTTATCTCATTATTGGTTTAATTTGCCCCACCTGTGTTCCCTCATTCCCAGTTTGATTTCTCCCCTTTATATACTGCTTCTGTTTGTCAGTCCTTGTTGGATCGTTGTATTGTCTACGTCTCCCGGTTCCCTGTGATCTCTGTTGGTTTGTTTGAGTTTATGTATTCTGATTATGTGTTTTTCCCCCTCGTGGGTTTTTGTTTTGAGTTTATGTTTTATTTTGTAAATAAATACTTTAATCTGCACTTGAGTCCTCGCACCCGTTTGTCCTTTGTGTGGAACGTGACATAACGATCCGACCAAGAGAGGACTCAGCAGGAGGTTTTTTTTTGTTTTTTGTTTTTTGTTTTCCCCAGTGACCAATGGAGCTTAGCAGACACGTACAGGTGATGCGGCAGGTAAACTCTAAATACATCCATCAGCAGGGGGCGGATGTAAAGTAGTTTGCCTGCCAATTCCTCAGAGAGGTGCATCACCTGTACCTAAATGAGGCAGAGAAGGACATGCCTGGACATGCCTCTCAGTCCCACTGAGATCGACAGGATTTGGGAGTTTGTGGACCGGCTGGACTCCCTTCCTTCTAGGACCACGATCCGGAGAGCTCCGTGGGTCCGTGTTCCGGTGGTGCCTATTCCGGTGGATCCTGTTCTGGTGGACCCTGTTCCCGTGGTCCTTGAGCGGAGGAGGAGAAGGAAGGCACGCTCCGTGACGGTTCCGGTGGTCAGTGTTCAAGTGGTCCCTGTGCCGGTGGTCCCTATTCCGGTGGTCCCTGTGCCGGTGGAACATGTAACGGTGGTCCCAATGCCAGTGGTCCTAGTGCCGGTGGTCCTAGTGCCGGTGGATCGTGTTCCGGTGGATCATGTGCCGGTGGTCCCTGTGCCGGTCGATCGTGTACCGGTGGTCCCAGTGCCGGTGGACTCTGTGCCGGATGTGGCGCCCTGCTCTGCCCGCGCCGCCCCTGCGCCCTGCTCTGCCCGCGCCGCCCCGGAGCCCTGCTCTGCCCGCGCCGCCCCGGAGCCCTGCTCTGCCCGTGCCACCTCTGCGCCCTGCTTTGCCCGCGCTCGAGCCCTGCTCTGCCCGCACCGCCTGAACTCTGCTGGCCGACCCGGCCTCCTGAACTTTTTGTTTTTCCCATCCCTCCCTTGTTTTCCCCTTCCTGGTCTGTCCCGCCCGCCCCGCCCTGGTCTGTCCCCTGTCCCGCTGGTCTGCCCCCCCCCCGCCCCTGGTCTGTCCCGCCCTGGTCTGCCCCCCGTCCCGCCCCTGGTCTGTCCCTCCCTTTCCTCCCTGGTCTGTCCCTCCCGTCCCTAGTGGAGCGTCTGGTAGCTGCTCCTTAAGGAAGGGGTAATGTCACATGCCTGTCCTGTCTTGTGTGCACATGTGGGTTTTGTTATTGTGGCCATGTGCTCCTGTCATTGTTGGATCCCTCCCCCCTTGTTATCTCATTATTGGTTTCATTTGCCCCACCTGTGCTCCTCATTCCCAGTTTGATTTCTCCCCTTTATATACACCTTGTATTTGTCAGTCCTTGTCGGATCGTTGTATTGTCTACGTCTCCTGGTTCCCTGTGATCTCTGTTGGTTTGTTTGAGTTTATGTCCCCCCCCTTTATTTTGTGTTTGTTTTATTTTAGTAATAAATCTTCATTATTCTGCACTTGAGTCCTCGCACCAGTTTGTCTTTTGTGTTGACGTGATATGTACATATACAATCCAAGTAAAATCCTTTTATAGCCTTGATATTGTTTAAAGCACTTGAAAAAAGAGAAATAGCTTTTTTTTATTCATACCCACACACTTTCCCCTAAAAATTTTTCTCCCAACTCCACAGTCCATCAGAATGTTCTCTGTCAGTGCCAATATAAGACCTATAAACACACATAAAAAGTGTCTGTTACTGCATGTTTAGTGTCTTTGGTGTATAGCTTAATTCACATATAGAGGGTCCAAAGGTCTGAGAGCACATTGAATATATATACGGTATTATATAAACCTGCAAATAAACAGAACAAAATAAAACAATAAGACATTCTGATATTCATGTTGATTTTTAATTCAACTTTTTACATTTCAAAGTAGTTATCTATATGAAAACGTTTGCATTTATCAGAAAATAAGCATTTTCAGCAGTGGTCTCAGAATATTATATTTATTGCCCAGAATTGCTGTTATTCACTGCATGGGACAAAAAAAAAAAAAAAGAAAAAACAGTCTGAGCTGCACAAAATTGGAAGAAGTATCAAAGAAAAAGTTAAATTCATCTAATTATATTTCAACTTATTTTTCATGACAGTTGCATTGAGATGGTGGTCATTCAGGAAGTATGAGTGCTCTGGGCGGGGCGCTGTGCAGAACTGTAACCAACAGATTTAACGTACAAAAACGGACACACTGTCACATGCTCTGACCACAGTTTTATGATTTTGTTCTTATTCTTTTCAGCCTTACAGTAAGGTTTATGTAACAGCCCCCCCCCCCTGGTTTGATGTCACCGTCCCATCATCCTGGCCTCTCAGCTGTGCCGACACATGAAAACACCTTGGATTTCCTGTCCTGATTTGCTTTCCGCCAATATTTTTCCATTGTCAAAATCCAAAGACATGCAACTCCAAGCTTTAAAGGGATAGTTCACCCAAACATGACTATTCTTTTCAGTGGAACACAAAGAAGACATTTTGAGAAATGTCTCAAGGAAGTAATTTGTCATCAAAATGGTTTGGTTACCAATATTCTTCTTAATATCTTTATTTGTGTTCCACAGATGAAACAAAGTTAAGCAGGTTAAAACATTCTGAGAAGAAAATGTCCTATTTAGAACCTTTAATGATTCTGTCAGATGCTTCATAGAACCTTAGGTTCCCATCACGGTATCATTTTATGGATTTAATTTTAATGAAATAAATACAAACTTTATCAATTGAAAAATTTAAATACCATGTTAAACAGGAAAGTATATTGTTGCACACATTTAAGACATTTCTATGGAAGCTTGTTTCTGCCACAGAATAAAAAAATAATTATATAAAGTCACAAAACTGCGTGTTATAAAGGCGGACTGAAGTATTTTTTACTCTGCTTAAGCACATAAGTACTTTATCAGAGTGTTTTTCTTTGGAAAACTTTTACTTCACAACAGTCCAAAGCATACTATTGTACTTTTTACTGCACTATTCTCCGTATTGAATATTATTTAATGCTTAATTACATAAAAAATTTAGAAAAAATGTAGTACTGTTTACTTTTACTTAAGTAAAAGTAATTCAAAGTTTTATTTGAGTACAAGTAAGAAAGTACTAAATTTGTAATGTTACTTTGTATGTATTAAAGGTAAAACAACAACAACAACAACAACTTTTATTTAGGAAATGTAATGCAGTAAAAAGTATGACATTATCCTTTGGAATGTAATGAAGTAAAATTCTGACTTTATATAACACAATTGTGACTTTATATCCCACAATTCTGACTATATATAACACAATAGTGACTTTATATAACACAATTGTGACTTTATATCCCACAATTCTGACTATATATAACACAATAGTGACTTTATATAACACAATTGTGACTTTATATCCCACAATTCTGACTATATATAACACAATAGTGACTTTATATAACACAATTGTGACTTTATATGCCACAATTCTGACTATATATAACACAATAGTGACTTTATATAACACAATTGTGACTTTATATCCCACAATTCTGACTATATATAACACAATAGTGACTTTATATAACACAATTGTGACTTTATATCCCACAATTCTGACTATATATAACACAATAGTGACTTTATATAACACAATTGTGACTTTATATCCACAATTCTGACTATATATAACACAATAGTGACTTTATATAACACAATTGTGACTTTATATCACACAATTGTGACTTTATATCACACAATTCTGACTTTATATCACACAATTCTGACTTTATATCACACAATTGTGACTATATATAACACAATAGTGACTTTATATATCGCAATTCTGACTTTATATCACACAATTCTGACTTTATATAACACAATTGTGACTTTATATCACACAATTCTGACTTTATATCACACAATTCTGACTTTATATCACACAATTCTGACTTTATATCACACAATTCTGACTTTATATCACACAATTCTGACTATATATAACACAATAGTGACTTTATATATCGCAATTCTGACTTTATATAACACAATTCTGACTTTATATAATACAATAGTGACTTTATATCTTGTCAATTCTGACAATTATCTTTTAATATTTTAAAATGTTTTATTCTTTGGTGGAAACAAGCTTCCATACAATTATCTTTTTATATAACCTTTTTAGCATAAATGGTTCTTTACAATTTTGTCAATAACCATATTCTATATTGAACCCAGTTTAACCTTCTTTCTAAGTGTAAAGGTGACTAAATAATGACATCATTTTTATATTTAGCTAAACTAGCCCTTTAACTTTGAGCTAAACAACACCCAGTTTCACTCATCATTGTCCCACAACATCCCATACTGCACTCACAAAGTATATTGTGATTTTACTATTTCAGCATCATAAGGACAGTGTTGGCATATATAGCTGTCCTTGTTTCACAATAATCTCTTGCTCAAAATCATGTACTAATAACCAGATCTGATACTTCTTTCATTTCACTTCACTTCACTTCATGTTTTCCAAACACTTGAATATCTTAAGACTATGAGAACAGGAGCAGAATCCTCTGTTTCTTCTCTATTCATCACTCACATTCAGCTGGTGCTTTCCAGATAACTAGAGCTCATGGGCCATGATTTACACAAAATCTACCCCATTGTGACATCAGATTTTCCTATCTGTGGCAGTTTCCTCTCATGGCCATTTGGTGTTTCTCTATTTTTAAAACAGCAGAAATTACGCAGTTGTTGTCAGGGCAACGTTTGAGTAGGCAAAACCACACAGTGGCTGCATAGAAACATCTGTCTCTACATTCATCAGTGGAAACTTCAGTCCTAAGAAGATCTGAAGCGTGACTCACCCAGACTCAGCAGATACGTGTTCCTCATGGTCAAAGAGTGAAATAGACTTGCAAATTGAAAAATATATAACGTAATCAGCTTATGCTTTGATCCTGATGAAAATTCTTGAGACTCTTCAAAAGTCGTTCTTTTGTTCTTCAGGCGCCTCTCCAACTGTCTTCTGTTTCCATGCAAGGCTAGACTCACTTTTCTCTCACTTTCTAGAAAAAAACATAAGTTGTGAGGCTAGTTGAAATCCTCCTTTTCTCAGTCTTGCTAGGTCTTGTGTCTTTCTCGCCGACTCTAAATGCTGAAACAGCCTGAAGTGCCTGTAAGAGTTTTGCCAGTGCAGTCCAGCCCCCTGCTCTCGCTGACACTGAGAGGGAGGGAGGCGGGGAAATAGTTGGCAGATAATGTAACAATAAAATGAAAATATGCTTCATGGTGTCAGTATAGTACAGTTCTTTAATGTTAATCTGTTCTCAAAATCTTTTCTATTTCATAAGGAAGCCATAGAAAACAAGGTTCAATGGGATTCTATACAGAACCTTAGGGTTCTTGACTGAATTTTAAAGAACACTCTATGGCAAAATGGTTCCATATTAGGAGAAATGTCTTAAATTCTTGCATAATACTTATGTTTAATTGGTTTATTTCTATTTTTTTCTAGTGATGAAGTATGTTTATAAGCTGCTTAACCTTTATTCAATTTAATCTAAATAAAAATGAATGCCATAATGTGAACTCCTAAAAGGCACCTGGTAGAAACATTTAAGGCTTTATATAGAATAATTTCTTCTGATATATGTTCATTAATGCTTGAAACATTTATTATTACTTTGTTACAGTGCAATTATACATTTAAGTACTAAGTAAAATTAATAATTAACATTTACTTACTATGGGGTTAGGACAGTAAGTTACAACAAAGACACTGTAAAATAAAATGTTACCATTTATTTATTTATAAATAAACCATATGCTGGTTAAACGTGATGATGCATGTACTGTATGCATTTGTACGTGTTACTTCCTGTTTTTGGGTTGCTATGAAGGTGTCAGAAAAATAATATTCTTTGAGAGCTTTCTGCTTTCAGTGTTGATGTATCATCACCCATGCAGTTTCTAATGCATAAATGTTTTTGGTATTGTTTTGGGTTAACAATAGGCTACTTGTATGTTCCTCCCTAAAAATGCGTTAGCCGAAATAGCCTTTGGCCTGTATTCATACCAGAGGTTCCTATGGGAATGTTTGTGTGACAGATTTAAAGTCACATTGCGCTGACATTGTCCAAAGTTACATACAATGTCTTTTAGCTGTGTTCCTTTGGGTTAGATTAATGAATTGGACACGTCAACAAGTAATGTCCCAGACCCTCAACAATGAGTCCCATTTGTGTTGCTGTGACCTGGTGATTGATTCTTTGATATCGCAGCTTTACAGACACTGTGGAAAAGAAATGGCTTCTTTTTTTTGCATCATAGTTATATGATGACAGTTTCAACCTACACAACATCTTAGTCTGTTTCAAAAGGAGAAAGATAATGGTAAGATACCTCATTATGATACTTCAGTTGTTAGGCAGCATTGCATATATTTCTCAAGACGACAATCCCATATAACACATTGCGATTATATATGTATTATAGGATTGATAAACAAACACCCTGGTGGTCTCCAGCTCCATCTGCTCCGCCATATCGATCTTTTCTTCAGCTGGTCCAAACAAAAGTCCCTTAAACGGAAGTCATTTTACTAGGCGGCCATCTTTGAAACACCTCTCGGGCAGCTATTTCTGTCATGGAAGTGCAGCTCCTATCTCTTTCAATGGGGAAACATTAAACTCTCTAAAGCTCTTCACCAAGCTTACGATTAAATGTCATATTTGAAATCACCAATGAAATCTGAAATCTGTTGTATCATACACAACTTTTATTTTGCTATCGTCATTTCCTGCCTTTCCTTCTGTTTTAGCCCATTGTCATGGTTTCTCATTGTCTTATTGATTGCAAACACCTATTCCCAACCATATGCCCTCAGTTTTATTAGTTTATTGTCTGGTGCTGTTTATGTATGTTGCACACTGTTGCATTGCTACTTAATGTTGGATTTTACTTTTGGTAAATAAAGTTATGCTGCTATTTTAGATCAACTTCAGCTCGCCTCATCTTCATCCTCAAACAGCCGTGACAAGGTGTCAAACATTCCAATCTGTCAGTGCTTCCATTTGATTGATGAATAGATCACAAAGCATGCTTTTTAAAAATATTTTTGATACATTCTCACATGGCACACAGGCTCTACAGCACATTAGCTACTTTTACACTACTGATTATGTTTCCAGGTTGTGGTTACCCAGAAGTCACACCTTTTCCGCCCATATAAGTGTCAAATGGATCATGTTAGGTTAAACACATTAAATATTCAACAAAACAATTTACAAATGAGTCTACAGTATTTTACTCTTGAGCACCCCAGCTAACAGTACTTTGGCTAACATTCTTGCAAGGTTTTCTCAAAGTTATGAACAAACATTATAACAGTTACATTAATAGAATGTTATCTGGTCTTTAATAATGTTCTAAAAACATTTAATAATTTTTCATGTAACTTTTTCTGAAATATTTTAGTTGTTACATTTTTTTTTCTTATTTCAGAACGTTCAGAGAGCATTTGAAAGTATCCCATAATGTTTGGAAAATTATAAAATGGAATCTTCCATCCCTCAAGTCATCCTAGGTGTATATAACATTCTTCTTTCAGACGAATACAATTAGAGTTATATTAAAAAATGTCCTGGCTTAATCCAATTATAATGGAAGTGAATGGCAGCCCAACATTTGAAGCCCAAAAAAAGTGTATCTATCTGTGACAAGCAGTCGAGGCAGAGGGACCATGAGAATGGGGCAAGGCCGATGGCGTGAGTGATAACGAGTGTCAGCTGCACACCGCATTGGTCTCTTGTGTAAGCCAGTGTAAGAACAGCATTCAATGTGTCTTCACTTTGTTCATGCATGCAAAAATGTAGATAGGGTTCAATTCCATCAACAAAGCTCCTAATTTTTTTTCTAAATGGAAAAAACATAATTCATCCAACTGGCTAATTTCTGCTGCAAAAACTTGGAGAGCCTCACCAGGTGAGCATGTGCGTGCATTGTGTGGATAAGGAAACTCATTTGCCAAAGACATCTTTCATTTATCTTTCCATTGTTTTAGTCCCTCTTGGTGTTGCTAAGCAAATTTAGCTAATCTGGCGTTATCAAAAGCTGTGCTAGCCTCCACGGTCACCAGTGGAGAAAATCTTTTTTCTCATATCCCAAAAAGAAGGCTGTAAATTGTCTATTAAAGCGCTGCACTGCATGTGAACTACCAATCGCGTGCTGCCTTTAGCCCAGGGGACTCCAATGATTATGGGGACACTCAATTTCTGTCAATCTCATGTCAATCTTGAGTATTAATAAAAGAAAGATACACTGTACAGAGTCTTTCCGAATAAAACCGAGCAGCTGGAGGTGTATCGTGTAGGGCAGGCGGAGCTAAAGAATCAGGAGCACGCGCTATTGCGTTGAGAGCGTCTAAAAGCTGTGACGTCCTTAGATGTGGTATGTACTGTAAAGTATATATTTGCTTAGCGGCTTGTCATGCGCAAGTTTTAAAAAATGTGTGTGTGTTTACTCATGGTTTATGAGGACATGATTTGGTTTATGGACTATTGTATGCGACTTAACGTTAGCAGTAGCAAGCGGAACGGTTTTGCACGTCAAACTAGTGCATGTTTACATAGAAAAACAATGGAATAGAAGCCATTTGAATAAAGCGCACTTTGTGTGAACCTAGGTTTACAAAAACTGCAGTTTGATGAAGAGAAAAAAAAGTGATTCCCCCAACACCCTGTTCTCACTACTACTACCTTAATGTAAAGAGTCATTTCTTTTTACTTCCTATGATAAGCAAGCATACATCATAGAAAGTGCTGGGAATATTTAAGTTCTCATCTTGTTTTATTTCAGAACTTAATAAAACTCAATATGCCTCAAACTCACAAAACATTGATGAGTCAAACAAATGTGTGCTTCTTGTTTTACAGCAGTAGCTATACAAAACATCTGCTGTTAAATTAAGTGCTTCCAATGCACAAAGTGCAATTTCTTACTGTAACATAAATTTACACACTACTAATATACTTACAACTGTAAGGTTTTTGAAACTAGTATGATTTAACCCACTGGTAACAAAAAGTGCAATCTTACAACTGTAACGCTGCATCAACTCCTGAATGAAACTACAACAGTCCACTGTGAAAATGAAAACTATAACTGCGTAGCCTCTAACGGGCTAATCGCAATTACGTCACTTCATAACGTTTCCTTCCCATGGAAATATGGGGAAATGGCTGCTCTTGTGTGAAACACAATATTTTTCAACTTTCTGCTAAGATAAATGGGACTTTTTTGCAATGAAAATGCAGAGATTATGAAATCATGCAAGCCCCGCATATTTTGCGTGCAGAAATCGGCAATTTATGCGGCGAACGTGCACCGTTTTTGAGAAAATGCATCCCCCGCATAAATATGCAGACTTCGCGTGATTATGCATTAAATCAGGTGATCGTGATAACGCGCTTTTTCTGGAGGACTCCAACACACGACCGTGAACCTTTATCGTTGGGATCGCTACATTTAGCATTAGACGATCTACAAATCGGGCATCAAACTGGTCCTTGTTAATAAAACAATCGTCGCCGAAATGCAGGGAACAAACTTTGTACATTGCTGTTCTGGAAAAACAAACTCCATCCACTGTCCCATTAACGGGTTCTTTGGGAAGCTGTACAGGTTCTTTGGGTTGTCTTGTCTTGCCCTGACCAAAAACACACTTCTTTGGGGACATTGTTGATTTTGTGAAATCCTTTGATCTGTGCAGCGCAGTCGACGACTTCCCTAAAACCAAGCAAAGGCGTTTATGGGCATGCATTTGCTCTCTAGCTCTGGTCGCGCGTGCGCGGCCTTCCGGGAGAAGTGCTTTCCTTTTTTTTTGGAAAAAACTTGCCAAAACTTCTGAGAAACCGGAAGGAGTATTTTTGCCACAGAAATACTCCATCAAACGTCCAACTTATTTTTTTACATTTTGTCTATTGTTTAGCATGGGAATCCAAGTCTTTAACAGTGTAATAAGCTGAGTATGCAGTATGCTGTTGATTGAATTAAGAATCACACTCCTATACAAGGCAAAATGGCAAAATCATTACCCAATGTATAATTTCATCATGATGATAACATTCCCATGTCCAACGCGTCAAAAGTTTTCTCATTGAAATCAATGCACTACCTTGCAAGTTGAAAAATGTGGCCAAAAGGGTACCCTGTGCATTAAAAAGTGACGCCAAAGGGTCCTGACCAAGCGTCAATAAATGAAGAGTGAGAACGTGTTCGTTTCACTCATTTTAAAACAGTTCCATATCCTGTATCCCACAATAGTAAATTGTCCTCAAAAGTCATTAAATTTAACTAGGATTACCATTCCACTAGTCACGTTCAATAACTTTGTAATCCAAAGCTGCTGTGAAATACAAAAAAAATTGTCCACAGTTGAAACACAAAGCAATTCACGAGTTCATACTTACAATGAAATAGAATTAAACGTATTTGTATTGGGCGTGCTGTCCGAGGGGAGGGCTTCGAGCTCGGAATTTTGGCCCAAACCCAGAGTACTTCTCCATATCTCAGGTTAGGATAGTAACCAGGAGAGTGCGAGGAGACGGGATAGTGGAGGGATGCTGAAAACTGTTGAGGAACATAGTGAGCTGGCTATTTATTTATGCTGATTGGTTAGGCAATTTGAACATGTTCCTCCCGAACTTTGTTAATAAAACATCATTAAACGAAGGCTGAAATCTTAAACTTGATAGCAGTGTCGACTGCCGCCTGTCGGAAAGCTAATACAACAACTGCTACCTGTGTCGGAGAGTCGCAACTAGTACCTCCTAAAGTCGACGAACTGCCTTCACCAGGTGTCGGATGGCTGGTTGTAATGTACATTTTTCAGTCAGGAGCGGGTAAAGAGGGAGTGAGTTGAGTACAAAGTAGGCAATAATTAAAGTCCAAGTGATTTAATTCAAACAGGTGTCTTAACACACATGCTCAAAATAAAGTTAAAAATAAACAACAACAAAAATCAATGCAAATACTCAAATTAGACTGGACAAAACATAAAAATAAAACATGCTGAGGGCAGCAAACCAGGCATCAGATCTTGCCAAGAGGAACAAGCTTCTGACAATGACATTTCACATCAGACATTCACATAATACAGCATTTTGCCATTACAAGCTTCAGCTCTCTGCCACCCCTGGCCCAACTAGTTGTCCCCTACACACAAACCCTCTGGCTTGTATATGCAATCTTCCGGTTAACACCCATAACACAGAATACACTTTTAGTTCCGCACCAGTGCTATCACATACACATTTAAACAGATAATCATGATCATGAATATTATCATTGACCAAATGTAAACAATACATTTAAATAAGACAATAACTTTTTCAAAGTATCCATCGGTCCTAGTACATGGTATAAATTAAGTTCTAAACGTAATTTAGGGAGGAGCGAGCCAATCTAATCTTTCAATCAACAGCCAACAACCAGAGTATATAAACAGCTGCTTACCTCTCCTCACTCTCAGATGTTCCAGCATCCCACCACCTCCCCAAACTCCACCTTTATCTTAGGTACCTTTCCCTACATAATCTTTTAGTCACCGTGTGGGGGCTCAAGTTGAAGCTTCTTTATTGAGCCCCTCATCAGTAGACAGCAAGCCAAATAAGTTTAACCTAAATATCTTAAAATTATATGGGAAAACAAACTCGTTAACCATCAGTAAGCAGGGATATTCAGGAGCTTTACATCATCTGGACACTCCCTAACAAACACTGGACCAGACAGGCAAGACATATGTACAATAACCGAAATATTATATCTTCCAAGTATATGTTTAATTCTTGTACTCTGTTACAAAACACAGTTTGAACACTAGACATTAACATTGTCTCTATACACATATCAAATCCTCATCATGACATAATGACAATAAATCAAAATACACACTAACGCTGTGAACTGATGTTCACGTGATGATATGTTCATCATCACACTGCTGAAGAGAAAGTTCCCTCGCGCACCATGCACATCGTCCAAACCCGCTGCTACCAGAAATGTAAGTGGGGCTGTGGGGCATAGGAGGCTGCTCCTGTCTCTCATAGATGGGTTTGAAATAATCCAGGCATACACAGAAGCTTTACTGACTTGATTTGTTTCAACTTCTCCCGCGCATTCCACTACTACGCACATGCCAGCACCCCAATTCCCTATCCTTATCAATAATGTCACAGAAGTACACCCATGAACAGTAACCAACTGACCCAATTTACATAAACACAAAATAATCATACAAAAATAAATCACACATTGTTTTCATTTTCTTAATTTTAAATTTAATTTGAACTGCTTTGTTGATGTTTTGTATTCGTTTTATCTCTTGATATGAAAATGAGAATATGAATTAGGAAGTGTTCAGTCGAATTACATCTGTATCCTTATCTCGGTAGACACCAGCTACATGTAGGCTACATGGGCAGAACAGGATATGAACAGGAAATTTCAACAGAACAGGTCTGAAACGTTTCAAAATAAATGCCTACCCTCACATTGCCTACCCCACAATCTGTAAAAACTATTTTTTTTAGGGAAAATAGTCAAGAGACGAGCTATGAGATGTGAGTAGTAGCCTATATGTGACCCTGGACCACAAAAGCCATCAAAGGTCTTATCTAACGAAACGATCAGTCATTTAAAAAAAAAAAATCAAAAGTTTAAGTTTTATAAGCACAAATGTTCGGCTTGCTCCGTTCTGTGATATGTGTACGCGACATCACGTAATACACAGTTACGTTGAAAAGGTCACGCTTGCCGTAGGCGGAAATACAGAGTCAGTGTTTACAAATGTGCAGAAGGAGGATTCAAAATCATCCGACATCGTTGTTTTACCTTTTAACTCCCTTTTTTGTAAACGGCGTTTGACTGAGTATGTGCACGTTCAACAACGACTCGGTATTCCCGCCTACGACAAGCATGACCTTTTCAATGTAACTGTGTATTACGTGACGTCACGTACACATATCACAGAACGGAGCAAGGCCAACATTTGTGCTTATAAAACTTAAACTTTAGATTTTTTTTTTTAAAATGACCGATCATTTTGTTAGATAAGACCCTTATTCATCGTCTGGTATGGTTTAAAGCCCTTTGAAGCTGCTCATTTGGACTCATTTGGACTTTAAACCGTTTGGGGTCTATTGCCTCTATTATAAGGAGAAATAATTGCATCAAAAGCCTTAATTTATTTTCGACTGAAGAAAGAAAGACATGGACATCTTGGATGACATGGAGGTGAGTAAATTTAAAAGTGAACTAATCCTTTAATATCCTATAGATATATATATACACTCACCTAGAGGATTATTAGGAACACCTGTTCAATTTATCTTTAATGCAATTATCTAATCAACCAATCACATGGCAGTTGCTTCAATGCATTTAGGGGTGTGGTCCTGGTCAAGACAATCTCCTGAACTCCAAACTGAATGTCAGAAAGGGAAAGAAAGGTTATTTAAGCAATTTTGAGCGTGGCATGGTTGTTGGTGCCAGACGGGCCGGTCTGAGTATTTCACAATCTGCTCAGTTACTGGGATTTTCATGCACAACCATTTCTAGGGTTTACAAAGAATGGTGTGAAAAGGGAAAAACATCTAGTATGCGGCAGTCCTGTGGGCGAAAATGCCTTGTTGATGCAAGAGGTCAGATGAGAATTGTCACATGCCTGTCCTGTCTCGTGTTGCACATGTGGTGTTTTGTCATGTTAGGCCATGTGCTGTCATTGTTAGATCCCACCCCCTTGTTATCTCGTTATTGGTTTATTTGCCCCCACCTGTGTTCCCTCATTCCCAGCTTGATTTCTCCCCTTTATAAGTTCCTGTGTGTTTGCAGTCCTGGTCGGATCGTTCTGTCACGTTATACAAGGGACAAACAGGTGCGAGGACTCAAGTGCAGTACGACGGTGATTTATTATAAAATAAAACATAAACACAAACCAAAAACCCACAATGGGGCAAAACACATACTCAAAAGACACAAATAAACTCAAACACATACCAACAGGAAAATCACGGGAAAACGGGAGACGGAGACATTACAACGATCCGACCAGGACTGCAAACACACAGGAACTTATAAAGGGGAGAAATCAAGCTGGGTCAAAAATGTTGAGTCAGAATTTGGCGTTAACAGAATGAGAACATGGATCCATCATGCCTTGTTACCACTGTGCAGGCTGGTGGTGGTGGTGTAATGGTGTGGGGGATGTTTTCTTGGCACACTTTAGGCTCCTTAGTGCCAATTGGGCATTGTTTAAATGCCACGGCCTACCTGAGCATTGTTTCTGACCATGTCCATCCCTTTATGACCACCATGTACCCATCCTCTGATGACTACTTCCAGCAGGATAATGCACCATGTCACAAAGCTTGAATCATTTCTAATTGGTTTCTTGAACATGACAATGAGTTCACTGTACTAAAATGGCCCCACAGTCTCCAGATCTCAACCCAATAGAGCATCTTTGGGATGTGGTGGAACGGGAGCTTCGTGCCCTGGATGTGCATCCCACAAATCTCCATCAACTGCAAGATGCTATCCTATCAATATGGGCCAACATTTCTAAAGAATGCTTTCAGCACCTTGTTGAATCAATGCCACGTAGAATTAAGGCAGTTCTGAAGGCGAAAGGGGTCAAATATAATATATATATATATATATATATATATATATATATATATACAGGACGTGCACAGGGGTTGCTCAGGTTGCCCGGGCAACTGCCCATGTGCCCTTCTCTACTCACGTTGCCCTTCCGAGGTGGAAAAAAAAAATAAAAAAATCGTTCAATAGATGCAGAATTTCACGTAGGCCTAGATAAAAAAAAAAAAAATAAAAAAATTCGCAAAGCCTCATTCACTTCCATATTCGGGCACCCGTCCGAAAGGGAACGTCAGTAGGGGAGGGCAAACTCTGTTTACATGGCTGCAGCGGTTCACGCGACCGGCACCTGAGCTGAGCCTGCATGAGCGGCACTAGAAGGAAGGAGATTGACGCGGTTGTCGGAAAGGTATATCAAATGGACGACCATCATCAAGTTTTATGAAATGAATTAAAATCTTCATAAATCCAGGATGAGTTGGCCACGTTTAGCCTAAATAATCAGACAGATAGCTTGCAGACAAGCAGCCTAGGCTACTATTGTTTTTTGGTAGGCATTAGGCAAACTAAGCTACATGTCTGCTGATTTTCTCACATTTCGTTTTAGCAAGAAGAATGAATGATGGAAGTAATGCATCACATGAAAAATACTATAGTATATTATAGTAAAATTACAGTAAATTTACTCTATTAAATACTATAGTGTTTTTTAACCATACTATAGTATAGTATGGTTCAAAAACACTATAGTATTTACTAGAGTAAATTTACTGTAATTTTACTATAATATAATATACTATAGTATTTTTTCATGTGGGATGCATTACTTCCATCATTCATTCTTCTTGCTAAAACGAAATGTGAGAAACTATCAGTATTATAGTAACTATAGTAAAGATACTACATTAAATTGTAGTATATTATAGTATTTACTACACTTTGTTAATTTACTGTAGTATATTTACTATAGTACGGTTCAAAAACACTATAGTATTTACTAGAGTAATTTTACTATAATATACTATAGTATTTTTTCATGTTGGATCACATTAATTATTTTATTCAAAATGGTTTAATGAAGCTCTTAAATGCCGTGAGTTTGGGGTTTTGGTGCCCTTTTTTTAGGTCAGAGCAACTGCCCTCAAAATTCCTGTGCACGTCCTGTATATATATATATATATATATATATATATATATATATATATATATATATATATATATATATATATATATATATATATATATTTTTTAAATCTATGAATAGAAAGTTCAAAAGAACAGCATTTATTTGTAATATATTTGAAAAAGTCTTTATGTTGCTTTTGATAAATGTAACGTGTCCTTGCTGAATAAAAACATTGTTTTCTTTAAAATAAATAATGCAAATAAAATCTTCCTGAGCCCAAACTGTATTGCTGCCCATTCCAAGCGTCCTAAATCAATCCAGTTCTGGTCAGTGTTCTAATTCAATGTTTATCTTGTACTGAAACCCACAGCTGTTCCTCTTATTCTGCTCTTGTCATACACACGGCTGACAGCAAGAGAATGAGTGCTGAGAAATGGCTTATTCCCTTGGTAAGGTGTTTGGTGGTAGCAGACAGAAAAGGGATTTTGGTGCACAGTATTTAAAAAACAACCCCACAAAAAATGAACCTCGAATAGAGAATGTGATTGCAGATGAGGAGGAAAACACAGGATAAATTACCAGAAACAAATATATTCACTGCACCACTGTAAAATAGAGTGTCACAGATTTATATGTCCTTCTTGAAGGGATAGTTCACCCAAAAATGATGCTTTCAGAAAGTGCACTATGTTGGATTTTTGCAGTAAAATATCCAAAAACCACTAGGCCAGTGTTACATATTTTGTTCAGTTGAGTACTTAAAATATCCCAAATGTTTCCAACTATTTGTAAATCGTGAGAAAATTGCTATTTTAACCAATGAACAGGAGCGTGTGAGGGAGTCGCCTGTCAATTGAGTAATATCTGCGTTACCCTTGGTTTCCTTGGTTTTATTTGGTTATCCTTGGTTTTATTTTGCAGAGACACTTTACTCTTACTGCAGTGTGAACAAGTGTCACAGCAGCTGCCGAGTGAACGCACAGAGTAACGCCATAACATAATTTTCAACACACTCAAATGTATCTAATATGATAAACAGAGCTGCATTACCTCATACTCGTGACCGGAAAAGCGGAAATGGCGCCGGCGACTGTGTATAAGTCATTATAACCGTCATAATAAAAGTCCTGCTGCTCGCGAGCCATGTGTTGAGTAACAATCGCTCCGGCGGCCTTGCTCAGCTCCCACAACACTCGGTCCTGCTCTGCTTCATACTACAGTAACGTTAATAATCGCATCCATGAACATGATTTCTGCCAGAGTCCTATCTTTTCCATTGGCTGTGAGGTGAAGATCACATGTCCCAAGATGCTGCGCTCAACCTTGGCGTCATCAAACTACGCCTTTGTTTTGAATAGGCGCCCTCTAGCGGATGAAAAAGTTGCATAGTGCACCTTTAATACAATCTGCGATATATGAACTAATATCATGGCTCTTCCAAGATTTATAATGGCAGTGAATAGAGGATGATATTTTGAAGCCCAAAAAAGTGCATCCATGCCCAGTCTTTTTGCATCCCTCCACCTCCCCAACTCCACCTACTTACATTCATTCATGTTTACCTTTCTCTTCTTCCTAGCACTAGTAGTCCCTGGGGGGTAAATCCAAGCTTGAGTAGAAGCAGCTTCCTCGAGCCCCTCCACTGCGGACAGCAAGCCAAATCCGCTGAAAACTTATCAGCTAAAGAGTATATGGGTAAAAGAACCCTGGAAAGTCTGTTATATTTTCTTCTTGTGTTTTACTGTGCTTTGAGTATAATTTATTATTATTATAAAATGTAAAATATATGTGCATAATTTTTCAAAGGTCAGATTAAAATGAAACCTGAAATGGTGAAATACTGAATGTATAAGAGGAGGTGGTGCCGACACATCACTGTGATTGGCTGATTTTACACCAAATTCCATAACTGTGACATTCAGGACACCTACTTCGTTTACAGAAGATTGAGTATTGTGTATTAATAGCTGAACAACATTTAGTACAAATAATATGTACACTTCATGCTGTATTATCGAATCAACACAATTTTTATTTTAAACTTATAAACTTAGTGAGACTTTGGTGTGAATTAGTTTTAATAAATATTAACCCCTTGTAACAAAATATTATGCAACAGGAATGGTTTCTTGATGGTGATAAAGTAAATGCTACACCATCAGTGATTAATAATCAGTACACAGTGTTCTGTCAGTGAGCTGTCCTTCCTCATGCACTTTCATCTCTACTTTCATCTTCAGTGCTTATATAGCGTTTAATTTTAAACAGGAACTTCCCAACAGCCCACCTCTTCCGCCAAGAAAACCACAAGACCAATATGACGCGTCACCACTTCACACTGTGTGGTGTGAAGTCTGAAAGCATATGCAAAAACACACTAAACATGTTGCCGCTCTCTGCAGTGACCCCAGATTATGATGATTTGATGAATCCTTCCCATTTTGCTAAGCTCATATTGTCACAGTTGCTGGTGTAACTAATTTCTATGAAGAAAGTGAGAGGTACTTGAGGTTATAAATCCTTCTAGATCTGTAGTAGGGTGGGGAATATCTTTGTGGTGTCTGAGTGGTTTCTAGTGCTGGCTATGGTGTTTTTGGTTATTTCTAGGGTGTTTTGGGTGATTGCTAGTGTTTACGATGTTCTGGTCTGTAAATATGACTTGGGTCATTGTAATCATGTGGTATATTTTGATTATGTTTGATCATCATTTAAGAACAGTTTGTACGTCTAATCAATTAGAACAATATTAGCACATCTTTCCTTAACAAACTGCATTATTTGAGATGTCATTCATGTCAATATCACAAATGACGCAGGCTATAGTTTAATACTAATATTTTGTTGAAATCCCTAAGTATGAGCAATAGTTACAGTGCCTTAGTTATAAGCACTGGCTGCATCCATTTGACAAGACTGTATTAGCACGGTTAATAAGTATGGTTGTGTATTTGCTGTTTACTTAAGAACAAAACTGCTTCCTGTTTTTTTAGGTTATTGACCTTTTGCACATCCTCTGTAGAGGCCTAGAAGAGCAGAACCATAGTTAAATGGACAGTTCACCCAAAAAATGAAAAATCTGTCATCATTTACTCACCCTCAGTGTTGTAGCCGAGACCAGCTCATTCGAGTCCGAGTCGAGTCCAAGTTCAGAGAGGGTCGAGTCCGAGTTGAGTCCGAGTTCAGAGAGGGTCGAGTCCAAATTGAGTCCGAGTTCAGAGAGGGTCGAGTCCAAGTCGAGACCGAGTTCAAAAAGGGTCGAGTCCGAGTCGAGACCGAGACCAGAGAGATCCAGCTCAATCATAGACCATATTTACATAGATTCCTCATTCGACCGATCCACGCATGCAGGCACTAATGAGGAATCTATATATATTATATATATATTAGGGATGCAACAGTACAGTTAGTCCACGGTTCAATACATACCTCAGTTTTTAACGCCAGTTCGATTTTCTGCTATTCTATTCTTAGGCGACAGAACCAGAACGTTTTTATTACAATACTCTTTCTTTATTTTACATAAAAGACTTGAAAAACCTTACTTAAACTTTTTTTTTTTAAGTTTTAAGTTGTACACATTCCTAGTGTATTGTATAATATAATATAAAATAAACATATATAAATATTTAGGCTACAGTGGCAGCTCAGAGATGTACTGTAGCATTTAAGTATGAAATTGAATTAATAAATGTAGGCTAAAATTAAAACTACATAGTCTTCAATATACAATATACATTGTTTTAAAGCTACTGTATTAAAGGTTGTTTTTTTTCAGTGGGTGATTTTCTCTTTGTCTTTTGTTGTTTTATTAACATAATTTTATCATTTTGGAGGTGAACTGTCCCTTTAAGGACAAGTGTTCACAACCTGCTGGCATATACAGACACATGCAGATTTTACTTTCACTTTAGACATAACCGACTGTGTTTATTTATGTTAACCTTGTGTGTATTGGACACTGGACAGTATTAGCGCAGTAAGACGACTTAGTCCAGTAATCACGTGTGTTTGACAGGCTTTTAGTGCGGATGAAATGTTTAACCGGCAAGGCTTTAAAACGCATGCAAATAATAAACTTTTGTGATTGTGAATAACTATAGTGTTCCGTGAGTATAACTCTCTGACACCAGCATTTCAAGCGTGGCTAAACACCTCCTAACTTTCGTGCATATGATTGGATATTTGCTCAGTGCGTAGACTCACAATATTTCAAATGGAGAGAAATAGAAATAATTAATTAAATGCAAAACCGAGAAAACCGCAATTCACAAGCGTGAACGGTTCAATATTATATTGAGAACTGTGACATCCCTAATATATATATATATACAGGTCCTTCTCAAAAAAATAGCATATTGTGATAAAAGTTCATTATTTTCCATAATGTAATGATAAAATTAAAATTTCATATATTTTAGATTCATTGCACACCAACTGAAATATTTCAGGTCTTTTATTGTTTTAATACTGATGATTTTGGCATACAGCTCATGAAAAGCCAAAATTCCTATATCAAAAAATTAGCATATTTCATCCGACCAATAAAAGAAAAGTGTTTTTAATACAAAAAAAGTCAATCTTCAAATAATTATGTTCAGTTATGCACTCAATACTTGGTCGGGAATCCTTTTGCAGAAATGACTGCTTCAATGCGGCGTGGCATGGAGGCAATCAGCCTGTGGCACTGCTGAGGTGTTATGGAGGCCCAGGATGCTTCGATAGCGGCCTTAAGCTCATCCAGAGTGTTGGGTCTTGCGCCTCTCAACTTTCTCTTCACAATATCCTACAGATTCTCTATGGGGTTCAGGTCAGGAGAGTTGGCAGGCCAATTGAGCACAGTAATACCATGGTCAGTAAACCATTTACCAGTGGTTTTGGCACTGTGAGCAGGTGCCAGGTCGTGTTGAAAAACAAAATCTTCATCTCAATAAAGCTTTTCAGCAGATGGAAGCATGAAGTGCTCCAAAATCTCCTGATAGCTAGCTGCATTGACCCTGCCCTTGATAAAACACAGTGGACCAACACCAGCAGCTGACATGGCACCCCAGACCATCACTGACTGTGGGTACTTGACACTGGACTTCAGGCATTTTGGCATTTCCTTCTCCCCAGTCTTCCTCCAGACTCTGGCACCTTGATTTCGAATGACATGCAAAATTTGAGCGACAGTCCAGTGCTGCTTCTCTGTAGCCCAGGTCAGGCGCATCTGCCGCTGTTTCTGGTTCAAAAGTGGCTTGACCTGGGAATCGGCACCTGTAGCCCATTTCCTGCACATGCCTGTGCACGGTGGCTCTGGAGGTTTCTACTCCAGACTCAGTCCACTGCTTCCGCAGGTCCCCAAGGTCTGGAATCGGTCCTTCTCCACAATCTTCCTCAGGGTCCGGTCACCTCTTCTTGTTGTGCAGCGTTTTTTGCCACACTTTTTCCTTCCCACAGACTTCCCACTGAGGTGCCTTGATACAGCACTCTGGGAACAGCCTATTCGTTCAGAAATTTCTTTCTGTGTCTTACCCTCTCGCTTGAGGGTGTCAATGATGGCCTTCTGGACAGCAGTCAGGTCGGCAGTCTTACCCATGATTGCGGTTTTGAGTAATGAACCAGGCTGGGAGTTTTTAAAAGCCTCAGGAATGTTTTGCAGGTGTTTAGAGTTAATTAGTTGATTCAGATGATTAGGTTAATAGCTCGTTTAGAGAACCTTTTCATGATATGCTAATTTTTTGAGATTTTGGAAATTTTTCATGAGCTGTATGCCAAAATCATCAGTATTAAAACAATAAAAGACCTGAAATATTTTAGTTGATGTGCAATGAATCTAAAATATATGAAAGTTTAAATTTTATCATTACATTATAGAAAATAATGAACTTTTATCACAATATGCTAATTTTTTTAGAAGGACCTGTATATATGATTGCGCCAGGATTTTGACCTTCTTTGACAGAAGTAATGAAGCCGGGTAATACTAGATGAGATTCATATGATATGAGGTAAAAAAATAACAAATACTGTTGTTAGAAACGTCTCGGTTACGACTGTAACCTTAGTTCCCTGAATAGGGAACGAGACGCTGCGTCACCGCTTTGGGAACGCCTCTGCGTGATTGCGTCGTGAAGCACATGTGTAATCAGTCCAATAGAGAGACGGAACGTATAGGCGGGTGACGTCATAGACCCGGAAGGTATAAAGCATACCGGCAAACACACGCCCCTAGCTTCTGAGAAAGACTGAAGCAAGACGCTTGCGAGCATGCGGGGAGTATGGCAGGGTGACGCAGCGTCTCGTTCCTTATTCAGGGAACTAAGGTTACAGTCGTAACCGAGACGTTCCCTTTCAAGGGAACTCGCGCTGCGTCACCGCTTTGGGAACGAGAATACTCACGTCCCCATATGAGCCGAATGCTCGCCTGTGACATTGTCTAGTGGGCGAGCACCCGAGCCCCGGGAGTAGAGTTGATGTCAAGCTCGTAAAAAGTGACAAAGGTATGATGTGAAGATCATCCTGCCGCATCACAAATATCTTGCAGGGAGGCTCCTGCCAAAATTGCCTGAGAGGCAGCCATACTCCTGGAGAGTGGGCCCGGACAGCCAAAGGGGAAGGCTGCCCGGCCGCCACCTAAGCAAGTGAATAGCCTCGACTACCCACTTGCTTCTCCTCTGCTTTGAAGCCGGACCCCTCTCAAGGGTGGTCCAAAAGACGAACAGTAGTTCTGATTTTCTCCACAGGGCTTCAGCTGTGGACATACGCGTCTAGTGCGCGAACAGGCAAAGCAGATAAGTTCTTCCTGGTCTGACGTCTGGAGTGGAGGAGGATAGAAGGCCTGAAGTACTACAGGTCTCACAGGATTAGTGAGAACCTAGGAATGTAACCCGGCCTAGGATGTAGTAAGGCCTTAGCCACACCAGGCGCAATTCAAGCACGAGGGTGCCCCAGAGAGCTTGTAACCTCCCATTCTCTTCGGGGATTGCCAAATGATTGTAAAAGAACGAGAAACTTCTCAGAACTCCTTCAAATGGCTCAAAGGAGCCTCAGAAGGCAAAGGCCTGCACCCTGGTACGTACAGCAGGTCTTAACCTCCTGCACCACGGAGTAAACCAGTAACTTGAGGGTGTCGCCCCAGAGACACCCTCAAAGGATTGTGATGCGCTACTAAGGCCGCCACATACACCTTTAGTGCCGAGGGAGCTAACCCAGCGGAGAATCTCTCCTGCAGGAATTCCAGCACCGCGCTCGCAGGGCAGTTAACTGGATCCCACAGGAGATCTCTACACCCTCAGGTGAAGAGTCTCCACTTCAACGTACCATTTCCTCGTGGAGGGAGCTCTAGAGTGTAGGGTGGCCTCACAACCTCGGTTGAGAGACCATAACTTATGAGCTGGGAGCCCTCAGAGGCCAAGCCCACAGTTTCCACAGCTCTGGGTGAGGGTGCAGGATGGCACCGCCCACCTAAGAGAGAAAGTCCCTCCCAAACGGAATCTCCAGGGGAGAGCCGTCAAGGAGCGACACAATGTCTGAGAACCAGACTCGGGCTGGCCAGAACGGAGCTACTAACAGAAGGAGGGCCCCGTCCCGACGCACTCTCTCTAGAACTCCCGGAAGCAGAGCAATCGAGGGAAATGTGTACAGGGGCAGCCTTGGCCACTCCTGTACCGTAATGTCCAGTCCAGGAGGAGCTGGAGGCGCTAGGGAGGACCACAGCTGACAATAAGTGTTCTCGTGTGTGGCAAACGGGTCCACTTGGGCCCTGCCAAGTTCGCCCAAAAAGGAGCTCCACACCTCGGTGTGGAGTCTCCACTCCCCAAACGTCTGCTTCCACAAAGGGCCTGGGTCGAGCGACCACTCATGGTCGCCCCAGCCCGTCAGGGAGACATCCATGATCAGAACGCACGCTGACATGGTGCCCCCAGGGACGGGCCTTGGGCTGAAACCAAGGACCTTTCCACATAACCAAGGTGCGGGATCACGGCCGCATTGCCCTGACTACGTGAGAAAGGGTTCCCCTCGGGGAAATCCCTTGGTCTTAGGCCACCACTGTCTCCATTATAAAAACGGAGAGTGACCAGTCTGGCAGGAAGTGCTTCAACCTGAAGCACCGCCTACATTCCCAGGCGATTATGTGCCACAAATGCCGACAGCCCTGCCGACAGCCCTGGGTTGAGCGACCACTCATAGTCGCCCCAACCTGTCAGGAGGCATCCGTGATCAGAGACGCACGCTGACACGGTGCCCCCAGGGACAGGCCTTGGCTAGACCAAAGGAAGCACCCGATATTGGTATGCTTCTCCCCCGAAAGCGAACCTCAGGTACTTCCTGTGCTGAGGAAGGATGGAGACATGAAACTATGCATCTTTAGATCTATTGAGACAAACCAGTCCTCGGACCTGATCTAAGACAAGATGTGTTTGAGCGTAAGCATCCTGAGGATGTGCAGATCTAAAAATAGGGCGCAGCTCCCCATCCTTCTTCGGCATACTGAAGTACTGGCTATGAAAGCCTGGCTCCCTGTCTGGTAGAGGGACCCTCTCAAAGCCTCTTTCGCAGCAGAGTCTGCACTTCCTGAGTCACCACCAGAGCCTGCTCGGGGTCCCCCACAGTGGAGAAGACCCCGTACAACCGAGAGGACGACATTCGAATTGGATGACGTACCCAAATTTAATACATTGCAGGACCCACCGAGATAATGCGGCAGATTCTCACTCCGACACAAAATCTGCTAAGGGTACCAGCCCCTCAGGACTGGCCTCTGATGTACTCTGCACTGCGAGTGCAGCGCCCTGAAGTGGCGAACCGGCAGGGAACAACTGACTCAACAGCGCGGTTTCCCTCCGAGTAGGGCGCAAGCCATCCTATGGATGACCCGAGAGGGCCCTCCACACCCCGGCACTCGGACGGGGTTGGTGGATCGACCCTCTGGGGTACCAGCCCCTCAGGACTGGCCCTGATGTGCTCTGCACTGCAGTGCAGCGCCCTGAAGCGAACCGGCAGGGAACAACTGACTCAACAGCGGTTTCCTCTGAGGAGGGCGCAAGCAATCCTATGGATGACCCGCGAAGGCCCTCCACGCCCCGGCACTCGGGCGGGGTTGGTGGATTGACCCTCTAAGGGTACCAGCCCCTCAGGGCTGGCCTCTGATGTGCTCTGCACTGCGAGTGCAGCGCCCTGAAGCGGCAAACCGGCAGGGAACAACCGACTAACGGGCGCGATTTACCTCCGAGGAGGCGCAAGCCATCCTAGGATGACCCGCGAGGCCCTCCACGCCCGGCACTCGGGCGGGGTTGGTGGATTGACCCTCTAAGGGTACCAGCCCCTCAGGACTGTCCCCCGATATGCTCTGTACTGCGAGTGCAGTGCCCTGAAGCGGCGAACCGGCAGGGAACAACTGACTCAACAGCGTGGTTTCCCTCCGAGGAGGGAGCAAGCCGGCCCTCAGGCAGGGGTTGGTGGATTGACTCTGTGAGGGTGCCGAGGACAGACGGGCACCATATGAAGAGGTGAACACTGCCTGACCCCGGGGAACCCTCACAGCCCTGGGCACTAAGGCGTCAGGGCTCTTAGACGCAGCCCTCCTCAACGCTAGAGGCGCGCCCACCACCCCACTCTTACTGAGGAGTGCGAGTGGTGGCACTCTGATTCGCTGCGCCCGGTGTGAGGAGCTCGTGCACTGTGTGCTTTTACTGTTCCAGAGCTTACATCGGGCAGCTTAAAAATGCCGCACGAAAGCCATAGTGTACACTGAGCCACTGAGTACACTTTGTAGCATTATTTATATAGTATGTATATCCTTATATAATATATATACAATATTAATGCAGCTCTAAATGACTAAGAGCAAAGGTGGGGCTTTACATCTCGAAGTGTGCTTTTGGAATTAAACACAGTGAAAATATGGCTGTTTCCACGATCTCAACACCTCAGTGTGGGGATCTATGAAAAACAGCAAGCCCGTGGAGGCTGATCAGGGCACTGACAGAAAGCACTCATAAGCCTGCTTTTAACTGAGGCGCGCTTCTGATCTGGCCTTAAATATTCTTCTTTTTCTTTAAGGTATATATATATATATATATATATATAAATATATATATATATATATATATACATTTTTTTTTTTTTTTGGCCACATCTCTGCTCAGACCTCCATGAGCTCCTCACTAGCAGGTGTTAGAAGTGCCGAGTCTTCAACCCCTGCAACAATGCTACAGACATTCACCTCCTCAGAGCTGAACAGCTGCAACACAGAGGCCGCGCCCGGAAGGGAGAAACACGCGCGGGCTCCGAACCCAGAGAAGCAGCACTGGACTTGCCAGGTGAAGGCAGAGAAAGGGCTGGCCCGTCTCTAACCCCTCTGACAAGTCCGTTTGCGAACCCCGCGACAAAAACTACCACCGCGCCTCAGCAACAGCAGAGTCTAAGCCGTGGAGAACGCGCCACAGAGAACGCGAGCCGCGCGGCCCTCCTCGAAGAGCGTTCGTGGGATCGCAGCACTCTCAGAGGCAAAACCTCACAATGCTCGCAGCCGACCCCCTCGAGAGCCAACTGCGCGTGCTGTTCTCCTCTCAAACACCGCACATCAAAAGTGTATCCCCACTCGAGAAGCAAACGAGAGCAGGGAAAACACACTTTCAGTAACGCTGTTTCTCGCCACAGTGTCTCTCTTTAAGTGTGTCAGTAAGTGTTGCAAACTTGTTATAAGAAAACAAACACAAAAAAAGTCTGAACTCAGACACAAACACAGAGCTGACAATGGCAATGTTACACAGAGCGCTTGCTGAAGGCAACAGAAGCTAGGGGCGTGTGTTTGCCGGTATGCTTTATACCTTCCGGGTCTATGACGTCACCCGCCTATACGTTCCGTCTCTCTATTGGACTGATTACACATGTGCTTCACGATGCAATCACGCAGAGGCGTTCCCAAAGCGGTGACGCAGCGCGAGTTCCCTTGAAAGGGAACTTGCAGAAACCGATCGTTTCGTGTCTTAAGACATCAATGTGTCAGCACGAGCCACAGGGTTTAATAAAAAAAATAACATTGAATTCTCAATGTTAAGTGGTCTCTTAATTTTTTTCAGAGTCCTGCTACCTTTGCGTTAGTTATGCGCAGTTGCGCTTAAGAAAACCACACATCATTGGACGTGTCAAACATCAATTTAAAGAAATATTAACATAAAGTAATAATCATGAATATTTTGAATGGGACTCGAGTGGACTCGGAAATAAGTCAGAGTCCTATTATGTTCGAGTACGAGTCAATTCCTAGTCCAAATGCACCCGAGTCCATGACAAGACCGAGACCATTAAAATATGTCATTTCAAACCCGTAAGACTTTCGTTTATAATTTTATTTTGTTGTGGTTTAGTCCAAATTTTCTGAAGATAGGCTACAGGATTTCTTTATATTACAAACCGATTCAATTAAGGGGTTTATTCATGTTTTCATGACAGAATAATTTTTTTGGGTGAACTATCACTTTAACTCACTTAGTTTCACTTCAGATTTAATTCAATTTACCCTTACAATGAATTACCCAACTTAGTGAAGTATATAAACTAAACATTTAAAGCATACACACCTAATCAACAGTTTCAGTCATACATAAATGGCAACAGCGCCTCCTACTGACACTCAGCTGCCAGTTATACCTGATACTTGTAAAAGTAGCTGATTTCTTTAGACACAATTTGCAACCCACTTTCCACTAGCCTGTGTATGGCCCCTTACCCACCTCGAACTTGCAGTCTGGGTGATGAATTGAGAAACCAACTTTCCCTTGAGCCTTTGATATATCAAAGTTCATCATGATATAAGAATATTCTGTAAGTTTCAGAGCTGAAAACGTCCTTGTTAGTCAAAGAAAAGCTTTTATTGACACCAGGCCCAGAAGAGGAGAGCTGGAATCCAATGACGTCATGGGAAGAAGAAGTGCGGCTCAACTGATGAATATGTATGCATGCTTCTGAAGCCCCGCCCACAGAGTCGAGGCGCTACAGGTTTACAGAGCAGTGATCATGGCGAGCAAAGTAAAATATTGCTCTGTGCCAGGTTGTGGAAGAACACAGTCGCTGCATAAGCTTCCTTTGGATACTAATTTTAGGAATGTGTGATATTTCATTTATTTTTTAATGAAGTTCCAGCTCACGTGGGGAAGACATGTACGTGTGTTCGCTTCATTTCACTGCGGAATCGTTTGTAAACAAGTCTCAGGTGCTGGATTTGCAGACACAGTGTTGTGCCTTCTATATTGGATTCGACAGGAATGGTGCAACAAACTTACGTGAGTAAAACGTCTTTTTTATATGTAATAATAGTCCCGGAGCTTTGTGTTTTCCAGACGGCTACCAAAATGTAAGCCCATCGGCAAGCCGATGAATCTCAAATAGTGAAATAATATTCCTTTCTTGATCTGGGCGCATGCACGCACATGTGTGTGTGTGCCAGCGTGTGGTACGTGCTTATCGACCGATCGGGCGGGCCATGTAATACAGAAACAGTCCAATCAATCTCGGGTGGATGAGAAATAAATCATTGTGTTTGTTTGATAAAGACGTTTACGAGCCCTGTGATCGCCGGTTGCCGCTTTCAAAACGATCCCTCCCTAATGTGAACTGAACATTTGTCACAGTTCTCATTAATTTAGAATGTTTCCTAGCAATGGAAATGATCAGAATAAGGGAAACTAATTTTCCACTCAGAAACTACCATAACAACACATGTTGTAACAGTAAGAATCCTGACAGCTAGCTTGACAACCAAACATTCCAGAACTAATGTCAGAGTACAGAATAATGTGGATTGGTCAATTAAGCAATTTTTTTTCCTAAACACTTGAAAGTTACTCTGAACAAATTCACATACAACATAATATAATTCAAAATGTTTTAATTAACATTCAAATGTCAGATAGAACCAGTTGGAATAGAACACAGTCTGAGGGTCAGAACACAGGACCCTTAGAGCCAACTAGTATCGTGTCATAGCAAAGGACAATCAGAACCAGCTAGAACAGCCTGGGACTCAGACCACAGGACTAGACCCACCTGGATTAGAAAATCAGCCTACTATCATACTCTATAACTTGGCCTACTCTACATTCCAGCCCTGAAGGTTACAGGGAAAGATGAGGAGTTGCTCTCTCCGTGTGGTTCCTGCACGCCAGGTTGAGGCAGCTTCTTCACCACATCACTTTTAGGTGACCTGTGCCCCAGGTTGTCTTCTTGGTGTATTGCCTTGGCATGATAGCTTTTCTACAATATTTATGACATTACAAATAAAACATATGTAATGTAATATTACATTAAAATATGTTTAAGACTAATTTCCACTGTTATGCTGATGACACTCAATTATATATTTCATCACGACCAGATGAAAATGCTAAATTATCTAAACTGACAGCGTGTGTTGAAGATATTAAATACTGGATGACATGTAATTTTCTGCTATTAAATTCAGATAAAACAGAGGTATTACTTATTGGTTCAAAAAAACTGCCCACAAAACCTCTCACAATACAACTTTAACTTGGAAGGACGTCCTGTCACTTTATCCACTACAGTAAAAGACCTGGGTGTTATATTAGACCGCAACTTGTCTTTCATATTTCATATGTTACAAGAACGGCATTTTACCACCTTAGAAACATTGCTAAGCAACGTAACATGCTATCTATTTCTGATGCAGAAAAGTTAGTTCATGCATTCATGACCTCGAGACTAGATTACTGTAATGCTTTTTTAGCTGGTTGTCCTGCATCCTCAATAAACAAGCTACAGTTAGTCCAAAACGCAGCTGCTAGAGTTCTTACTAGGTCAAGAAAATATGATCATATAACACCAATTTTATCATCTCTACACTGGTTACCTATTAAGTTCCGTATCAATTACAAAGTATTGCTACTGACCTATAAAGCCCTAAATGGTTTAGCTCCAGTGTATTTAACGGATCTTCTATCTCCCTACAATCCATCGCGCTCTTTAAGATCACTAAACTCGAGGCTTCTGGTCGTTCCTAGGATATCTAAGTCCACTAAAGGAGGGAGGGCATTTTCACATTTAGCTCCTAAACTCTGGAATAGTCTTCCTGATATTGTTCGAGGTTCAGACTCGCTGTCCCAGTTTAAAACTAGATTAAAGACGCATCTCTTTAGCCAAGCATTCACATTATAATTACTATAGGTTAAATCGGATCAAAAGCATTAATATTCTGAACAGCAGCTATGCTAATTATTTCCCATCTGCTTTTCTGTTGTTATCTCGGGACACTAGTAAATAGTCCGTCAGCTCCAGTTTGTATCCAGCCTCTCATGGAGACTTCAGATGCCCCAACACCTGTGATGAGACGACTCGACGCCTGTGAAGAGACGACTCAACGCCAGCGCTGTTATGGCCTAAATTAATACATGATTGATTAACTTTTTCTAACATTTTTCAATGTACATTTATGAAATGCACTTTCTGTAAAGCTGCTTTGAAACAATGTGTATTGTGAAAAGCGCTATACAAATATATTTGAATTGAATTGAATTAAGCTTAACTTGTGCCTCATGTCTCACTTTTCCCCACTGCCACATTTTTAGCAATTTAGCGATCTCTTTTTGCAATTCAGGCTAATCTTAAAATAGCATCATCACATGGTTTTATATGTTGGTAGTTCATCAACATGTATAAGTTTTTCTACCCGAATCGATTTGATACAACAGTTGATTAGGTTTTACTTTTGCATGTGTGGCAATTATACATGAATGTTCGCAGACGGGTTTAATACCTTTCTACAGGACGTCAGACCTGGATATAAATGGACCCCAAAATAAAGACTGACACAAACACCAACTACGCCACCCCGGGGGGCCTCATTCCCGGGGAACAACCCTTAACAATTGAGCAAAGCTCACAGGTTCGTTACAGCTGAGTCAGGTATCAGACATGGGTTGAGTACAAAAAGATAATTTTATTTAAAACCCATTAAACTATTTCAACACACAAACACTAACCAAAAAGAACAAAAATACCACTTCAGAATTGGAGGCGGATACTCCCAAGCAGGATGGACACAGCGATCATACGTGCACACTCACACCACAGCACACCTCACTGTGAACACGGCACTCAGGAAGGAAACCCACCACCACAACACAGGAAGATGCTGGTCATCTGCAGCTAGCTGCCCCAATTCTGAAGAAAAATGAAAACCAAAAGAACAGGACAATTTAGGGAAAAAAATAAAGAACAATCATAAATCATACAAATGATGGAAAACCAAATTCACAAGAAAAGAACTAAATACACAAAACCAGTCCAACCCATCGGAGGTGCATCCGACAACCACACTTCTTACTGGTGGACTGGAGACAAACACAAATTACAGAAAAGATAATTCAAACCACATACACAACGAACAATGAGAAATAACCACTTGAAAATCAGATTAATAAACAGATACGCATATAAACAACATACATCAAAATAAGCATATGGAGGAATATAATTTAATTGCAACCAATGTAAACAAAGACAACACCAAAACCTTACAGAAACGACTGGTGACAGTTAAATGGCTGACTGTTTATTGCAAGGCATTCATGGCATTGAGTCACTTTTGTTACTCACGAGTGTTAAGTTTCACTAAAAGTCGAAGCACCACGTCACAGGCCCAGAACGGCGGTTCCGCTGATCCTGTACCACTGAAAATGCTGCAGATATGCACAAATAAGAAGAATGAAACGCTATGGTGCAGCAAACCCTCGGACTGCAACAGGCGAGCGGATCCGATTTAATCCCACAGTGGATCGCGCTCGCACCAGAAGTCCCGATGATGTAAAGCAGAGCAGACACGCAGAATTCAAACGATAAGACCAAAGCCCACTGCAAAGTCCTTTGCACGTTGACCTAAACCTGTTATTTGGCGACTCATATGACACAGAAAATGCGTGCTACGGGTTTCCATAGAAAGCGGCTGTTGCCGAAGGAGCTTTCGGGATGCCTCAGTCCACCCTCTCAGACAGTCACACACACCCCGCCGGAAGTACGGTGGCTCGCTCACAAACGTGGAGGAGGGCGCACACACATAGCGTCATTGTGGCCACTCTTATATGCTACCAAACAAGGAGACTAATTGAACCACTCCTCCTACTAACAACTTGCATACTGCTACACATGCAAAAAAAATATTTTGTGAACAAAACATGCTTACCACATCACCATGAGGTCCTCTCCTTCATGGCCAAGAGGAAATTCGAGGGGCATGAAAAAATAATTGTCATATATGACCACAAATCTGTTCTGTTGACTAGATACAGAGGGTGTTTCACATTACCCGCTGTCTCACATTACCCTGTTCCCCCTAGTCAGTAGAATGTCTGTTGGAGACCATTTAAGTAAAGTGTTAGCCTTGATTTGAACAGTAGCGTTGGAAAAGTATTTTTTTGTATCAATTGTCCTCATGCTGTATATGCAAAGTGAACACAGGTATCTTACAAACAGCTATATTACACAATGCGTTTAAAAGGAATGTAACATGCGATCCAAATGACAGAATGACAGGTTTATTGACAATAAACTCAGAGATTCAGTTCGACGCAGACAAAGGCAACAGATGACTGCAGGTAACTCAGAGAATGAGCTTGATGTAGACACTGAGAACAGATGACGGCAGGTAACTCAGAGAATGAGCTTGATGTAGACACTGAGAACAGATGACAGCAGGTAACTCAGAGAATGAGCTTGATGTAGACACTGAGAACAGATGACGGCAGGTAACTCAGAGATTGAGCTTGATGTAGACACTGAGAACAGATGACGGCAGGTAACTCAGAGATTGAGCTTGATGTAGACACTGAGAACAGATGACGGCAGGTAACTCAGAGAATGAGCTTGATGTAGACACTGAGAACAGATGACGGCAGGTAACTCAGAGATTGAGCTTGATGTAGACACTGAGAACAGATGACGGCAGGTAACTCAGAGAATGAGCTTGATGTAGACACTGAGAACAGATGACGGCAGGTAACTCAGAGAATGAGCTTGATGTAGACACTGAGAACAGATGACGGCAGGTAACTCAGAGAATGAGCTTGATGTAGACACTGAGAACAGATGATGGCAGGTAACTCAGAGAATGAGCTTGATGTAGACACTGAGAACAGATGACGGCAGGTAACTCAGAGAATGAGCTTGATGTAGACACAGAGAACAGATGATGGCAGGTAACTCAGAGAATGAGCTTGATGTAGACACTGAGAACAGATGACGGCAGGTAACTCAGAGAATGAGCTTGATGTAGACACTGAGAACAGATGATGGCAGGTAACTCAGAGAATGAGCTTGATGTAGACACTGAGAACAGATGACGGCAGGTAACTCAGAGAATGAGCTTGATGTAGACACAGAGAACAGATGATGGCAGGTAACTCAGAGAATGAGCTTGATGTAGACACTGAGAACAGATGACGGCAGGTAACTCAGAGATTGAGCTTGATGTAGACACTGAGAACAGGAGAACAGATGACGGCAGGTAACTCAGAGAATGAGCTTGATGTAGACACACAGAACAGATGACTGCAGGTAACTCAGAGAATGAGCTTGATGTAGACACTGAGAACAGATGACGGCAGGTAACTCAGAGAATGAGCTTGATGTAGACACTGAGAACAGATGACGGCAGGTAACTCAGAGATTGAGCTTGATGTAGACACTGAGAACAGGAGAACAGATGACGGCAGGTAACTCAGAGAATGAGCTTGATGTAGACACACAGAACAGATGACTGCAGGTAACTCAGAGAATGAGCTTGATGTAGACACTGAGAACAGATGACGGCAGGTAACTCAGAGAATGAGCTTGATGTAGACACTGAGAACAGATGACGGCAGGTAACTCAGAGATTGAGCTTGATGTAGACACTGAGAACAGATGACGGCGGGTAACTCAGAGAATGAGCTTGATGTAGACACACAGAACAGATGACGGCAGGTAACTCAGAGATTGAGCTTGATGTAGACAAAGGAGAACAGGTGACTGCAGGAACAGCTAGATGACACAGGGACCACAATGGGCAGACAAAGATCAGGCGTAGAAATAATCCAAACGGGAAACCAACAAAGCTCCAGGGAAAGCACACGTCCTAGAAGACGGCAGCGGAAGTGAGACCGGTGTGGATAGCGCCTGCAACAAACTGTCAAACAGGACACGCAAACACACACAATAAATAGAAGGCTAATTAGGAACAGCTGCTGCTGATAATGATCAGTGCTCAACAAAGCCACGCAACTGAGGAATTTAATATAGGCCTATAGGTACAGTACTATGAGGTGTGTGATCGTCCAGTAATAAATTACAGAGTGCAATTAATAATATTATCCTGACTGACATGGACGTACAGAAAGTTCTTCAGGGGCAGGGGCTCAAATTTAAAAAAGGGGCAATATGTAAAACGTCTCGGTTACAAATGTAACCTTAGTTCCCTGAGTAGGGAACGAGACGCTGCGTCACCGCTTTGGGAACGCCTCTGCGTGATTGCGTCGTGAAGCACGTATGCCATCCATCCAATAGAGAGAATGCGTCATGGCGGGTGACGTCATAGACCCGAAACTATAAAGCACCCCGGCAAGCACACGCCTTTAGCTTCTGGAGAAGGCCTGAGACAAGGTGCTTGCGGGCATGCGGGAGTATGGCTTGGTGACGCGGCGTCTGCGTTCCTACTCAGGGAACTAAGGTTACATATGTAACCGAGGCGTTCCCTTTCAAGGGATCTCGAGCTGCGTCACCGCTTTGGGAACGAGAATACCCACGCCCCCATACGAGTCCGGATGCCCGTCTGTGCTTCATGGTTGAGAGGCGAGCACCCGAGACCCCGGGTAGTATTAACATCCAGCTCATAAAACCGGATGAAGGTATGAGGCGAGGACCACCCTGCCGCATCACAAACATCCTGCAGGGAGGCTCCTGCCAATAGTGCCTGGGAGGCAGCCATACTCCTAGTAGAGTGGGACCGAACGGCCATAGGGGAAGGCCGCCCGGCCGCTTATAAGCGAGTGAGATGGCCTCGACCACCCACTTGCTCATCCTCTGCTTTGACACTGGGCCCTCGAGGGCGGCCCGTAACAGACAAAAAGCTGGTCAGTTTTCCTCCACAGGGCAGCTCTGTGGACATATGCGCCTAAGGCGCGAACTGGACAAAGCAGATTCAATCTCTCCCAGTCTGACGTCAGAACGGAGGCGGACAAAAGGCTTGAAGGACAATAGGCCTCACCGGGTTAGTGAGGACCTTGGGAACATACTCCGGGCCTCGCGCGAAACGCTTTAGCCATACCCGAGCAAATTCCAAGCATGAGGGTGCCACAGAGAGAGCTTGCAAATCCCGATCCTCTTCAGGAAGAAATAGCCAGTAAAAACACTGTCTTAAGGGTAAGGAACTTATCCGTGACTTCCTCCATCGGCTCGAAAGGAGCCTCGGAAAGGCCTCGCAGGACTATAGAGAGGTCCCAGGCCGGCACCCTAGTGCGTGTCGCAGGCCTCAGCTTCAAGGTTCCATGGAGGAAACGGGTTACTAGCGGGTGTCGCCCGATAGACACTCCACTCAAAGGAGTGTGGTAGGCCGCTATGGCCGCCACATACACCTTCAGTGTGGAGGGGGCTAGCCCAGCAGAGAATCTATCCTGCAGGAATTCCAGCACCGCGCTCGCAGGGCAGTTAACTGGATCCCACAGGCGTTCTCGACACCATACGGTGAAGAGTCTCCACTTCAGATAGTACAGTTTCCTCGTGGAGGAGCTCTGGAGTGTAGAATGGTCTCCACAACCTCAGTTGAGAGACCGAACCTATGAGCTGGGCCCCTCAGAGGCCAAGCCCACAGTTTCCACAACTCCGGGCGAGGTGTGCGAATACGCCGCCCGCCTGAGAGAAGGTCCTCCTGATCGGAATCTCCAGGGAGAGCCGTCGAGGAGAGATACCAGGTCCGAGAACCATACTCGACCCGGCCAGAACGGGGCTACTAGCAGTCTCTCTAGAACTCCCGGAAGCAGAGCAATCGGGGAAAGCGTGCAGGGCAGCCTCGGCCACTCCTGCACCATCGCATCTAGTCCCAGAGGAGCTGGATGCGACAGGGAGAACCACAGATGACAGTGCGAATTTTCGTGCGTGGCGAACAGGTCCACCTGGGCCCTGCCGAACTTCTCCCAAAGGAGCTCCACCACCTCGGTGTGGAGTCTCCGCTCCCGGCCTCGGCCCCTGCCTCGACAGGATGTCTGCTTCCACATTCTGGCTCCCGGAATATATATTGCCCTGACTGACAACAATTTCCCTTGAGCCCAGAGGAGCATAAGGCGCGCCAGCTTGTACAACCGACGGGACCTCAAACCCCCCTGATGGTTGATATAGGACACCACCGATGTGCTGTCTGTGCTCACCAGCACATGATGGCCCCTGAGATGTGGCAGGAAGTGTTTTAGTGCTAGAAACACTGCCAACATTTCTAGGCAATTTATGTGCCACGAACGCTGGTGTTCCTGCCACAGACCCTGGGCCGAGCGACCACTCATGATCGCCCCCCAGCCCGTCAGGGAGGCATCCGTGGTCAGAGACACGCGCGCCGACACGGTGCCCCCAGGGACGGGCCTTGGGTCAGGAACCAAGGGTCCTTCCACATAACCAAGGCGCGGAGACATCGCCGAGTTGGCTTGATTACGCGAAAGGGATTTCCCCTCGGGGAAAACTCCCTGGTCTTGAGCCACCACTGCAGTGGCCTCATGTACAGCAGGCCCGAAGGAATCACGTTGGACGCTGCTGCTATTAGACCTAACAGTCTCTGGAACTGTTTCACAGTGAGTGGCTGATCTAGTTTCACCCGTTCATAGCTGAGAGGATCGACCCTACGAGGCTCTGATAAGCGGGCCTGCATAGAGACCGAATCCCAACTCACACCGAGATAAGTGATCTTTTGCACAGGAGACAGAACACTCTTCTTGGGGTTGAGCCTCAGCCCCAACCTCCTCATGTGTGCGAGAACAACATCTCGATGTTGAACCGCGAGACGAGCTGACCGTGCCATGATTAGCCAGTCGTCGATATAATTGAGAATCCGGACCCCCTGCAGCTGCAAGGGGACCAGAGCTACGTCCACACACTTTGTGAACGTGCGGGGTGAAAGGGCTAGACCGAAAAGAAGCACCCGATACTGGTACGCTTCTCCCCTGAAAGCGAACCTCAGATACTTCCTGTGCTGCGGAAGGATGGAGATATGAAAATATGCATCTTTGAGATCTATCGTGACAAACCAGTCCTCGGACCTGATCTGAGACACGATCTGTTTGAGTGTGAGCATCCTGAACTTGAGCCTTGCCACTGCACGGTTCAGAATGCGTAGATCTAAGATGGGGCGCAGCCCTCCAACCTTCTTTGGCACTATGAAGTACCGGCTGTAAAAGCCTGGCTCCCTGTCTTGGTGTACTTCCTGAGACATCACCAGAGCCTGTTCGGGCCCACGACGTAGGCAGAACCCCGTTGAAACTGGGGGGACGACATCTGAACTGAATGGCGTACCCCACCCTTATACATCGCAGGACCCACTGAGAAATATGCGGCAGATTTTCCCATTCCGACACAAAATCTACTAAGGGTACCAGCCTCTCGAGGCTGGCCTCTGATGTGCTGGGCCTTACGGGGGAGGAACTGCTTGAGCGCCGCCGACTGCTTTTTGGCCTCCAGGAACCTGTCGGTGACGGTATTGACGGCATCACCGAACAGACCTCCTGGAGCCAGCGGCGCATCGAGCAGAAAGCTCTTATCTCTCTCCCTTATCTCCGTAAGGTTGAGCCACAAATGTCTCTCCGAGGCCACCAGGGCTGCCATAGAACGGCCAACACACCTGGCCGTCTCCTTGGTGGCCCGGAGAGCGAGATCTGCTGTGGATCGGAGCTCAGTAATGACATCAGCTACGATCTCGTGGCTCTCCCCCAGGTCTTTCAGCAGGTCAGCCTGGTATGCCTGTATAATGGCCATAGTATGCAGACATGCGGCGGCCTGACCTGCTGCCGAGTATGCTTTACCCACTAGCGTTGATGTAGTTTTAAGGGGCTTTGTGGGTAAAGCTGGAGCCTTTATGGCAGATGCCGACTCAGGCGAGAGATGGCTCGCAAGCGTCTCTTCAACCCGAGGCATCTGACCATAACCGTGCCTTTTCAACCCAGAGATGTTACTATACACAGATGTGCCTGGGTTGAAAATACGTGCAGACACAGGCCGCCTCCACGATCTCGACACCTCGGTGTGGAGATCGGGGAAAAACGGCAGACTCCTACGTGGAGGCTGAGCAGAGCGCGAGGGGAGAAAGCGCTCGTCGAGCTTACTTTTTACAGTAGCTCGCTCATTATGCTCATGTGGCCAGTCGATGTTTAATCTGGCCACAGCTCTGCTCAAAACCTCCATGAGCTCCTCACTTGCAGGGGATTGAAGTGGCGAGTCCTCAATCCCTGCATCGACAGTGCAGATATCGACCTCCTCGGAGGACGATAGCTGCAATGCCCCGGGCGGGGGAAACCGCAACGCGGGCTCCCGAACCCAGAGACGCGGCGCCGGATCTGGCGGGTGAAGGCTGAGATAGGGCGGGGCCCGTCTCAAACCCCTCCACCAGATCCATCTGCGAACCCCACGACATGAGCCGTCGCTGTGCCTCAAGCCTGCATTTGTTTAATCAAAAATACAGAAAAAGCAGTAGCCCAATATGGTTTTGTGCAGTGTTTTGTTGTCAGTTAACATCCATTTTGTCAGTAATGCAATTTGATTTATAAAATGAGTCAAACCGCAGGAAATCGTTCCACAATCGTATGTAATTTTCAACAGATTTATGAATTAGAACAGACTACTGCTCCACTTCACATTGCCCAATGGAATTTGAACTTTGCCAGATCATGATTGGTTGTTGTATTATACATGACAAACGGGCATTGATGATATAATTTATATATAGATTTGTAATCAAATCGACACATTATCTTTGATTATTGATTATTCGTACAGCCACAGACGCTCTCTGAAAGAACCAAAAATGGCTCGAGAGCCGTTTCCGAACAGACTGTGGAAAATCAGCCTGTAAAACGCATGCAACCCAAAGCAACGCGTACTGGCGACGCCTCAAACCGACTGATATGAAAAATAAACAGAAGTTTTCCAACTTTTGAGCTGTTCGTTAGTATTGTACACATTGTCATGTTATTATAAGTCAAATGTATTTTGTTTTATTGACAACAAATATTATCATTGATATTTGTCTGAGAGGGGCACTTTTGATTCATTTTAAAAAAGGGCAGGGGCTCGACCACCCACAGCCCCCCACCCCCTCTGCTCGTGCCTGCTGACGGACCTCGGTGGAAGTGGTAGTGGGTGACGACAATTGATCAGTTTGATGGCCTGGGGATATTGACTGCCCCGGTCCAAAATCTGGATGTTCAGGCTGCAATTCTCCAGTACCATTTGCCAGACTTCATGAAGATGAAGAACTTATGAAAGGGATGGTTGGGGTCACTAATGAAGTCCTTTTGTTATATGTCCTGTAGGGGAGAGCTATCCCTATGATTTTTGGGGCCAGCCTTATCACCCACAGCAAGTTAGAACAATCCTTCTAACTTGCTGTGGGTGATATGGGTGTGGGTGCATCGGTACAAGTTGAGGAGGATTTGTGGTGAAATGCTGAACTTCCTCAATCTCTTCAGGAAGTGAATTCTCTGTGGTTGGCCTTTTTAACTAGCTGCGCTGTGATCTCTCTCCACTTGAGATCTTCACATATGTGGACCCCAAGCAACTTATAGCTGTCCACTCTTTCTCTATCCCTGAGTCTCCAATCCTGGAGGTCAGATAGAAACAATCACCCCTCCTCATGTCCACAACCATCTCCTTGGTCTTGCTAGTTTTCAGTGTGAGATTGTTAGCCTCACACCATGTGACCAGTTCTGACACCTCTCTCCAGTAAGCATGTCATAGTTGCCTGTGATGGGACCAACGACTTCGGCGTCATCTGCAAAGTTTATGATGACGTTGTTTGGCTGGGCAGCGACACCATCATATGTGAATAGAGTGTAAAACATAGGGCTGAGTGCACAGTACAAATATTGACTCTGATGCCTGATATAGCCTAGATATGTTTGTTTTTCTTTTTCCTGAGATTGTTACAGTTTCTACTGACTGTGTCATTATTCAGTCTACAGCGAGCAGTGTAATCTGATTTCCTAAAGAATGTCACAAGTCGCCGTTTTGTTAAATCAAAATCATATTGTGATCATTGTAGACCGGTCCCAAATGTTTGATTCTAATGCGCCTGTTCTTTTAAGTAAATCATACAGTGCTATTAGTGCAGGCTGATTTCCAAATGAATGACTTTTATGAGATCCACATCTTTTTAGTGAATCAAAATCATAGAGAGCAAGCATGGAATAATAATTCCCAATCAGGTACTGAACCAAGAAAGACACTTTTGCTCATGTACTTTTGTCATGTTGTATTGCACATTTTTATTTGCCATTGCTGTGCTTGTTGTTGTTGTTGTTGTTTGTGTTCATAACCTGCCTCACAAATGTCTGTACTCAGGTTTCTACAACGTGTAAACTGTGCAGATGACAATAAAACGTATGACCTTTGGCAAGAATTGAAATGACTGCTTAGAGCTGTACAAATAGCATTTCATTTTTCCAAATGTTTCCTCATAAAAAGTTCTAGAATCTTTATTTTAATCGTTCAGTAGCTGAATTAATTAAGATGAACGGGGATAAGAATCATTAAATCTCTTGTCATGGTATTAAACTGTTCATATTAGTGCCAAACTCGACACCCTTATTGTCCTTATTGAGGCCTGACTGAACAGAAATAGATTTAGTTTAGCGTAGGTTACGCTTTATTTATTTATTTATTTATTTAATTATTATTTTTATTTTATTACTGACTGTTTCATCTCACTGTTATTTGTTGGCAGGGAAACTCTGAAACTTTCTAAAGCGGAAAATCAAAATAAATGGGTTGTGCTCTGATTTGTTCTATTTCAGTTCGGTGCCATTAAGCACTGATGAACAGTAGTTTCAGTTTCTTCTTCTAAAGTTATAAATACAGTTAATACCATTACAATACAGATACATCAAAGCATTGTTTCATTTTTCTTGTCAGTTAAATGCACAAGAATATTACTTCTCATAAAATCAAGTTTATGTTCACTTTGTTATTTAGTCCTAACAACATTTCATTTGGAAACCTGCGTGACATTTTCTTTATCAAAAGGTTTTCTGTAACATACATTGCCCACTTGTATGTCTGAAATTATCTCTTAGCCTTAAAGATCTGACTGTATTGGTATAAGGAAGTCTTGAGGCTTTAACTCAGTCTCTGTCAACATTCAGTCAGCATGGAGCTCAGTCTTCCTCTTGTGCTCTGTGAGTATTATTTCCTCTGTTTCGGTGGATGTTCATTTGCTCTTATATTATGAAAAAGGGATTTAGTGTTCCTGGATTTTTCTTTTCATGCTGCTCTCAGAGCTTCAGCTCTAGTCTATGATAAAGACAAGCTTGAGAGAGGAAGTGTGCAGTTGGTGCTGTTTGTAAAAGAGAAATGCATTCTTTGGGTCATTCTGTTTGTTCAGTCACTCGGTTTTGTGCTTTGTAATGGTGTTTATTGAATAATCTGTTGCTTATTTTTATTATAGTTTGCTGTCCATGATGCCTAGATATTCACTTAGTCTTAGATGTTCACTAGTATTCAATTAGTAAGAGTTTATCTTTAATCAGACTTAAGATCTGACTGTTGTCTTCAATATCCCTCATCAAGTTCAGTTAGTCTCTGCTGTAATGATAAAATTTATGAAATATCAAACATGTTTCAGAGTTTATCTGGACACATACACAGCCCACAACATATCTTAAAATTAGTTCGTTTTTTTTAAGTGTTACTGTTTTCAGACATCTAGACACAGTTGTGAAGCTGAGAAATCATTGTGTTTCACAAGCAAATAAAGAATATACATTTATAAAATGCCTAAAATAAATTAAAGTTGGATCAGTTAAATGATTGTTACATTTTTCTGTATTTTGCTGAGCTGTCACTTTGGTGGCTTGACAGTGTAGTTGTAATGACTCAGAACTCAACATCGGATCCATGAGCAGGCTTTATTGAATGCTGGCCAGCAGAGGGAATCACGGGGTTCGTCTCCGTGACAGAGCCCCTCCCCTGCGAGCGACTCCTGGCGCGAGGAGGTAAACGACGTCGGGTCTTCCTCGTGGTCGAGGGGCCGGTCTTTCAGGGTGAGTTCGATGGAACTCTTCAATGAGGTTGGGGTCCAGTATGTCCTCTGAGTTGACCCAGGATTGTTCCTCTGGACCGTACCCGATTCCATGTCTCCTCACTTCTATTCATCCAGTCGTTAACTGCCGGTACGTCAGTCGGTTCTCCTGACCACGGAAACACAGGGGGTTGAAAGCCCAGGATACACTTGAAAGGGGTTAGCCCAGTCGACGGCTTGATTAGGGAATTCTGAGCATATTCAGCCCACAGAAGGTAGCAGGCCCAGTCATCCTGGCTCTGGTTGCAATATGACCGTAGGAAACGGTTGAGCTCCTGATTAAGTCTCTCCACCTGTCCGTTGGACTGTGGGTGATAGCCGGAGGTAAGGCTGACGTTAATATTGAGGGCTTGACAGAAAGCTGACCATAGTCGGGAGGTGAATTGGGGCCCCCGGTCTGAGACGATGTCCTCAGGTAATCCGTATAGTCGGAAAACCCAGTTACACAAGTGGTCGGCTGTCTGCATGGCAGTAGGGAGCTTGGGTAGAGGAATCAGACGGCAGGCTTTGGAGAATCGGTCGATAATGGTGAGTATGACGGTGTTATTCTGTGATGCTGGGAGGTCTGTGATGAAGTCTATGGCAATGTGGGACCAGGGTCGTTGAGGAATGGGTAGTGGTTGCAAGAGTCCAGCTGGAAGCTGCTTAGATGTTTTGTGCATGTTACAGATTTGACATCTCTGAACGTAGGAGGTAGCATCTCTGGCTAATGTCTCCCACCAGAAGCGGTTCAGTAATAAATGGATCGTGGCGGTGATACCCGGATGGCCTGTTGAAGGATGACAATGAACTTGACTCATTACTTGATCTCTTAGGTCGACAGGAATGAAGACCTTATCAGGTGGACATGCAGCTGGAATTTCATTCTGGGCGTTGTGCTGCTAAATAAGTGACATGAGATCCCATTGAATGGGAGCTACCACAATTTGAAATGGGAGGATGGTTTCAGGTGCGGTGAGTGCAGGTTCCTCCTCAAACTGACGGGATAGGGCGTCGGCCTTGGTGTTCTTCGACCCGGGCCGGTAGGTAACTGTGAAGTCGAATCGTGTGAAGAACAATGACCATCTTGCTTGGCGTGGGTTCAGGCGTTTAGCTGTGCGGAGATACTCGAGATTCTTGTGGTCCGTGAGTACAGTGAACGGATGATTGGAGCCCTCTAACCAGTGTCTCCATTCCTCTAGCGCCGCTTTCATGGCGAGAAGCTCACGGTCGCCCACATCATAGTTCCGTTCAGCAGGATTGAGCTTGCGGGAGTAGAATGCACATGGATGTAACTTCAGTGAAGGACCCTGGCGTTGGGACAGTATGGCTCCTATACCAGTATTGGAGGCGTCCACTTCCACAGTGAATGGTTGTGATGGATCAGGATGCCGAAGGATGGGCGCCGTGACGAACCGTTGAGGTCAAGGAATGCCTGACGAGCAAGATCGGACCAGTTAAGGTGAGGAGCTCCTTCTTGATCATGGAGGTCAAGGGGGCCACGACAGTACTGAAGTTGCGAATGAACCTCCTATAGAAGTTTGCAAATCCTAGGAAACGCTGCAGTTCCTTTAACGTCCTGGGTTCGGACCACTTAAGAACAGCAGTCACCTTCCCCTCATCCATGGCGACACCGTCAGGGCTGATGATATACCCCAAGAATGTAGTGGAAGTGGTGTGGAACTCACACTTCTCAGTCTTGGCGTAGAGCTGATGATCTATCAGGCGTTGGAGAACAGCTCTGACCTGTTGCACATGATCCTCAAGGGTGTTAGAATAGATAAGAATATCGTCTATGTATACGATCACTGACCCGTTGAGCATGTCTCTGAACACGTCGTTAATGAATGACTGGAACACTGAGGGACTATTGACCAGTCCGAACGGCATGACCCGGTATTCGTAGTGCCCGGTGGTTGTGGAGAAAGCCGTCTTCCATTCGTCCCCCTCCAATCGAATCAGGTTGTAGGCACACCTCAAGTCCAGCTTGGTGTAGTATTGGGCTGTGCGTAGCTGCTCTAGGGCAGAAGGAATAAGTGGCAGAGGATACCGGAACTTTACTGTGATCTCATTGAGCCGCCGATAGTCGATGCAAGGTCGTAATCCTCCATCTTTCTTGCGCACAAAAAAGAAGCCAGAGGAGGCAGGTGAAGTAGAGGGACGGATGAATCCCTTCTCGAGTTCCTCTGTGATGTACTCCTTCATGAATTCGGATTCAGGTTGTGACAAAGGAAAGATGCGACCTCTAGGGGGCGTGTGACCTGGAATGAGATCAATAGCGCAGTCATAAATACGGTGAGGTGGTAAAGTGTTGGCTTGTTGCTTACTGAATGCCTCGGCCAGGTCGGCGTATTCATTCGGCAGGTTGGTTATGGTGGGAACGGTAGTACTGATGGAAACGGCACAGACAGGCATGGGTGTGACTTTAGACAGACAGGTACGTTGGGTACAATGGGTACTCCATTTGAGAATTTGACCCTCTCTCCAGGAAATCTGAGGATCGTGCAGACGTAACCATGGTAACCCTAGAATGACCGGAGTGTGAGACACAGGCAGAATGTAGAATTGGATGCTTTCTTTATGAAGGAGGCCACCAGACATCACTAGTTCTGTAGATAGATGGGTTATCAGACCCGTGCCCAGGGACCGCCCATCTATCGTCTCAACTGAGAGAGAAGTGGAACAAGGGATTAAATCAACACAATGGACCTTGGCAAAATCCTCTGATATAAAATTACCCGCAGCACCAGAGTCCAGCAGAGCATCTGTAGGAACACGATTACCATTAATCCATAATCTGACAGGAATCGTTACACATTGAATGGTGCTAATAGACTTCAAAGAGGCACTCACCGATCGTTGGGACTCAGAGGAAGGGCGTGCAGGACATGAGTTACGCTGGTGACCCGGTAATCCGCAATATAAACATAGACGATTAGAGAGACGGCGGTCTCTCTCCTCCGCGGACAGGCGGTAGGTGTTGACTTGCATGGGTTCGGTGAAATCGTATCCGGTAACAGGCACTTGTGGTATGACGCGACGTGAGCTTGAGCGTCGGGACCGTTGTAGGTTATCGATATTAATGGCAAGCTCAATAAGGCTGCTGAGGTCCCTGCCCTCGTCTCGACATGCCAGTTCCGTCTGTAGCTCGTGATTTAACCCTCTGCGGAACAGAACCTTTAATGTATCGCTCACCCAGGTGGTTTGCGCTGCCAGGGTCCTAAAGTTCAACGCATACTCGGCTGCAGTCCGTCTCCCCTGTGATATCTCGAAAAAGGCGATCACCGCTCCTTTCCTCCGTGGGGTGATTAAAAACTTCACGAAACTGCCTCAGAAAATCTTGAAACGAGGAGAACGCTGTCCCATCGGGACCCCATATGGCAGTAATCCACTCCAGAGCTTTATCAGTCAATAGTGAACAAACAAAAGCGATCTTACCAGTGTCGTTGGTGTAAAGGGATGGTTGCTGATCAACGAAGAGCGAGCATTGCAACAGAAAGCCCTTACATCTGGTAGAGTCGCCGTCAAACTTTTCGGGAAGTGCCAAACGAGGGTTAATATGAGACGGCGTCTCCATCATGCGGGGAATGGCGGCTGCTGTCGGAGCAGGTGTGACAGCTGCCGTAGCTGCCGTGTCATGGAGACTGCGAACGGCCTTAACGAGCTCCTCAGTGACCGTCGTTAACCGATTCAGCTGGTGCTGGTTTGCCGCGATCTGGCTTGCTTGGGCCGCCATGTTAGCACACAGATGTTCATAGGCCGCTGGATCCTGTGGAGGCGAAGTCTTCTGTAATGACTCAGAACTCAACATCGGATCCATGAGCAGGCTTTATTGAATGAACTCGTAGTCGTACGGGCGGAGGTCGGTAACAGCAGATACAACAGTGTGGAACAGGCCCACAGAAGGTAGAGTGGTCGGTAAACAAGCAAACAGGTCAGGATAACAGGCAGAGAATCACAGTCCAGTAGGCAGGCAATAGTATCAGTAGACGGGCAGCAAAGGTTCGTAGACGAGAAACACAGCGGAACAGCAACCGGAAATCAGACAGGGAAAATAACGCTCAGAAATGATAGCCGTGGCAGAATCAAGACTTCGCGTCTGATTAGAGAAACCAGTCTGTATAAATACATAGTCCTGATGAGCCGCAGCTGGGCAGGAATCAAAGTCCAAGGACGGGGCCTCTGGGAAGTGTAGTGCACGTCAGTGTAGATGGGTGAATGGGTGCATGTGAGTTAGTATTCGGGAGATGGGACCCTCTGCTGGCCAGCAGAGGGAATCACGGGGTTCGTCTCCGTGACAGTATAAGACTTCTCTAAATAAATAAGCTTGACAGTTCTTGTGGTGAGAAGAATTTACTGAAGTTAGGCATCAGTGGAGCACGCTCTTCAGCGATGATGTTAGTCTGTCTTCAGAGAATCTGAACACAAGTAGCCTTTATGTCAGCAGGGCAGATCTTTATACCTAAAGCTAATTCACAAACAAAAAAATATCACAGGGATGTCTCATGCCGGTTGCCTCTTTATAAAAAATATTTTATAATGCTGTTCACTTTATTTAAGCAATTCATCAGGTTTCTGGTTTAAATGTAATTGATTCATGCTCAACTGACTTAAAACCGTTACTCTTTGACATAACTTGATGTTTTCGTTTTGAAATAACATGTTTCAATCAAGTAACCCAATCAAACAAGACTTTCACTTCCCATCATGGTTTGCAAAGGGGCTGAATTCGGAGAGTTAATGTTTAAATAAAGTGCTATTTGTTGCATTTTTAACAAGATGAGAAAATTGAGAGACTTTTTGATGCTTAACGAGTTAACCCGCACCGGTTCGTAGGCGGGGTTAACGTAAGTGGGCGTGTCTCTACTTTTATTCACTTTTGTTTTATACAAACCATTTAATCAACCATCACAAACTATGCATCATTTGAAAGCTAAAACACTCGAGATTCATGTTCTGAACTCGTTTTTGCAATAAATACACCAGAGAGGAAAAGGTTAAATGAAATGCTGTAGCAGTAGCTATTTAAGCATTAGCATAATGAACGCAGTACTCATCTTTCATCTCCTATCGTGCAGATCAGATCGGACCAATCCAAAAACAACCGCATACATGTCCGTGTAAGAGTCCACTCTTCCAAATGCATCCCACTTTTTAATCCAAAACAAAAAAAATAAGGAAAAAACTAAAAATACTCCTTTGTTTGCTTGGGCGTTTTGAGTTAGAGTAATCAATCGTGTCCATTTTCAATGAAATAGTGATTCAAATCCGCTTTCTGACGATCTCCCTGTGCTGTGGACTCTTCCTGTCACGTTAAACCCTCCCAGGTCTCTCTGCTTCAATCACAGGCTCTCTGAGGAGTCATTACACAGAGCTGCCGCATTACTCGCTCCGCCAGCTGTCAATCAAAGCGCGCATGGTTTTCGTTGGATGAAGGCAATCAATGCCTAGCCAATGCCTTGCCAGCAAAGGTTTGATTGACGGACGAGTAACTAATCACAATGCATTATCTTACGTTGTGTTTGTAAGCATTATTGGTGAATATGCCTCTAGTCACAATCTCCATAGCAGCCAAGCGCCTGCCAGTCAGATTGCGCAACACTGCAGTGGAGCGCAGGCTCTATGACAGACTGTTTTTATCAACTAAATGAGTTTTTACACTTTAAAAATTCTGTAAATAGTTCATTTAGTTTTTCAGTAACTGTAAATTAATCATAATCAGCAGTTTATTGCAGATTTATTTGAATAAAAACTACTCTTTGCAATTACAAATGTTCTAAAATAAAAGCCCTTTTGGAAAGGACGCCTAGTCTTTTCTTGATATAAAAGCTTACAGAAGCTACATTTTTGAGAGAATCATCCTCAAATTTGAATCAAAACATGATCAGACATTCAGTTTTATATTATGCTTATTTTCAGGACCTTAACATTAAAATCTCATAATTTTTCCCTAAGTGAATAATAAAAATAAAAACGCGAGTCACTTACATGTATATTTACATGTATATTACTCTGTTCATATACAACTTGGAGCTATTATGACTCTTGGGTAACACTATTTGAAGTGTCTAGTTTAAAATAAGACCAGATTTATGAATATAGACCATAGGGTTTAAGAGCTGCAGACATTTTCATTTGGGAATGTCGTTTTCAGAAAATTTCAAAAATTGGGGCGCTGGTTAATAGGTTAATGTTTTATGTTGGTACTTAAAAGTTTTTGTTATGTTAGTGTTTTTGGAGGTTCCAACCGTGTTGAATTGTAGAGCATGTGCTTGGGGTGAGGACCTGCTAATAACAATTATAGTTGTTTTAATAATATAATAATAATAATAATAATAATAATAATAATAATAATAATAATAATAATAAAAACTATTTCGGCCATGCCATGGATGTAACAAAACCATCTGCAGGCTAGTCAATAAGACCTTGTAAAAGGTTTTGTAAATGTTGTAAAAATAGTGTTTCACTAAATAAAAATAATCAATTAAACTGGTTTACTTGTTTTGGTTTGTTTTTATATTCATTTTAGAATAATTAAATTGAATAGTTTTGGACAAAATTAGGAATGTTAACCTGGTTTAACTAAATGGCATTGAATTAACCTTATGTAAAAGCGTCTGGTTACATATGTAACCTTAGTTCCCTGAGTAGGAACGACGCCGCGTCACCGCTTTGGGAACGCCTCTGCGTGATTGTGCGTCGTGAAGCACGTATGCCATCCATCCAATAGAGAGAAATGCGTCATGGCGGGTGACGTCATAGACCCGAAACTATAAAGCACCCGGCAAACACACGCCTTTAGCTTCTGGAGAAGGCCTGAGACAAGGCGGCTTGCGGGCATGCGGGAGTATGGCTTGGTGACGCAGCGTCGTTCCTACTCAGGAACTAAGGTTACATATGTAACCGAGGCGTTCCCTTTCAAGGAACTCGAGCTGCGTCACCGCTTTGGGAACGAGAATACCCACGCCCCCATACGAGTCCGGATGCCCGTCTGTGTTTCATTGTTGAGAGGCGAGCACCGAGACCCGGAGTAGTATTAACATCCAGCTCATAAAACCGGATGAAGGTATGAGGCGAGGACCATCCTGCCGCATCACAAACATCCTGCAAGGAGGCTCCTGCCAAAAGTGCCTGGGAGGCAGCCATACTCCTAGTAGAGTGGGACCGACGGCCATAGGGAAGGCCGCCCGGCCGCCTCATAAGCGAGTGAGATGGCCTCGACCACCCACTTGCTCATCCTCTGCTTTGACACTGGGCCCCCCCTCGAGGGCGGCCCGTAACAGACAAAAAGCTGGTCAGTTTTCCTCCACAGGGCAGCTCTGTGGACATATGTCTAAAGCGCGAACTGGACAAAGCAGATTCAATCTCTCCCGGTCTGACGTCGTAGCGGAGGCGGACAAAAGGCTTGAAGGACAATAGGCCTCACCGGGTTAGTGAGGACCTTGGGAACATACCCGGGCCTCGGCGCGAGAAACGCTCTAGCCATACCCGGAGCAAATTCCAAGCACGAGGGTGCCACAGAGAGCTTGCAAATCCCGATCCTCTTTAGGGAAGAAATAGCCAGTAAAAACACTGTCTTAAGAGTAAGGAACTTATCCGTGACTTCCTCCATCGGCTCGAAAGGAGCCTCAGAAAGGCCTCGCAGGACTATAGAGAGGTCCCAGGCCGGCACCCTAGTACGTGTCACAGGCCTCAGCCTCAAGGTTCCACGGAGGAAACGGGTTACTAGCGGGTGTCGCCCGATAGACACTCCACTCAAAGGAGTGTGGTAGGCCGCTATGGCCGCCACATACACCTTCAGAGTGGAGGGGGCTAGCCCAGCAGAGAATCTATCCTGCAGGAATTCCAGCACCGCGCTCGCAGGGCAGTTAACTGGATCCCACAGGCGTTCTCGACACCATACGGTGAAGAGTCTCCACTTTAGATAGTACAGTTTCCTCGTGGAGGGAGCTCTGGAGTGTAGAATGGTCTCCACAACCTCAGTTGAGAGACCGGAACTTATGAGCTGGGCCCCTCAGAGGCCAAGCCCACAGTTTCCACAACTCCGGGCGAGGGTGTGCGAATACGCCGCCCGCCTGAGAGAGAAGGTCCCTCCTGATCGGAATCTCCAGGGGAGAGCCGTCGAGGAGAGATACCAGGTCCGAGAACCATACTCGACCCGGCCAGAACGGGGCTACTAGCAGAAGACGGGCCCCGTCCCGGCGCACTCTCTCTAGAACTCCCGGAAGCAGAGCAATCGGGAAGCGTGCAGGAGCAGCCTCGGCCACTCCTGCATCATCGCATCCAGTCCCAGAGGAGCTGGATGCGACAGGAGAACCACAGGCGACAGTGCGAATTTTCGTGCGTGGCGAACAGGTCCACCTGGGCCCTGCCGAACTTCTCCCAAAGGAGCTCCACCACCTCGGTGTGGAGTCTCCACTCCCCGGGCCTCGGCCCCTGCCTCGACAGGATGTCTGCTTCCACATTCTGGCTCCCCGGAATATATATTGCCCTGACTGACAACAATTTCCCTTGAGCCCAGAGGAGCATAAGGCGCGCCAGCTTGTACAACCGACGGGACCTCAAACCCCCCTGATGGTTGATATAGGACACCACCGATGTGCTGTCTGTGCTCACCAGCACATGATGGCCCCTGAGATGTGGCAGGAAGTGTTTTAGTGCTAAAAACACTGCCAGCATTTCTAGGCAATTTATGTGCCACGAGCTGGTGTTCCTGCCACAGACCCTGGGCGGCGACCACTCATGATCGCCCCCAGCCCGTCAGGGAGGCATCCGTGTTCAGAGACACGCGCCGACACGGTGCCCCCAGGGACGGGCCTTGGGTCAGGAACCAAGGGTCCTTCCACATAACCAAGGCGCGGAGACATCGCCGCGTTGGCTTGATTCCTCGGGAAAACCCCTGGTTTTGAGCCACCACTGCAGTGGCCTCATGTACAGCAGGCCCGAAGGAATCACGTTGGACGCTTCTGCCATTAGACCTAACAGTCTCTGGAACTGTTTCACAGTGAGTGGCTGATCTAGTTTCACCCGTTCATGGCTGAGAGGATCGACCCTACACGAGGCTCTGATAAGCGGGCCTGCATAGAGACCGAATCCCAACTCACACCGAGATAAGTGATCTTTTGCACAGGAGACAGAACACTCTTCTTGGGGTTGAGCCTCAGCCCCAACCTCCTCATGTGTGCGAGAACAACATCTCGATGTTGAACGCAGACGAGCTGACCGTGCCATGATCAGCCAGTCGTCTATATAATTGAGAATCCGGACCCCCTGCAGCCGCAAGGGGCCAGAGCAGCGTCCACACGCCGTGAATGTGCGGGGTGAAAGGGCTAGACCGAAAGGAAGCACCCGATACTGGTACGCTTCTCCTGAAAGCGAACCTCAGATACTTCCTGTGCTGCGGAAGGATGGAGATATGAAAATATGCATCTTTGAGATCTATCGTGACAAACCAGTCCTCGGACCTGATCTGAGACACGATCTGTTTGAGTGTGAGCATCCTGAACTTGAGCCTTGCCACTGCCCGGTTCAGAATGCGTAGATCTAAGATGGGGCGCAGCCCTCCATCCTTCTTTGGCACTATGAAGTACCGGCTGTAAAAGCCTGACTCCTGTCTGGGGACCCTCTCTATAGCCCCCTTTGCAGCAGAGTCTGTACTTCCTGAGACATCACCAGAGCCTGTTCGGGCCCACACACGTAGGCAGAACCCCGTTGAAACTGGGGGGACGACATCTGAACTGAATGGCGTACCCCACCCTTATACATCGCAGGACCCACTGAGAAATATGCGGCAGATTTTCCCATTCCGACACAAAATCTACTAAGGGTACCAGCCTCTCGAGGCTGGCCTCTGATGTGCTCCGTACCGTGAGTACAGCGCCCTGAAGCGGCGAACCGGCAGGGAACAGCCGACCCAGCGGCACTAACTCCCTCCCGCGGAGGTGTGGGCCATCCTCGGATGACCCGTGGGGCCTCCCCACGCCCCGGCGCTCGGGCGGGGTTGGTGGGTTGGCCCCGTGAGGGTACCGCGGACGTACGGGTACCGTATACTGCGGTAAGCACCGTCCGCCCGCGGAGGATCACCCTCACTGTCCTGGGCCCACAGGCGTCAGGACCTCGACGCAGCCTTCCTCGCCACAATGACCGTCCTCAGATCGGCCCTGGACTTGGAAGGCTGCGCCTGTGAGTGCCGCGCACCCGGCTGCCCTTTTTGTGGGGCCATACGAGTGGCGACACTCACTTTTTGCTGCACCCTATGGGAGGAGCTCGTACTCGGCGCCTGCTGCTCCAGCAGCAGACGAGACCTGAGCCTTACGGGAGGAACTGCTTGAGCGCCGCCGACTGCTTTTTGGCCTCCAGGAACCTGTCGGTGACCGGTATTGTGGCGTCACCGAACAGACCTCCTGGAGCCAGCGGCGCATCGAGCAGAAAGCTCTTATCTCTCTCCCTTATCTCCGTAAGGTTGAGCCACAAATGTCTCTCCGAGGCCACCAGGGCTGCCATAGAACGGCCAACACACCTGGCCGTCTCCTTGGTGGCCCGGAGAGCGAGTGGATCGGAGCTCAGTAATAACATCAGCTCCGATCTCGTGGCTCTCCCCCAGGTCTTTCAGCAGGTCAGCCTGGTATGCCTGCACAATGGCCATAGTATGCAGACATGCGGCCTGACCTGCTGCCGAGTATGCTTTACCCACTAGCGTTGATGTAGTTTTTAATGGCTTTGTGGGTAAAGCTGGAGCCTTTATGGCAGATGCCGATTCAGGCGAGAGATGGCTCATGGCGTCTCTTCAACCCGAGGCATCTGACCATAACCGTGCCTTTTCAACCCAGAGATGTTACTATAGACAGATGTGCCTGGGTTGAAAACACGTCTGACACGGGGCGCCTCACGATCTCGACACCTCGGTGTGGAGATCGGGAAAAACGCAGACTCTACGTGGAGGCTGAGCAGAGCGCGAGGGGAGAAAGCGCTCGTCGAGCTTACTTTTTACAGTAGCTCGCTCATTATGCTCATGTGGCCAGTCGATGTTTAATCTGGCCACAGCTCTGCTCAAAACCTCCATGAGCTCCTCACTTGCAGGGGATTGAAGTGGCGAGTCCTCAATCCCTGCATCGACAGTGCAGATATCGACCTCCTCGGAGGACGATAGCTGCAATGCCGCGGCCGGCCCACGGGCGGGAGAAACCGCAGCGGGCTCCCGAACAGAGGCGGCGCCGGATCTGGCGGGTGAAGGCTGAGATAGAGGCGGGGCCCGTCTCAAACCCCTCCACCAGATCCATCTGCGAACCCCACGACATGAGCCTTCGCTGTGCCTCAGCAGCAGCGGGACCCGCGCCGCGAGGCATAAGCCGGGCGCCCTCTCGGCGCCGGCGGGATCGCAGCAGCGAAGAGGCAGAGCCTCACACTGTTCGCAGCCGCCACCCTCGAGTGCCGACTGCGCGTGCTGCTCTCCCAAACAAACAACACACATCGAGTGTGTGTCCCCACCCGTAATGAAACGTGAGCAGGAGGCACACACCTAACGAAATGCTGTTCTCGCCATATTTCTCTCAAAAAACAACAAAGTCTGAACTCAGACACAACACAGATTTGGACAGAATGAACACAGAGCGCTTGTTGAAGGCAACAGAAGCTAAAGGCGTGTGTTTGCCGGGTGCTTTATAGTTTCGGGTCTATGGCGTCACCCGCCATGACGTACTCTCTCTCTATTGGATGGATGGCATACGTGCTTCACGCAATCACGCAGAGGCGTTCCCAAAGCGGTGACGCAGCTCGAGTTCCCTTGAAAGGGAACCTAAGTTTATTGAAATAAACAATTTTAATTAAATTCAATTACGTGGAACCTGTTGACATAAAAAAAAAGTAAAAAAAATTGTTTTGAGTGAACTTGAAAATAAGATCCCACAGAAACTCTCTCAGCATAACCAACGGATGAGTTTGATGATCTTTACTAGAAACATTTAACAATAGGGGAGTGCAGGGCACAGCCTTAAGCGGGGGTTAATTGTAAAACGCATGGTTTAACACTTTCCACACATGGCAGGATGACGAAACTTTGTGTAATTACTCATTGCCATATCAACACTATATAGATAAAACTATATACGATTTAAATCCCAGTTGTGCAGATGGGGTTAGAGTTGTAACACTGAGTTACAATGAGCCTCTATTAGAATTACGCTTATATTCTATAATTTTTTTATTATTTTGAGAAACCATGAGAAAAGGATGAATAAAGGCTGAGAGTCAATGTTCAGAAATTATTAATTATTATTATGTTTTTAACTTTGCTGTAGGGCAGGCTATAGCTGTATTTAGCGATGCGTTGTCAAACTCAAAAATGAGTGTATTTTTAATTATAAAAAATGCCATTCTTTTATTTTAAAAAGTTAATAATTTTATTTTATTGACAAATTATTTTAGTTTGTCTTGGATATTTTTTTAATATTTTTTTATCAGATAACATTTTAAGCTGTCATTTGGTCATGTTACAATGTTCCCCCTCACATGTTACAATGTACCCCACCTACGGTGCATGTTGTCACATTCCACTTCCATTCTTTCGGGGTAAATCAAGAAAAAAGTATACACTGTATTAATTAAACAAAACCACATAATTGAGTGAAATTAATGTGAAAAAATAAATACTCTGAACCCCAAGTGGATTTACACACACTGAGAAAGTCAAAAAATGCTAGGCTGTGCCTCGCTCTCCCCTTCACATAATCTTTCATGAGTTTGTTTTTACTTTGTGTTTTTAGTGCTGATTTCAAGCATCCACTCTGAAAACATTGAAGGTGAGTGAATCATATCTTTCATATTCTGAAACAAACCAGCAGTGAAAAGGGGTGACTTAATTTTAAATTCAGCTTTTTAAGTTATAGAAATGATTTATGTGTTGTGACTAGTAATACAAGACTGTTCTGAGATGTGAACTACAACAGGATTTTTTTTAACACTTTGGTCACTGATACTTTGTGTCTCTCTGACTGCTGGTGTAGATGTAGGTGTCTGACAGCCTGCTTTGAGCTTAGGGCTACTTACCTACAGGATGTAGGTTTGCACCCCGCATAGGGTGGTCTTTTCACCTTGTTGTCCTTTAACTTTCCTAAACCTGTCCTAAACCTTGTTTGTTACAGTAATTGCTGCCAGCAGCTTTATTACATTATTTGTGAAATAACAATTCACTAATGTTGTTCAACTACATGATTCATAAGACACTGGATAAGTGACTATAACAGCTGAACAACAATTTAGTGTAACTTGATTTAGTGTTTTATAATCAAGGCACTGTTCATACAATAAAATCAGCACATTTTATTATTTGTATTTATTATTTATCACATTATTTTCATTGTGAATTGTTGTCATTATACAGAAAAACCAAAACCCAAAGTGACCATTAAACCTGATCAACATGTATTCAGAGGAGAGAAAGTCACTCTCAGATGTGACATTGATGCTGAAGGAGTCACTAGCTGGCAGTACAACTGGAAAAAAATGGGTTCAAGCAGTGTTTTCAGTGAACGACAGGAACACACAATCAGGTCTGTTTCTGAGTCTGACGCAGGAAAATACTCCTGTTATGGAAGAGAGACTGGAGGATCACGCTGGTCACATCTCAGTGATGAAGTTACACTAACTGTATCAGGTGAGTTTGACCATCTCTTCATAAACACACACAAGTTTAACATGTTACTAACGATTGATTTCTCAACTGCAGTTCCCAGAGCAGTTTTAAGTGTTTCTCCTCAGAATTGGTTGACTGAAGGAGATCCAGTGACTCTGATCTGTGAGGTTAATGACACTTCTACAGGCTGGACATTCAGCTGGTTCACTGTCTCATCAGGTCAGTTATAATGTGCTTCATCTGAATTAACTGGTTTTATTGAAATTAAATATATAGTTTAATATGTCTGAATATAGACACAGACTGCGTATGTACATGTGAATAAACACAAGTTTATTCAAGTGTTCTATTAGTATACTTCTTTTAAACTAAAATAAGAAAGTATACTTTTTGTCTATTCTTTTATGTACTTCTCAGAAATATACTTAAAATTGCACTTAAGTATATTTTACCTATACTGACAAACATGTCTACAATATGTATTGCTACTATTTGTACTCAATCTTTTGACCGAGATCTACTTAAAAGTATAATTGAGTATTCTAAGTATTCTTGGCTTGTATATAGTTGTTTAATCTTTTGCTTGAGTAGCCTATTTTAATACTTTTTTCCCACATACTGTCTTATTGTAACGTACTGCTCTGAGACAGAAGGTTGGAGATCCAAACGCAGCTTTATTCAGAGGGTAATCCACAATTGTAGTCAGAAAACAGGCAGAAGGTCAAACACAGGCAAGCAGTCCAGACAAGCAAACAAGGCAAGAGAGACAGGCAAAAGGGATAATCCACAGAACAGGCAAGTAATCCATGGCCAAGAGACAAGAACTCCAGAGAGAATGCTCAGAAATGCAGTGTTACACAACACAAGACTTCGCAATGAATGATAGAGTGAACATGGTATAAATAGGCAGATGTAATGAGGTAAGGAGACACAGGTGTAAAGGATCATGGGCAATGTAGTCTTTAATGGAATGACAGTCCAGGCTGAAGTGCCCTCTGGTGGTAATCAGGGGCACTCTCACTGGTGAATCGTGACACTTATAAACTTGTTTGAAAATTGATTTATAAAGAAAACAAATATGTTCCTAATTCCGAGAATCTGAATTTTTGTGTAGGTTCAATGGTAGTGTTACGTTCAATGGGGAAAAAACAAAAGTGAGGACTCATAAGCAGAAATAAAGGTGAAATATTTATTAACAAAAAAAAAAAACTACAAAACAAAACCAACGAGGGGGGAAAACACATAAACTAGAAAATACATAAACTGAACCATACCAACATGGGGGAACGGGAGTGGTAGACAGTACAACGATCCGACAAAGACTGACAACCCAAGTAGTATATAAAGGGGAGAAATCAAGCAGGGAATGAGGGAGCACAGGTGGGGCAAATGAAACCAATAACGCGATAACAAGGGGGTGGGATCTAAACAAAGACACGAGCACATGGCCCAAAATAACAAAACACCACATGTGCAACACGAGACAGGACAGACATGTGACAGGTAGTGTACTGGTTGTGTACAGGTACCAGGTACCAGTACTGGTAGTGTACACTGGAAGTGAATTTTCCAGCTATCCATGTTTTCACTGTTATATGGAAGGTGGTGCTATTACACATCTACACTCAGAAAAAAAGGTACAAAAGTTGTCACTGGGGCGGTACCTTTTCAAAAGGTACACCTTTGTACCTAAAGAGTGCATATTAGTCCCTCAAATGTACATATTGGTTCCAAAAGTGTACATATTAGTACCTAAATGGTACATATTAGAACCTTTGTGAAGGGTACTGTCCCAGTGACAGCTTTTGTACCTTTTTTCAGAATCTCCAGATCAAAACACAGGAGAAGAAGCAGAAACAAGTGATAGAAGATTGCTTACACAAATGTAAAACAAAGCCATCATCAAACATTAAACATTTGATCATCATCAAAACTGTTTCAAAAGATCATCATTCTGGTTAATCCAGATGTGGTTTTTGACAACATTTTTTTTTTGCTTTTCTCAGCTTTTTGTTTAAAATGTTGCTTTTTTTTAATGAAACTTACATGCATTCAAGTGTTGATAAAAAGGAATGGATAAAACTATTGTAAAATAAAATGTTTTTAAAAGGGAAAGAGTTTAAATACATTTAAAGGTATATTTCAAGTATAACATATTAAAACCTTAATAGGAACAGAGTATTATACTTAAAGTGCAAAAAATAATATAACTATAAGTATGATGTTATGTTATGTTCACTTAAAGAAAAATTGGTAACACTTTACTATGGTAAACATTAGTTAATGCATTAGTTAACATGAGCTAACCATTAACTACACTTCTGTTCCGCATTAGTTAATCTTAGTTAATGTTAGTTGATAAAAATACAGCTGTTCATGGTTTGTTCATGTTAGTTCACAATGCATTAACTAATGTTAACAAGATTTTAATAATGCATTAGTAAATGTTGAAATTAAAGGACAACTCTGGGGAATTTTTTAAGTTAATCTTGATCGTTATACCTTTGTGAGTTACGGTGGCGCAGTGCAGCCGTACTAAATTAAACCACAACACAAAGAAATCGCCACAACACAACGGAAACGAGCCACAACACTATGAAATCGCCACAACACAAAACGGAACCGAGATTAACTTAAAAATTCCCCGGAGATGTCCTTTAAAATTAACAAAGATAAATGAATGCTTTATAAGTGCAGTTCATTATTAGTTAATTGTTAAGTTAATTAATGTTAGCTGATGAACCTTATTGTAAAGTGTTACCCAAAAAATTACCAGAAAATCATAGTAAACTACTAGTATACTTGAAATATGAGTTGCATTGAGTACAAATGCAATACAAATAAGAAACAGTTGTGCATTTAAAGTTTACTACTGTTACACTTATAGTACACTACTTTCATATTCTAAAAAGTGGGTCAATTTACTCCAAAGCAGTATTGAAATATAACACTATCAAATTTACTACTAGTCAATTGATATCACTTACTATATACTTAAAAATATACTTTGAACATTACTTTATTTCATACAATTAACTTCAAGTATACTTCCTTTTTTGTAAAACTAAACCTTCCAGGGGCACGAACCAGTGAGACAAACTTTGAGAACCCAATCCCCCATTACCAGTCACTCCTCTGTAACTGCATAAAAGCGATTGATCAAACCCTGATTAAAACAACCTAAACACACTGGATTATACCAATGTAACTTTTTCCTTCGGTTTTATTATAAATGTATTTATAAGGGCTAGATCAGATAGAAGTAATTCCTTGAGGTGTTAACTACACATTCTCATTTCATACAGAGGGCGGCAATCGTTATGACCTCCTCTCAGACAGCAGCAGAGGAGCTGGAGGAAAATACACTGTCAGTTCTGCTGCTGTAAATCACACAGGAGTTTATGTGTGCAGAGCAAAGAGCGATAAACCAGCCTATTACATAACATACAGCAACAGACAACCATTGTGGGTCACTGGTGAGTTCACACATAGTATAAATGATTGTTCCATGTTTAATAAAAACTATTTCAAATGATAGCTGTAATTGTCTTGTCAGGTGTTTCTCCTGCAGTCTCTCTGATCATCAGTCCCAACAGAACTCAACACTTCACATCTGTCCCTCTCTCTCTGAGCTGTGAGGAACAGAGTAACTCTGATGGATGGACAGTGAGAAGATACACAGACAGCATGGGGCTAAAAGATTGTTCATTACGCCAGGGATCACAAACAGGATCTGCATGTAAAATCAGCTCCACCAGCACATCAGACACCGGAGTTTACTGGTGTCAGTCTGAATCTGGAGAGAAATATCATCCTGTTAATATCACTGTACACTGTGAGTCTGTGTTTCTGTATTTATTCATTTCACTGACAGTTTACAATCAATGCAGACAGGTTGATTTAACAAGAGCAGGAAGCATTAGATACTAATGAAAGAAACCCGTCAGAGCATCATAGCAATACACTAAAAAAAGGCAGAAACCAGTGGGCAGTGGAAAATACAAAGGTCTGTTTTTTTGTCTTGTGTTTACTGTTACCATTTTGTTCATATTTTTCATGTTTCCTGTGTTTCTGTAGTTGGTGTGATTCTGGAGAGTCCTGTTCATCCTGTGACGGAAGGAGATAATCTGACTCTACGCTGTTTATATGACTTAAGACCATCAACCCTCAGAGCTGATTTCTATAAAGATGGAACACTCATCCAGAATCAAACTACAGAGATGATCATCCCTACTGTCTCAAAGTCACATGAGGGTTTCTACTACTGCAAACACCCAAAGAGAGGAGAGTCGCTCAAGAGCTGGATCTCAGTCAGAGGTGAGAGGAAGAATTATAAACACAGTTGAAATGTTCCTGTTCAATTTACTGCAATAATCTACATGTTTCTCAGTCTAGGTTAATATACATGTATCTCAGTCTAGGTTAATATACATGCATCTCAGTTAACATACATGTATTTCCAGCCTCAAGATCTCTCAATCCTGTGATAATTGGAGTGACTGCAGGACTGGCTGCTGTATTTTTGATCATTGTCTTCTTGGTCCTGCTGTGGCGCTACAGAAACAACAAAGGTTCATCATCTGACATATTAAAATTCAGTGACTGATTTTCAGACACTGGCTTTGTTCCTAAAGCTTGTGAGCTGCCAACCTACATCAGTCTAAGCTAGTTTTCTGGTCTTAGCTCGTCTCCAAACCTGGTAAATCTGGTACGTTTGCTGGCTGTAAAGGGATTTCAGCTAGTAAGGTTTGGAGACCATCTTAAATTATTCTTGTTATTTCAATACTGAGAAGTATTGATAAAAATATTTACATCATCTGTATTGAAATAATTTAAACACATTTGACTCAAACAGTGAGTCCGTCATCGTGTCCACTATTTGTGTGATGCACAGAGTTAAATTAGTAATTTATCAGGTTTTAATTGCTGCCTATGAATACAGCAGGCAGTGAGGCATATTAAGATTGTGGATCACAACCATAATGTGATGAATAAATAAAAACATGTCACTAAATACTTTGTCATTCTCAAACATGTACAGTATGCATGAAAGAGATTAAAAGTCAGTTTTCCTCAAAACATTTTGTGTTTGACTAGGTGTAAGATCTGAGTCTCCATCTACTGTCAGTCAACAGCAGAACATCAGTCAGACATCAGAGCAGAAGCAGAGTGAAGCGGATACAACACACCACTGTCCGGTCAGTCTTTACTCATTGCCCATTAATAAATACCCATACATCTTCACAAGCTGAGATAAAAGACACTTAACTTTTAACTAACAGGACAGATCTCACAACTAGGTAATATTTCACTTTTCTAAAATTTAACATGATATAATTAACTTGATGTCATTTGGGTTTTGATTTCATCAAAAACTGCATTACAGAATTTCTGTTCATTTTCTGTAATTAAGAATGTTAATAGCATATGACATATTGTGGAATGACTGCAGGACTGGCTTTTTTTATTCAACATGAAATCAATATTTTTTATAAGATCTATTTTTATTAAGATTATATTTTTTATATATAATTATAATTATAAGATGCATGACAAACATCTTTTAAAAATAAAATTTTTATTGAAAATGAATTCATGTATTTACTTATTACAGGAACTGCACATGTTTTTGACCAAGTGTCTTATTCCTTTCTCTGTTGTTCATTGTAGACAGTGTAAGTGGGCTGACTGATATCACATATGCTGAGATTGAACTAAAATCTATAAAGAAACAGAAGAACAAGAAATCAAACAAAGGTAAACTGAAACAAAAGTCTCTGCTCTTATGATATTATAATCATGACAGTGGTTCTGTGGCTGTGCGCTGTGAAACCTGATACAATTTTATAGGTAATTTGGTCTAACATGTAGAACAAATTAGACCATGTTAGTTGTCATTTTAAAATAAAATTATTCTCCATCAAATTAAGATAGACAACTGAATAATATGTGTTATTTAGCATGTTATAATGGCATATTTAATTTCACTGTTGGATGTACTGTACAGTAATAACTAGTGATATGAACTGTTGGCATCTTAGGCAATAACACTGAGAGTGACGACATTTACTCTAAACTGAAGCTGGAAACAGATCAAGGTGAGAGTCTAACTAAAAACACCAATCACAGTTCACAAGGAGACACTGAAAACGGCTCGGGTTATGTATATAACCCTTGTTCCCTGAGAAAGCGAACGAGCACTGCGTCGGAACGACGAATTTGGGGACACTCCCTAAGCAACAGCGTGTCTGAAGTATGAATGAAACTATCCCAATCCTGATTGGTGTTGCGTCATGACGTAGCTGTGACGGCATACCGGAAGATACATAAGGGGAGCCGCGCATAACGGCAATTATCGCGAAGCATGCGCTCCAGGCGTGCCGAGGTGTGGCGACGCGACGCAGTGCTCGTTCCCTTTCTCAGGGAACAAGGGTTATATACATAACCCGAGCCGTTCCCTTTCGAGGGAACTCACACTGCGTCGGAACGACGAATTTGGGGAACGAGTACCCACTAGGCCACACCGGTGGCGCCTGCCCCAGTGTGAAGCCGGGCGGGCACAACTAGGACTGGAGCACCCTAGCGCCAGGCGTCGCAGGGAGGTGCAAGCTATAGACAGCTGTACATAACTCCTGTGCAGACTCCACTTCCCTTCTTCCGCCGTCATGTGAGGCGGAGGATGAAATGCGTGAAGAACCAAAGACCTGACCACACTAGATGGTACCCTGGGCACGTAGCCCACCCTAGGATGTAAGATGGCCTTTACTCCGCCAGGGGCAAACTCCAGGCAAGTCGGCGTAAGCGCCAAGGCCTGAAGGTCCCCCACTCTCCTCAGAGAAGTGATAGCTAAGAGAAAGGCCAACTTAAGGGTCAGGTTCTCTGCCTCAGCTGACTCTAGTGGCTCGAAGGGGCCTCAGCCAAGCCTTCAAGTACCACTGCCAGATCCCTAGGTTGGAACTCTGGAGCAGGCAGGCCTCATCCTCCGAGCCCCATGGAGGAACCGTACAACCAGATGGTGCCTACCCAAAAGGCCCATCACTCACAGGAGCGTGGAAAGCCCAAAGGCAGCCACGCACACCCGGAGTGTGGACGGGGTAAGACCTGCAGAGAAACGATTTTGGAGGAACTCCAGCACTGAAGCCACTGGGCAGTTAACTGGATCCACCTCACGCTCTCTACACTAAGTGGAAACACGTTCCACTTCGGGCTGTACACCCTCCTGGTGGAAGGAGCCCTGGAGCTTAGCAAGGTCTCGATAACATCTGTTGACCGTCCAGTCTCTAGGTACTGGGCCCCTCAGGGGCCCGACCCAGAGATCCCAAAACTCTGGGCAGGGGTGACCTATTGTGCCCCGTGCCTCAGACAGCAGATCCCTCCTCGGCGGGACCTTCCACGGGAGACCGTCCAGCAGTTTGCTATAATGTCCGAGAACCATACCCGGGTCGGCCTGCAGGGTGCTACTGAGAGTAGGCTGATCCCTTCTTGGCTGACCCGCTCCAAGACTCCCGGGAGCAGAGTGATCAGGGGATATGCATAGTGATCAGGGGATAAGCCTCGGCCGCGTCTGAACCATGGCATCCAACCCCAGCGGGCTGGATGCGTGAGAGAAAACCCCTCGCACATGGCCTCCACCACCTCTGGGTGGAGTCGCCACTCCCGGGCCTAAGCCCTGCCTCAACAGGATGTCTGCTCCTGATCTTGGACCCCGGATGTACATTGCCCTGATGGACAACAGTTTCCCTTGGGACCGCAGGAGGATCTGATGTGCTAGTCTACACAGAGGCGCAACCTCAGACCCCCTGCCGATTGAGTGCGATCACGACAGCTGTGTTGTCTGTTCGCACCAGGACATGGTGACCACGGAGGTCCGGGAAAAAGCTCCTGAGAGCTTTAGACCGCCATCATCTCCAGGCAATTTATGTGACAGGAGGAATGACGGCCCTCCCATGGGCCTCGGCGGCCGTCCATGACTACGCCCCAACCAGTGAGGAGGCGTCTGTTGAAGCGGATTTCCGGCAACAGGACGCTCCCAACACTGGCCCTGGGACAGAAACCAAGGTTTCTTCCATATGACTAGGAAGCGAAGGCCACTGCGCGTTACCTGATCATACAGAATGGATTTCCCCTCAAGGAAAGTCACCTGGTTTACTTCCGTATCAGGACATGGTGGCGCGGAGGTCCGGGAAAAAGCCCTCAGAGCTTTGTAGACCGCCAGCATTTCCAGGCAGTAAAAGTGCCAGGAGAAATGCCGGGTCTCCCACAGACCTCTCGCAGCGGCCGCCATGACCACGTCCCAGCCAGTGAGGAGGCATCCGTTGAAACGGTCTTCCGGCAACGCGATGCTCCCAACACTGGCCCCTGGGACAGAAACCAAGGTTTCTTCCATATGACTAGGAACGAAGGCATCTGCGCGTTACCCTGATCATACAGAACGGTTTTCCCCTCGAGAAAACCCCTGATTCCCAGCCACCAATGTAAGGGTCTCGTGCAGCAGGCCAAGAGATATTCTGTTGGGCGCGCACGCAATGAGCCCCAGCAGTCCTTAAAACTGCTTCACAGTGATGCTGTGGTCTAGCTTCACTTTAGAGACCACCGCCCGTATGTACTCGTCGTGCGGGAGACAATTGTGCCCACAACGTAGAGAATCCCATACTCGACTCCCAGGAACACTGTTCTCTGAGAAGGCGTCAACACGCTACTGCGTGTAGAGTCTCAACCCCAAGCACTGAGAGCAGCCAAGGGCGACACCTCAATGCCGAACTGCTGCTACCACAGAGGAAGGGCTAGGCCGTATGGGCCGAACCCGATGTTGGTGCGCTTTGCCCCCAAGCGAACCTCAGGAACTTCTGTGACACAGAAGGATGGATACAGGGAAGCATGCGTCCTCTTTAGACCCGTCGTGACAGACCAGTCCTCAGACTGGATCTGAATCGGAGGAACTGTAAGCATCTTGAATCTGAATCTCCTCAGAGAACGATTTAAGTACCTCAGATCTAAAGTTGGGCGCAACTTCGCCATCCTTCTTAGGAACTATGAAGTACCGGCTGTAGAACCCGGACTCCCTGTCTGGCGGAGGAGCACCTTCTGTGGCCTCCTTACCAGCGGGAGTGGACTTCCTCTTCCATTACCCGAACCTGCCCAGGGACCACTGCCGTCAGACCACCCCACTGAACTTGGGAAGGTAACTGAACTGCAGTCTGTATCCCCTTTTCTACAGTATGCAGGGCCCACACAGATATATTCGGAGGCATAACCATGCGCCAAGATAATCTGCTAAGGAACCAGCCTCTCGAGTCGGCCTCGGTGTCAACGAGTCTCCTCCCGACCCCTGAAGCGGCTAACCCAGGGTGAAATCGAGAAGATTTTCGGTGTGCGTCTGCGTTTGCTGGACTGCCGCAAGTCTTGCTAGAGGCGGCTGGTACAGCACTGCGTCTTGTGAGGAAGCGATGTGGCCCGAAGCATACTTGATGGCGGGAGCACAGCATCGATTCGAAAACTCCACAGGAGGCAACCTCGATCGCTCCTACCCGGGAGAGGGGGCTGGCCAGCAGGGGCCTCATCTAAGGGAGCAGCTCTACAGGGCCGCAACACTAGGGCGGACACTGGGAATAGCAATTGCCTGAAACTGATGTGTCCCGCAGGCCACAAGGCGGCGAGAACAACATCAACTTCAGGAGGGCTCCACCTTAGATGAATATCCAGACAAAACACGCTTAGGTGACATAATTAAAGTATCCAACTTATTAAAGTCAGATAACATGACACTCAATTCCTCTGAATTAAATGCCATCATAATCAGCCATAATAAATGCCGTGCAACCTGGTCTGAATGATAGGCTGAATAAAAAATACATCTAACTCCTCAAAGTCAGATAATATTTTAATTTAATTCCTTGGAATTAAATACAGCCACAATAAGGTGAAACATGGTCTGAATGATAGGCTGAATATCTAACTCCTCAAAGTCAGATCATATTTTATTTAATTCCTCAGAAATAAATGTAGCCATAATCATCAGACGACACTGTTTTATTGTATTTATACGGACTCATAAACCACGCGTTGCCTCAGCAACGTGGTTCAACCCGTCATAATACAATTGGCTTTCATCGCTCGAGAAAAAAGCCAAACAGTATCACGGTGAAACATGGTCTGAATGACAGGCTGAATATCTAACTCCTTAGAGTCAGATCATATTTCATTTAAATCCTCAGACTTAAATGCAGCCATAATCATCAGGCAATACTGTTTTATCGTAATATACGGACTCGTAAACCACACGTTGCCTCAGCAACGTAGCTCAAGCCGTTAAGCCAACCAGTACTCCATGCACACCGATCGCGTGTGTTCACCTTAATAGCAGACCCATAACCTGCGTGCTGCCTCGGCAATCGTGAGATTGAGTCTTGCATATTAAGTGGCGAGCTCTCGTTATAACTTCGACTGCCCCGATGCTGAGCACGTCTAATTCCCCAGAATCAGACCGTTCAAGCATCGGGTCCTCCGCCCCGGGGGAAGAAGCCGCATCGTGGGCTTCCACGCGGGGAAGGAGAACATCTGAACTGACAGACAACGACTGGGAAGATGCCTCAGCAGTCCCAAGTCTCGCTGACATGTCCATCCGTGAGCCCCATGACCGGCCTCGCGCGCACGCCTCTGCGAATGCGGGACCGATCCACGGGGCTCACGAGGCTAACGACCTCATTGAACCACGGCCAGCCGCAGCGAAGCACCCTGAGCGGCAGCTTATCACAATCGCCGCGGGCGGCTTCCTCGAAAGCCGCCCTAGCGTGCTGCACGCCCAGGCACTGTACACTAAGCATATGTGTGTTTGTGCCCGACCTATAACTGGGACACTGGTGCACACAACGCTAGTATTGCCCGTGAGTCGCCAACTTTATATATATATATATTCTTTTTTGTGACAAACAACACCAAATAGACAGACAGTTTGAAACACAGGCGCTATGCTGAAGAGCGATAACTGCCGTTACTATGCGCTCCTTATGTATCTTCCGGGTATGCCGTCACAGCTACGTCATGACGCAACACCAATCAGGATTGGGATAGTTTCATTCATACTTCAGACACGCTGTTGCTTAGGGAGTGTCCCCAAATTCGTTGTTCGGCGCAGTGTGAGTTCCTCGAAAGGAACTGCATTCAAGCATCATTAAGAATTTAAGAAGGAAATGAAATACTGTATATAAAAATTATAAATGTGCATTTGAATTCATTGATATATTTTTAGGTGCTGGATCTAGTGATGTGACGTATGCTCAGGTTAAATGAATGCCTGGAGGAGAAAGCGTTCAAGCCGAGGATGCTGATGAGTTTACTGTAGGTTGAGAAGTGATGAAGAATGACCAGGTTCATTAATGCTTTATTATCTTTGTGATAATGATCACTCAAATGCAATAGATTTACCAGAACTTTACAAGAAAGCCTTCATGTGCTAAAAATGTGTTAATTAAAAAACATGCATTGCTCAACAAGCATCAGCTCAACAAGCAATGAGCTGATTATTCATTAGAAATAAGCCTTTATCATTGATTCAACATTGATTCAGCTTATCACAATCGCCGCGGTGGCTTCCTCAAAGCCGCCTCGTGGCATTGATTCAACATTGATTCAGCTTATCACAATCGCGCGGGTGGCTTCCTCGAAGCGCCCTAGCGTGCTACTGCCCAGGCACTGTACACTAAGCATATGTGTGTTTGTGCCCGACCTATAACTGGGACACTGGTGCACACAACGCTAGTATTGCCCGTGAGTCGCCAACTTTATATATATATATTCTTTTTTGTGACAAACAACACCAAATAGACAGACAGTTTGAAACACAGAGCGCTATGCTGAAGAGCGATAACTGCCGTTACTATGCGCCGGCTCCCCTTATGTATCTTCCGGGTATGCCGTCACAGCTACGTCATGACGCAACACCAATCAGGATTGGGATAGTTTCATTCATACTTCAGACACGCTGTTGCTTAGGGAGTGTCCCCAAATTCGTCGTTCCGACGCAGTGTGAGTTCCCTCGAAAGGGAACTGCATTCAAGCATCATTAAGAATTTAAGAAGGAAATGAAATACTGTATATAAAAATTATAAATGTGCATTTGAATTCATTGATATATTTTTAGGTGCTGGATCTAGTGATGTGACGTATGCTCAGGTTAAATGAATGCCTGGAGGAGAAACGTTCAAGCCGAGGATGCTGATGAGTTTACTGTAGGTTGAGAAGTGATGAAGAATGACCAGGTTCATTAATGCTTTATTATCTTTGTGATAATGATCACTCAAATGCAATAGATTTACCAGAACTTTACAAGAAAGCCTTCATGTGCTAAAAATGTGTTAATTAAAAAACATGCATTGCTCAACAAGCATCAGCTCAACAAGCAATGAGCTGATTATTCATTAGAAATAAGCCTTTATCGTTTAGTACTGCACAGTGTGCATTTACATTAGTTAATATCATTTGACAACTGAGGGAACAGAATATTAGTTTAAGGTTTTTTTTGTTGCTAGTGTTGGTTAAGTGACCCAGTTTGCTATTTCTTTCTCTGTCTTCTTGATTTTAAATGTATTTGTATGGGTTCCCATGGTCATGGAAATATCATAGAATGTTAAAATTGTGATTTGCTAGGTCTGGAAAAGTTGTCTTTAGATATAAATGTATACACTCACCTAAAGGATTATTAGGAACACCATACTAATACTGTGTTTGACCCCCTTTCGCCTTCAGAACTGCCTTAATTCTACGTGGCATTGATTCAACAAGGTGCTGAAAGCATTCTTTAGAAATGTTGGCCCATATTGATAGGATAGCATCTTGCAGTTGATGGAGATTTGTGGGATGCACATCCAGTGCACAAAGCTCCCGTTCCACCACATCCCAAAGATGCTCTATTGGGTTGAGATCTGGTGACTGGGGGCCATTTTAGTACAGTGAACTCATTGTCATGTTCAACCAATTTGAAATTATTCGAGCTTTGACATGGTGCATTATCCTGCTGGAAGTAGTCATCAGAGGATGGGTACATGGTGGTCATAAAGGGATGGACATGGTCAGAAACAATGCTCAGGTAGGCCGTGGCATTTAAACGATGCCTAATTGGGACTAAGGGGCCCTAAAGTATGCCAAGAAAACATCCCCCACACCATTACACCACCACCACCAGCCTGCACAGTGGTAACAAGGCATGATGGATCCATGTTCTCATTCTGTTTACGCCAAATTCTGACTTTACCATCTGATTGTCTCAACAGAACTCGAGACTCATCAGACCAGGCAACTTTTTTCCAGGCTTCAACTGTCCAATTTTGGTAAATTGGTATGGAAAATTGTAAAGCCTCTTTGTCCTATCTGTAGTGGAGATAAGTGGTACCCGGTGGGGTCTTCTGCAGTTGTAGCCCATCTGCCTCAAGGTTGTGCGTGTTGTGGCTTCACAAATACTTTGCTGCATACCTTGACCTCTAGCATCAACAAGGCATTTTCGCCCACAGGACTTCCGCATACTGGATGTTTTTCCCTTTTCACACCATTCTTTGTAAACCCTAGAAATGGTTGAAAATCCCAGTAACTGAGCAGATTGTGAAAAACTCAGACCGGCCCGTCTGGCACCAACAACCATAACATGCTCAAAATAGCTTAAATCACCTTTCTTTCCCTTTCTGACATTCAGTTTGTAGTTCAGGAGATTGTCTTGACCAGGATCACACCCCTAAATGCATTGAAGCAACTGCCATGTGATTGGTTGTGTAAGACCGCTGAAATCGCTCCAATGGCGGCAGCGAAGAGCGGGCGAAGGTATCTGCGCGTTCGATGTTCTCAGCTGGGCAAAATGGATCTAATTCCAATTCCTCTTTATCTGACTCCATTTTATTATAATTTAGAATTTAGATTAGAATGCCAATTTGGTTATTTGGTCATTTATGTTTAATAGTTAGACACACATATAATTATTCCGTTTAACCCTTTGTGGAAAGTACCCATTCATGATCTCATAGAGATCGTTAATAATTCCAGAGTAAGTCAGAATAAATCAAAATGTAACAATTTATTAAACAGTCAGGTATAATTCCAATTACATAATCAATTCAAAAGATCCTCAAAACATCGAATACTCTTAAGTAAAGAGATGCGTTCCTGACTTTCCATAGATTACGTAACGTTGGCTGGACACAACGTTACGGGCGAATCTGATTACAATATTGCGCCCTGACTCTTCTGCTACACTACCTTAAGTATTCAGACCTGACAATAACTTCTTTCAAATGGTAACATATGTTAACAAAGGGAATTTACATTTAATCACTGTCTGTATTGATACAGACAGACCTGTATTGACAAAAAGCCACACCTACCATACCATGCAACATCTCTTTAAACTCTTAAAACCATTGTTATCTTCTTGAATATTTCTGTGGGGATGAGATATTTGTACCAGTCGCACTAAGACATTTCCAATGATATCAAACACATATATATTGTTTAGTATTTGTTCATTTTTAGATCATTTAGATTTTGAGTATATTTTCAATGGTCACAGCCTGAGGGGAAGTAGGATGGGGGGAGAGATAAATACATGTAAATTAGAGCCATTCTAAGTTGATTCACTCAGTGTGACGTCGTCTGCAAAAGTTTTCTTTGTCCTCAACCAGACAAGCCGGCATCACTTTTTAAAGCCATTGGGTCAAACTCAAGTGGATCCCATGGGATCATAATTAGACGTTGGTTGATATCTTTTGAGATGTAAGTTGTCTTTGCAATGTAAGCAGCTGTAGGGACCTTCTTAGGGCTCTGTGTTCACCGGCTTTACACCCAGTCTCATTAGGTGTATGTAGTTTGAGTTCAGCTGGTGGATTAGTGTCTTTCAGGTGTTCTACCTGTGGTAGAAGTTCAGCACATCATGTGGGCATCGATTCATCTGTTCAGTTAACGTGTCACTCCTTCATGGAGAACTTTCTGCTTCTGTAGCACCTTTCCGATGATAATCTGAACCTCCTTGTCCAATCCTCTCACCTCCAACGGTGCGGTTATCTGGCTCCTTTGTAGTTACACGCCATTTGGTGCATGACACCTGAAAAGCATCTTAATGACCTCTTAATGACTGAACACTGGTGAACTTGAAGTCATAAGGAACACATAATGCAGCAAAAAACGAAACATAAAAGTAGGTTCATATCAGATAGTGCGATTGGTACATCTTCTCTCAAGTGTTTTTTCAAGGTCATAAATGGTAGGGTGGTCTCATTTTATCATCTAATTCTTCACTATCACTGTGGTGGTAGTGCAATCTAAGTATTCTTGGTCTGAATCACTCAAGGAAAAGCAGCAAAAAGTCAGTTCAATTTATATATTTAAATATATGATATGCATCAATAAACCATATAAGAATAACAACAATTCAATCACAATTATGAAGGTGTATATCGGTATATAATAACCACTGTGTTTGTTCAGGAATCCCATATGTTATTAATGCAGATCTAAATATGATTAGTCATACAATAATGGGGATTGTGTATTCCTGGTAACAGTGTGTGTGTGTGTGTGTGTGTGTGTGTGTGTTTGTGTGTGTGTTTGTGTGTGCGTTTGTGTGTTTGTGTGAAAAAATGGGCAATAGATCTTTAGTGAAGTACACTTTTAGACTCTATGCCATCTTTATCGTCTATGATGTGTAATGTTCAGCCTGAATAGATTTGGTCTATTCCAGGTGATGTTGTCGTGCGTGTAGGGTGTGTTCTATGTTCATGTTTGGGAGATGGGTGGAATCTAATCAATATCAATCTGTGTTGCATAATTTAGTACCAGTGCTACACTGGGAGGTCGTAGTCATATTGTGAGATGTGAATGACCCCATCATATTTATATTCGCACTATCTCTCACATCTCAAGTTCTGACAATTTTCCGTTGCCCTGGCTCTGATGCAGGGGAGGGGACTTTTGGTCGTCCATCCTCCAAGGAATTGCAATTGTCAACCTGAGATAGAAACAAATTTAGAGAGAAACAAATTTGGAGAGAAACAATTTAGAGAGAAACACAGTTAATTTCTGCTGTTGTTTCAGTTTTTAACACTTAAAGCTGCTCTTGCAGTCAAGCCTTCACAATCTGCTGTGTTTGAGCATTATGAACTCCAGTTCTGCTGGAGAATTTTTCTTTGTTTTAGCATTATAAACTCCAGTTCTGCTGGAGAATTTTTCAGGATTAATCAGAAACTTCTAGTTGCTCTCATTACAGTTAGTTTGAGTGAAGGATGAATTGGTTTTCTATTATCTGTGCCACACTTCTAGTTTTTCTAGTTCTGTAGGCATAAGATAATATCACAACTCCCTCCATTTTGGCACTGGGAATTGAACCAATGAAAAGTATTAGAACTTGCTCAAATTAGAAATTGCAAAGGTCAGAGTTATTGAGTCCTGTTGTGATGGAAACATTTTCATGGTTAGTGCAATTGTAATTCACACTGTAGCCAGACGGCAATTCTATGCTCCTGTACATGGTTCCTTTACATGGTTTCCTTTCTTTTTTTTTTTTTCCTTCCTCCCTAAGCATCAGCGAATCTGAAGTCTGAATAAACACTAGTCCAATCCGATTGGTCGCGTGATGACGCCATTGTGGCGGCATACCCGAAGTATAAAAGGGGAGCCGCGCAGAATGGCGGCAGTTATTGCTCTTCAGCATAGCGCTCTGTCAAACTGTCTGTCATATTTACTGTTGTTTGTCCAGTTGCAAGTGTGTGAATGAGTATGGAAAGAGTGAGAGAATACAAGCAGTGTGTGCATCCGTGTCCCCGCTACATTTCGGGCTCGGATACACACCTGCTGTGTGTTCAATGCCTGGGTGCTCAGCATGCTCGGGCGGCTCTCGAGGGAGCCGCCAGAACACTGCGAGAAGCTGACACTCAGGCTGCTTTGCTCCAGGCTGGCCGTGTTTGATGAGGCCGGCCAGCCTGCGTGAGCCCCATGGTTCTGGACCCGCGTTGCCGAGGCGCGCGCGTCGCAGATCATGGGGTTCACAGCGGATTTGTCAGAGGGTTTTGGGACTGCTGCGGCACTTTCTCAATCCTCCTCTGACAGTTCGAGGATCTTCCTCCCGTGTGGAAGCCCGGCGGCGGCATCTTCCCCCGGGTTGGAGGGTCCGATGCTCGTGCTCTCCGGTTCCGAGGAGCCGGAGGAGGCGGGCATCGAGGCGGGGGATGAAGTGCAAAACATAACGCTTCATCCACCCGCCCATGAGGAGCTGGTCGAGGTGTTGACCCGGGCGGTGGCCAAATTAAATATCGATTGGCCACAAGAGACGCAGGAAGTTCAGCCACCCAGTAGGCTGGACGACCGGTTTCTCTCGCACCGGGTCCAAACACCGCGCCGGGGCTTACCTTTCTTCCCGGATCTGCACACCTCGTGGAAGAAGCCCTACTCTTCGCGTGTGTCCAATCCCCCGGTGTTGGATTATTCCAACGTTCTGGGGGCACGCGAAGCGGGCTATGGGGCGATGCCTCGGGTAGAGGGAGCTCTCGCGAGCTATCTTTCACCCGAGTCGGCATCGTCCCTGAAGGCCCCGGTGCTGCCCACCAAACCCTGTCGGGACACCTCATCTTTGGTGGGCAAGGCTTATATGGCGGCTGGGCGGGCTGGTAGTTCCCTGCACACACTTTCCATCTTGCAGGCCTACCAGGCTGACCTCCTAAAAGAGCTGGATGAGGCGAGGTCCTCTCCGGAGGATGTACTGGAGCTGCGGAAGGCCGCAGATTTGTCTCTCCGCATCACCGAGGAGCGGCCCGTGCCATCGGCCGCTCCATGGCTTCTATGGTGACTGTGGAGAGGCATCTCTGGCTGAATCTGTCGGGATAAAGGAGAGGGATAGAGCTTTCCTCCTTGACTCCCCGATCTCGCCTTCTGGGTTGTTTGGGGACGCGGTTAATACCGTCGTCTCCAGGCACCAGGAGGCGAAGAGTCAGTCAGCGGCCTTCCACCAGTACCTCCCTCGCCGCTCAAAGCCCGGGAAGGCTGGCCCTAGTGGGCAGCCTCAGCCGTCCACCAGCTCCTCGCACCGGCAGGTGCAGAAAGAGAGCGTCGCCTCTAGAGCCCCTCCTCCGGGAGCTTGGCAACAGAGGCGGCGCTCTCACCAGCAGCCTTCAGCACCTAAGGGCGATCTGAGGAACGTCCTTCAGGCGCGGAAGGCTGCAGGGAAGAAGTCCTAGCCACGGCAGGGCTTCTCAGAGCGGTCCTCCCGCGAAAGGGCAACTGAGGTCGGGCCACATCGATTTCCCGCGAACGCACGCTGCTCCAGCCGCCTCCGAAAGGACTTGCGGCCGGGCAGCTCACGCGTCCGCACATAGAGGCTCGTTCCCAACTACTCCCTGCCGGTCAGCCGCTTCAGGGGGTTGGGAACGAGGCTCGTAACACCCGACGCCAGCCTCGAGAGGCTGGTTCCCTTTGTAGATTATCTCGCGCATGGAAATGCCTTCCAAAATATCTACATGGGTCCTGCGTACTGTAGAAAACGGTTACAGACTGCAGTTCGGTCATCCTCCTCCAGGTTTCAGGGGTTGAACTGGACTGTAGTGGTACCGAGCGGTTCGGGTAATGGAACTAGAAGTAAAACCTTACTGTCGAAGGAAGCCATAGAGCGTGTTCCTCCGCTGGAAAGGGAATCCGGGTTCTACAGCCGGTACTTTATAGTTCCCAAAAAGGACGGAGGGTTGCGTCCGATCATAGATCTGAGGTATTTGAATCGGTCTCTGAGGAGATTCAGATTCAAAATGCTCACTATTCCCATGATCGTGAGTCAGATCCAGTCCGAGGACTGGTTCGTCACGATAGATCTAAAGGACGCATATTTCCACATCTCCATCCTTCCATGTCACAGGAAGTTCTTGAGGTTCGCTTTCGGGGGCGAGGCGTACCAATATCGAGTGCTTCCCTTCGGCCTAGCCCTCTCCCCACGCACATTCACGAAGTGCATGGATGCAGCTCTGGCTCAAATGAGGCTTCAGGGCATCCGTGTGCTGAATTACATCGACGACTGGCTCATATTGGCCCAGTCGTACGAGATGGCAGTTCGGCATCGAGATGTCGTTCTGGCCCACATAAGGTGCCTGGGGCTGAGACTCAACACGAAAAAGAGTGTGTTGACGCCGTCCCAGAGGACTACGTTCCTGGGAATTGTATGGGACTCGACAACGATGCGGGCACAATTGTCTCCCGCGCGAGTCGAGACCATACTGGCGATGGTCTCAGGAGTAAGGCTAGGCCACAGCATCACTGTGAGGCACTTTCAGAGAGTGCTGGGGCACATGGCAGCAGCGTCCAACGTGATACCTTTTGGCCTGCTATACATGAGACCCCTCCAGTGGTGGCTGAAAACCAAGGGGTTTTCCCCCAGAGGGAATCCTTTCCGTATGATCAGGGTAACGCGCAGATGCCTTCGTTCCCTAGTCATATGGAAGAAACCTTGGTTTCTGTCCCAGGGGCCAGTATTGGGAGCGTCCTGTTGCCGGAAATCCGTTTCAACAGACGCCTCCTTACTGGTTGGGGCGGTCATGGACGGCCACTTTGCGAGAGGTCTGTGGGAGGCCCGGCATTCCTCCTGGCACATAAATTGCCTGGAGATGCTGGCGGTCTACAAAGCTCTCAGGAGCTTTTTCCCGGACCTCCGCGGCCAACATGTCCTGGTACGGACAGACAATACGGCTGTCGTAGCGTACCTCAATCATCAGGGAGGGTTGAGGTCGCGCCCTCTGTGCAGACTGGCGCATCTAATCCTCCTGTGGTCCCAAGGGAAACTGTTGTCCATCAGGGCAATGTATGTCCCGGGGGTCCAAAATCAGGGAGCAGACATCCTGTCGAGGCAGGGGCTGAGGCCCGGGGAGTGGCGGCTCCACCCAGAGGTGGTGGAGGCCATATGCAAGAGGTTCGGCCCAGTGGAAGTGGACCTATTTGCGTCTCGAGAGACGTCCCACTGTCCACTGTGGTTCTCCCTCACGCATCCAGCCCCTCTGGGGTTGGATGCCATGGTGCAGACGTGGCCGAGGCTGCGTCTGTACGCATTTCCCCCGATTGCTCTGCTCCCGGGAGTCCTGGAGAGCGTCCGTCAACAAGGGGTCAGCCTACTTCTGGTAGCACCCTGTTGGCCGACCAGTATGGTTCTCGGATATCATAGCTCTACTGGCAGGTCATCCATGGCAGATTCCTCTGAGGAGGGATCTCCTGTCTCAGGTGGCGGGTACAATATTTTACCCCGGCCCGAGATTTGGAACCTTTGGGTCTGGCCCCTGAGGGGCCAGGTACCTAGAGGCTGGCCTGTCGGCAGGCGTGGTAGAGACGTTACTCAGTTCCAGGGCTCCGTCTACAAGGAGACTGTACAGCCTCAAGTGGAATGTATTTTCCACTTGGTGTAGAGAGCGTGAGGTGGACCCAGTTAACTGCCCGGTGGCTTCAGTGCTGGAGTTCCTCCAAGATCGCTTCTCTGCGGGTCTAACCCGTCCACACTCAAGGTGTGCGTGGCTGCCATTGCGGCTTTCCACACTCCTATGGGTGATGGGCCTTTGGGTAGGCACCAGTTGGTTGTACAGTTCCTCCGTGGGGTTCGGAGGATGAGGCCTGCTCAATCCAGAGTTCCAACTTGGGATCTGGCAGTGGTTCTCGGAGGGCTGGCTGAGGCCCTTCGAGCCATTGGAGTCGGCTGAGCCAAAGAACCTGACCCTTAAGGTGGCTTTTCTCGCCATTACCTCTCTGAGGAGAGTGGGTGATCTCCAGGCCTTGGCGGTAACGCCGACTTGCCTGGAGTTTGCCCCGGGTGGAGTAAAGCCATCTTACACCCTAGGCCAGGCTACGTGCCTAAGGTCCCATCAAGGGTGGTCAGGTCTTTGGTCCTACAGGCATTCCATCCTCCGCCTCACGTGACGGGCGGAAGAGGAGAGACTTCACCTGCTCTGCCCGGTTAGGGCACTAAGAGTGTATTTGGAGAAGTCAGCACAGTGGAGGAGGTCCCAACAACTGTTGGTGTGTTTTGGCTCACCCAAGAAAGGATTGCCTGCGTCTACTCAGACAATCAGTAATTGGATTGTCCAGGCGATAACCATGGCTTATCAGGTGCGCAGTTTGCCTTCACCTATGGCCGTGAGGGCTCATTCCACCAGAGGCATGGCCTCTCGGTGGCCCTCCTTTCTGGGGTCCCCTTGCAGGATATCTGCAGGCGGCGGGGTGGGCTACCCCACACACCTTCATTAGGTTTTATAGCCTAGATCTCCTACGACGCCTGGCGCTAGGGTGCTCCAGTCCTAGCTGTGCCCGGTCTCCGGCTTCACACTAGGACAGGCGCTACCTCGGTGTGGCCTAGTGGGTACTCGTTCCCAAATCGTCGTTCCGGCGCAGGTGTGAGTTCCTCGAAGGAGCGGCTTGGGTTATGTATATAACCCTTGTTCCCTGAGAAAGGGAACGAGCACTGCGTCGCGTCGCCACACCTCGGCACGCCTGGAGCGCATGCTTCAGAGCAATAGCTGCCGCCATTACGCGCGGCTCCCTTTTATACTTCCGGGTATGCCGTCACAATGACGTCATCACGCACGACCAATCGGATTGGACTAGTGTTTATTCAGACTTCAGATTCGCTGATGCTTAGGAGCATCCCGAATCGTCGTTCCGACGCAGTGCTCGTTCCCTTTCTCAGGGAACAAGGGTTATATACATAACCCGAGCCGTTTTACTGCAGCTATATGGGAAATAGCAGAGTTTCCACTCAGAAGACAAACAAATTCAACATAGACAAACACACATGCAACTTGAAATTCCAATTTACACAAGATACGTGGCCTAGAATGCATAGCATCTCTACAACCTTTACCTAAGTGTTTAATGCAACACTTACAGTAAAGCAATCATGTGTTTTAAAGAATAAACTTAACTAGCCTATGTGCATCTATTAGCACAAACAACTATAATGTGTGTTCTATGCGCACGTGTTTAGTACAATTACAAATGTGAAAATACAGACAGGATCATTGCAATTTGGATGTTTTAATTATTAAACTCACTGCTATTGACCACTATAAAGAGATCAATAGCTGAAGATCTTGCATGAACACTGCAGTTGAGGATATTCATGTCAAATCTTTTACATTGTGTTATACTCAGCAATCAAGATTCCGATAACATTGAGCCTCGACCGGCCGGGTTTACGATCTCTTGCCACAACTCGTCAGTCTTGGTCATTAAGGCAGAGGCGACACACTGATATTCTGGACGTCCGTTACCACTGTGATCATTCCAGAATATTTTTATTCAGTTCTCTTGGATCTGACTTCGCTTAATTAATGCAAAATTGTTTCCAATCAGAGGCCATGACCATTATCAATGAATTAAGCGACCAACTTGTTATAACTCTAATGATAACTTTCTATAATCATGCCGTGGTTTTCCGCGTTTACGTAATTAGAACAACGTTACAATAATTAGGAATTGAGGTTGCCCTATTTAGATTGGTCTAACAATTTATTATTGTTCTAAACGGAATAGACTCGTTTGGCCTATCAACTTCTTTCAGTCCAAGTATACATACCTTACGCCAAAGTGCTAGTCGGAGCTCTAAAACATCAGTCTGGTGTGTTTCACCAATAACCGCATCTTAGTCCGTGTAACTAACCTGAGCGTAGTTTGTGGTGTCATGGACACAACATGATACTGAGTTATTAACACAACATACATCATAGTAAGTTTAAATGTATAAAACAAATCATTCGGAAATCAAGGATTTTGAATTATTTTTCTGGTAGCAGAACATTACAAACAGCAAAAGTGTGGGAGTTCTGTTTACAGATTTCCCCAGTTTTGTGTCACCTTCCTCCACATAATGTCCTGCTTGGCAATTGTAATACAATGTATATTATATTTTTATTTATAATATAATTATATTAAAAAGAATATCAAATATTAATGTTATTTCTGGTCCATGTTACCTTGTTATTTGAGCCTGCAAAAGTTTTCTTTGTCCTCAACCAGACAAGCCGGCATCACTTTTTAAAGCCTTTCAGTTGGTTAGATAATTGCATAATAATCCTTTAGGTGAGTGTATAGTGAAACTACTTTTTTTTCTTCAAAATATTCCATTGGCTAGAAATAGCACTTTGTGCATGCAGTCTTAAAAATCCTTATCCAGAAATCACAAAAAATACACACATGTATGAACACACACGCACACACATTGTAAAGCCATAGAAGTGCATTGGTCAAACACGTATAGCTTGCTTGTATGTCCTGGGCTATTTATGTTAAAAAAATTTGAAATTGTATTAGAAGTTTGTTGTAAGCTTTATTTATGGGAGGCACATTTTTGACCTATGATATCGGGTCGCATTTGTAGCGCACATGTTGGTACCACTCCATCACAGGGCATGTTATGGTCTCCCTCTCTCAAAAATGGAAATCATAATTATGAAAGCAACATAAAAATAACAAAAGAATAAACTTTCTTTTGTTTGAACAAATCAATCTAAAAGGGCTAGTGTGAATCATGATATGCTCTCTCTCGCACACACACACACACACACACACACACACACACACACACACACACACACACACACACACACACACACACACACACACACACACACACACACACACACACACACACTTTTAATCACGCCTTCATCTCGGGATGCGACGGCCACATCATCAGCATAGCCGTGGACTGGGTTCGGTGACAGGATGTGGGACGGGGCATGTGCACAGAGCCATTTTAGCCATTGATTTATTGCAATGATAATTGATTCCTACTTCAAGTGGTATTGGTTAGGACATTAGTATTTGAAATAAAAAGTTTATTTAAAAAAATGAATAAAGGAATGAGAAGTGTTGTAAATCTGTTTTGAAAGTTTTTTCAAATGTTTTTATTGTATTTACCTTGTAACTACATGAAACAAGAGGGTTTACAAACACCACTTTAGTTTACAGCCCGCAGATTCATACTTACCCTGTTACTACATGAAACAAGAGGGGAACAAGCACCACTTTAGTTTACAGCCCACAGATTCATACTTACCCTGTAACTACATGAAACAAGAGGAACAAGTACCACTTTATTTACAGCCCACATATTCATACTTACCCTGTAACTACATGAAACAAGAGGAACAAACACCACTTTATTTACAGCCCACAGATTCATGCTTACCCTGTAACTACATGAAACAAGAGGGGAACAAGTACCACTTTAGTTTACAGCCCATATATTCATACTTACCCTGTAACTACATGAAACAAGAGGGGAACAAACACCACTTTAGTTTACAGCCCACAGATTCATACTTACCCTGTAACTACATGAAACAAGAGGGGAACAAACACCACTTTAGTTTACAGCCTGCAGATTCATACTTACCCTGCAACTACATGAAACAAGATGGGAACAAACAAAACTTTAGTTTACAGCCCACAGATTCATACTTACCCTGTTACTACATCCCACATGAAAAAATACTATAGTATATTATAGTAAAATTACTCTAGTAAATATTATAGTGTTTTTGAACCATACTATAGTAAATATACTGCAGTAAATTAACAAAGTGTAGTAAATACTATAATTTACTACAATATACTGTAGTATCTTTACTATAGTACGGTTCAAAAACACTATAATATTTACTAGAGTAATTTTACTGTAATATACTATAGTATAATATAGTATTTTTTCATGTGGGATGAAACAAGAGGGGGACAAACACTGCTTTAATTTACAGCCCACAGATTCACACTTACCCTGCAACTACATGAAACAAGAGGGGAACAAACACCACTTTATTTACATCCCACAGATTCATACTTACCCTGCAACTACATGAAACAAGAGGGGAACAAACACCACTTTAGTTTACAGCCCACAGATTCATACTTACCCTGTAACTACATGAAACAAGAGGAACAAACACCACTTTAGTGTACAGCCCACAGATTCATACTTACCCTGTAACTACATGAAACAAGAGGGGAACAAACACCACTTTAGTTTACAGCCCACAGATTCATACTTACCCTGCAACTACATGAAACAAGAGGAACAAACACTGCTTTAATTTACAGCCCGCAGATTCATACTTACCCTGTAACTACATGAAACAAGACGGATCAAACACCACTTTAGTTTACAGCCCACAGATTCATACTTACCCTGTTACTACATGAAACAAGAGGAACAAACACCACTTTAGTTTACAGCCCGCAGATTCATACTTACCCTGTAACTACATAAAAGAAGAGGGGAACAAACACCACTTTAGTTTACAGCCCAGATTCATACTTACCCTGAAACTACATGAAACAAGAGGAACAAACACCACTTTAGTTTACAGCCCACAGATTCATACTTATATACCCTGTTACTACATGAAACAAGAGGAACGAACAACACTTTAGTTTACAGCCCACAGATTCATACTTACCCTGTAACTACATGAAACAAGAGGAACAAACACCACTTTAATTTACAGCCCGCAGATTCATACTTACCCTGCAACTACATGAAACAAGAGGGGAACAAACACTGCTTTAATTTACAGCCCACAGATTCACACTTACCCTGCAACTACATGAAACAAGAGGAACAAACACCACTTTAGTTTACAGCCCACAGATTCATACTTACCCTGTTACTACATAAAACAAGAGGGGAACAAACACCACTTTAGTTTACAGCCCGCAGATTTATACTTACCCTGAAACTACATGAAACAAGACGGGATCAAACACCACTTTAGTTTACAGCCCACAGATTCATACTTACCCTGTTACTACATGAAACAAGAGGGGAACAAACACCACTTAAGTTTACAGCCCGCAGATTCATACTTACCCTGTAACTACATAAAAGAAGAGGGGAACAAGTACCACTTTAGTTTACAGCCCACAGATTCATACTTACCCTGCAACTACATGAAACAAGAGGAACAAGTACCACTTTATTTACAGCCCACATATTCATACTTACCCTGTAACTACATGAAACAAGAGGAACAAACACCACTTTATTTACAGCCCACAGATTCATACTTACCCTGTAACTACATGAAACAAGAAGGAACAAGTACCACTTTATTTACAGCCCACATATTCATACTTACCCTGTAACTACATGAAACAAGAGGGGAACAAACACCACTTTAGTTTACAGCCCACAGATTCATACTTACCCTGTAACTACATGAAACAAGAGGGGAACAAACACCACTTTAGTTTACAGCCTGCAGATTCATACTTACCCTGCAACTACATGAAACAAGATGGGAACAAACAAAACTTTAGTTTACAGCCCACAGATTCATACTTACCCTGTTACTACATCCCACATGAAAAAATACTATAGTATATTATAGTAAAATTACTCTAGTAAATATTATAGTGTTTTTGAACCATACTATAGTAAATATACTGCAGTAAATTAACAAAGTGTAGTAAATACTATAATTTACTACAATATACTGTAGTATCTTTACTATAGTACGGTTCAAAAACACTATAATATTTACTAGAGTAATTTTACTGTAATATACTATAGTATAATATAGTATTTTTTCATGTGGGATGAAACAAGAGGACAAACACTGCTTTAATTTACAGCCCACAGATTCACACTTACCCTGCAACTACATGAAACAAGAGGGGAACAAACACCACTTTATTTACATCCCACAGATTCATACTTACCCTGCAACTACATGAAACAAGAGAACAAACACCACTTTAGTTTACAGCCCACAGATTCATACTTACCCTGTAACTACATGAAACAAGAGGGGAACAAACACCACTTTAGTGTACAGCCCACAGATTCATACTTACCCTGTAACTACATGAAACAAGAGGGGAACAAACACCACTTTAGTTTACAGCCCACAGATTCATACTTACCCTGCAACTACATGAAACAAGAGGGGAACAAACACTGCTTTAATTTACAGCCCGCAGATTCATACTTACCCTGTAACTACATGAAACAAGAGGGGATCAAACACCACTTTAGTTTACAGCCCACAGATTCATACTTACCCTGTTACTACATGAAACAAGAGGGGAACAAACACCACTTTAGTTTACAGCCCGCAGATTCATACTTACCCTGTTACTACATAAAACAAGAGGGGAACAAACACCACTTTAGTTTACAGCCCGCAGATTCATACTTACCCTGAAACTACATGAAACAAGAGGGGAACAAACACCACTTTAGTTTACAGCCCACAGATTCATACTTATATACCCTGTTACTACATGAAACAAGAGGGGAACGAACAACACTTTAGTTTACAGCCCACAGATTCATACTTACCCTGTTACTACATGAAACAAGAGGGAACAAACACCACTTTAATTTACAGCCCGCAGATTCATACTTACCCTGTAACTACATGAAACAAGAGAACAAACACTGCTTTAATTTACAGCCCACAGATTCACACTTACCCTGCAACTACATGAAACAAGAGGGGAACAAACACCACTTTAGTTTACAGCCCACAGATTCATACTTACCCTGTTACTACATAAAACAAGAGGAACAAACACCACTTTAGTTTACAGCCCGCAGATTTATACTTACCCTGAAACTACATGAAACAAGACGGGATCAAACACCACTTTAGTTTACAGCCCACAGATTCATACTTACCCTGTTACTACATGAAACAAGAGGAACAAACACCACTTAAGTTTACAGCCCGCAGATTCATACTTACCCTGTAACTACATAAAAGAAGAGGAACAAACACCACTTTAGTTTACAGCCCGCAGATTCATACTTACCCTGTAACTACATGAAACAAGAGGGGAACAAACACCACTTTAGTTTACAGCCCGCAGATTCATACTTACCCTGTAACTACATAAAAGAAGAGAACAAACACCACTTTAGTTTACAGCCCACAGATTCATACTTACCCTGAAACTACATGAAACAAGAGGGGAACAAACACCACTTTAGTTTACAGCCCACAGATTCATACTTATATACCCTGTTACTACATGAAACAAGAGGGGAACGAACAACACTTTAGTTTACAGCCCACAGATTCATACTTACCCTGTAACTACATGAAACAAGAGGGGAACAAACACCACTTTAATTTACAGCCCGCAGATTCATACTTACCCTGTAACTACATGAAACAAGAGGGGAACAAACACTGCTTTAATTTACAGCCCACAGATTCACACTTACCCTGCAACTACATGAAACAAGAGGAACAAACACCACTTTAGTTTACAGCCCACAGATTCATACTTACCCTGTTACTACATAAAACAAGAGGGGAACAAACACCACTTTAGTTTACAGCCCGCAGATTTATACTTACCCTGAAACTACATGAAACAAGAGGGGAACAAACACCACTTTAGTTTACAGCCCACAGATTCATACTTATATACCCTGTTACTACATGAAACAAGAGGGGAGCGAACAACACTTTAGTTTACAGTCCGCAGATTCATACTTACCCTGTAACTACATAAAACAAGAGGAACAAACACCACTTTAGTTTACAGCCCGCAGATTTATACTTACCCTGAAACTACATGAAACAAGAGGGGAACAAACACCACTTTAGTTTACAGCCCACAGATTCATACTTATATACCCTGTTACTACATGAAACAAGAGGGGAACGAACAACACTTTAGTTTACAGCCCGCAGATTCATACTTACCCTGAAACTACATGAAACAAGAGGAACAAACACCACTTTAGTTTACAGCCCACAGATTCATACTTATATACCCTGTTACTACATGAAACAAGAGGGGAACGAACAACACTTTAGTTTACAGCCCACAGATTCATACTTACCCTGTAACTACATGAAACAAGAGGAACAAACACCACTTTAATTTACAGCCCGCAGATTCATACTTACCCTGTAACTACATGAAACAAGGGGGAACAAACACCACTTTAGTTTACAGCCCACAGATTCATACTTACCCTGTAACTACATGAAACAAGAGGGGAACAAACACCACTTTAATTTACAGCCCGCAGATTCATACTTACCCTGTAACTACATGAAACAAGAGGGGAACAAACACCACTTTAGTTTACAGCCGGCAGATTTATACTTACCCTGCAACTACATGAAACAAGAGGGGAACAAACACCACTTTAGTTTACAGCCCACAGATTCATACTTACCCTGTTACTACATGAAACAAGAGGGGAACAAACACCACTTTAGTTTACAGCCCACAGATTCATACTTATATACCCTGTTACTACATGAAACAAGAGGAACGAACAACACTTTAGTTTACAGCCCACAGATTCATACTTACCCTGTAACTACATGAAACAAGAGGGGAACAAACACTGCTTTAATTTACAGCCCGCAGATTCATACTTACCCTGTAACTACATGAAACAAGAGGAACAAACACCACTTTAGTGTACAGCCCACAGATTCATACTTACCCTGTAACTACATGAAACAAGAGGGGAACAAACACCACTTTAGTTTACAGCCCACAGATTCATACTTACCCTGCAACTACATGAAACAAGAGGGGAACAAGTACCACTTTATTTACAGCCCACAGATTCATACTTACCCTGCAACTACATGAAACAAGAGGGGAACAAACACCACTTTAGTTTACAGCCCACAGATTCATACTTATATACCCTGTTACTGCATGAAACAAGAGGGGAACGAACAACACTTTAGTTTACAGTCCGCAGATTCATACTTACCCTGTAACTACATAAAACAAGAGGGGAACAAACACCACTTTAGTTTACAGCCCGCAGATTCATACTTACCCTGAAACTACATGAAACAAGAGGGGAACAAACACCACTTTAGTTTACAGCCCACAGATTCATACTTATATACCTTGTTACTACATGAAACAAGAGGAACGAACAACACTTTAGTTTACAGCCCGCAGATTCATACTTACCCTGAAACTACATGAAACAAGAGGGGAACAAACACCACTTTAGTTTACAGCCCACAGATTCATACTTATATACCCTGTTACTACATGAAACAAGAGGGGAACGAACAACACTTTAGTTTACAGCCCACAGATTCATACTTACCCTGTAACTACATGAAACAAGAGGGAACAAACACCACTTTAATTTACAGCCCGCAGATTCATACTTACCCTGTAACTACATGTAACAAGGGGAACAAACACCACTTTAGTTTACAGCCCACATATTCATACTTACCCTGTAACTACATGAAACAAGAGGAACAAACACCACTTTAATTTACAGCCCGCAGATTCATACTTACCCTGTAACTACATGAAACAAGAGGAACAAACACCACTTTAGTTTTACAGCCTGCAGATTCATACTTACCCTGCAACTACATGAAACAAGAGGAACAAACACCACTTTAGTTTACAGCCCACAGATTCATACTTACCCTGTTACTACATGAAACAAGAGGAACAAACACCACTTTAGTTTACAGCCCACAGATTCATACTTATATACCCTGTTACTACATGAAACAAGAGGGGAACGAACAACACTTTAGTTTACAGCCCACAGATTCATACCCAGATAGCATTGTGACATTGAGTCAATGTTGAAATTCCATCAGAATCATCATTTTGGTTGAGGTTGAAATTTCAATCCTAAGTAATATTGGATCAATGTTGAAAATCCGATGCAAAAAACATATTGGACCAATGTTGAAAATTCAATGCTAAATAATATTGGATCAATGTTGATAATTCCATGCTTTCCAGTGTTGAAAAGACAAACATTGAATCAATGTTGAAGTTCCATCAGAATCATCATATTGGTTGAGCTTGAAATTTCAATGCTAAGTAATATTGGATCAATGTTGAAAATTCAATGCTAAAAAATATTGGACAAATGTTGAAAATTCAATGCTAAAAAATATTGGACCAATGTTAAAATTTCCATGCTTTTCAGAGTTGAAAAGACAAACACTGAATCAATGTTGATTTTTGGTCAGCTTAATTCTCCACCACTGGTGAGACTAAATTACTATCAATCTATCTGTCCCATCATTCAACACGTTAAAGGAAATCCAAATCAATTGGGTACATTTCTGTGAACATTCATTATCCACAAAGGATGAATCTCCTCCAACGAGTGTATGGATTTTCAAAGAAATCCTACCGTAAATTGAACTCAATGAGATACACCAGTTGATTATCATTAGTATTATTAATATTTATGTTTTAATTATTGTTTTAAAATCTCCTCCATCATGTAAAACATCTCCAATCCCCAATTTTTCTGCTAGCTACACAGCGCAAGCAGCGAGATATATAATGACTGTCACATAAAGATTTTTGTGACTGTTAATAAAGAATTTAGAATATTTTCCCTACTTATTGAATGCGCCACAATCCAATCCAGTAGGTGGCAGTAATGCAGCTTTAATCTGGCTGCCAACCACCAATCAGATCAAAGCACAGTTTAACAGACTTCAAGCATGAAAAGACAGGCGCAGGACAGCGACAGTGTTTTTCAGAGGTAAGTACAAAAATATTAATAAAATGCATCTCAATTTTCATTTGTGTTTTTATTTTTCTTTATTTCTTACAACTTTTGTGCTTCTCCTGGGCGAGTCAGAGTGAACTGCGATGTTAATAGAGTCACGTGAACGCCTCGTACACAACCAGTGGCCAGGATAATCTTAATACATTGAGTTTCAGTTTGTTTTTCACCAAACCCTATCAAATTTGTATTCATCTTTATTTCTTAAGATTGCCATATACTGTGATTTTTGTACGATTTCGAACCGAATTCTGAGTCGTGCAACTCTTATTTGGCTCGGGCCAATTTTTAACTTTGTCATGCGTCGTTTGTTGTGAGGTGTTTGTCTATGGGATGATTTTAGTATCAAAATGATTTGTGCGTGCAACAAATAAGATTTGTGTATTTGTGGAAATGGTGCCGTACATGCATTCATTGTACCATTCATACTCTGTCATCCCATATTCGTCCAGTGTAGAAACGAGAGGCGATCGGACGGCTAGATGAATTTCTGTCATGGCAGTAATTCTGGTCTCCACTCGTGAGGGTATCGCACAGCTGAAGCAGAGCTACGGACTGATTGACATATCGGCAGGTGAAGGGAAATAGGACAATCAGTTCGTAGCTCTGCTTCAGCTGTGCGACACCCTCACGAGGGCCGACCACAATTACACAATTCCAATTTCATCTTTAATGCAAGAAAAGAGTGAGATCTTTAGTTCTGTAGGCAGCTATATCAAACTGCTATATCAAACTGCAGAAATTTAGCAAACTGTTGCGCTCCAGTTCGTGTTGTAAATGGATAATCTCTTCCAAATCACTGTGTAGCTTATCCAGCTCCTCTTTTATTAATTTAGCTACTTGATCATTAATTTACTTGTTTCACTTTCACACTTTTATTTATTTCTTTACTATAATTTACTATTAAATATAATAATAACATAAGATAAAACATCGGATTTCACTTTGCTTTTCCATTCATTCCTCCTGTGAGTCTGCAGATGCTTTAAAGGGAAAAGTATATACTAAAATTAATTAAATAGTCTTGAATTTAAATTCAGTGAGTTTTAACTGGGATGTAAAGATTTTGATAAAATTTCAAGTTTCACTTAATTTTGGAGTACATTTATAATGTTTAATTAACCACACTTCCAAATATGTACTAACTTCTTGTTGTTTTAGATGCCTTACAAGTGAATGCTGATAAAAGGAGGCCTCAGAGTTTATCTTTGCTGGGATGGTGCAAAAATGTCTCCATTACGCCCTGAAAGGCTTGGGGCATTGCTCATGCTGGAAACCCCAGAGTTTAGAGTATTTAATTCTTTCTTCTACCTTCTTTCTTTCAGTAGTACTGTCCCATTTCTGTCCTTATTGGCAAGTTTCCATTTGTATTACTTCCATTTTGCAGATGCAGGTTGTCATGTTTTTCCAGGCTCTTCTCCAGGCATTTGTGTTATAAATTCAGATGTAATTGTTTTAAGACAATGTGAGATTTCCTGTTGTAATTGTGGGGCATAAATAAATACATTTGCATGTGAACTGAAGGATGTTGTTTACTTTGAGTGACTTTTTGATACAAAATCATATCAATTGCAGCCATACATGGTCTCTGATTGAAAGGAATAAAATAAAGAGACAATTAACGGGCATAGAATCCTGCTGTACATAAAGCAAGATTGATTTTAAAGTGCTTCTATGTTGATTCAATGTTAAATAAGTGATTTAATTTAAGTTGAAAAAATATTGATTTTATGGCCATCTTGATCTATTTTTCATCATTGAAATAACATTATTTCAGGGTGCAAACCTGATGAAAAATCAATGTTAAATTTCAACATTGTTTCAATGATAATATGATCAATGCATCAACATTGATTCAATGTTGATTCAGTGTTAAATAAATGATTTAATTATAGTTGAAAAATAGTGATTTTATGCCCATCTTGATCTATTTTTAATCGTTGAAATAACATTATTTCAGGGTGCAAACCTGATGAAAAATCAATGTTACATTTCAACATTGATTCAATGATATTTTAGTTGATGCATTAACATTGATTCAACATTGATTCAGTGTTTGTCTGCTATCTGGGTACTTACCCTGTAACTACATGAAACAAGAGGAACAAACACTGCTTTAATTTACAGCCCGCAGATTCATACTTACCCTGTAACTACATGAAACAAGAGGGGAACAAACACCACTTTAGTGTACAGCCCACAGATTCATACTTACCCTGCAACTACATGAAACAAGAGGAACAAACACCACTTTAGTTTACAGTCCGCAGATTCATACTTACCCTGTTACTACATGAAACAAGAGGGGAACAAACACCACTTTAGTTTACAGCCCACATATTCATACTTACCCTGTAACTACATGAAACAAGAGGGGAACAAACACCACTTTAGTTTACAGCCCACATATTCATACTTACCCTGTAACTACTTGAAACAAGAGGGGAACAAACACCACTTTATTTACAGCCCACATATTCATACTTACCCTGTAACTACATGAAACAAGAGGGGAACAAACACCACTTTAGTTTACAGCCCACATATTCATACTTACCCTGTTACTACTTGAAACAAGAGGGGAACAAACACCACTTTAGTTTACAGCCCACAGATTCATACTGTAATGAAGTTCGATGGTGGAAGGAAGAAGACAGGGTCGGCTTGATTGGGACTTACACACTTTATTTTTTTTCTCACGCACACACAGACGCTCTGGCGTATACACTCAAAATCCACGATATGGGTCGCCCGTTTCACACCGGCACACCTTAGTGGCTCGTACACTCAAGTTCCACGATATGGGTCGCCCGTTCAGTTCTCAGCAATAGCAGCTTCTCTTGTTCACTCTCAGCAGCGTGCGTGTAGTCCCAGTCCAATTCTCTCTCTCTCACTCTCTCTCTGCAGCGGCTTATAAGCGCTCTCTCCACGCCAATTACTGTAATCAGAGACAGGTGTTATCATCTGCTTGACCTACTTACCGACCGCTCTGCTCCACTCTCTTTCTCCCGCTGCAGCTGGAACCACGCCCCCTCCGCCACACATACTTACCCTGTTACTACACGAAACAAGAGAACAAACACCACTTTAGTTTACAGCCCACAGATTCATACTTATATACCCTGTTACTACATGAAACAAGAGGAACGAACAACACTTTAGTTTACAGCCCACAGATTCATACTTACCCTGTAACTACATGAAACAAGAGGAACAAACACCACTTTAATTTACAGCCCGCAGATTCATACTTACCCTGTAACTACATGAAACAAGAGGGGAACAAACACCACTTTAGTTTACAGCCCACAGATTCATACTTACCCTGTAACTACATGAAACAAGAGGGGAACAAACACTGCTTTAATTTACAGCCCGCAGATTCACTTACCCTGTACCTACATGAAACAAGAGGGGAACAAACACCACTTTAGTTTACAGCCCACAGATTCATACTTACCCTGTTACTACACGAAACAAGAGGGGAACAAACACCACTTTAGTTTACAGCCCGCAGATTCATTCTTACCCTGTAACTACATGAAACAAGAAGGGAACAAACACCACTTTAATTTACAGCCCACAGATTTATACTTACCCTGCAGCTACACGGATAATTACCCCTTAATTAAAAAATACTTACAGGATAAATAATGTATTCATTTTTCTGGTAGTTTCCCCTTTATTCCCCCAAGCACCGATGGTGTGAGGACCCTATTGAAATTGCTCTGTTTATTATACATGATGTTCCCTAATACCTACACATACGTACTTTATAGTTACACTATAATTACAAAAGCTTCACTGTAAATTTGTTTTACTTATGCAGTACTTTCCGGGCTTTAATCTAAAGCAGAGGTCTTCAACTCTGCTCCTGGGGACCTACTGTCCTGCAAAGTTTTCTTCCAACCTGCTTCAGCACACCTGCCTGTGTGTTTTCAACAATGATCCTGAAGAGCTTGATTAGCACTCTGCAGGACAGTGGGTCTCCAGGAGCAGGGTTGAAGACCTCTGATCTAAAGCGTGACCAAAATATCTTCTATTTCCCAAAAGAGTTCCTTATCCAACAATGTCCATACCATGAATGAATTGCAAAATATTAAATCTCATTTTGAGTGCATTTCAAAGTGCTTCTCACACCAATGCCTGACAGTGTCTAAGACAGAGGGGGCGGGCGGTGGTACCATGTTTTGTTTGTGCTAAATTTATTTTTAAAGCATAATTTGAAACACTTAAAGTGGATCTTTTAATATTAAAAGTTAGTTTATATTAAATCTTTAAAGTCTTAGTAAAAACAAATCTTCCACTTATTTACCTAGAAGACTACTGTATCCATCTGATCTATGGTAAAAATGATCTGACTTAAATGTAAAGTGTAAGGAACCTGTTGGCCCAACAACGGAATCCAACGGTGTGGGCGAAGGTGTAATGCGTGCATGTCTTTTCAGCACTATTTTGCCCATTGGCCTATGTCCATCACCCCCTATCCTGATTGGCTCCTCTCCACCAATGAGCTGCGTATACCAGAACAAATCCAAGATAACCTGGAACAAGCAATCAAAGATTTCATGCATTCTTCCCTCAAACTCCCAAAAGAGACTGTCAACAATATTACCTTCCATCTCGTCCACTGCCCCTAACAACAATAAAAATGCAGACACTAAATGTCTGTGTCCCATCACTGCAAAATTTGATGCGGGGAACTATATTCGGCTTAACGATCAATTTCCATGGTAATCAAGAATCCAGAAGGAAAGATACAAACCCCAAAAGACATCAATGACACTTTTTGCACATTTTATAAACGTCTATACAGTAATGCTAAAGAACCAAAAATGTATGACACTAAATCATTCCTTAATAATTTACTTTTACCCAGTCTGAACACAAAGAGAATCATTACAAGAATCTACAGGTCCTTCTCAAAAAATTCGCATATTGTGATAAAAGTTCATTATTTTCCATAATGTAATGATAAAAATTAAACTTTCATATATTTTAGATTAATTGCACACCAACTGAAATATTTCAGGTCTTTTATTGTTTTAATACTGATGATTTTGGCATACAGCTCATGAAAACCCAAAATTACGATCTCAAAAAATTAGCATATTTCATCCGACCAATAAAAGAAAAGTGTTTTAATACAAAAAAGTCAACCTTCAAATAATTATGTTCAGTTATGCTCTCAATACTTGGTCGGGAATCCTTTTGCAGAAATGACTGCTTCAATGCGGCGTGGCATGGAGGCAATCAGCCTGTGGCACTGCTGAGGTGTAATGAAGACCCAGGATGCTTCGATAGCGGCCTTAAGCTCATCCAGAGTGTTGGGTCTTGCGTCTCTCAACTTTCTCTTCACAATATCCCACAGATTCTCTATGGACCAACACCAGCAGCTGACATGGCACCCCAGACCATCACTGACTGTGGGTACTTGACACTGGACTTCAGGCATTTTGGCATTTCCTTCTCCCCAGTCTTCCTCTAGACTCTGGCACCTTGATTTCCGAATGACATGCAAAATTTGCTTTCATCTGAAAAAAGTACTTTGGACCACTGAGCAACAGTCCAGTGCTGCTTCTCTGTAGCCCGGTTAGGCGCTTCTGCCGCTGTTTCTGGTTCAAAAGTGGCTTGACCTGGGAATGGCACCTGTAGCCCATTTCCTGCACACGCCTGTGCACGGTGGCTCTGGATGTTTCTACTCCAGACTCAGTCCACTGCTTCCGCAGGTCCCCCAAGGTCTGGAATCGGTCCTTCTCCACAATCTTACTCAGGGTCCGGTCATCTCTTCTCATTGTGCAGCGTTTTTTGCCACACTTTTTCCTTCCCACAGACTTTCCACTGAGGTGCCTTGATACAGCACTCTGGGAACAGCCTATTCGTTCAGAAATTTATTTCTGTGTCTTACCCTCTCGCTTGAGGGTGTCAATGATGGCCTTCTGGACAGCAGTCAGGTCGGCAGTCTTATTCATGTAACAATATTGACTATGAGTCTAATATCTTGGGGAATAATTAACTCAAAAGGGATATAATATTCATGAGTTTATGAATATAATTTGCTAGTCGTTCATTACGTTATTTAAATTTTCCGATAAGGAAAATGTTTAATTAAATACAAGTAACCTTTACGGAATTGCTTGAAATTATCTTACTAAGTTTGTCCTGCAAATTAGTTATAGACTTTCAAATCAATTCTCAATAAGGGATTACTGCTTTACGAGAGCATAAGAAGCATTAACTTTACTGATCAGGACAAATTAATATTTCGTATGTTCGTACAGTTATGTTACTAAAATAGTAGCACAAGGCAGCTTTAGGTAACGTTTAGGATTGTAAGTTTCATTGACTTTGTGTATGTAGAAGAATAACAGCTTCAATTCAAAAATATCTTTTGGAAGTTTAATAACACAGACTAAAGATAACACTACAATTCACACAGAAAGTACATACTAAATATGCATAAAGAGAGTAGAAAAATAGATAGGAAATGGTACCTAAACGAAAAGAATGAAAGAAAACAAAAATAAAGAGAGAGAGAGAAGATAACAGCGTTCACTTCAGTTCGTTACACAGAGCCCTCAAGGAGTATCTTGTCCCAAAACGGAAATAACACGACATTTCAACAGCAGTTCGGATTGTAGAAAATAAGAATACTTGCTTTGGTTTTGGCTTCTCGCGTGTGTGCGTGTATTCTGAGTTCAAATGTCCCGCGTTCCATGGTCCTTTTTCTTAGGTCGGTTGGGTATGGCTCTCGGTTTGTGGAGTAGATGTTCAGCTGGGTGCGGGTCTCTTGGAAGTGTGCTGAAGCGTGCTGTATCCTCTCTGAAGAATGCCCTCGGGGGGCTGGAAAGCAGGTGGCGGATTGCAATGCGATGCAAAGACAAAGGCGTTGGAATGAGGGTCGCATTGGTACTTGTAGATCAGGTGGAGCGACGACCATTTCCTGGATGGTCCAATCGATCTGAGCGTTTTCGGCGCGAAACAAAGTTCTTTGTTCGGCTGAGTTCCTCCTTCTGGCTACTATCCGGGTAAGACAGGTTCATGCATTTTTCTTTACAAAGCTGGTATCTTTGTAATAATGCATGTCCTTTAAATTATTTTACAAGATTCGGTACGATGGAGTTTTCCCGGTTCTAATGACACTATGAACCACTGGTCTGCGAGGTGGACACACAAATCCAGGTTTTCCACTGTCTATTGTCGTACACAGCTTGAGTTAACAGTCATATAATCCTCCTAATTATTACAGACACATATAAAAACACTTCAAGCAGAAAAGTATACATTTAATACGTTTTTGAGGTGGCTTTCAACCATCTATTTCTCCAGGGTCCTGGTGAACATTTCACGTGTGTTCCTCGTGGGTGTGTGTGTGAGGTGTCCGATTACGGCCTGGCCATTTGGGGGCAATAAAAGTCACATCACTTGGAGCTGGTGCGTTATCTCTCCAGGGCGATCAAAGAGGCTGATCGTTCCTTTCAGACATTGTGGCAACTAGGTGTGTGTGTAGCGCGTAGATTTGGGGACCATAAAAGTCAAGTCGAGCTTGTTTGTTATCTCCCAAGGGTGAGACATGGGTTTTAGTGTGATTTGATAACGTGCCTCACGAGATGCGCGAGCCATCTGGCTGTTTGCCAGATGAACAGACTGTCATTGTGGCTACACCCATGACTGCGTTTTTGAGTAATGAACCAGGCTGGGAGTTTTTAAAAGCCTCAGGAATCTTTTGCAGGTGTTTAGAGTTAATTAGTTGATTCAGATGATTAGGTTAATAGCTCGTTTAGAGAAACTTTTCATGATATGCTGATTTTTTGAGATAGGAATTTTGGGTTTTCATGAGCTGTATGCCAAAATCATCAGTATTAAAACAATAAAAGACCTGAAATATTTCAGTTGGTGTGCAATGAATCTAAAATATATGAAAGTTTAATTTTTATAATTACATTATGGAAAATAATGAACTTTTATCACAATATGCTATTTTTTTAGAAGGACCTGTATTTCAGAAACTGAACCAGCTCTTGACTCTCTATCAAACAATAAAGCCCCAGGTTTAGATGGATACCCGCCAGAACATTACAAACATTTTCGGTCAACTATATAATCATTATTCTTGCAAATGACGGCAGAAATTAAAAACACATCTTCTACCCCACCTCATATGAACACAGCACTTTTCAGTCCTGCTTAAACCAAATAAGGATCCAACATTATTCACTTGTTATCGTATTACTTCTCTTAGTGGCAAACTGATGCTGTTCGTCCAATACCAAATGACTCCTGACTTGATTTCAGTAGGAAAATTGCGTAGCATTTTTTGAAAACGTGTTACATAATCAACTTTATCAAAATGTTTTCTGTAACACATGAGGTACATTAGTATGTCTTTGATCTGTCATCATGTTGCTAAAGATCTGAATATAGTTATCAGGAAGTCTTGAGGCTTTATCTCAGTCTTTGTCTTTAACCGTCTGTCATTATTCAGTCAGTATGGAGCTCAGTCAACTTCCTCTTGTGTTCTGTGAGTATTATGTCCTCTGTTTCAGTGGATGTTCATTGCTCTTATATTATGAAAATGATAGAGTGATTTAGTGTTATTTCAAATACACCTCTAGTCCATGATATAAGAGTGAAAGACGAGTTTGAGAGAGGAAGTGTGCAATTAGTGCTGTTTGTGAAAGAAAAATGCATTCTTCTGTGTTTGGGTCAGTCTGTTTGTTCACTCACTGAGTGTTAAGCTTTGTGATGGTGTTTGTTTAATCAGGTCTGATTTAGTTTTTTTAGAGTTTGCCGTTTATGATGACTTAGTAGATATCCACTAGTTTCTGTCAGGACCACTATCGTCAAAGATGGTTGATTGACTATTAGCATACAGTTTGGATTGGCGGTATGGTTATGTTCTGGGCAAGAACTCCCTGTGCACCCATGCAGCCTAGCATGGATAACAGCAGGGAGAGCAGCAATAACCCTTCTTAGGGTAAACAGAACAGAACTAACATAATGTATTGCAAATATTAAATGTACAGAATAATTCAAGGAGAATCAGAATACCAAATCCTGACTGGATGAGAGGAGGATCTGGGGATGGAGGAGGGTAAATGAGCTCTGGAGAATGCGATAGCTGCTGATAGTACTGAAGGAGCTTATATATGTATGTATGCTGTGATAGACGTCGTATTCCTATAGGGAGACGTGATCAGCTGACAGTCAGCTGATGCAAGCTTGATGTGATCTACCAGAACTGATGCTATGCTTAATTTTTAGATCAGACTGTTGGCTTCAGGTTCCCTCAGCAAGTTCAGTTAGTTTCTGCTCTAATGACAAAATCTATGAAATATAAAACATGTTTCAGTGTTTATCTGGACACATATGCAGCCCACAATATACCTTGATATGAGTCTTTATGCCTGTGTCTCTAGTGTTTTTCTGCCAGTGTGTTAATTGGTTCTGTCGTCTTCAGTTTTCCCTGCCCATTTTTCACCATACATATTGATTGGAGTTTTAGTTCAGGTGTATCCTGTAAATTATTCTCAGTTCCTCTGTTTACTGTCTAATTAGGGGCCAAGCCCTGAAAGGGCTGTAGCCCTTATTGTATCTGTTAGTTTCCTATATTATTATTCTTCCTCCCCTATGGGAGTCAATGGCAGCCCTATGAACCGTACGTAGGAAAATGATGAAATTTGGCACAATTGTGGAGATGATCTCAATAGTGAATGGACCAAATTTGGAGTCTCTAAGACCAACTTCATAGCGCCACCACCAGTTTAAAAATTCAACATTTAAACTGTTATAACTTTTGATGAACCACGTGATGAACCACGTGACCTTCATTTTGAATTTTAAAATAAAAATAAAATAAAAATGCGATATCTTTTATAATACTTTACATATCTGCACAAAATTTGGTATGCATGACCGACAGCATGTCCCGAACATACCTGAGAAGTTTCAAAACAGCGCCACCTAGTGTTCCAGAGATATACGATTTTTTTCAAAAATGCTTATAACTTTTGAAAACATTATCTAAATTCTATATAATTTATGTCATTTTGTTCTCTGGCTTATGCAGATTCAGACAATGTCTCATATGTCATTTTCCGAATATGTGACTGTCCACCATATTGAAACAAGTGAAAAACTGTTTTTTCGCTACTCCTCCTTCAAAATTTGTCCAATTCTCACAAAACTTGGCAGAGATGATATTTGGACAGAAATGATTGAACAGATTTTTGATATTCACTACCGTTCCTGAGAAATTTGTCTCTGAAGTTGACCTTGGCTGTGTTTGTGTCTTTATGCTAGTTAGCTTAACATTCTAAATGGTTATTTGCAAAACTAGCTTCCGTTCCAGACATTAAATACTTCTGAGAATGATTTAAAACAATTTTTAAAATATATAATGTTGTTCATTAAATTAAAAAATCTTCATTTTGAGTTAATTTCTAATTTGAAGTATGGAGCTACGACATGCCAATGAACACATGTCTTTCCTGTGGCGCAATGAGATGAGCATCAGACAATAGATTGAGAGGTTATGGGTTCGAGCCCTGTGGGGGACAGTTTTATAAAATTGTGTGTAATGTTGTGTCAATCAGTGGCAAAAGCTGCGGTTCTGCCTTCACAATTCATTGTATGAGTGGCATGCTGTTTAACGCAACAGGCTAAAGCTTTGAAGATTGATTGTTCAAATTCAATGTGTAGCAAGTTAAGTTGAAGTTATGTTGTTTAAGCATGTGAATTGGGCAATGTTCAAAAGTTTCCTAATAAAATCCAAAGTCCAAAAAAGCCAAAAAGAGCCATAATGGGCATGGCCCCGCAATTGCTGCTAGCAGCTATATTTGTACCTTGTGTTTGGTGTTCAGTTGTCAGTTCAACTTTCTGTTGGGTGTGGTTGTTTGATTAGTGTTTCTTGTTTTCTGAGTAAATTGCTGCATTTAGATCCTGCATTCCTCCTTCATTGCAACCAACCATGTTACAAATACAATGTTCACAATGTAATGGTTGTTAGATTTTTCTGTATTTGGCTGAGCTGTCATTTTAATGGTTTAACAGTGTAGTAGATTTCTCTAAATAAATAAGCTTGACAGTTCTTGTGGGGAGAAGAATTTACTGAAGGTAGGCATCAGTGGAGCACGCTCTTCAGCGATGATGTTAGTTAATGATGTTAGCTAATTCACAAAGAAAAGACATAACAGGGACTCATAAGAGAAACACAGCCGGTTGCCTCATGGGAAGAGGTCCCACAAAAAGAAAACATCATTGTTATTTGTTTTAACTTTGTTTTCAGTGCTGATTTCAAGCATCCACTCTGGACACGCTGAAGGTGAGTGAATCATATCTTTCATAACATATGGGTGATTCTGTAACACTAGATAGACAGTTCTGAAGTGTGACCAAAAAGAAAATGTATTCAAATATTGCATGTCAAAATTTTGTTATGAAGAATAAACAAAATAAAAAAGAAACCAAATATGTTAGAAAAAACGCAACGCTTTTAGCGAGGAAACACATCTGCTCGTCCAATGATGCCCGCTTGCCGTCATTACTGTGATAGGCTAATTCTGATACATGCAATGACTATCCATTATGACATGTAGGTATTTTTATATTTATGTACACAATAATAATCTTTTACATTTTAATTATGTAATATTTATATTTTTGGTGTGTGCTGCTGCATACCTCCCTGTGTGTGTAATAAACAAAGTGTATGCGTATGGACCCGCCTATAGGCGCATATTACAAATGCACTGTTTAAATAAAAAAATAAATAAAAATATTGCGCAATTGACTTTAGACCAGGTTTTAGTTAGTTCAATGGCATGGTCTATTGAAGTTGCCTCAAAATAGCAATGTGCCAACAATGCACCTGAACACAGCTTGTTTTCTGCACAAATGGGCACAAATGCATTTGCTATTTAAACAACGTGGCGCAGGACATGAAAATGATAACTGTGTCGGGCTGAAACTAGCAAAAACAGTTAGTAGCTCAGGGCTAACCTAAAGGATGTAGGTTTGAACCCCAGGGTGGTCTTTGCACCTTTGTTGTCTTTTAACTCTTTGCATTGAGTGAATGTTTACTTTGTTTGTTCCAGTAATTTCTGTCAGTAGCTCTATTACATTATTTGTGAAATAAAAATGCACTAATGTTTTATCAATGAGAGAATGAGATCTGCTGAAAAAAACTCCTCATCTCATGATTCCACTGACTTTAACAGATTTTCCCAAACCAACTCTGACTGTTGAGCCACAGAGTTCAGTGTTCACTGGAGACTCAGGTACTCTGAGATGTGAGGTGGATAAAACAACTGGATGGGAGTTTTTCTGGATAAAAGACTCAAACACTGAATCTGCTGAAGCTGCAACTAAAATAATCAATCAAGTCTCTGATGGAGGAGAGTACAGATGCAGAGCACGAAGAGAAGGACGTTACACACATTACAGCGAACCAGTAGAAGTGAAAATACTTGGCAAGTGTTTTTACTCACATAATGAACTGCTCTGAAACATTACTGAAAATTATTCACTTGATAAGTGACAGCTGAATAACACTTCAGTCTAACCTGATTAAATGTGTGCTTTACAATCAAGTTCATACAGTAAAAACACCATATCTTGTTGAATTTATTGAATTATTATTATTGTGTTCAATTATTTATCACATTATTTTCCTTTTTTTTTTTTTTTTTTTGTACAGAAAGACCAAAACCCAAAGTGACCATTAAACCTGATCAACATGTACTCAGAGGAGAGAAAGTCACTCTCAGATGTGACGTTGATGCTGAAGGAGTCACTAGCTGGCAGTACAACTGGAAAAAAATGGGTTCAAGCAGTGTTTTCAGTGAACGACAGGAACACACAATCAGGTCTGTTTCTGAGTCTGACGCAGGAAAATACTCCTGTTATGGAAGAGAGACTGGAGGATCACGCTGGTCACATCTCAGTGATGAAGTTACACTGAAAGTATCAGGTGAGTTTTATCATCTCTTCATAAACAAGCACAAGTTTAACATGTTATTAATGAGTGATTTCTCAGTTTCAGTTCCCAGAGAAGTTGTTTTAAGTGTTTCTCCTCAGAATTGGTTGACTGAAGGAGATCCAGTGACTCTGATCTGTGAGGTTAATGACGGCTCTACAGGCTGGACATTCAGCTGGTTCACTGTCTCATCAGGTCAGTTATAATGTGCTTCATCTGAATTAACTGGATTTATTGAAGTGAAATATATATACATTTAATATGTCTGAATCACAGACTCAATATGTACGACACATGATTTGGTGCCCAAAACTTCCATGGGAACCAAATAGTAAGACCTACTATGATAACCCGAACTTCCATTACCAGTCACTCATCTGCAACAGCATAAGAGCCATTGATCAAACCCTGATTAAAACAACCTAAACGCACTATTGTACATTAATAAACTATTGTATATATGAATGTAACCCAGTGTATTCGGGTTCAAGTTTTGCTACAAATGTAATTTATAAGGACCAGATCATATAAAAGTAGTTCCTTAAGGTGTTAACTATATACTTAGGGTGATAACTTATACATTCTCATTTCATACAGAGGGCAGCAATCGTTATGATCTCCTCTCAGACAGCAGCAGAGGAGCTGGAGGAAAATACACTGTCAGTTCTGCTGCTGTAAAACACACAGGAGTTTATGTGTGCAGAGCAGATAAAGATAAACCAACCTATGAAACATGGTCCAGCAACAGACAACCATTGTGGGTCACTGGTGAGTTCACACATAGTATAAATGATTGTTCCATGTTTAATAAAAACTATTTCAAATGATAGCTGTAATTGTCTTGTCAGGTGTTTCTCCTGCAGTCTCTCTGATCATCAGTCCCAACAGAACTCAACACTTCACATCTGTCCCTCTCTCTCTGAGCTGTGAGGAACAGAGTAACTCTGATGGATGGACAGTGAGAAGATACACAGACAGCATGGGGCTAAAATATTGTTCATTACGCCAGGGATCACAAACAGGATCCACATGTAAAATCAGTTCCACCATCACATCAGACACCGGAGTTTACTGGTGTCAGTCTGAATCTGGAGAGAAATATCATCCTGTTAATATCACTGTACACTGTGAGTCTGTGTTTCTGTATTTATTCATTTCACTGACAGCTTACAATCAATGCATAAACCAGGGACAAGGCCAGAAATGTTCAGACTGATGGTCCTTCTTCATAAAACAGGATGGGCAAATCGTATTGAGTATGAAAACGACATGTCAAATTATGAGAAATAAATGCAGCATAGTTTCAAGTTCAAAGTTACAAAAGAGCAAATAAGAAATAACCTACATGAATGAATGAATGAATGAATGTGTCACCATATTATTAACATTTTACCAAAATCAAGCTCACATGGAGTTTATAGGTTCTTTATTTACCCTAATATTGTAAATAAGCAGCAATCTATCTCCAATCAAAGTGTGGCAGTCGCACTTCATTCACGATAGAGGTGGGGGAGGGGTGGATTTATGAGGTTTGACTGACAGTTTGAAGAGCCAATGGAGTTTCGAGGTTTAGTCACAAGCTCTTTTTAATACTTTTTATTGGTTAAATATTTCAAAACATATTTTAATTGGTTAAAATATTTCCCACAGAGTCGTAAAGGGTGACCAATAGTAATGATTTATGAAAAAATATTTGGAGATATTTCCGCAAGACAGTGGCAAAATGTTTAAAATATTTAACTATAACTATACTCTATAAATGTTTTTGCTTACCTTTGCATGTCCTTCTGCAATATTACTCTGAGAAGACAGGGCTTCTGGTTAAACACTTGGATGATCTCATAAACAAATGTCTCTGTCATTGTGCGTTGTCGGAATTGCACGGTTGCATTGGTTGCGTTGGTTTCTTGCAGCAATACATATCCAAATCTAAATGAGATTTTTTAAAGTATCGACTGATTTGCTTCACAATTTTCAAATTCAGCTCCACATTCCACAAATGCACAAATCTTACCATTACATTACTTACTAACAGAAACTGACGAATCAAACTTTTCATTATGACAAGAGTGTGAAATGCACTTATAGGTAAAGAGGGGAAACTATGAAACCCCCTGCGATTGACTATTGAAAACTGCATTGAATCATTCTTTTAACTAAATAAATAAAGTAGCGTGAAAAGACATTTATTATAATTATTACCGCTTATTAAATTATTTCATATATCTTTTAGGAAAATTACCAACTATGTTTTAAGTGGGCCACAAGCATAAACAGGTTGATTTAACAAGAGCAGAAAGCATTTGTTGTGACTTTGGCCTGTAAACAACCACACACATCATAGCAATACACTAACAACACTCAGAAACCAGTGTGTATTGGAAAATATAAATGTCTGTTTTGTTTTTGTCATGTTTTTATTGTTACCATTTTGTTCATATATTGCATGTTTCCTGTGTTTCTGTAGTTGGTGTGATTCTGGAGAGTCCTGTTCATCCTGTGACGAAAGGAGATAATCTGACTCTACGCTGTTTATATGACTTAAGCCCATCAACCATCAGAGCTGATTTCTATAAAGATGGAACACTCATCCAGAATCAAACTACAGAGATGATCTGTCACACCACAGCCTGTCCAGCAGAGGGACGGAGAGCACAAGATCTTCCACGTCTTCCTAATTCACTGCTTATTGGTTCAATTAAACCACCTGTTCTTAGCTCATTACATTGTTAACAGGTGTATATTTAAGACCTGCATTTGTTTGTACCTTTGCTCAGTCTTGAAGTTTTCTTGCCTTGCCCATGCTTTTGCATTTGCCCAGTTGGTTTACTCTGAAAGACTTTTTGCTCAGACCTTTTGGCCAGCTGTTCTGGTAACCTTTGTTTCATGTTTTTTTGACTATTTTGCCTGCATCATCCAGTGTGGATTTGTATCTGGCTCAACCCAGTTCTGATGCTGGTTCCTTAGTGTTTTCTCAAGAGTGCTTAAGTAAAGACTATCTGTTTCCCCTTCTAAATCTGCCTCTTGCGATTTTCTGCCAATTGGGTCCATACTGCCTCAATAGAGCAGTGGTTAGAACAGTGGATTTCCCAGTGACACACTCTGGGTTCGAATCCGGACGTGACAGCAAGACTGAGCCAGACAAGAGATGGACCTGGCAGATGCTGAACAGATTCATGGAGCCATTAGCAAACAGGGAGTTTTGCTTGGGACACATGATGCACAGCTCAAGAGATTGACTGACGCTGTGAACCAAATTGGGGAGTCGTTGCAACAACTACAAGTACGCTGGCCTCAAGAGCCTGTGGTAGTACCAGCACCAGAAACCCCACCATTATCTGCATCAACGCCCCAAGAACCAAAGATTCCAGCCCCTCAGCGCTATGATGGGAGACCTGGTGCTTGTAAGGGCTTCCTGACTCAAGTGTCACTCATCTTCGAACTCCAACCATCTTCCTTTGCTTCTGAGAAGGCTAGGATTGCATACATTATCTCCTTGTTGTGTGATCGCACTGGATTGGGCCTCAACCCTCTGGAGACAACAGTCCCCCATCTGCGCTAATCTAGACTTGTTCACAGAGACTATTCAACAAGTGTTTGACCATCCAGTCAGTGGCCGTGAGGGCAAGGAGACTATTAGATCTATATCAGGGCGCGATCTGTGGCTGACTACGCCATTGAGTTCCGTACTCTGGCTTCTGAGAGTAAGTGGGATTCAGAGGCACTCATTTCAACCTTCTATCGTGGCCTTTCTGAAGGGGTCAAGGATGAATTAGCCAGTAGAGATTGGGGTAAGACTTTGGAGGAACTCATAACGTTGGCTGTCCGGGTTGATAACCGTATTCGTGAAAGAAGAAGAGAACGAGGCACTGCCCAAGACATGCCGACATTTTCTTCCCCCAACGTCCCAGAGGTTTCCCATTTAACTCAACAGATAGAGGAGGAGCCTATGCAGCTGGGTGGAACCCGCCTTTCACCAAAGGAGAGAGAAAGACGCATGAAAGAAGGTCGGTGTTTCTATTGTGGTGGCTCTAACCACTTGCGCTCTTCTTGCCCTGAGTTAGCAGTAAAAGCCAAGGCTCGCTAAGGGGAGTGGGGTCCTTAGCGAGTGGAACTGCTCAGTTTGACACTCCTCACTCCCGTTTACTGCTGCCAGCTACTCTTACTTGGGGGGACATCAATGAGAAGACAGTGACTTTGAAAGCATTTGTGGATTCAGGTGCAGCAGATAGCTTTATGGACATTAGTTTTGCTAAGAAGCTATGTATCCCCTATGAGACATGCTCTTCGTCCTGGAAGGTTGAAGCCCTAGATGGCAGACCTATAGGGTCTGGTATAATCAGGTTCAAAACAGTTCCTTTGTGTTTGACCATTGATACTAACCATCAGGAAACCATCTCATTTTATTTGATCAAGTCTTCCAGAGAACCCCTTATTCTAGGTTATCCTTGGCTGCGGCTTCATGACCCTCAATTCTCCTGGACCTCTGGAACTCTCCTCCGTTGGAGCTCTGCGTGCAAGGATTCCTGTTTCTCACCTGCTTCCACTGTGGTCGGGAGTAAAGAGATCCTGGCAGCCATTGAAGAGGTGAGTGCCAGTTCCTTGAATAAGTCACAAGATCTAACACTCTTGCCCCAGAATACTATGACTTGAAAGAAGTGTTCAGCAAACAACGTGCTACTAAGCTACCCCTCATAGACCATACGATTGCGCTATTGACCTTCTTTCTGGCGCACTCCCTCCTAGAGGTCACCTATATTCCCTATCTGCCCCAGAGACTAAGGCCATGAATGAATACATCCAGGATGCTTTGAGTACTGGGTTTATTCCATCATCGTCACCAGCTGGGGCTGGTTTCTTTTTTGTCCCGAAGAAAGATGGTAGTCTTAGGCCCTGTATAGACTATCGTGGGCTCAATAAAGTGACTGTTAAGAATCGTTACCCTCTCCCATTAATGTCATCTGCTTTTGAACTGCTCCAAAGAGCTAAGATTTTCTAAGTTAGATCTGCGAAGTGCATATAACTTGGTCCGAATAAAGGAGGGAGACGAATGGAAAACAGCCTTCAGTACCCCAACTGGCCACTGGGAGTATCAAGTTATGCCTTTTGGGTTAGCCAATGCCCCAGCAGTGTTTCAGGCCTTCATCAATGATGTCTTGAGGGAGATGTTGAATCGTTTTGTGTTTGTCTACCTAGACGACATACTAATTTTCTCAGACTCTCTGCAGCAACATATTCACCATGTCCACCAGGTCCTGAGGAAGCTTCTTGAGAATCACCTTTTGTTAAGCTTGAAAAGTGTGAGTTCCATGTGCCCCAAGTCTCATTTTTAGGCTATGTTGTCTCACAAGAAGGTATCCAGATGGAACCAACAAAGGTATCTGCCATCACCAACTGGCCCCAGCCCAAGACATTAAAGCAGGTACAAAGATTTCTTGGTTTTGCTAATTTCTATAGGAAGTTTATTCGCAATTTCAGTACTATTGCAGCACCTATCTCCACGCTTACTAAGGGATCACCCGCTCATATCCACTGGACGACTGAGGCTCAGCAGGCATTTGACAGGTTAAAAGGACTGTTCTCTTCTGCCCCTATCCTGGAACACCCAGACCCTGAATTTCCATTTATCGTAGAGGTGGATGCATCAGAAGAGGGTGTTGGGGCAGTGCTCTCCCAAAGGTCTAGTAGAGATGACAAGGTCCATCCATGTTCTTTCTTTTCCAGACGCCTGTCACCAGCGGAGAGAAACTATGATGTGGGTAATCGAGAGCTCCTGGCTGTGAAGCTCGCACTGGAGGAGTGGCGCCACTGGCTGGAGGGCTAAACATCCTTTTATTGTGTGGACAGACCACAAAACCTGTCCTACCTACAGCAGGCCAGCGCCTTAACCCCGTCAGGCCAGGTGGGCTCTCTTTTTACCCGTTTAATTTTGTGATCTCTCGTACAGACCTGGGTCCAAGAATGTTAAGGCTGATGCCTTGTCACGGCAGTATGACTGTTCCCAGAGGACCGCTCCCGAATTCATTGTGCCTAGAGACTGTATTCTTGCACCGGTTTGCGGTCCATTGAGGATACAGTGCGTAAGGCTCTACGTGGTGTACACATTCCTGATGAGGTCCCAGCAGGATGCTTGTTTGTGCCCAAGGAAGCAAGATCCGAGGTCCTCCAGTGGGGCCATGCTTCAGCCCTGGCTGGACATTCAGGAACAGAGAGGACATTGGAGTTTATTCAAAGACGCTTCTGGTGGCCAGAGATGACCAAAGCGGTTCGATCTTTTGTACAAGCCTGCCCAGTCTGTTCTCAACAGAAATCCTCTAATCAGCGACCTGCTGGCCTTCTACATCCCTTGCCTATCCCACAACGCCCCTGGTCTCACATCTCCATGGATTTTATTACTGGTTTACCAGCATCTAAAGGTAACACTGTTGTACTGGTGGTGGTGGACCGCTTCTCTAAGGCTGCACACTTCATTCGTTACCTAAACTCCCTTCCGCCAAAGAGACTGCTGATCTTATTCTACAGAATGTTGTAAAAATTCATGGAATTCCAGTAGACATTGTTTCTGATCGAGGTCCCCAGTTTATGTCTCGTTACTGGAAAGCGTTCTGGTCCCTATTTGGCTCTTCTGTTAGTCTCTCCTCAGGTTTCCACCCTCAGTCAAATGGCCAAACAGAGAGGATAAATCAGGAGTTGGAGAAATATCTCCGCTGCTTCACGTCTCATCAACCATCCTCCTGGAGTCGTTTCTTGCTATGGGCAGAGCTGGCACACAACACCTTACGATGCTCCTCCACAGGTCTGTCTCCATTTAAGTGTCAATTTGGATTTGAGCCACCATTGTTTTTCAGCCAAGAGATAGAGGTTGGAGTCCCTAATGCTGAGAGATTTGTTAAGCGCTGCAGAAGGACATGGCAAAGGGCTCATGTAGCCTTGAAGAAGGCTTGAACCGCTACAAGAGGTATGCGGACAAGAGAAGGAGGGCAACTCCACACTTCAGAATTGGTCAAAGAGTCTGGCTTTCAGCTAGGGACCTACCGTTAAAAGTTGAATCCAAAAACTTGCCCCAAGATTTGTTGGCCCATTCAAGATCACCAGGCGGGTCAACCCTGTTACATACCAGCTTGCCCTACCAAGGTCTTTAAGAGTAAGACCTACTTTTCATGTGTCCCATTTGAAACCCGTATTAACCTCTACTTTGTCTCCCCCAGCCCCACCCCTCCTCCCCTCGTATTATAGAAGGTGGTCCCACGTACACAGTGAAGAGGTTGCTTGATTCAAGGCGTGGCCGTGGCTTTCACTACCTGGTAGACTGGCAAGGTTATGGGCCTGAGGAGCGTACCTGGGTGCCAGCACGACATATCTTAGACCCAGACCTGATCAAGACATTCCATCACTTACATCCTGACCGTCCTGGGCCGTCGGGAGTCGGCCGTAAAGCGGGGGGCCCTGTCACACCACAGCCTGTCCAGCAGAGAGACGGAGAGCACAAGATCTTCCACGTCTTCCTAATTCACTGCTTATTGGTTCAATTAAACCACCTGTTCTTAGCTCATTACATTGTTAACAGGTGTATATTTAAGACCTGCATTTGTTTGTACCTTTGCTCAGTCTTGAAGTTTTCTTGCCTTGCCCATGCTTTTGCATTTGCCCAGTTGGTTTACTCTGAAAGACTTTTGCTCAGACCTTTTGGCCAGCTGTTCTGGTAACCTTTGTTTCATGTTTTTTTACTATTTTGCCTGCATCATCCAGTGTGGATTTGTATCTGGCTCAACCCAGTTCTGATGCTGGTTCCTTAGTGTTTTCTCAAGAGTGCTTAAGTAAAGACTATCTGTTTCCCCTTCTAAATCTGCCTCTTGCGATTTTCTGCCAATTGGGTCCATACTGCCTCAATAGAGCAGTGGTTAGAACAGTGGATTTCCCAGTGACACACTCTGGGTTCGAATCCGGACGTGACATGATCATCCCTACTGTCTCAAAGTCACATGAGGGTTTCTACTACTGCAAACACCCAAAGAGAGGAGAGTCGCTCAAGAGCTGGATCTCAGTCAGAGGTGAGAGTCAACGAAACTGTGAGCTGATTTATTTCTTCCTATGTCCTGACTCCTTGTTCAGAAATAGTGCATGTTTGTGTGTCTCTGTTTCAGGGTCTCATTCAGACTCTCAGATCTCTGGCCTCAAGATACTCAGTTCTGTACTGGCAGCGTGTCCATATCTGCTAGTGACAGTCGTGCTGATTTACAAATGCTGCAGAATGAGAGGTAAAACATATGACTGATTTATTAGAAACCATTTCCATAAAGTCAAGAAAAAAAATGTATTTATCAATTACATGAAGAAGAAGAAACTATAATCTGATATTAATTTGTTGTGACGGTCAGAAAACTTCTGCGTCTTCATAGAATCTCTCAATATCTCTTTCACAAGCTCAGGCAGAGATCTTTAAAATCCATCCAAATTACAGTGAAGCGCAACTGTACGGTGCTTCACAGTGGTCAAAAAGGATATAAACAGTGAATTGTGAAGTGAGCTCTTCTTGAAAACTCAGAGATGTGGACGACAATTAAATTACCACAAGACATTGGTGTCGGTCGAATGACCGGGATTTTTACGCAGGTGGTGTGAGAAAAACACTGACATTCTGGATTCAGAGAGCAATAAAATCACAGACTAGGCTTTGTAAATGATGAAAATACCTTATGACCCCATGACAAACAATTACCATCCGAATAGGGCTTAAGTCTCCTGACTTGTATTGCTGCAGTATTTTTTTATGTTAATTGTTTACATTTTTAATAAAGAAAGCCTTTTTATAAATATTCTGCAGCTGATGCTTTGTCTTGTAGTGTCACATACAATCAGAAGAATCATGACCTCTGACTATAAAGAATACATTTTGGATTTTGCAGCAACAACAACTGTAATCTACAGAAATTATTACATTTATAGAAAGAAAAATAATATTTTACTCATCCTGTGGTTCTGACTGGCGTGTAAAACTGCTGCATACTAGTGTGGGTCAAAACCATATATCACAGTCTTTGTTTTACCCACTTTGTTTACTGGTTCACATTGCACGATTTTAGGCCTGATTTTCACTCGCCGGCACATTTTGCAAAATCTCTGTCAAATGCCCTAAATTGGATACAAATCGGTGCTCATTAAAGTGAATGACAATCACGCAATGTGTATTATCAAAGACGATATCTGAGAGAATCAACAACGTGTTGCAGACACCCGTGAGATAATTGGCATAGTAAATACCTGAACCTGTCAGTGATACAAACTCCTGCTGTGTGAAGTGTGTTCTGACTGAGAATTACATCTGTGATAACCTATAGCCAATGAGAGAGCAAGATACAGGGAAGCGGGAAATTCAGGGAGGAGTTATAGAACAGAATATCAGTATTTTAATAGATATATTTACAATTATATTTAACAGAAACAAGCACATACACATACAAGCACACTGCAGACTTTACCTCCAACTCTCTTTGTAGAACACAATCCTTGCTCCCCGCTTTCCCCAACCATTTCCTCCTGCATAACGCATCGGTTACGTCTGTAACATTAGTTCCCTGAATAGGGAACGAGATGCTGCGTTATCGCTTTGGGAACGCCTCTGCGTGATTGCGTCGTGAAGCACGTATGCCATCCGTCCAATAGAGAGAGAGTACGTCATGGTGGGTGACGTCATCGACCCGGAAACTATAAAGCACCCCGGCAAACACACGCCGTCAGCTTCTGGAGAAGGCCTCAAACAAGGCGCTTGCGGGCATGCGAGGAGTATGGCATGGTGACGCAGCGTCTCGTTCCCTATTCAGGGAACTAAGGTTACAGATGTACCCGAGATGTTCCCTTTCAAGGGAACTCCCGCTGTGTCACCACTTTGGGAACGAGAATACCCACGTCTCCATACGAGTCCGGATGCCCGCCGGTGGCATGGTTAAGAGGCGAGCACCTGAGACCCCGGAGTAGCATTAATGTCAAGCTCATAAAATCTGACGAAGGTATGAGGCGAGGACCACCCTGTCGCATCACAAACATGGGAGGCTCCTGCTAACAGTGCCTGAGAGGCAGCCATACTCCTAGTAGAGTGGGACCGAACGGCCATAGGGGAAGGCCTTCCGGCCGCCTCATAAGCAAGTGAGATGGCCTCGAACACCCACTTGCTCATTCTCTGCTTTGACACTGGGCCCCTCTCAAGGGCGGCCCATAACAAAAGAATAGCTGGTCAGTCTTTCTCCACAGGGCAGCTCTGTGGATGTACGCATCTAAGGCGCGAACAGGACAAAGCAGATTAAATTTTTCCCGGTCTGACGTCGTAAACGGAGGAGGACAAAAGGCTTGTAGAACAATGGGCCTCAACGGGTTAGTGAGGACCTTAGGAATATACCCGGGCCTAGGAGCGGCTCGAAGGGAGCCTCGGAAAGGCCTCGCAGGACGATAGAGAGGTCCCAGGCCGGCACCCTGGTGTATGTCACAGGCCTCAGCCTCAAGGTTCCACGGAGGAAACGGGTTACTAATGGGTGTCGCCCGATTGAAACTCCACTCGAAGGAGTGTGGTAGGCTGCTATGGCCCCCACGTACACCTTCAGTGTGGAGGGGGCTAGCCCAGCAGAGAATCTATCCTGCAGGAATTCCAGCACCACGCTCGCAGGGCAGTTAACTGGGTCCCACAGGCGTTCTCGACACCATGCGGTGAAGAGTCTCCACTTCAGATAGTAAAGTTTCCTCGTGGAGGGAGCTCTGGAGTGTAGAATGGTCTCCACAACCTCAGTTGAGAGACCGGAACTTATGAGCTGGGCCCCCTCAGAGGCCAAGCCCACAGTTTCCACAATTCCGGGCGAGGGTGTACGAATACGCCGCCCGCCTGAGAGAGAAGGTCCCTCCTGATCGTAATCTCCAGGGGAGAGCCGTCGAGGAGAGACACCAGGTCCGAGAACCATACTCGACCCGGCCAGATTGGGGCTACTAGCAGAAGACGGGCCCCCGGCGCACTCTCTCTAGAACTCCCAGAAGCAGAGCAATCGGGGGGAAAGCGTGCAGGGGCAGCCTCGGCGTCCAGTCCGAGAGGAGCTGGATGTGACAGGGAGAACTACAGACGACAATGCAAATTCTTGTGCGTGGCGAACAGGTCCACTTGGGCCCTGAAAAACTTCTCCCAAAGGAGCTCCACCACCTCGGTGTGGAGTCTCCACTCCCCGGGCCTCGGCCCCTGCCTCGACAGGATGTCTGCTTCCACATTCTGGCTCCCCGGAATATATATTTCCCTGACTGACAACAATTTCCCTTGAGCCCAGAGGAGAATAAGGCGTGCCAACTTGTACAACCGACGGGCCCTAAAACCCCTTTGATGGTTGATATAGGAAACCACCGATGTGCTGTCTGTGCTCACCAGCACATGATGGCCCCTGAGGTGTGGCAGGAAGTGTTTCAGGGCTAGAAACACCGCCATCATTTCTAGGCAATTTATGTACCACGAATGCTGGTGTTCCTGCCACAGACCCTGGGCCGAGCGACCACTCATGGTCGCCTCCCAGCCCGTCAGGGAGGCATCCGTGGTCAGAGACAAGCGCCGACACGGTGACCCCAGGGACAGACCTTGGGTCAGGAACCAAGGGTCCTTCCACATAACCAAGGCGCGGAGACATTGCCGTGTTGGCTTGATTACGCGAAAGGGGTTTCCCCTCGGGGAAAAGCCCTTGGTCTTGAGCCACCACTGCAATGGCCTCATGTACAGCAGGCCCGAAGGGATCACGTTGGACACTGCTGCCATTAGACCTAACAGTCTCTGAAACTGTTTTACAGTGAGTGGTTGGTCTAGCTTCACCCCCTTTATGGCTGAGAGGATCGACGCTACACAAGGCTCTGACAGACGGGCCTGCATAGAGACCGAATCCCAACTCACGCCGAGATAAGTGATCTTTTGCACAGGAGAAAGAACACTCTTCTTGGAGTTGAGCCTCAGCCCCAACCTCCTCATATGTGCAAGAACAACATCTCGATGTTTAACCGCGAGACGAGCTGACTGTGCCAGGATTAGCCAGTCGTCGATATAATTGAGAATCCGGATCCCCTGCAGCCGCAAGGGGACCAGAGCAGCGTCCACACACTTCGTGAACGTGCGGGGTGAAAGAGCTAGACCGAAAGGAAGCACCCGATACTGGTACGCTTCTCCCCTGAAAGCGAACCTCAGGTACTTTCTGTGCTGCGGAAGGATGGAGATATGAAAATATGCGTCTTTGAGATCTATCGTGACAAACCAGTCCTCGGACCTGATCTGAGACACGAGCCGTTTGAGTGTGAGCATCCTGAACTTGAGCCTTGCCACTACACGGTTCAGGATGCGCAGATCTAAGATGGGGCTCCACCCTCCATCCTTCTTCGGCACTATGAAGTACCGGCTGTAAAAGCCTGACTCCTGTCTGGGGGTGCCCTCTCTATAGCCCCCTTTCGCAGCAGAGTCTTTACTTCTTGAGACATCACCAGAACCTGCTCGGGGCCCACCACCGTAGGAAGGACCCCGTTGAAACTGGGGGGACGACATCTGAACTGAATGGCGTACACCACCCTTATACATCGCAGGACCCACTGAGAAATATACCAGCCTCTGAGGAGGAGGGTGCAGGGTGCGGGCCATCCTCGGATGACCCGCGGGGCCTCTCCACGCCCCGGCACTCGGGCAGGGTTGGTGGATTGACCCTGTGAGGGTACCGCGGAAGTCAGGGTACCATGTACTGCGGTAAACACCATCCGCCCTCGGAGGGGATCACCCTCACGGTCCTGGGCCCACAGGCGTCAGGACTTCTTTGACGCAGCCTTCCTCATCACAATGACCGTCCTCAGATCGGTGTCCGCCCAGCAGCAGACCTGGGCCTTACGGGGGAGGAACTGCTTGAGCGCCGCAGACTGCTTTTTAGCCTCCAGGAACCTGTCCTCCAGGAACAGGCCTCCCGGAGACAGCGGCGCATCGAGCAGAAAGCTCTTATCACTCTCCTTAATCGCCGTAAGGTTGAGCCACAAGTGTCTCTCCATGGCCACCAGGGCTGCCATAAAATGACTGACACACTTGGCCATCTCCTTGGTGGCCCGGAGAGCCAGATCTGCTGTAGATCGGAGCTCGTTAATGATATCAGCTCCGATCTCGCGGCTCTCCCCCAGGTCTTTCAGCAGGTCAGCCTGGTATGCCTGCATTATAGACATTGTATGCAGACATGCGGCAGCCTGACCTGCTGCCGAGTACGCTTTATCCACTAATGAAGATGTGGTCTTAAGGGGCTTAGTGGGCAAAGCTGGAGCCTTTATGGTAGACGCCGACTCAGGCGAGAGATGGCTCGCAAGCATCTCTTCGACCTGAGGCATCTGACCATAACCGTGCCTTTTCAACCCAGATATGTTGCTGTAGACTGACGTGACTGGGTTGAAAATGCGTGCAGACACGGGCCACCTCCACGATCTCGACACCTCGGTGAGATCGGGAAAGAATGGCAGACTCCTACGTGGAGGCTGAGCAGAGCGCGAGGGAAGGAAGCGCTCGTCGAGTTTGCTTTTTACAGCAGCTCGCTCATGATGCTCATGTGGCCAGTCGATGTTTAATCTGGCCACAGCTCTGCTCAAAACCTCCATGAGCTCCTCAATTGCAGGGGATTCAGACACAACACAGAATGACAGACGAATGACACAGAGCGCTTGTTGAAGGCAACAGAAGCTGACGGCGTGTGTTTGCCGGGGTGCTTTATAGTTTCCGGGTCGATGACGTCACCGCCATGACGTACTCTCTCTCTATTGGACGGATGGCATATGTGCTTCACGATGCAATCACGCAGACGCGTTCCCAAAGCGGTGACGCAGCTCGAGTTCCCTTGAAAGGGAATCTTGTTTTCTTTTTCCTTTTCGCTGCAAATCAGCACACAGATAATTTGGATCGCAAGCTTCTTGAGGGCCATCATTTTTAATCATTTTAATTCCAGCCTCGCGAGAGAACTCTGGGTAACCTATAATCTAGATAGTTGTACAGTGTGAAAAGAACAGTGATCTGATGACTTTGAAATTCATGCAGTGTTAACTCTGCATTAATTGATGTGAGTGTGAGTGTAGTACACTCTATAGATTGTCTGTTCGCCTAATAGTGAGGTCAAACAATAAATCTATAGGATCTAGAAAAAGTCTGATCATGATTAAACCAGAAAATCTTAAAATTAGTAAACAAAAAACAATCTCTAAAGCTTGGGCTCCTAAACACCTAGATCGCTCACACCCAAGGCGGTTATTGTAAATGAAATGATCACAGAAAATCGTTTTGATCTACTCTGAGTCTCTGACCGAGTTCTGGCTTAAACCAAATGATAATTCTGGTCAATTCGACCAGGCTACTGTTATAAGCATGAGCCCCATCTGACTGGTCATGGCGGTGGTGTTGCAATTATAGAGATATTTTTAGTGTTACTAATGTAATTAATTTAAGCTTGCGCTAAATGTTACACTTTCAAATATAAGAAAAGAAAAAAAATTCACTACTTTCTCTTGCTTTGGCTACTGTGTATAGACCTCCTTATGTTGATTTCCTAAAAGAGTTTGCAGATTTTCTCTCAGACCTACTGGTCAATGTTGCCAAGCATTGATTGTCTGAGATTTTAACATTCACGCAGATAATACAAACGACGTGTTAGGGGTTGCGTTTACAGATTTATTAAACTCCTTTGGAGTCAATCAAAAAATCACTGGATCCTCTCATCATTTTTAATTATACACTAGATTTAATTATATCACATGGAACCAATCCTGCTGATACTGTATACAGTGGGGCAAAAAAAGTATTTAGTCAGCCACCAATTGTGCAAGTTCTCCCACTTAAAAAGATGAGAGAGGCCTGTAATTTTCATGTACACTGCAACTATGAGAAACAGAATGAGAAAAAAATCAATCCCGTAAACCACATTGTCTGATTTTTAAAGAATTTATTTGCAAATTATGGTGGAACATAATTGTTTGGTCACCTACAAAAAAGCAAGATTTCTGTCTCTCACATCCAAAACGAGCGCACAGAAAGCTGCCTCTCATACGGTATAGTGCGCAATACTGAACGCAGATTTCTTTTCTGCGTCTTTGTGCACTTGAACGGACAAATACGCACAAACATATGTACAAAGATTCTTGTAAAGTTATGTCTTAAGTGAATACAAATATTTGACAAAGAAAACGGAAAACAGTATTCCTACTGCCGTTTCTTAAAAAGTGTTTATTTCATCTTAAAACAATGTTTATTTCAGTCAAACCTTTGTTCAGATGTATTTATTTGTAACATTGCAATTTTTTTATTTGTTCTTTTTCATTACTGAGTGTTAACTTGTCTTTAATAATGGTTTAAAATTTATATTAGTTAGGCTAGTTGGTTTTTAATGGTATTTTTAAACAGTAGGCAAAAGTTCCTTGTGTAAGTGTTCTTTAGCCTGTTGATTTTTGTTCGTTATACAGCTACAATTAAATGTTTTGTAATAAGACTTAGAATAAATGTGAATGATATCCAAGTTTTTCATCTTAATGGAACTGAAATAAATAAGAATAAGCAATATTCGTTAAAATTCAAATGATACCCAACACAGAATACAACAGTATTGCCTAGGATATCCTATTTGAACAGGATTGATTTTTACATGGATTTTTACGTGGAAAAGTGATTAAAGACAAATCACTTTAACCAAGCATTCACATAATGCATCTTATTCCGATTTATCAGATCAAATGCTTGATATTTGCTTATTATCTTTGATTATCTTTGCTTATTGTTTTGATCAGCAGCTATGCTAATTATTTTCTATTTGCTTTTCTGTTTATTCTCGGGATGCCCATCCCTAGATAACTAGAGAGTGGGTCACCTCCAGTTGGATCCAGCCTCTTATGAAGACTTCAGACACCTCAACTTATGTGAAGAGATGACTTTAGATGATGCCAACTCTGAATCAACATGCACCAATGCAAAATTGTTATGTAGATCCTAATAATTTGTTAATATGGATTCATTACTTTAATGAGCTTATTGTTTTTTTGTCATTTGTTTTGTCTTTAATACATTAAATTAATACATTGTTAGCTACATTGTACATGTACATTTCTGAAATACATAATTTGGACAGTCACCTCTGATAACAACAATTGATTGTGTGACGCTGATGGTTTTTAGTGCTATCAAACATGAACACTGGCTGTTGAGTTTCATTCTGCATGAAGCACAAATAAAGCAAGATCTGAAAACTACACCAGTTTATATTTTTATAGTGCTTAAATGAGTAGTTAAATTAATCCTTATAATTATATTATATATTATATTTTATTCATTAAGCAAAAACAGATTATAATCTCACACAAATATCACAGCTGTTCATCACAGCTGTACAGGAGGAAGGGCGAGGGGAGGAAAGGAGTGGCAAGGCCTGGGAGCGTCACACACTGCAAACTTGACCCTCTCGGGGCCCTGGGAGGATGTAAACTGCTCTTTTATCGAGAATGTGGATACCGCTGACCTCCGAAGAGCCAGTGGTAGGACCGAAACCGAAATCTATTCTCCTTCCTAGTCCTCCTCTGGGGGAGGGAGGGGTGCTGACACCGCCTCCCAGAGAGCAGATCCCCTTCTCACTGGGCTACCCGTTTCAGGGCCGCTTGCCAGCGGATTTTGCGGGACCCTGGACGGTTTGGGCGCCTCCCTTGCGCCTGGCCTGGAGGTTGCTGCTTGGCTTTATTAGGGGCGGACACAGGGGGCGCCCTCTGCGACAAGATGGCGGAGGCGGAGAATGCTTGCGACATGCTTGCTAAGTTTTCTTTAGCTTCTCCACTTAGTTTTTATTTTTATTTTAAACTTTCTCCCTCTTCTCATATAATGTCAACTATCCTTTCGCTCTGTGTAGCACCACTTCTGACACCATATCGTGTTGGGTTGTTAATATATTGAATAAAGTCGCAGCGCATGTTTACATGGTATAACACTTATTTATTCGCTAGGAAAAAGCGCCCGATGTCATCACATTTTTTCCCCATTTTCCAATCGAAAGAATGGAGAGGCGGGCCTTCCATTGTGTTGACCACTACTTTGATCTGACAGACAGGACAGATGATTCGGGGGTTGCCTAGATACATTTAAAAAAATTGCAGCGCATTGCTATTTTCTAAATTGAAAAAACGTCAACCCAAAAAGGCAGTGCGGTGCCTGAAATCTGAAAAAACGCGCTCTGTGTGATCGGACCCTTAGAAGTGCTGAAGCACGGAGATGGCCGTGGCTCACAGGAGTCAGATTGCAAGCCTGTGTGTGAGCACTCAAAGAACGGAAATGCCCAGCCAATCAACACAGGAACAATTGCAGTATGTTGTAAGTATGTTGCAGCAGCCACTCGCTGACTCGCACCGTCACACAAGGACTCAGTTAAGAGAGCGATCCTCCTCGAGACTCGACTAAACACTCTTCATAGAAACAGCAAACAGTTTGGCTCCGAAGTGAAAAAACAATGATGCGGTATTCCACTTCCGTATTTATACCCATGCTGCGGGGTGGTGCGTGGAATGCGTGAACCGCATGCCAATGTCCATTGGCTCATTTTTAATCACTCGAAGTAGAATGGTCACTGAAAACAGGTCCCAAATCGCCGGTCAGTTCCGACGTACAGCGAATGTGACCGACTGAAAGAGAACTCACTCTCATAACAGTCTCTAAAGCTTTAGAAGAGATCTCAACAACATCACAGTCACACACTCAAATGTCTCAATCAAATGTCTCAGTATGAAGTCAAACATTACCATATAATAAGTATTAATAATAAGATTGGTCAAGAATTGAATCGTATGCCATTTAATGTGCCTTTCAGCAAAGAATGTTCCAGGGTTACTGTTCCTGTAGTAAGACCCAAGTCAGTTTTGATAAAGGCATCAGGTACAGTTCTCTTTCCAAGAAAAAAATGATGTGCCCTATGCACGTAATCTGTAAAGCTCTATTCTCATATTGTGTGTCAGCAATTAATAAACTTTTTTATTTCTTAACTCTTAATATAGGCTTAAACTTTGAATGTATGGACTGTATTTTTACTTTGGTGCCTTTCAAGTACTTGTAAATGATAAATGTGAGAGCTCCTCTAGCTGAGAAAAATCTTAGCCTATGTGTGGTGGTGTTGCGATCTAAGCAGTGTTTGATATTGTTGAGGTCTCTTCTTCTAAACTTTAAAAGAATATATGAGAGCTCTAGTTTTTTCTAGATGGGGAGAAACATCTGAGCACAGTATGTGATGTTGAGTTCTCTTCTGAAACTATAAAGGAGACCATTGCGAGACTGTTAGAGGTTTTGTCTCAAGAGATAAGTGCGAGAAGCAGGAGTCACAAGCAAAAAACTCCATTTGATGTTAAAGTAACTTCATTTTTGTCTTTGAGAAACATTTGAGATGTTAAAGACATATTTTTTTAGATTAGATTATTAGATTATATTTTAATAATCACTGTCATACCGTATATTTCTTAACATACCATTAAAAACACAAGCTCTGCTACAGGTAATAACAGTAAGTTGAGTGAAAGAAAAGCCCAGAAAAGGAAATGTGGCTGCTGTTGTAACATTCAATAAGATTGCCATAACAGCATTTTGAAGAGACCAAAAAGAAGAGAGTTGTCGATTATGATGTTGTAAATAATAATAAAATGCAAAAAATTGACAATATAAAACATGACACTTATGTAACACCACTATGAAACAGCTTAAATATTTACAATTGCTATTATTAAAATATACGTGTTAAATGACCACAAACTGGAATAAAAAATATATGAATGATGCACAGTTCGAACAATTATTACAATTACTCTAGTTGTCACGGATACGCCAGGTTCCACCGTCACTCCCTCACAACGATGACGGTCACCCGAATACCAATCACCTGCACCTGTTGCTCATCAGCTATGGACTACTTAAGCACACACCTCATTCACACTCATTGTCTGTTCTCCCAAGTGGACACTAGACTGACTCTCGTTATGTTACCTGTAACTTGCAATGAAGATTCCTGTTCTTTCTCCAGCGATCTCCACTCAGCTCACCTTATCTCGCTCCATCTCCGTGTCCTCCTACATCTTTGTGGTTCCCTCCTGCTCATCGGCAACTGAGATGTGTGCTCTCCTCCATCATCCCCCCGCTCGCCTTGTGCAGGGGTGTATGGAGCACCAACAGGGTCAGCAGCTCTCCTCTGCCCTCCGCCAACCAAAGTATGTTGGCCTCTCCAGAACCAGATATTGAGTATGTGCAAGTTGAGACCACCTGTCTGACCTTGACTGAACAACAATACCGGCTGACCCAAGGTCTTTGTCTCTACTGTGGTGCTAAGGGGCATGTTATAAATCACTGCCCCAGACTCCTTCTGCTGCCCGTACCACGGCGCCCATGGTCACACCTAGGAGTGGATTTCATAATGGATCTACCTCGCTCTGATGAAAACGGCTCGGGTTATGTATATAACCCTTGTTCCCTGAGAAAGGAACGAGCACTGCGCCGACGACGATTTGGGGATGCTCCTAAGCATCAGCGAATCTGAAGTCTGAATAAACACTAGTCCAATCCGATTGGTCGTGCGTGATGACGTCATTGTGACGGCATACCCGGAAGTATAAAAGGAGCCGCGCGTAATGGCGGCAGCTATTGCTCTGAAGCATGCGCTCCAGGCGTGCCGAGGTGTGGCGACGCGGACGCAGTGCTCGTTCCCTTTCTCAGGGAACAAGGGTTATATACATAACCCGAGCCGCCTTCGAGGAACTCACACTGCGCCGGGACGACGATTTGGGGAACGAGTACCCACTAGGCCACACCGAGGTAGCGCCTGCCCTAGTGTGAAGCCGAGACCGGGCACAGCTAGGACTGGAGCACCCTAGCGCCAGGCGTCGTAGGGAGATGTAGGCTATAAAACCTAATAAAGGTGTGTGGGGTAGCCCACCCCGCCGCCTCGCAGATATCCTGCAAGGGGACCCCAGAAAGGAGGGCCACCGAAGAGGCCATGCCTCTGGTGGAATGAGCCCTCACGGCCATAGGTGAAGGCAAACTGCGCACCTGATAAGCCATGGTTATCGCCTGGACAATCCAATTACTGATTGTCTGAGTAGACGAGGCAATCCTTTCTTGGGTGAGCCGAAACACACCAAAAGTTGTTGGGACCTCCTCCACTGTGCCGACTTCTCCAAGTACACTCTGAGTGCCCTAACCGGGCAGAGCAGGTGAAGCCTCTCCTCTTCCGCTCACGTGAGGCGGAGGATGGAATGCCTGCAGAACCAAAGACCTGACCACCCTTGATGGGACCTTAGGCACGTAGCCTGGCCTAGGGTGTAAGATGGCTTTTACTCCACCCGGGGCAAACTCCAGGCAAGTTGGCGTTACCGCCAAGGCCTGGAGATCACCCACTCTCCTCAGAGAGGTAATGGCGAGGAGAAAAGCCACCTTAAGGGTCAGGTTCTTTGGTTCAGCCGACTCAATGGCTCGAAGGGCCTCAGCCAGCCCTCCGAGAACCACTGCCAGATCCCAAGTTGGAACTCTGGATTGAGCCACAGGCCTCATCCTCCGAACCCCACGGAGGAACTGTACAACCAACTGGTGCCTACCCAAAGGCCCATCACCCGTAGGGAGTGTGGAAAGCCGCAATGGCAGCCACGTACACCTTGAGTGTGGACGGGGTTAGACCCGCAGAGAAGCGATCTTGGAGGAACTCCAGCACTGAAGCCACCGGGCAGTTAACTGGGTCCACCTCACGCTCTCTGCACCAAGTGGAAAATACATTCCACTTGAGGCTGTACAGTCTCCTTGTAGACGGAGCCCTGGAACTGAGTAACGTCTCTACCACCTCTGCCGACAGGCCAGCCTCTAGGTACCTGGCCCTCAGGGCCAGACCCAAAGGTTCCAAATCTCGGGCCGGGGGTAAAATATTGTACCCGCCGCCTGAGACAGGAGATCCCTCCTCAGAGGAATCTGCCACGGATGACCTGCCAGCAGAGCTATGATATCCGAGAACCATACTGGTCGGCCAACAGGGTGCTACCAGAAGTAGGCTGACCCCTTGTTGACGGACCCTCTCCAGGACTCCCGGGAGCAGAGCAATCGGGGGAAATGCGTACAGACGCAGCCTCGGCCACGTCTGAACCATGGCATCCAACCCCAGCGGGGCTGGATGCGTGAGGGAGAACCACAGTGGACAGTGGGACGTCTCTCGAGACGCAAATAGGTCCACTTCCACTGGGCCGAACCTCTTGCATATGGCCTCCACCACCTCTGGGTGGAGCCGCCACTCCCCGGGCCTCAGCCCCTGCCTCGACAGGATGTCTGCTCCCTGATTTTGGACCCCCGGGACATACATTGCCCTGATGGACAACAGTTTCCCTTGGGACCACAGGAGGATTAGATGCGCCAGTCTGCACAGAGGGCACGACCTGAACCCTCCCTGATGATTGAGGTACGCTACGACAGCCGTATTGTCTGTCCGCACCAGGACATGTTGGCCGCGGAGGTCCGGGAAAAAGCTCCTGAGAGCTTTGTAGACCGCCAGCATCTCCAGGCAACTTATATGCCAGGAGGAATGACGGCCCTCCCATAGGCTCCTCGCAGCGGCCGCCCATGACCGCGCTTCAGCCAGTGAGGGAGGCGCCTGTTGAAACGGATTCGGCAACAGGACGCTCCCAACACTGGCCCCTGGGACAGAAACCAAGGTTTCTTCCATATGACTAGGGAACGAAGGCCACTGCGCGTTACCCTGATCATACAGAATGGATTTCCCCTCAAGGAAAGTCACCTGGTTTACTTCCGTATCAGGACATGGTGGCCGCGGAGGTCCGGGAAAAAGCCCCTCAGAGCTTTGTAGACTGCCAGCATCTCCAGGCAGTAAATGTGCCAGGAGAAATGCCGGGTCTCCCACAGACCTCTCGCAAAGCGGCCGCCATGACCACGTCCCAGCCAGTGAGGGAGGCATCCGTTGAAACGGTCTTCCGGCAACGTGATGCTCCCAACACTGGCCCCTGGGACAGAAACCAAGGTTTCTTCCATATGACTAGGGAACGAAGGCATCTGCGCGTTACCCTGATCATACAGAACGGTTTTCCCCTCGAGGAAAACCCCCTGATTCCCAGCCACCACTGTAAGGGTCTCGTGCAGCAGGCCAAAAGATATTCTGTTGGACGCAGCCGCAATGAGCCCCAGCAGTCCTTAAAACTGCTTCACAGTGATGCTGTGGCCTAGCTTCACTTTAGAGACCACCGCCCGTATGGACTCAATACGTGCGGGAGACAATTGTGCCCACAACGTAGAGACTCCCATACGACTCCCAGGAACACTGTTCTCTGAGAAGGCGTCAACACGCTACTGCGTGTAGAGTCTCAACCCCAAGCACTGAGAGCAGCCAAGGACGACACCTCAATGCCGAACTGCTGCTACCACAGAGGGGAAGGGCTAGGCCGTATGGACGAACCCGATATTGGCACGCTTTGCCCCAAAAGCAAACCTCAGGAACTTCCTGTGACACAGAAGGATGGATACAGGGAAGCTTCCTCTTTAGACCCGTCATGACAGACCAGTCCTCAGACTGGATCTGAATCACAACGGAGGAACTGTAAGCATCTTGAATCTGAATCTCCTCAGAGAACGATTCAAGAACCTCAGATCTAAAGTTTGGACTCAACTCGCCATCCTTCTTAGGAACTATGAAGTACCGGCTGTAGAACCCGGACTCCTGTCTGGCGGAGGAGCACCTTCTGTGGCCTCCTTACCAACGGGAGTGGACTTCCTGTTCCATTACCCGAACCTGCCCAGGGACCACTGCAGTCCAGACCACCCCACTGAAATTGGGAAGGTAACTGAACTGCAGTCTGTATTCCCTTCTCTACAGCACGCAGGGCCCATGCAGATATATTCGGAGGCATAACCATGCGCCAAGATAATCTGCTAAGGGAACCAGCCTCTCGAGGCCGGCCTCGGGTGTCAACCGAGCCTCCTCCCCGACCCCCTGAAGCGGCTAACCGGCAGGGTGAAATCGAGGAAGATTTTCGTGTGCGACGCTGGCTTGCCGGACTGCCGCAAGTCTTGCTAGAGGCGGCTGGTGCAGCACGCGTCGCGCCGGGTAAACGATGTGGCCCGGCATACTTGATGGCGGGAGCACAGCATCGATTCCCGAAAACTCCACAGGGGAGGCGACCTAAATCGCTCCTACCCGGGAGAGGGGGCGTCGGGTGTTACACGAGCCTCGTCCCAAACCCCCTGAAGCGGCTGACCGGCAGGGAGTAGTTGGGAACGAGCCTCTGTGTGCGGACGCGCGAGCTGCCCAGCCGCAGGTCTTTTCAGAGGCGGCTGGAGCAGTGTGCGTTCGCGGGAAATCGATGTGGCCCGAAGCGTCATAGACGGCGGGATTACCACATCGATTTCCCCAGAGCGCCGCGGAAGAAGCAACCTCAGTTGCCCCTTCGCGGGAGCCTCATCTAAGGGAGCAGCTCTACAGGGCCGCACGCTAGGGCGGACACTGGGAATAGCAATTGCCTGAAACTGATGTGTCCCGCAGGCCACAAGGCGGCGAGAACGACATCGACTTCAGGAGGGCTCCACCTAGATGAATATCCAGACAAGTCACCTGGTCTGAATGATAGGCTGAATAAAAAATACATCTAACTCCTCAAAGTCAGATAATATTTTAATTTAATTCCTTGGAATTAAATACAGCCACAATAAGGTGAAACATGGTCTGAATGATAGGCTGAATATCTAACTCCTCAAAGTCAGATCATATTTTATTTAATTCCTCAGAATTAAATGTAGCCATAATCCTCAGACGACACTGTTTTATTGTATTTATACGGACTCATAAACCACACGTTGCCTCAGCAACGTGGTTCAACTCATAGTACAATTGGCTTTCATCGCTCGAGAAAAAGCCAAACAGTATCACGTGAAACATGGTCTGAATGACAGGCTGAATATCTAACTCCTTAGAGTCGAATAATATTTCATTTAAATCCTCAGACTTAAATGCAGCTCCTAATCATCAGGCAATACTGTTTTATCGTCAACCAGTATTCCATGCACACCGATCGCGTGTGTTCACCTTAATAGCAGACTCCATACCTGCACGCTGCCTCGCAATCGTGAGATTGAGTCTTGCATATAAGAAGTGGCGAGCTCGTTATAACCGACTGCCCGATGCTGAGCACGTCTAATTCCCCAGAATCAGACCGTTCAAGCATCGGGTCCTCCGCCCCGGGGGAAGAAGCCGCATCGCGGGCTTCCACACGGGGAAGGAGAACATCTGAACTGACAGACAAAGACTGGGAAGATGCCTCAGCAGTCCCAAGTCTCGCTGACATGTCCATCCGCGGAGCCCCATGACCGCCTCGCCGCACCGCCTCGGCGACGCGGACCGATCCACAGGGCTCACGAGGCTGGCCGCCTCATCGAACACGGCCAGCCGAGAGCGGAGCAGCCTGAGTGTCAGCTTCTCACAATGCTCACAAGCGGCTCCCTCGAGAGCCGCCCGAGCATGCTGAACACCCAGGCATTGCACACAGCAGGTGTGCATCCGAGCCCGAAATGTAGCGGGACACGGATGCACACACTGCTTAAACTCTCTTGCTTTCTCTCGCCTACTTCTTTCACACACTTGCACAACTGGACAAACAACAGTAAATAGACAGACAATCACAGAGAGCGCTATGCTGAAGAGCAATAACTGCCGCCATTACGCGCTCCCCTTTTATACTTCCGGTATGCCGTCACAATGACGCCATCACGCACGACCAATCGGATTGGACTAGTGTTTATTCAGACTTCAGATTCGCTGATGCTTAGGAGCATCCCCAAATCGCCGTCTCCGACGCAGTGTGAGTTCCTCAAAGGGAACACCACCTGTATCCTTGTCATTGTTGATCGTTTCTCCAAAGGATGCAGGTTGATACCACTAAAGAAACTTCCTACAGCCATGAAAACTGTTTAATCAAACTATTATTAAACTGTTTCACAACTTTGGCCTACCAGTGAATTAATATCCAAAGTCTGGAAATCATTCTTCTCCCTCCTAGGTGTGACTGTCAGCCTCTCCTCTGGATACCACCCCCAGACCAATGGGTAGACAAAGAGGAAGATACAGGAGATGGGTCCTGAGAACCTTCTGCCATGGCCACCAGAACTCCTGGAACCGGTTCCTTGTCTGGGCCAATTACGCTCAGAATTCCTTAAAACAACCCACCACTGGCCTTACACCTTTTCAATGCGTACTCGGTTTCCAGCCCCCGCTGTTCCCGTGGTCCAGGGAACCCTCGGATGTCCTTGCAGTCGATTACTGGTTCCGGGAGAGTGAGAGTCTGGGACTTCACTCATTTCCAACGGGTAGTTCAACGCCAGAAGAGCCATGCAGATGCCTGGCGGACTGAAGCTCCTACCTACCAGCCCAGGCAGAAAGTATGGCTCTCCACTAGAGACTACTGTTACACTAGTTACCTGTTACTTGCAATCCAACAAAGATTCCTGTTCCTTCTCTAGCGATCTCCACTCAGCCACCTTCTCCCTTGTCTCGCTCCATCTCTGTGTCCTCCTCCCTCTTCGTGGTTCCCTCCTGCTCATCGGCAACTGAGGTGTGTGGTCTCCATCCACCCGTTCTACTATTTCCCAGGAAAGGACTGTTATTTTCTACAACTTACCATGCCTTATCATCTTGCATTCACTTTGTCTCTTTAAATAAACTGGTGTTTAACTGTTCTCCCTTGTGCTCTCTGAGTCTACATATCGTTAAACTAGTCTTGAGTTTTATAATAAAATAAAAAAGAAATAGAAAGAGACCTGGGCTTTGTTCCTGTTCAGCAGTAGATTTTTAGATTTATCAGTTGTCTGTGTACATGCTCATGAAATGTATGCTTGCCCTGCTTAAATGTAAACAACTCATAATTTCTGAGAATCCTGCACTGAAGAACCTGCCAAGGGCCTCAGCAACTTTAGTGTACAGCTGAACTGAACCAATTTCCAAAGTCAACTGAATGCTATACACACCAGTCTTCATGACTTGCACCTAGTGAGAAAACAAATCCAAAAATGTAAACAAAAATGAAAATACAAGTTAATACCCCAAATGTTAAAAAGTTTAACAAATCATCTATTACTTTGGCCTGATATTTATTTACCTGAATAAACCCTTTTTGCTGCCTTCTCCAATGCAGGATGCAGAATCAAAATGTTTGTTCCTTTTGCCTAAATGACTTTGATTATTTAAAAAAAAATGTATAATATTAAATAGTTTGGGTGTCAAGACACTACTGCAATTGCTGATGCATCTATACAAAAAAACTCTGCATTTCTCCAGTGTACATGCGTGAAGCAAACCCTGACCCTGTTGAACATTTGTCATGTTGCGGTTGTTAAAGTTAACATGAACCAGTTTTCCCAGCCCATTTGATTTCCATTGATTCCATTCCAATTTGATTTTCCATCAAGAAACCAAGAAACACCGGCGAGAAAATACGTGACAATGTTTACTTTAGTAAACTTGACCAAAACCACACTACGAAAAGCATTAACGATTCAGATGGCACTGGTGCCCAAGGAATACAGAGATAACGGCTCACTAGAGCGGCCAGCCATGGGAAGCGCCTCTCATTTGCTTTCCACCACTCGAGCTTGTACTACTGCTGTATTTTACCGCATAACATATTTTGCAAGTAACTTCGTCGCTCTTTCTGTCGAAATGGTCCCACATAGTAGGCTTCTTCTTTCCCATTGCTTCATTTTGTGAAATATGTCTCTTTAGAGACGTGTGGTTGCAAGTGTCGATGCGCCCCGTGAGTTAACAAATACAGCATATATATATTTAACCATGCAGCAAACAAACCAAACAGATAGTATTAATCGGTCAAAATTCTTACTATCGGTTAACAGTTAAACAGTCAATATAGCATTCATGTTTACTTTTTTAAATAAAGAAACAACCTTTTTAAAATATTCTGCTGTTGATGCTTTGTCCTTTAGTGTCACATAAATACAGAGGAAAAGTGGCATCTGACTTTAATGAATCACATAATCTCTTAATATAATAGATTTAGCAGCATAAAACTACTGTAATCTACATAAATTATTGAGGGAAAAGAATATAACAATCCATATTTAAACAAATCTTGGACATGCTTTTTTTGTGAAGCCAGTGATTCCACTGTGATAATTAGTGTTTAAACTAAAGCATCATTAATAATTTTAATAATAATCTCACACACATATTTTCTGCATCACAGCTGTACAGCAGCTCTAAAAGAAAATAGTGTCATTGTACAGATGAAGTCTGCTTTAAAAAGCTTTACAACAATCCTCCTACATATTTTCTTTTAAATTATTTTACAAAATGCCCAATGGAAAAGAAAGACAGATTAAGCTGTTCTGGCCAATGTTTTTTTTTTTTAAAGGAACTGATTTCAGGTTAGTCAGAAAATAATGAAACCCAGTGGTGAAGTCTCTGAGACCTCAGATTGCGAAAACGTTTGTGTTGCCTCTATGAAGCCATTTGGCAACTCAATTTCAAATGAAATGTGGGTAAAATACAGGTCCTCCTCAAAAAAATAGCATATTGTGATAAAAGTTCATTATTTTCCATAATGTAATGATAGAAAATAAACTTTCATATATTTTAGATTCATTGCACACCAACTGAAATATTTCAGGTCTTTTATTGTTTTAATACTGATGATTTTGGCATACAGCTCATGAAAACCCAAAATTTCTCAAAAAATTTAGCATATTTCATCCGACCAATAAAAAAAAGTGTTTTTAATACAAAAAAAGTCAACCTTCAAATAATTATGTTCAGTTATGCACTCAATATTTGGTCGGGAATCCTTTTGCAGAAATGACTGCTTCGATGCGGCGTGGCATGGAGGCAATCAGCCTGTGGCACTGCTGAGGTGTTATGGAGGCCCAGGATGCTTCGATAGCGGCCTTAAGCTCATCCAGAGTGTTGGGTCTTGCGTCTCTCAACTTTCTCTTCACAATATCCCTCAGATTCTCTATGGGGTTCAGGTCAGGAGAGTTGGCAGGCCAATTGAGCACAGTTCTACCATGGTCAGTAAACCATTTCCCAGTGGTTTTGGCACTGTGAGCAGGTGCCAGGTCGTGCTGAAAAACGAAATCTTCATCTCCATAAAGCTTCAGCAGATGGAAGCATGAAGTGCTCCAAAATCTCCTGATAGCTAGCTGCATTGACCCTGCACTTGATAAAACACAGTGGACCAACACCAGCAGCTGACATGGCACCCCAGACCATCACTGACTGTGGGTACTTGACACTGGACTTCAGGCATTTTGGCATTTCCTTCTCCCCAGTCTTCCTCCAGACTCTGGCACCTTGATTTCCGAAGGACATGCAAAATTTGCTTTCATCCGAAAAAAGTACTTTGGACCACTGAGCAACCAGTGCTGCTTCTCTGTAGCCCAGGTCAGGCGCTTATGCCACTGTTTCTGGTTCAAAAGTGGCTTGACCTGGGGAATGCCGCACCTGTAGCCCATTTCCTGCACACGCCTGTGCACGGTGGCTCTGGATGTTTGTACTCCAGACTCAGTCCAATGCTTCCGCAGGTCTCCCAAGGTCTGGAATCGGTCCTTCTCCACAATCTTACTCAGGGTCCGGTCATCTCTTCTCGTTGAGCAGCGTTTTTTTGCCACACTTTTTCCTTCCCACAGACTTCCCACTGAGGTGGCTTGATACAGCACTCTGGGAACAACCTATTAATTCAGAAATTTCTTTCTGTGTCTTACCCTCTCACTTGAGGGTGTCAATGATGGCCTTCTGGACAGCAGTCAGTCGGCAGTCAGTCAGTCTTACCCATGATTTACTTGTTGGGGCACATGACTATTAACTAATTCAAAATTAATTCAAAACTCATAACCACAATTACATATTACTTAATCAATTAGTTAATAGTCATGTGCCCCAACAAATAAAGTCATAACATAATGACACATTTGTAAATCATTAGCTAATGATTAATTAAAGCAGACAACTGGAAGTTGAAATGCATGGCTTTGACCCGTTGTGGTAATTAACACATTAATTTACATTATTAGTTCATAAAATATGTTATTAAGGAATTAATGCATTTACACATTTAACTAATAACAATATAATGATTACTTAATCTATGAATCATGTCGAATCTTCATTAGTTGCTGATGCAGTGATCATTAATAAATGGGTTAGTTAACCATTAGTAACACATTAAATCATCATTATCTGTGCATTAGTTAAGCATGAATTAATGCATATTAGTGCACCCTTATTGTAAAGTGTTACCGATGTGTTCTATTTTGAAATGAAGAGTTAATATATATTTAACAAATTGTGTTTTTGAGAAGAAAATTATCCATTTGGCCAATTGTGTTTTGTAGGTGTGAGTCTGTGTTAAGAGTTTAGAAAAAGTATCTGAAGTATGGGTAAGCGCTTGTTAGCGATTGAAAAAAACTGTAAATTTAATCACTCCCATTTGTCTGGATTGAAAGAAGAGACCAAATGGCTCCAGAAGACACACTCATTATAATATGCAAGATATTTCTAAACTCTTAAAACCGTTGTTATCTTCTTGAATATTTCTGTGGGGATGAGATATTTGTACTAGTCGCACTGACATTTCAAATTATATCAAAAACATAATATTGTATAGTGGGAATTGACATTTAAATCAAATAGATTTTAGGTGTTCCATGTGATAAATGGATGAGGGTCCGTAGGATGGGGGAGTTTCAGGTGAAGGAAATACATGTAAATTAAACCCATTCATTGATACACTCAGCGTGATGTCATTTGCAAAAAGTGTCCTTTGTCCTCTCAGACAATCTGGTGTTACTTTTTACAGCCTTTCACAAGAATATTATTTATCTTAATGGAAAACTGATGCTGTTCAGTTTGATACTAAATGAGTCATGACATTTTAGTAGGAAACATTTTTTGAAAATGTGTTACAAGATTATCAACTTGATTAAAAGGTTTTCTTTAACACATAAAGTACATCTCTATGTTGTTAAAGATCTAAGTATCAGGAAGTCTTGAGGCTTTGACTCAGTCTGTGTCTTTAACCGTCTGTCATTATTCAGTCAGTATGGAGCTCAGTCAACTTCCTCTTGTGTTCTGTGAGTATTATTTCCTCTGGATGTGTTTCAGAGGAATTTCATTTAAATTATGAGTGGGATTGTGTGGGATTGTCACATCTAGCTCTAGTCTATGATATATGAGTGAAAGACAAGCTTGAGAGAGGAAGTGTGCAGTTGGTGCTGTTTGTAAAAGAGAAATGCATTCTGCTGTGTTTGGGCCAGTCTGTTTGTTTGCTTGTTCAGTCACTCAGTTTAATGCTTTGTAACAGTGTTTTATAGAGTCTTTACTAGATATTCACTGGTTAGTCTTCAGACTCTAGAAAGGTTTTTACAGAAACACTCATCCAGGTGCCTCTAGATCTCTAGTGTTGTGAAGCTTTGAAATCATCATGTTTCACAAGGAAAGTAAGAATATAGCCTACATCTATAAAATAAACAACATCATAGGTTGCCTCATTGGAAGAGCTTTGCATTAAGATCCCATAAAATATCAATGGATGAGTGTGATGTTATTTAGAAACATTTAAAAATACACAATCTTTCATGAGTTTTTTTGGTCTTTTTTGTTGTTGTATTTTAGTGCTGATCTCAAAACTCCACTCTGGACACACTGAAGGTGAGTGAATTTGATTCATAAATGTCATCACAAATGGGTGATTCTTTTGCAAACCAGGGACCGAATTCACAAAACATTCTTAAGAATAAAATTCTTCTTAACTGCTATTTTCTCCAAAAACTTTTCTTATAAGAATGTTTTTATCTTTTTTATTAGGATTGTTCTTAAAGAGCACCTATTATGCCCCTTTTTACAAGATTTAATATAAGTCTCAGGTGTCTCCAGAATCCAGAGTGTGTCTGTGAAGTTTTCTAATTAAATAAAATTCCTAACAGATAATTTAATTTACCATTTTGAAAATGCCAATTTTCGCTGCTGACGGCACGTATTTACATCACGTATGACAAACGCATGGGTCATTACGAAACCATCTCCGGTTATGACTGTACTAACCTGAGTACAGGAAACAGACGCTGATTCGGAAAGATGCTACGGGGGAACGTCTCCAGCGTGACAGGTGTCTGAATCCCTATCCAATCACATCAATCCTATTGACCGACGACAGCCTCTGACATCATCACCGTGCGACCAGGAAGTATATAAGGGTGCCATGCAAACACAACACTATCCACTTCGTCTGAAAGGGACTGTTGGCAGGCAGGCCCCGAGGCATGGCAAAGCAAAGCAGCGTCTCGTTCCCTGTTCTCAGGGAACTAAGGTTACAGTCGTAACCGGAGACGTTCCGTTTCAAAAGGGAACTCGCGCTGCGTCGGAAAGACGCTACGGGGAACAATATACCCACGCCGCCATTCTGAGGGGAGTGCATGCCTACTGGCAGTGACAACTGTCAGGGCAAGCAAATTCAACTGAAATGCCTGAATCACTCCCCATCTGGTCACACTAGGCTGTCAGTGACAGCAATCCCTACAGTCAAAGCCCAAGCTATACTGAAAAAAAATATTTGTACTGTTTGTTCAAATTGCTTAATTAAAATGAGCTAAAGCAACACAATTGCTATACATTTTGTCCTAACTTAATTTGATTGTGTTCAATACACTTAAATAAATAAAGAGAATAGGTCAAGTTGAAGTTTACTTAATCCATTTGTGTTGAGATTACATTAATGATTTGTGTTGCATTAATTGAAATTGGGCGTGGCTAGTTAGTTCCCAGCATGCTTTGCATATGGTTAAATCAAGAGAGAGTAAATGTTATTTTATAAGTAAAAGTATTATTTAATGTATTTTTGAGCAAGATGAGAAATGGGGAGCCTTGATTTGGTGTAATAGTGTTTAATATTCAATCATTTTGGAATCATTTTCTTAGGTTGTGGATTGATTCAGCCAAAGTCATAATTGCTGAAAAAGCTTTTAATGCTTAGCATTTAAGATGATAATGTATGCCTTTACTAGCTGAAAGTTGTCAACTAGCTGTGCAGTAAAATAATTCCGTTTTGTCACACTATAGTATATGAAATTGAAGTGAATGAATGTATGAAATTGAATGCCTGAATCATGTCAGGGAGCCATTTAAAATTCACTTTGAGTTCATTCTATGATGTTGAAGTTACATGAACCAGTTAAGATTGTTTAACTTAATTGATTCATGTAGGACCGATGTACACAATTAAATCATGTCAATCCAACATACATTTTTTTCAGTGTATAAGCCTTGGGGGGCACCTTCGCATACACCATGAAGTCCTCCCCGGCCGCTCAAAGACCTGGAACCAACCCATTCAACAGAAGGGGTTCCTTTAAGGGAACATGGCAAGGGGACCCGAGGGAGCCCCAGCCAGTCACTATTCGGGAAAAACTTCACCGAATGCCACCAGGGAGGCCTGACCTGGCGTCACTTATGTGGGACGCTTCAGTCGGCCAACCCTGTCTGTTGAAAAACAGAGCCTCTGGAAACTCGCCTCCAGAGGCATCCAGCTGAGGGACTGCAATAACTGGCAATGGCCGCCTCAGTCCGGACCTCAGAGATGGGCTATCCTGGAGAGTAGCGCTCAGATTAGTGCTTTCCGACCCTTGCTAGCGAGGGGAGTTCAGCTGCTCGATCCTAGGATCTACCGAGCACATCTCACAAAGGTGCTCAGGAGGCCGAACAGGCCTACGTGCTGATCTAACTGGGAGGCTAACCCAAGGGGCCTACAACCGACTGATTATGCCCAGGCGGCTGTAAGCTCACATGAGCCTCTCATGAGGCCAGCTCCTAAGCCTGCCCGGTAGGTAACCATGCTGTAGGCAACCTACGCAGGTCCCCGTCCTGTAGGGACCGCACAGACAGACATTACAGGCAGACATTATTTTTTTTAACTTTTTTGCATGTGTAGCACATATTTAATATGCCAATAGGGGACTCTGTATAAGGGAACAGGTCTATTTAGCTCAAATTAATGAATTAATTCATTTATTTTACGACCAAGCAAATGACTCGTGGATATTAATATCCACAGAATAGTGAAAAACTATTTAACAGCCAGGTAACTTAGATCAGCAGTTCAAGACATTAAAATTCGTAAGCACATAACACAAGAACACTTATCTTTAATTTACAAACAAAGCTTTATTGATTACTCTAACACGTAAAACTAGTATCTAACAAAACAATCAAACACACACATTCACACGCATTGCAGAAAGGAGGAAAGTGAGGAAAGAGTGAGTTTTACGAGAGAGAAGGATGAAGTCCCAAGTTTCTAGCAGTATCTGCATTTATAACACATGACCTGAATGAACCACCGATCATTGACTTAACCCTCCTATCGTTGCTTAGGCGGGGTTATTCAATTTGATATCAATGCACCAGTTCAGTTTAGAATCTGGAGGTTACTTGCGTTTGTCTTGCGTGTCGTCATTGAACGGGGATTCCCTTTCGGTCCTGGCTGGAGAGGGGTTTCCCGGTTCTTTGTGATTCATGGAAGGCCTTGTCGTGTCTTTGATGGGCGTCTTGGGAAGCCAATCACGTGGCGTGTTGGCTGCTGGATGAGAAGGTCTCATGGCTGTTTGAAGTTGAAGCGCGCTCGCTGGAGATTCGTCGAGAGAAACTTTGCGGCGAAACTTAACTTAGAACATGAGACTCGCGGAAAGAAAATAAACTTAAGTAAAAGAAAGGAAAGTGAGAGGAGAGGTCTAGATGGCTTCAATGAATTCAACCCATTTTCTCTGGTCTGCCACGCCCGTCCTTGTAGTTCTTCAACTCCTTCTTCAATTGAACGACTGAAGTCGAACTTGACTGGAACTCGCAACTGAACGGAACTTCCCTAGAACTAACTGTACTGAGATTTTAAACTCAGATATCTGGCCATCCTCCTGGAGGAGTTATGACCAATTAAATTTCATGTTTGGTTCGGAGGTGTCTTTTCCTCCACCCCCAACCATAAATCAATCGTTATCTCTGTGGTCTCTTACGTTCCTGCTCTAAGCAGAGAGTAAGTAACATGATTTCTTATTATAAGACCATGAATATTCCAGACTAAATTCAATCAAACCATCTTCTGAGTTATGAGAGTACCAGCATAAAGGTACCACACACGATACAATTTCGATCAGTCATTCAACATTTATACAATTGCATGAATTGTGAGTGATACGTATGCATAATGTCCACGTCTATTGTTTATATGACATGATATAGAAGTAGAAGGTTGTTTGAATGAAAGTTCGACAATCACTGTTTTAGTGATTTGATACAGTTTATGCGTAAAATGGTTTCTGTGAGTTTTCTTTGTTTTCCCCTTAGTGCTGGGGTCTTGAGGAATTTTTATGGTGGTCACAGAGCAGGACGTTAGGGATTAGTGCTCGATGGGTGAATGGAAGAAATTGCCAGTGGACCAATGAGAAGACCTGTCCTTCCTGGGCTTGGTACGACAGGTGGTCTTCTTGGCCCAAAGAGGTATCTGGTTGCTGTTCCCCCTATCTTTATCTGAAGGCGGTGAACAGTTTGTTTGTGTTAGTCCACCAAGATCCAATCAAAATGTAGCAAACCTTTGTCCACTGCTATGGGCAGAGAGGGGCCCAGGCCCTGGAATGTTGAGTTGGTTTTTGTGTGGCCTTATGTTTGAATGAATCATCTGTAAGATTCATTTGTGTCTGCGCGGCAGACTAATTCCTACACATGCTACGATCAATGACATGACTTCATTAATTTAAGTCTTTCTGTTCTACAGTCCCTGACAAAAGATTTGTCGCTTATCTATTTTGTAGAAACACCTGCTATTAACCTTACTTTTAATTCATCAATTGGTGTTAGAAATAGCTCATATGAAAAGCTAAAACATTCCCAAATGACGTTTAATGCATTGAAATAAATTAGTTTCACTGAAAAAAGATTATCATTTAATCAAGACAGAAAGGTCAAATTTTGGCAAGACAAAAGTTTTGTCGCCTATAGAGAAATTGAACAAATTTACTGCAAATACTAAAATATGTCAGCAAATTAAGTGGTGCTGTGAGATCCAAATTTAATATCTTGTATGACTTCCATGAGCTTGAAGGACTGCATCCATGCGTTTTGGCAAGGATAGCAAGAAAGCATGCCTCTTGCATGCCTCCCAGAGTTCATCAATATTCTTTGGTTTCGTCTTCCATGCTTCCTCTTTCATCCTACCCCACATATGCTCAATGATGTTCATGTCTGGTGACTGGGCTGGCCAATCCTGGAGCATCTTGATCTTCTTCGCCTTGAGGAACTTTGATGTTGAGATGGAAGAATGCGATGGAGCACCATCCTGCTGCAGAATTTGGCCTCTTTTATGGTTGGGAATATAATAGGTAGCTAAGATGTCTTGGTATTTTAGACTATTGATGTTGCCTTCCACCCTGCAGATCTCTCGCACACCCCCATACTGGATGTAACCCCAGACCATAATTTTTCCGCCACCAAACTTCACTGTTTTCTGGGCGAATCTCGGATCCATGCGGGCTCCAGTAGGTCTCCTGCAATATTTGTGGCGACTGTGGTGTAATTCAACAGAAGATTCATCTGAAAAATCCACCTTCTGCCACTTTTCCAGCGTCCATCCTTTTAGCAGGCTGTGGGCTTTGGCAAATGCCACACGGTTTTTCAATTGTCTTTTGTTTAGTGCTGGCTTCTGGGCACTGATTCGACCATGGAGGCCATTTCGAGAAAGAATCCGACAAACTGTTCTGGTTGACACAGGGACTTCAGGTGACCAGGTCTCGTGGAGCTCTGCTGCAGTGGAAAATGGGCTGGCCTTGGATTTTCGAGCCAACAAACGGTCCTCTCGAGCAGTTGTCTTGCATGGTCTGCCTGACCTGGGTTTGTCATAAACGTCTCCAGTCTCTCTTTTTTTATCCTCTGTACTTGACGCTGAGACACTTTGAAGGTTTGTCACTTTGTCTGCCACATCAGCAGTGGATCTGGTCTTCAGCCTCTTGATAATCAAAACTTTAGTCTCAGGGTGAATCTTAGGCATGTTTGCAGAGGTCTATTTCCAGTTGATGTGAAGGTCTAGTGTACTGGGGTTCTTTTTATACACACCTGAGATCTAATTGATCCATTATTAGTCACAGGTGAAGCTCATATGACAAGGCGACAACACTTATGTCTTTGCAAAAATTGACTCAATGGGCTTTACCAAGCTGTGAATATTAGAATATCTTTTGACTGTATTTTCTGACAGTTTCATTTTGCACTGAAACATTATTACAAAAGCTGTTGGGATTAAAATGAGCCATTTCTTGTAAAAAAATCTTGATAAGAAATATATTTCAGCGGCACTTCAGTTCAATTTGTTCACAAGCGACAGGACTTTTGTCAGGGACTGTATTTTAAGACATCTTTAAAGCGTTAATTTGTTTAAAGGCACACATTAAACATTTATAAACATTTATAAATTAAACATTTATGACACTCTCTATGGCATCCCTTACAATTAAAAACTGTTAACACAAACGCACAATTGTTAAAAAATAACATAAATAATGCTTATTGACTTCCATGCCTGAAGTGATTGAAATTAACTTATGTGCATGTGCGAATACACAAACGTGACGTCATTGGCGCGCATGAGTATTAAATACAGACGATACATCATTCTTTGAACATACCTGGTAACACATACGTGATGCAAATACCTGACGTCACCACTACAGTCTGCAGCGAGGAGCACTTGGAGAAATTAGCTGTTTTTTGTGTGTCTCATTTAATTGCAAATGAGCTGCTAATCCCCACCGCAGAAGGCGGAGCCTTCACAGCTTGTGAACACCAGTGAACGCATCAAGAAAACTGAAATATGAAAAACCAGCGAACGCGTCAATGAAAACTGAAATATGAAAACTGATACATTTGGCTTTGATTATCATCTCTATCTCTGACATGCTCACGTGACATTGCAGTTCTTCATCATCATGAAATATTATCATCTGCATGCATTTTAAAGTCTATCACTCTCAACCTAATAGTCTATGCTCTCAACTTGAGCACACACACCAGACACATGTGTACAGACAGCTGGTTGTTGGTGCTCTGTGATTAGGCTATTAAAATGGACTAGTTCTATTTCATGTGTTATTGTGAATAAACTGTCAAATGCACACAAGGTTATGTCAGAAACACATAAGTTCACATGAAAACAGTTGGTTTTGTCTGTGCATATGTGCATGTATATTAGATCTGTGTAACGTTACTAAAGTGAAAGTAATGTATTATACAGTACCTACTGCTAAATCTGCTGTTTATACGAATCAAAAAACAGAAGAGAAACAGAAAATCACTTACTGCTCTTGACAATAAACTTTAGTAGCTTTATTAAGAACACATTTCTTACTTGAATGCTGCTGTTAAATGCTCTGGCGGGGAGATAAACATGGCAGACTTTATGCAGCACATTCTATGTTAATATAAGACAGTGTCCATCAACACGCGTGGGCGGGGCCTGTGAAATGTGACATCACATTGCCCAGAATCTGTTTTTTTTTCTGAGACACTGCTTATAATTTATTTTTACCATTATAGGGTGGTTGTACACACACACTGCCAACACACATTTATGTTCAAACACCATGTAAAAGTAAATTTTGCATTATAGGTGCCCTTTTATACTGGTAACATTTTATTTTACAGTATGCTTATTACATGTTACATATATGTTACAATAACAGTATGTTATGCATAATTACATGCAACTAAACCAAAACCAAACCAAATCCTACCCTTACCCTGTAGTAAGTACATGAAGTTAATTAATATTACTCAGTACTTACATATAATTACTGTCACAAGCACGCCAGGCTCCTTCCACTCTCAAGCACCACGATCAGTCTCTCCGGAGTATCACCATCACCTCATCATCACCTCATCACTACCTGCACTTAAGCTCCACACACTCACTCAGTCTTTGTCTGGTCTCGTTTGCACAACACCGTTATGTTTGCTTACCTTAAGGACTCCCCTGTGATACTTACCTGCTTCCACGTCTTCAGTGTGTCTCCTCGTCCTCGTCTCCTGTCTCCATTGTCTCCCTGGCTTCCGTGTTTCGTCTCCCTGGATCACCTGCAACCACATTGAGTATTATCCTCCAGTTATCCACGTTATCCTGTCATTCATCTCTCCGACAACTCACCTGATCCACTCTGCCCACTTTCAATAAACACTCTGCATTACCATCTTCTGTTCTCCGTGTCCCTCTCTTTGTAACAATTACACTGTAACAATGATATTGTAAAATAAAGTGTAACCCAAAATTTTTATATGGATTCATATTCATGAAAAGAATGTTCTTAAATCTTATCGTAAATAACTTCTCAAAGTTAGGATTACATCCAACCTAATGCCCAAAGGAATATTCTTAATAAACTTTCTTAACTTCTTTCTGACGCAGGTAAATACTCCTGTTATAGAACCGAGACTGAAGGATCAAGCAGATCAAACATCAGTGATGAATTTACACTGAAAGTATTAGGTGAGTTTTATCATCTCTTCATAAACACACACAAGTTTAACATGTTATTAATGAGTGATTTCTCAGTTTCAGTTCCCAGAGCAGTTGTTTTAAGTGTTTCTCCTCAGAATTGGTTGACTGAAGGAGATCCAGTGACTCTGATCTGTGAGGTTAATGACGGCTCTACAGGCTGGACATTCAGCTGGTTCACTGTCTCATCAGGTCAGTTATAATGTGCTTTATCTGAATTAACTGGATTTATTGAAGTTAAATATATAGTTTAATATGTCTGCCTATACACAGATTAGATATGTAGGGCACATGCTTTGGTGCCCAAAACTTCCATGGGAACCAAACAGTAAAACCTACTTTGTGAACCCAACTTTCCATTGCCAGTCACTCCTCTGTAACTGTCAGAGTTCTGTCACTTCTGTTTAGTATTTTCTTGGTTTGTGACAGAGCTCTGACACTTCCGGGTTTGTCTGGTTTTGTGTGAGCACATGACTAGTGTAAGAGGGGGTATAGAACACCCGAGTGAGCTCCAGTTTCTTGTAAATGGGTCCAACGTAGTAATGCAGGCATACACGTTTATAAGCAACTTTAAGGACTTCATTTATTTTACACTCTCTGCAGTCCAGCTCACCTGCGTGCTCACTCATCTTTGCGCATGTCCCTTTTTTTAACGTATAACAATAACTGCGCATGACAGTGCGCCAATTCCTCACATTCATTAACAACGTCACTACTGCATACATAAACAGCAAACGAAATCACTCAATTTACATTTTACAAAACAACCACAAAATGAATCTCACATTAGTATTTGTCATTGCTGTGTTTGTCAGTTTGTCTCTTTTCTATTGTCCTGACCCCGCCCCTCTTGTTACCTGATTACTGATTGATTTGCTCCACCTGTTCTCCCTCATTACCTGCCTTGTTTCTTCCCTATTAGGCCCTGTCCACACGGAGACGCGTTTAGCTGTATACGTATACATTTTGTACCGTATCAGCGTTTCATCCAAACAGATCCGGTGTTTTGGGAGCATGAAAACTATATTCTTTTTTAAACCGGGTCCCAGAGTGGATGAATCTGAAAACGACACCCATGCGTTTTCATGTGTACAGCCAATCCGTATATTTTGTGAAACGCTGATGTCATCACACCACGTCCCTAATGCGAAAGACTAGATCAGGATCATAGACTGTATAAAAATATGGACGTAGTGTCCGTGACGTCACCCATAGGATTCTGAAGAGCAGTTTTGAAGCATAAAGTAGAGTCGACCTGGCCGTTGCCATCTTAGCAGCACATCATCATGCTTCACTCCCAGATAACAGAAAATGGGCAAAGAGGCGGGACGTGGGCGGAGTTGAGGTGAGGTGACGCGATGACTAACAGACAGCAGATAAATGGCTATGCACCTGCCACTCAGACTGGCCACACCCTTAATTATGCAGAAATTTAAAGGGCTTTATATAATGTAAACGAAAGAGTTAAACGAACGTTAAAAATTCATCCCCCCTCACAGTTGTCATGAAGGGCAAAATTAGCCTTTTGTATCAGGTAGTAGACATATTTTTTTCAGCTGTAAAGTTGGGTATTTTAACATGGGGCTCAATGAGATTCTGCTCACTTCTGGAGGATGTCCCTAGGGGCCAGTTGATGAACTGCAGTTTAAGTCACCTCCTTATTGGCTTCAAGAGAGACCGCGGGAGGTTGCCACTTGATCGGGATACAACTACGGGCACTGGGCATGGCTACATCAATATTGCGTCATTTAATTACTGTACTTGCAGGGGCGTCGGACTGGGGGTAAAACCAGTACTGATTATCAGGGCCCCAAGGTGAAAGAGGGCCCTTGGAAAGTCTGGAATATTGTATATTCGTTGTGTCTATTCACACCAAGTGCAAATGCGTGCCTTGTTGGCAAGTGCTATTCGCACTATCTCCGACTAACAATACATTAAAAAACACGCATGTATATCAACATCTTCAGTGGCGCAATCAGTAGAGTGAAAGGCTTAAGGATCTTTGTTTTGACGCGATTGATCCGTAGGTTCGAATCCGCCCTTTGCAGAGCTTGCTCTTATCCCTTTTCTTTTCACCTATCACATCGGAAAGTCATTTACTTTGAATAAAAATTAAGAAAATGTTCTAAAAGATTAAATAAAATGTCTAACGAAGCAAATATTTATTGGGTAGTGTATGTTCGCATCGCAAGTTTCCAGTCAACTCGCTCCGTGTCCATAAACAGTCCACATAATCCGTCTTCTTCATGAAAAACCTTCCTTTAATCTTGATCCGTTAATAAATCAAGCAAATACAATACAAGAAACAAACATTATCTTAAATCCTAAATATCACGGATGCAGTAAAGAGAACTGTGCAACTCTGCATCACTTACAGTCGCAATTCTTAAAGGGCGAATGTACAATTTTAACATGCAACATATTTCAATGTAAAATTAGAAAATAATGATCTAAATAGAACACACAAATAAATAAAGTTTACAGTATAAACACAAATACTTAAAGACTGATCTTCATCACATAATTTGCAATATTTGTTAGTGAAAATAAGCAAATTAAGGCTCATACAGGTAGGGTTAGGGGTCAGTGTAGGGAGGGCTTTTATTGTCCCATTAAGGTGGCATCCATTTAATAATTTTGGTAACACTTTACAATAAGGTTGTATTAGTTAAAGCATTAATTAACATGAACTAATGATGAACTGCACTTATAAAGCATTTATTTATCTTTGTTAATGTTAATTTCAACATTTACTAATGCATTAATAAAATCTTGTTAACATTAGTTAATGCACTGTGAACTAACATGAACAGCTGTATTTTTATTAACTAACGTTAACAAAGATTAACTGATGCTGAACAGAGATGTTGTTCATGGTTAGTTCATGTAAACTAATGCGTTAACTAATGTTAACTAATACAACCTTATTGTAAAGTGTTACCATAATTTTAATAAATATTCATTTACACTTGTTATTATTGCATCCTGTGAATGTACAACAATACTGAGGTGCAAATACTATGTATCTGTCAAAATATAGTATAAATGGCATGTTATTACTATTTACACATATTGTAAAGAACTACTTTTATATGGTGTAAATATAATATATTTTCACTTAATAAAGCTATTTCACTTTGTAAATAGCATCTACAGCTTTTTGCACTTAGTGTAATTAGCAATTATCTCTATGAAAATATGCAATTTTCGCTTAGTGCAAATAGGAGCTGCCTGTTTTATTTTGGGAACATGGGGGCCCATCAGGACTGCCAATGCATAGGGCCTGGGATCTTGTGCTATGCCCCAGTGTACTTGCATTATTGTAAGGATAGTTTTAGGGTTAGGGTAGGTGTAGGCCTTAATAAAACAAATCTGGTAAGTTGCAAGTTATTTATTGTTATCTTATTGTGCGATTTTTGCCTCACCTCCTACCATTGCTGTACCCCTCCTAGCCACAACTCTCCTTTCCATTTTTAGTGTATTTCTGTGGCAGAATTACAGCGCCACACACTGGTCTGGCATGTATACTACATCGTTTTGAGTCGGTTTCAGTGCTCCGTGAGGACGCGGATATTTCTTGAAACGAGGGGGGAAAAAGATCGGATTGGGAAAGCTCTGGCTTCGTGTGGACAGGGCCTTACTGGGCTGGATCATTGTCTTCTGTTCCCTGTCTTGCTTCATGTCTCCTAGTTCCTTTTGTGTGAATATTGTGGTTTTCCCTCTCGTGGGTAGTTTTGTTTGTGTTTGTTTTAATGTATTATTTAAATAAAACCTTATTTATTCCTGAACTTGTGTCCTCGCTCCTGTTCACCTATACCCACTGTGACAGTAACAACCAATGATCAAACCCTGATTAAAACAACCTGAACACACTGATTACCAATGTAACCTAGTGTATTCAGGTTCAAATTTTGTTACAAATGTAATTTATAAGGACCAGATCAGATAAAAGTAGTTCCTTAAGGTGTTAACTATATACTTAGGGTGATAACTTATACATTCTCATTTCATACAGAGGGCAGCAATCGTTATGATCTCCTCTCAGACAGCAGCAGAGGAGCTGGAGGAAAATACACTGTCAGTTCTGCTGCTGTAAAACACACAGGAGTTTATGTGTGCAGAGCAGATAAAGATAAACCAACCTATGAAACATGGTCCAGCAACAGACAACCATTGTGGGTCACTGGTGAGTTCACACATAGTATAAATGATTGTTCCATGTTTAATAAAAACTATTTCAAATGATAGCTGTAATTGTCTTGTCAGGTGTTTCTCCTGTAGTCTCTCTGATCATCAGTCCCAACAGAACTCAACACTTCACATCTGTCCCTCTCTCTCTGAGCTGTGAGGAACAGAGTAACTCTGATGGATGGACAGTGAGAAGATACACAGACAGCATGGGGCTAGAAGATTGTTCATTACGCCAGGGATCACAAACAGGATCTGCATGTAAAATCAGTTCCACCATCACATCAGACACCGGAGTTTACTGGTGTCAGTCTGAATCTGGAGAGAAATATCATCCTGTTAATATCACTGTACACTGTGAGTCTGTGTTTCTGTATTTATTCATTTCTCTGACAGCTTACAATCAATGCAGACAGGTTGATTTAACAAGAGCAGGAAGCATTAGATACTAATGAAAGAAACCCGTCAGAGCATCATAGCAATACACTAAAAAAAGGCAGAAACCAGTGGGCAGTGGAAAATACAAAGGTCTGTTTTTTTGTCTTGTGTTTACTGTTACCATTTTGTTCATATTTTTCATGTTTCCTGTGTTTCTGTAGTTGGTGTGATTCTGGAGAGTCCTGTTCATCCTGTGACTGAAGGAGATAATCTGACTCTACGCTGTTTATATCAGTTTCCAAGCCCATCAACCCTCAGAGCTGATTTCTATAAAGATGGAACACTCATCCAGAATCAAACTACAGAGATGATCATCCCTACTGTCTCAAAGTCACATGAGGGTTTCTACTACTGCAAACACCCAAAGAGAGGAGAGTCGCCCAAGAGCTGGATCTCAGTCAGAGGTGAGAGGAAGAATTATAAACACAGTTGAAATGTTCCTGTACAATTTACTGCAGTAATCTACATGTTTCTCAGTCTAGGTTAATATACATGTATCTCAGTCTAGGTTAATATACATGTATCTCAGTCTAGGTTAATACACATGCATCTCAGTTCACATACATGTATTTCCAGCCTCAAGATCTCTCAATCCTGTGATAATTGGAGTGACTGCAGGACTGGCTGCTGTATTTTTGATCATTGTCTTCTTGGTCCTGCTGTGGCGCTACAGAAACAACAAAGGTTCATCATCCGACATATTAAAATTCAGTTACTGATTTTTAGACACTGGCTTTGTTCCTAAAGCTTGTGAGCTGCCAACTTACATCAGTCTAAGCTAGTTTTCTGGTCTTAGCTCGTCTCCAAACCTGGTAAATCTGGTACGTTTGCTGGCTGTAAAGGGATTTCAGCTGGTAAGGTTTGGAGACCATCTTAAATTATTCTTGTTATTTCAATACTGAGTCCTGTATTTAAATAATTTAAACACATTTGACTCGAACAGTGAGTCCTTCATCTTGTCCACTATTTGTGTGATGCACAGAGTTAAATGAGTAATTTATCAGGTTTTAATTGCTGCCTATGAATACAGCAGGCAGTGAGGCATATTAAGATTGTGGATCACAACCATAATGTGATGAATAAATAAAAACATGTCACTAAATACTTTGTCATTCTCAAACATGTACAGTATGCATGAAAGAGATTAAAAGTCAATTTTCCTCAAAACATTTTGTGTTTGACTAGGTGTAAGATCTGAGTCTCCATCTACTGTCAGTCAACAGCAGAACACCAGTCAGACATCAGAGCAGAAGCAGAGTGAAGCCGGATACAACACACCACTGTCCGGTCAGTCTTTACTCATTGCCCATTAATACATACCCATACATCTTCACAAGCTGAGATAAAAGAGACTCTTAACTTTTGACTCTAACAGATCCCATAACTAGATAGTATTTCACTCTTCTAAAGTTTATCATGATATTTTGTGTCTTACATACACCAATCAGGGCTAACATTATGAGCTGAAGTGAATAACTCTGATTATCTCTTCATCACAGCACCTGTTAGTGGGTGGGATATATTAGGCAGCAAGTGAATATTTTGTCCTCAAAGTTGATGTGTTAGAAGCAGGAAAAATATGCAAGCATAAGAATTTGAGAAGGGCCAACTTGTGATGGCTAGATGCCTTGTTCAGAGCATCTCCAAAACTGCAGTTCTTGTGGGGTGTTCCCGGTCTGCATTGGTCAGTATCTATCAAAAGCGGTCCAAAGAAGGAACAGTGGTGAACCGGCGACTGGGTCATGGGTGGCCAAGGCTAAGTGATGCATGTGGGGAGCGAAGGCTGGCCCATGTGATCCGATCAAACAGATGAGCTACTGTAGCTCAAATTGCTCAAGAAGTTACTGCTGGTTCTGATAGAAAGGTGTCAGAATACACAGTGCATCAAAGTTTGTTGTGTATGGAGCTGCATAGCCGCAGACCAGTCAGGGTGCCCATGCTGACCCCTGTCCACCACCGAAAGCGCCAAAGTGAGCACGTGAGCATCAGAACTGGACCACGAAGCAATGGAAGAAGGTGGCCTGGTCTAATGAATTACGTTTTCTTTTACATCACGTGGATGGCCGGGTGAGTCGCTTACCTGAGGAACACATGGCACCAGGATGCACTGTGGGAAGAAGGCAAGCCGGCAGAGGCAGTGTGATGCTTTAGACAATGTTCTGCTGGGAAGCCTTGGGTCCTGCCATCCATGTGGATATTAATTTGACACGTATCAACTACCTAAGCATTGCTGCAGCCCATGTACACCATGCTTTTCATGGAAACGCCCTTGTGGCTGTGGCTTCTTTCAGCAGGATAATGCGCCACATAAAAAAAGTTTCAGGAACGGTTTGAGGAGCACAACAACGAGTATGAGATGTTGACTTGGTCTCCACATTCCCCAGATATCAATCCAATCGAGCATCTGTAGGGTGTTTTTAAACCTGGTTGAGTCATTTGATCTGTTACAATGGGTCAAAAGCCCTACCCACATACTAGGACATATGTTGGACTTGTTCTTGACTCATAATCTACAAATCGAGAATGTAAATGTCTGTGAGTCTAATTTCTCTGAACATCTGCCTATTACTTTTAAGATTGTTTCAGCTGTTCAACCAGTGCACCAAAGGGACTCTGGGTGTTGGTCAACACGTCAAATGCTGAATTTGCTGTAAAATTTAAAACAAAGTGTAACACCATTGCAGCATTTCGGTGAGGATGGCCATTGGGCATTGTTAAAATCTAACTGGGTGGAAGTCTTAGATTGTATGGTCCCACTAAGACCTATAAAGCATTAATATAAGATAAATCCCTGGTTAAATTAAAAAACCTGTGCTTTTAGAAGGCAATGTAGACAGATGGAGAGAAGGTGGAAAAATAATAGATTACACTACTTTACAGGTCCATTATGATGTTCAGAAATCAGTATCAGAAAGCTGTAAGCAACTCAAAAATTTTAATACATTCCATTGTTATGTCGATGTTACCCAAATGTATCTGCCACTTATCCTTTCCTCTAGTACTATTGATACACTATTAGAATGTCTAAATGATAAAAAAATCCCACTCAAGTGCTCTTAGATTTGAGTCCCCTATATAGCACCATATTTTAAATCTTTAGTTAGAGACTTAGGTAGTTGATAACAATTTAAAAATGGACAAGCAAATAAACTCTGTGGTCCGGAACTGTTTCTATAACCTGCGCCTGCTAGCTAAAGTAAAACCTTTTTTATCACATGCAGTTTTCGAGAGAGTACTTCATTCTTTCATCTTATCACGATTGGATTTCTGCAACTCCCTGTATTTCGGTATCAATTCTGCATCCTTGGGCCGACTGCAGTCTGTACAAAATGCTTCGGCGTGGCTTTTAAAAAGGATAAAGAAATATGATCATGTTTCCCCAATATTAGCCTTGCTACAATGGCTACCAGTTCACCTTAGAATAAGGTATACAATTGTATTATTCGTCTTTAAATCTTTACTCAATCAGGCCCCACCATATCTCACAAATCTCTACAGTCTTGTCATATCCTTAATCGGCATCTTGGGAAGGCAATCACGTGGGGTGTTTTGACAGATGGATGGAAAGTCTTGTGGATGTTGTTTTAAACTCAAATATTTGCCCATCCTCTTGGACAGGTTCTGACCAATTAGGTATCGTCTTGGTTCAGAGGTGACTGTGTCCCCACCCCTCTGTTATCTCTGTTCTCCTAACTTCCTGCTCTTATGCAGAGTACAGTTAAACATGATTACTTATTATAAGAACACGATACATTCTACACAAATTTCAATCAATCTATCTTTTGAATTATAAGGATACAAACATAAAAATACCAAGGTACACTTTCAATCAATCATTCAATATTTATACAACTACATGAATTGTGATATATGCATAATGGTCATGTGTATTGGTTATAGACATGATATAGAATTATGCAGTAGAAGGCTGTTTGAATGTAAGTCTGGCTATCATCCTTTGAATGATTTGATGCAGTCTATACATGACAACAGTTTCTGTCGGTTTTTCTTGTGGATTTTAATGTAAAGTTAATTTAAAGTTTGTTGAGACTGCAGGGATTTGACTCTTTGACTCTTTGTCTGGTTTGACTCTTTGGAGTCAAAAACGTAGTCAAAGTTTGCCAGTCCATAACGTACTAAGCGGATGGTTGCGTGGGGGTTGTTAGTTGGCAGACAGAACGGTGCCCACATCATTTACAGCCATAAATTGTTGATTTGTTGAGTTTAGTTTTGTGTGGAATTATGTTTTCATGAATCATCGGAAGATTCAGTTGTGTCTAGTGCACCCTCAAACCCTACACAACTTACAGGACTTAAAGGATCTGCTGCTAACATCTTGGTGCCAGATACCACGGAACACCTTCAGGGGTCTAGTGGAGTCCATGCCTTGATGGGTCAGGCCTGTTTTGGCAGCAAAAGGTGGACCAATACAACATTAGTTCATAATGTTATGCCTGTACGGTGTATACATATATTTGAACTTGACGTCATTTGTTTTTATCAAAAACTGCATAACAAAATATTATTTTCTGTCTTTTACTTTATTTTTTAAGTTTTTGTCAACATTAAATCAAATTTTTTTTCTGTGCAATTGAATTTATAAGATGCATGACAAAAATAATTTATATATATATATACAGTCCCTGACAAAAGTCGTGTCTCTTATCTATTTTGTAGAAACACCTGCTATTAACCTGATTTTTAATTCATTAATTGGTGTTAGAAATAGCTCATATGAAAAGCTAAAACCCTCCCAAATGATGTTTAATGCACTGAAATAAATTAGTTTCACTGAAAAAGATTTATCATTTAATCAACACAGTAAGGTCAAATTTTGGCAAGACAAAAGTTTTGTCGCCTATAGAGAAATTGAACAAATTTACTGCAAATACAAAAATATATCTTGTATGACTTCCATGAGCTTGAAGGACTGCATCCATGCGGTTCGGCTCATACAATTTATTGATGAAGTCATCAGGAATACTGTAGCAAAGAAAGCAGTCTTGCATGCCTCCCAGAGTTCATCAATATTCTTTGGTTTCGTCTTCCATGCTTCCTCTTTCCTCCTACCCCACATATGCTCAATGATGTTCATGTCTGGTGACTGGGCTGGCCAATCCTGGAGCATCTTCTTTGCCTTGAGGAACTTGGATGTGGAGATGGAAGAATGCGAGATGGAATATCCTCTGTACTTGACGCTGAGACACTTTGAAGGTGTCTGCCACATCAGCAGTGGATCTGGTCTTCAGCCTCTTGATAATCAAAACTTTAGTCTCAGGGTGAATCTTAGGCATGTTTGCAGAGGTCTAGTTGCAGTTGATGTGAAGGTCTAGTGTACTGGGGTTCTTTTTATACACACCTGAGATCTAATTGATCCATTATTAGTCACAGGTGAAGCTCATATGACAAGGCGACAACACTTATGTCTTTGCAAAAATTGACTCAATGGGCTTTACCAAGCTGTGAATATTAGAATATCTTTTGACTGTTTCATTTTGCACTGAAACATTATTACAAAAGCTGTTGGGATTAAAATGAGCCATTTCTTTAAAAAAATCTTGATAAGAAATATATTTCAGCGGCACTTCAGTTCAATTTGTCAAGCGACAAGACTTTTGTCAGGGACTGTATATATATATTATTGGAAATTATTTCTGGTTTTAATTTATAACAGGATCTGAACATGTTTATGACTCTGCTGATACAACTAATAAAGAAATATGCACAGGTAACTAATGATGTCATTTTATATCATTATGATGAGTTCCTAAAGAAATTGCAAATAAAATCCATCTTTTTGTTCATTTTAGACAATGTAAGTGGACCGACTGATATCACATATGCTGAGATTGAACTCAAATCTACAAAGAAGCAGAAGAACAAGAAGCCAAACAAAGGTAAACTGAAACAAAAGTCTCTGCTCTTATTATTTTATGATCATGATTCTGTGGCTGTGAAACTTACCTGATCCAAAAAGGTCATTGCATGCAAATAGTTTTGTTTGTTGTTATTTGGTCTAAAATAGTCTAATGAAAAATACAATTATTATCTGTAAAATGAAGAAAGACAACCGAATAATGTTATTTAGCATGTTATAATGGCATATTTCATATCACTGTTGGATGTACTGTACAGTGATAACTAGTGATATGAACTGTTGGCATCTTAGGCAATAACACTGAGAGTGACGACATTTACTCTAATCTGAAGCTGGAAACAGATCAAGGTGAGAGTCTAACTAAAAACACCAATCACAGTTCACAAGGAGACACTGAAAACTGCATTCAAGCATCATTAAGAATCTAAGAAGGAAATGAAATACTGTATATAAAAATTATAAATGAGCATTTGAATTCATTGATATATTTTTAGGTGCTGGATCTAGTGATGTGACGTATGCTCAGGTTAAATGAATGCCTGGAGGAGAAACGTTCAAGCCGAGGATGCTGATGAGTTTACTGTAGGTTGAGAAGTGATGAAGAATGACCAGGATCATCAGTGTTTTCATCTTTGTGAGACTGATCATTCGACAGCAATATATTTACCAGAACTTACTGTAACTTTAGTAAGCCTTCTTTTGCTTTGACTATGCATGTCAATATTTGAAAAGCAATGAGCTGATTATTCATTAGTAATAAGTCATTAATGTTTAGTACTGCACAGTGTGCATTTACATTGGTTAATACCAGCAGCAGTAGTGATTTATTTTTTATGCTATTTAGTGGACATGTAGGTGCAACGCTACTTATAGTCAACAGAATATGTTAAAGGGACCATCAAAATAAAGTGAAACCAGAAAGAGTTCTAAGGAACATTCATTTGCTTTTTGTGTTAAAATATTTTTTTTTTATAATGGTATGAAAATTAGACAATTAGAGAATTGACTGTACAGAAATTGAAATCTACAAGTGACACTTATACACACTAAATACACGTAGTCATGCAATTCTGATGTTGTTGACATTAACAATTTGAGAATAAAGTATAAAAATAATTTGCACAGTTTGATGTGATATGGGCTAAGTGATCATTAGATGTAATCACTGTTGGTAGTGTGATTTGTAGAGAATTAGCTCAGAAGGGAAATATTAATAATTATTCATAGCTCATTATGATTAATTATAAATATTTTTTAATCAGTTAAAAAGATTAACTTGTTGTGGGTACATTAACATTACAATCAATCAATCCATTCATCCTGTGAACGCTCAGTATTGATTATTAATTAATACTAAGAAAAGAAAATTTTTCGTGGCTGCAGATCCTTTGTATTTACATAAGCGCTTAGAGCACATAACAAGATCAATCATTTAAGTGAAAATTTGTTTGCAGACAGGGAATCAGAATATTGTGTACAAATTTTATTAACTAAAGAGCACCTATCATGGAATTTTTACCTTTCATGTAGTGTGTAACATAGATCTGAACAAAAACATCCTGCAAAGTTTGAAATATGGCAGTGCACCGTATATAAAGTTATTGTCTTTCAAAAGTAAGAGTTGACTCTGAGTCATTTTTATGAATCGTTAGAAGACCGAAGCTTTTTCTCTGACTAGATGACGTCAACTTGTCAAGTTATTTGAATACGATACGCCCACTTATAGCGCACGCCAGTGAAAACTAGAAAACATCATGGCGACAAGACGCTGTGTTCTCAAGTGCGACTCAAAAGAAAACTTTTCATCTGAGCATTTGAAGACTAAGTGGCTACAATTCATATACACAACTGTACCACAGGAGTATAGTCCGAGCCTTGTGCTTTGTTCATGCCTTCTTGAAGACGATTGCTTAACCAACTTAAATGCAATTAAACTTGGATTTGCGAGCCGTCTGATATTAAAGGCAGGTTCAGTTCCAAGTGTATTTGCATCACCTTCCTCCTCCGTATCACAAACTGTAAGTGTCATTAAAAATTGTTGCTTTTATGTTTTATGTAGCATGCTTAATAATTGTTTGGTTTGTTGTGTAAGCACCGTTTAGCTTCTAGGTCTTCAATGACAATTGTATTGAGATATGTGAATTGTTTGTTGTTGTTTTCTGAGTTTTCTTTAAGAATAGAGTCATACAGTACCTCATAGTAACTGCATTTTTTTTTTTTTGGTAAAAACTTGCAGTTAATGCTCCATTGGCCTGAAGTGACTACTAACGTTACATTGATGCTTACCATTGAGAAATATCCTGCTCCAGTCATGGTGTTTGCGATTGAGTTTGTTGATCATTCGCATCTCCAGACGTTTCCCCTTCATATGCAGGCTCGAATTGATAGGGTAAAATTGATGCCGTGTTTGTTCATACACTTTATACGCATTTAAACCATTTATGATGATGGGTGTTCCGCTTCCGAAAATATCTGCACAGACTATACCAATCACAACAGACTGGGTCATCGGACCAATCACCGCAGATTAGCGTCACGTAAAGGCGGGGTTTTGAAAAGTGAATCACTAAACGAATCATTTGAGAATCGCTGTCAAAACAGGTAAAAATAAATGCATATTATAAGAAAACTAAAGTCTTTTTGGTCATTGCATGCATGCAAAACTGTTGTTGGGGACTTCTAAAACAATATTTGGAACATTTTAAATGCCATAATAGGTGCTTTTTAACTAAATCACGGACAAGACTAAAACTAACATGAAACACACATCACACATACATGGTAAGAGGCAAAGTTAAAGTGGTTGGAAGAACCGAGTCAGAACAGATGGATTAAGTTATGGAAAGAGTCTAAAAACTGAGAGGAACCATCACTGATAAGCACTTTGTCTAAACAAAGGGGTTTATATTTTTACTAACTGCACTGTGATTTGTATTTTGTACGTTACTTGCATTTAGCCTGGGGCTGTACAAGAGCATCCGTGAAATCGCAGGAGAAAATCTTGATAATTTGGACCGAATAGTGTTGCGTTGACTGAAGATGATGAGTTTGCATGGTTGTTTCGACTCCGTCGAGGTTGAGGAAGTTGCACGTAGCGTGAGGAGTTTGGGCCTATCGGCTGTGTGGTGGCCCTGGGTTTCTTGTCCTACACAGCACATGTCTCTGTGTGTGTACAGGCCATATCAGCCTGGCATGCTGGCCAAGATGAGGTGTTAGTTCTGCCAGAAAGAGAGACCCAAGAAAATTTGTGTGCCTCTCCTTTAAGAATCTGCAAGAAGTCCCATCCTTTATGATCAAGTTAACCAATGGGAAGTTTCAATCGGTCCGTGCCCATTTATACTCCAATTAATGCAACAAACACATACTGCCTCCTATGAGGAAGTAACATACAAGAAGGTGTAAGTCATGAAACGAGCATTAATTTGATAGGAAATTAATAAATAAGACATATATGAGGTACATGAACTAGTAAGTTGCTCATAAGACATGTATAAACAAAATACCATACAAGAAACACTATACAAAACAGTTTAAATTGTACACACACTGTGCTGGGGTGTATGTTTTTCTATAAATGAATGCAAGTCTGAAAGAAAAGTTAAGGGCATTGGGTTCTTTTTACAAAAAGAAGAATCACAGTCACAACTTTCTGGAAATTCATAGAGTCGTAAACCAACCCAGATAGCAACAAGTCTGGGCCGAGTTTGTCTTACATTAGGCACTTCTGGCTTAATTCTGGCACTGTTTTTTTCACACTCTTGTGCCAAACATCATTAGGCTGAGCTCTGGCTGGAACCTGGCTAACCAAAAGAAACAAAAAGCACATTTTATCTGTTTGGCTGAGTCCTGGTGTAACGGATGCCAGATAGTAGTTGCTGTGCGAGTAAACCTCACTCCGACAGACGCTAGATGTTGCAGCTTTTAGCCTCCTTGTTAGAGTGTCCGACTCTCATGCCGGCAGACCTGGGTTTGAGTCCCACTTGGAGGGGTTACACTGGACTTGAGTTCGGTCTGCCAGTATTATCTGATGGTAGCCATGGTAACAGAGACCTTCCTTGCTCTTCCGGGGGATGTTTCCACCAAACTTTGTTGGGAGAGTAAGTTTGCTGAATTATTCATTAAATATAATGAATAAATAATTGTGTCTGATTTGTCTCAGTCATTACATAATTATTGTAATGCTTTATTTTTCTCAGTTGGTCAAAACAAAAGTGGCAGACATGTTACTTACTTGTTCAGGTGACATTTTCCTGTGAAAAATCTTATTTTGGTCGTAGTGCAGTATCCACGCTGGTGCGGTGAATGAATGATAGCCAGTCACATACTCCTCAAAACATTAGATTCATCTACACTGAGGAGCCATGCCGATGCACAACCCACGTAAAGATGATAATGCCGCAAATAACTGCAGTCGCAGGTTTCAAAGAGAGATGGCAACAAAGAGGCAAAACTTACGGACTGCAGCTTTAAATGATAGTTCACCCAAAAATTAGAACAAGCCCACATTCTAAAAAATTAAAATGTCATTTTCTGCCAGAACATTATCCAGGAATTTTATGAAAATTTCCGTTGACCATTAAAACTAATGCAATGTGTAATTTAAAAAATAGAGGTAAACACCTGTAAAAAAAATAAATAAAAATAAAAATAATTCTTCAAATTGTGCCCTATTTTTACTGACTTTTTTTTTTTACAGTGCATGGTTTACTCACCCTCAAGTCATCCCAGGAGTATATGACATTCTTCTTTCAGACAAATACAAACAGTTGTATAAAAAAAATGTCCTGGCTCTTCCAAGCTTTATAAAGCTTGAAAGAGCCAGGACATTTTTTTAATATAACTCAGATTGTATTCATCTGAAAGAAGAATGTCATATACTCCTAGGATGACTTGAGGGTGAGTAAATCATAGGCTAATTTTCATTTTGGGTTAACTATCCCTTTAAAATAGTTAGTAATACATTACAGCTTTTGATGTATTTTTTTATTTATTTTTTTATTCACAATTTAATACATATTACACACATACTCAAAAAAAAAAAAAAAAAAAAAAACACCAAAAAAACACCATAACACCACACGAAAACAATAAGAGCAATACAATAAATATACCCACAAGACAGTAAAGAGGAAAAAAAGAAAAGCTTTTGATGTATTTTTTTTTTTAATAAATGCTGCCTTTGTGAGAATAAGATAATTTCAAAAATGTAACAAAAAAAAACACAACAACAAAAAAAACTTACAAACCCTCATTTGGATTTTTAATAATTTGAAAATGTATACTTTCATTCCAGACAGTTCTAATTGCTAGGTTGTAAAACAACAACAACAACAACAAAACCTCTCAGATTCATCAAAAATCTTCATTTGTGTTCCGAAGATGAACGAAGGTTTGGAATGACATGAGGGCGAGTATGACATTATTTTCATTTTTTTGGTCCCTTTAACGTATAAAAATACATTATATTGTCTTGAAAACACACACACACACACACACACACACACACACACACACACACACACACACACACACACACACACTTAAAGAAAATATAATATTCTACTCGGGAATTGTATATTTTATTTAAACCTGGTTATTGTGTCTTACATCATGTTATGATGAAGGCAGTCTGTGATTACGGTGAGAGATGCTGTAATCATAATCACAGCTGCATGACCTGACAGCCTGGGCGGAGATTAGCAGGCTTTTTAAAACTGTTCTTCGATCGGCTTGAGCTTTGGCCAACACTGAGTGAGATGATCGAAACCACCATCAAGTCCCATAGCGTTTGACTGATCTCTCCCACCGGATAACAACAACTGCAATCTGCGGAAATGTGCTGATCTAAACTTCTGTTGTTCTTGAACTCTGAAAGGTAAGCTTCGTTTTAGTTTTGTGGCGATATCTTTGCTTAGTAGCTAAAACTGCTATTGAACTCGTTAGAGACGAGCAGTTATTTTTTGCCGAAATGTCTCAAGGGCAGTTTTAGTTTTAGTGCTACATTTATTTTTTTTATTTTTTTACTTGTTTGACAATTGTCAATTTAAATTGTATGCCATCAGTCTATGTTGGAGGCCTAATTCTATAGAAAGTGTTAATTAAGTGCATTATAGCAGGAATGGTCTAGTTTGCTTATAGATGTATCTTTGTTTATTTTATTGCTACTAGTTTTACTATCTATCTATGCAACACTTTTCAATGGTAGGCTATATTATGTTGTGTTACCATTTTCTAGATTCATAATTATTAATTCAAATATTATTAATACATTTTACATGTTATTTATGATACATATTATATGTATTCAAGTGTAAAGGTCTATACTGACCTATAATATTCCCTTACATAGACAGTCATGATAGCAGACAACATTGTATTTTATATCCTCAGAAAAAAAAGAGGATCAAGGGGATATTTCCATCTGGCAATGCCTTGATTCCACCTGATCTTAACAAGTTACAAAAGACATATGGCACATTTTTTATTTTCCATTATGAAACTACTAGATGTGGGATGAAGCCACTTGATTATTTTTTATTATCAATTAGCAGCTTTTTCAATTTGTAGTATTGGAGTTTTAATTTCAGTATTGAATATCACGACAATATTGTTGATTATTTTGTAGAAATTAAAATAAGAAATAATAAAATAAAATGTATTATTATATAATGGTTGTCTAATGACCAATACAATATACTAATTCATTTAAAATTGACCCCAGTGTTTCTTAATATTAAACATTTATTTGTTTTTCAACTACCCATATATTTATAAATAAATATTAATCTTATTGTCATTATATATATTATATACTTTGTTATTATATGTGAGGTGTGTCAGTTGCTGACTGAATATGCAGCTCTAATCTATACATCTGTGATTCTGGATAGCTCTGCCAGGTCATGCCAAGTGTTACATCACTTTTGATATTAATCCTGGCCCAAGGAGAAATTAATTTACATGCATGGAAATATATTTGTGTTTTGATCTTGACAGTTGATCTTTAAAACAGTTTAATGGCATAGTTCATAAACACAAGCACAATCTTTGTGCAAACTGAACTGCTTGCTTTTGGTCGACTCATTTCTTCAAATTCTTACTTTGTGTTATTTTCTCAGCCCAGTTTTGCACATGATGTCCAGTCATTTCACAGAAGAGGAGCGGTCCTCGTAGCCCCGGCGAAAACATTGTTTCTTTGGAACATCCATCTCATTGCTTGCTTGATTTCAAGGAAATCCTGATTTTTGTTTGTGTGTTGGTCCATGTGAGAGGTCGAAAGTGTTTCTCCAACGCGTCCTCCAAAAACTCAGACTGTTGTCCAAAGCAGACGAGGCTCAGCCCCCTCATTCGGAAGTGATGGGAAGTGTGAGAGCCCACCGGTACAGCATAGTTTCCTCGGAAGAAGGTGGGATGAAGCTGTCGCCCATCGGCGTGCAAAATGGCTACGGCAATGGAAAAGTGGGCAGCAAAGTGCACACGCAGCACCAAGAACAAAGCCGCTTCGTCAACAAGGACGGACACTGCAATGTGCAGTTCATCAACATGAGTGAAAAAGGTCAACGCTACCTGGCTGACATCTTCACGACATGCGTTGACATCCGCTGGCGTTGGATGATGGTCCTCTTCTGCCTCTCCTTCCTACTGTCCTGGCTTCTCTTTGGATTAATATTCTGGTTTATTGCACTTTCGTCCGGGGACTTGGAGAATCAAGAGCAGATTTGCATTTCGAACGTCGACAGCTTCACGGCAGCCTTCCTGTTTTCCGTGGAGACGCAAACTACTATCGGATATGGTTACCGGTATGTAACGGAGGACTGTCCTATGGCTGTCTTCATGGTGGTTTTCCAGAGCATCTTGGGATGCATCATTGATGCCTTCATCATTGGTGCGGTCATGGCTAAGATGGCCAAGCCTAAGAAAAGAAACGAAACCCTTGTGTTCAGTCACTATGCCACAATAGCCATGAGGGACGGTAAACTGTGTCTCATGTGGAGGGTCGGGAACCTCCGTAAAAGCCACCTGGTGGAAGCTCACGTTCGCGCACAGCTGCTCAAATCTCGAACCACTGCTGAAGGCGAGTTCATCCCGCTGGATCAGTTAGACATTGATGTCGGATTCGACACTGGTATTGACCGTATATTTTTAGTGTCACCCATCACCATTGTGCATGAGATTGATGAGGACAGTCCATTATATGACATAAGCAAACAGGAACTGGAAAGTTCTGAGCTGGAGATAGTTGTGATTTTGGAGGGCATGGTGGAAGCTACGGCCATGACCACTCAGTGTCGCAGCTCTTACGTGACCAGCGAAATCCTGTGGGGTCATCGCTTTGAGCCGGTTCTTTTTGAGGAGAAAAATCATTACAAAGTGGACTATTCGCACTTCGAGAACACATACGAGGTTCCCAGCACGCCTCAATGCAGCGCTCGAGATTTGGCCGAAAAGAAGTACATCACATCTAGCTCAAACTCTTTTTGTTATGAGAACGAAGTAGCCTTTATGGATAAAGAGGAAACGGAGGATGACGATGATGGTGATGATGAAGAGGACCTGAATAACATCAGAAGAGACAGTGTGGCATTGGAAGGATCCAATATTGATGATGTCAAAAGCACGGCTTCTAGTCAGGATACTTTACCACTTCAACTCAAGCCTTTAAGACAGCAGCCAGAGATATGATGACTGAAGAAAGTTGCTCTGTATGTGGTAACATTATTGTACAGCATACAAATGAAAAGGCCTGACTGAGGAAAGGCTGTTTTGCTGCTGTTTTGAGAGCATGTTGCCATTGATTTGAGAGGAACCCAAAAGGTTGGGTTGCAGATGTCTGGAAACATTCACTTTGACTTGTTATCTAGGAAGACAGATCAACAAACATGAACTTTCAAATCTACTCTGACACTTTATATACAATCAATTTATAATATAGACAAGAGCAGCACACAATATAGATAATATAAGCTCTGTTCTCAATTAAGCCAATCACAGCAACTTCAAACCAATCACAGCAGGTCAATATGGCTCATACATGACACACTTTTTTTTTCAATTAAGCCACTCCTGGAAAAATGGATCAATGGCATATTATATAGAACCCCAGGGTTTTTGCCTAAAAAAAACACGTTATGCCAAAAAGGGTCTATATAAGGAGAAATGTCTTACATGATTGCATTATACTTTTAATTTTTAATGGGTTATTGAATTTTTTTCTAGTGATAAAGTATGTTTACCAGATTTTTAATTCATAAAATTGAATTAAAACTAAATCTATAAAATTATCCAATGATCTGAACCCTTAAAAAAATCGATATATGAAGCGCCTGCCTGAACCCTTTAAGGTTCTTAAGGTAGAGTGTAATAAAGTTTCACATTAGCGTGTTGCTAAAGATGCAGTACTCTAAAAGCCATACAATGCATGCTATGTATGAACAGTCCATTCAAACTGGATAGAGCTAGTTTCCTCTCCACCGTCTTGGATGCACTTTTGTATTTCATTGAGCTTGTCACAAAGCATTGTGGGAATTATTTTTCCATTAAGGAGTAGGATACGTTTGACTAAAATAAGGTAGGCTATACCTTAGGAGCATAATGTTGTCTAAGAACAGCTTGAAGCCATGAAGCCGTAACATGCTGTCTAGGTATGTAGCTCACTAGGTTTTGGAGCAAAGCTATCATTTATAAGTCAATTATTTTACAGGACTATTTTGTTCCATTGTCCTTGCACACAGGCTAGTTCAGGATAATACCTTGTGCCGTGATGAAATCATGAGAATGAAGCCGTTTCCTTTTGATCTTGTCTTTGAAATTAAACCTACAATACAATTTGTCAGCATTTAAAACTCATTGCAATGATGACACAATTCAAGATAAATTAGCAGAAGCATAAAGTTAGAACCCTAGAATCTATTTTTTACAGTTCTGCTGTGGTTGTCATTGACAGTTGGCATTTTTATGTGAAGAGATGTGTGTTCACAGATTATTTGAAAACCTTAAAATAATGAAAGGAACCTGTTAAAGAGCTGGTCTCTTAACATACGTCTCTCCTCTTTCCATAAGTAAAGTTCTGTATAAAAATAAATGTTTTATGATATCAGTAGTGACGATTAGCCATCCATTTTAATGACAGTATAAACTAATCTAGGGCACTTATTGTTTGATCATTACTGAACGTAAAGCTCCTCAGTCCATGTACTGCATCTTCCACACAGGGTTTGTCAAAGCACACTCAACATCTCAGGGTTTGGATGAAATCTGGCATTCATACAGTATGAGCGGTCAAAGAGTTGTAAATAAAATACAGCAAATCTTTGAATAATATGTAAAGAATGTCATGTTCATAGCAGTATATGTGCTTTCGATGTGCAATATAGCTTGAGTGACTGAAGACATGAATGTTAATGTTTATGAATGAAGGCACAAATGTGACTTATCTGCTGCTATTTAAGAAAGATTATAAAATATATTTATGTTGACAAATGGACATAAATGTGTTAAAACCCAAGTAATAATGACATGCAAAGCTGTGATACAGGAAACCGATATCTGTTTATATATAAAGACTGTGACAGTAGCTATTCAAATAAACCACAATAAAAGTTACTATCCATTAACAATATACTCTGCAGTGTGATTATCTGCAGAAGTTTGCCTGATTTGTAATAAATTCAATGTGAACCCCGGTCCATATTTGTAAATGTTTGGTTTTATGCATATGTACATTCTGTGTTTTTAACAGCAGGTCTCAAAACCATAAAATTAATATCTTTGACATGTTTTAGAGATCATAAAATATTATTTTACATATTTAATATTTCATGAAGGTAACTGTATTTTGACCACATCACAAATTATGTAATCCTTGATGACAACAATCCAGATTATGACATCACATACGGATGCGTGCTACATTTAAAGAGACAGAAGATGTCCATTCATTTTTAGACTGTAAATGTAGTTGCCATTGAGATCATCCAGACAAGCATTGTGTGACTAATTTGAATCCATGACCCTAGTTTGTGTAAACAGAGAATCGATTGGGCACAGGAGATGAAATGAGAGGATTGGATTTTGTTCTGCTGAAAGTCTGATTTCTCCCTGAGGCAATTTTCCACATTATCCAATGACATGTCCTCTTTACTGGGAAAATAAAAAAATCAGTTGACTGTTTCATTGAGCATCAGATTCTTAAAGGGATAGTTAATATGTTGTTCCAAACCCAAATGAATTGCTTTCTGCTGTTGAACACAAAAGATGATATATTGAAGAACGTTGGTGTTGGTAACTAACATGACGGTAGCCATTAACTTCCATAGTTTTTTTTTTGTTTGTTTGTTTTATTTTCTTGCTATGAAAGTTAATGGCAACTATTTGGTTACTGACTTTCTTCAAAATAGCTTATTTTGTGTTCAACAGCAGAAAGAAACTCATATGGGTTTGGAACAATATACAGTATGGTTGTGTAAATGATGAAAGAATTGGGTCAACTATACATTTAATAAACAAGTATTATTATATTATATTATTATAAACTGTATAATATTATATAATATTATTAATTATATCCACAGTCTGGTGGAAAGTCCCTCTCACATTTAAAAGGAGGTCAAAGCCTTCATAATCCGAGCTACAAAATAAAGTACACAAAGTAATATGAAGCAGCTGCTGCAAGTTATTAATGGTGCAGTATCAGTTCAGGTGTGGTCTCTACAGTTATTAGGTTTAATCTCTAATGTAATTCCTGATGAATGAAGTCTGGTTTTGAGATTTGGATTATCCCTCTACCATGCTGTGCAGGGAAAAATATATGACGCACACTTTCACAGAGCAGTGAAGTAGATTGAATGGGTGTCAGTAAAGAATTTGCGTCAGTATGTTTCTCACTCTTGAATTTGAATCGATCATGTATATCTGATTTTTGTTTGCAATGAGTCTGCAAACAAAATTGTTGAGTATGTAATGTCAGCATATTGGCGGATAAATTCATATAAGGATTGATCCATAACCATGCTACTAAAGTTTTAATATCAGGTCATTTGTGTTACTATTCAAATCATTCATCAAATTGTGCTCTATCTTTGGAGATGAAATGAAGAAACTCTGGGTTCACTTTGAGGTCAGAGTTGCTAGATATAATAAAAATATTACAATTATTTAAAAAAAAAGATAAAACATTCGAAAATTCAGCACGCAAGTTAATCTCATTTAAACTGTATGTTAACTTCAAAACAGAGTTATTGTGTCTCTGAGTGTTTTTAAACTTTATTTTTTATATCCATGTTTTGAAGTAAATATTTTTTTACAGAAATATTTAAATGTTCTCTTGAAATCAATGAGACCATGCAGATTTAACATTTTAACATATATAGGCTATATATTTTTAAAGTATATAATGTTGCAATTTTAGTCTGGGTTTAATTCCAAAATTCCAATGACCCTGCCCATGAGCTACCAATATAGCCAAAAGTTTTGGAACGCCTGCCTTTACATGCACTTTAATGACATCCCATTCTTAATCCGTAGGGTTTAATATGGAGTTAGCCCACCCTTTTCAGCAATAACAGCTTCAACTCTCCTGGGAAGGCATTCCACAAGGTTTAGGAGTGTGTTTATGGGTTTTGTGAGGTCATGACTGGCACGGATGTCGGACGAGTAGGCCTGGCTCACAGTCTCCGCTCTATTTCATCCCAAAGGTGTTCTATCGGGTTGAGGTCAGGACTCTGTGCAGGCCAGTCAAGTTCCTCCACACCAAACTCACTCATCCATGTCTTTATGGACCTTGCTTTGTGCACTGGTCGCAGTCATGTTGGAACAGGAAGGGGCCATTCCCAAACTGTTCCCACAAAGTTGGGAGCATGAAATTGTCCAAAATGTCTTGGTGCTGAAGCACTGAGAGTTCATTTTACTGGAACTAAGGGGCCAAGCTCAACCCCTGAAAAACAACCCCACATCATAACCCCTCCTCCAAACTTTACACTTGGCACAATGCAGTCAGGCAAGTACAGTTATACTGGCAAACGCCAAAGCCAGACTCATCCACCGGACTGCCAGACAGAGGACATGTGCACATATGGCAACCTATTACGGTGCACGCTTGAATTCACTGAGCTCCTGAGAGTGACCCATTCTTTCACAAATGTTTGTAGAAGCAGTCTGCAAGCATTCTTGCACAGACTGTGTAGTTCCATGACTTACACTAACCCACTTATGTATTATGAAGATTAAAATATGCAAAAACACAAAGAGTCACGTTTGTCGTATAGAGACTGTATTGCTGTTGACGTCTCCACAGTCTGACACTTCCTGAGTGAGTATTGACGGATAACACATTCCCTCCAACGCTGATTACATAAAGCAGTTCCCATTAATGACCTCTAGCGACACTGAACCACTACTATCATCTTACAAAAAAGTATGCTGTGCACAGATTACATAGACTATGCACATTTTGTGAATGCATATAGATTACTACCTAACTCTTTCCATGCCAGCATTTTATTTTTTTATTTTGCCAGCCAGCACCAGCATCTTTTATTATTTTTATAAAAGTTTAATGGCCCCAATATTTTGTTGTGTGAATATCTGAACATGCAATTTATCAAAAGACAGAACAGACCCTCTGCTTTTTCAATTTTTTTTATTATTTTTATTTTTTTACTTTAAACGTTTATTCTAGCTACATGCATTTTTTCATCAACAATTCGGGTAAGTTTCATTAAAAAAAAAGAATGAAAAAGAAATAATAATAATAAAGCATGATCTCTTGAGTAGGTAATTACTTTAAATAAGTAATTACTTCACAACCACTAAAAAAGTATGTTCTACATTTTTATCATGTGACCTACCAGCGTCAGTTGCATCACTTCCCAGCCATTCACAATTCCTTTCCCGTGGTCTCATAGGTCAAATGTCCATGATATGCACACTTCAGAATCTCACCGTTAGGAGTAAGTCATCCAGATACTTTTTGTCTATGCATTTATAGGTACTGTGAATTCAGACATACTTCTTTTGTCACATACTGTTTTTCATCTACTATATAGTAGAGAAGTATGCCAATTGTGATGCAGCCTCTTTTTTATTACACAAACACGATGAGGTCATGTGACAATGTAGTATACATTGTTTATCACTGCATTTTTCACTTATCTCTAGTATACAGTATATACGGTGCAGTATTCCAAACATACTGCAGCGGCAGCCTAAGCATCATGTTTCTTTTCCCAGCATGCACCTGCCCTGCATAATCACTCCAGCAGCTGCTTCTTAATGCTGTGTTTGCACTGCTGTGCTCCAGCTGGCTTTCTAATAGTTATCTTCTGATAGCTTTACTCCAGCCAAATGGCATCATGATGAAACCTGTCAACACTAAATAAGTGTCTGCATATCAGCAGCCAAGTTTTAAACCACTCTTAATTCGAATAGCTCAGTGGCTCAATAAGATGTACCAAGTTTTGACCACCAGAGGACAATGAAAGAACAAAGATGACATTTCAATTTGTGACAGTTGTCCACCCTCACTGCTTTCAGTTATTTGTGACTTCTCAAACTTAATTTTTAAAGATATCTGTATTTAAACATAAGATGCATAGTTGAAATACAATAGTTACAAAACAATTTTAATGTCACAATATTATCTTAGACAATATACAATTAAAATAAATACCAATACTTTTCCAAATGCATTTGTCTCCAAGAAACCTCACAGCTTCAAAAAGCAGAACCAATGCATCTTGGTAATAAGTAGACAGTAATTTGTGGTTTCAGAAATTGTGATTTTAATGAAACAGTAAGAATTGCAGGATAACAAGTGAGCAAAAATGTATTAAAATGTGCGCAGCTGCATTATTCATTAATCAGCAAAGAACCATTAGATAAAACTTGTTTTAGTTTGTGACTTTGTTTCTTTTTATGAAAGGATTCAGCATGTTCATCGTACAACTTGAGGGATTGATAAATTCAAACATGGCAATATACAAATGTGACTTCAAATTATTATTAAAATTAGGGTGAGCTTCCATGCAGCATGGTTTAAAAACAACAACAAAAAACATTCACAACCAGTTTTACTTATTTGATTTAGTTTCCAAATGAAACAGGATATTAAAGGGGACATATTATGCGAAATTACCTTTTTTAACGTTTGAACACAGACATTTGTGTGTGTGTGTGTGTGTGTGTGTGTGTGTGTGTGTGTGTGTGTGTGTGTGTGTGTGTGTGTGTGTGTGTGTGTGTGTGTGTGTGTGTGTGTGTGTGTGTGTGTGTGTGTGTGTGTGTGTGTGTGTGTGTGCGTACGTTCTGGTATTATGACATGGGTATTACAACATAAACATGGTTTATGGGGACTCTTCCTGTGTGCCCGTAAACCAAACAGCTTTAAAAACACACTAAACAAAAATGTAAAAATGCAGAATGTTTCCTGTGATGGGTAGGTTTAGGGGCAGGGGCAGTGTAGGGGGATAGAATGTACAGTTTGTACAGTATAAAATCCATTAAGCCTATGGAGAGTCCCATAAACCACATATATATACCAACATGTGTGTGTGTAAACAACCAGCTTATAATGGTAAAATCCACCCAATACTTTTTAATAATCCCCACCAATCATTATCAATCTCTCATAATGGTTGTTTTATATTTCCCCCTGGGTAAGAGGACAATTTCTGTTCACTCACTGTATCAGCTAGCTAGAGTATTACAATATCTGCGTCAAAAAACATTACAAGTGTTCTGTTGTGAGATATATCAATGGACATACGAGTCTCCATAGATTCCAGGCATCCGAGCCACTGAGGACACCATGGTAGAATTTCATTTTTAAAGGAAATATGCCAAAGAATGTCGGTAAAATTTGGCAAATCATTTTACGTGACTGCTTCACCAATGATGGTCAGTCTCAGTACAACTGGATTTGCGAAAAAGTTATTTCTGAAGGATGTGCCAACATGCTTCGGGCTCTAACTTCATATCCAGAACAAGGAAGGATTGATGGCACTTCATATTCTGTGAATGTTTGCAAATGTTCTTTCTGAATGAGCTTTCTAGAATGCTGTACTGCTCATATGGCTAAAGTTAGTCGCTGACTGTATTCACAGAGACTAGTCTTAGTTTTAAACCGAAAACGCTCACTGTCTGATTAATTCATAAATGCACATTTATTATGCAATGTGTAGTTAGGTGACAGACTTTTTACATTCCCACATGAGCACCTATACAACAATTAATAGATTAACATGACGGTACATGCTAGTCGATGAGTTGAATCAAAACTAACGTTACATAAATGATCCACTAACCATTCAGAAACTTCCAGGTGCAACCTAAAAGTTCAACTTCTTCCTAAGTCTCTCCATCTGTGTCCGACTCTGGTTCAAACATGTAAGGCTGTACTCCACAACTGGTTATTTCTGACATTTTGGCAGTGAGATTTGTTTTGTTGTTGAGGTTGTATCCGAAGCTCTTGTAAAGGAGTGACTTGAAGCACTCTAAAAAATGATGGGTTGTTTCAACCCAATCTTGGGTCAAATATGGACAGACCCAACTGTTGGGTTAAAAATTCAATACATGCATATATATATATATATATATATATATATATATATATATATATATATATATATATATATATATATATATATATATATATATATATATTTTTTTTTTTTTTTTTTTTTTTTTTTACTCAAACAGCTAGGTTGGACCATATTTGAAACAACCCAGCATTTTTTAGAGTGAGGGGAGCAGGGAGGTACACCTCATTTGCATTTAAAGGGACACACACAATGTTTTTGCTCACATCCAAATAGGGGAAAGTTTGACAAGCTATTATAAATGATCTAGGGGGTATTTTGATCTGAAACTTCACAGACACATTCAGTTGTACAACAGAGTTATTACAGCTGGCATAATATGTCCTCTAAATTAGAAAAAGTGTAAGGCGACTGGGAATTGATTGATTGATAATAAAATTGATTTTTTTTTTTAGAATGCACCATAAAAATGTGTTAAAAAGGTTCCATTTTAATTTGAATTTTGACATCAACAATAAAATTTGGCTGATTTGTTATTTGCAAAAAGTCCATATGAGTTTAAAATCAAAATGTGGTTTTAGATAAAAGTATCTGCCAAATGCATAAATGTAAATGTATTTGGACATGTAAACTTGCCTTCAAAGCTATAGGGCATTATAGACTATAAATCATTGGTAGAGGAACTAGACTCTTACTTTTTGGCTACTATGAGGCTGTGGTAGAGAGGCTTCACAATGATATGCAAGTAGAGCGAGCTGTCAATGAGGTACTCAGATGCTCTACGTTGCAGGTCCGCTTCCAACAGAAAGTCTCCCACCTCCTCTGTGCTCTGGTGGAAATTGTAGACATGACGGACCACCACCTTCCCCTGCTTGCGGGCCGAAACGATGACAGTCTTTTGAAAGCTAATTCCAGCAAAGTCCGGGCTCGATGTGGCAGGTGTGACGATGATTCTCGGACGCCCCCCGTCAGTACGAGTGGCCTGCAAGGATCCCTGCTCCGGGTAAACGGATCGCACACTAAGAGGAAGCCAGCGTGGAGAGAAAAGAGCATTCCACATCACACGTTTGCTGGTGTCGTAACCACTTGGTCCGAGTTGAGTCTGAAAGCTGAAGCTGCGGTCGTCTCGCATAGGGTTGTTGATCACCCACGGGGAGCCCCATGCTGGAGACAGGTAATTACGTGGCATGAAGAGGCTGCAGTTAACATCGAAGTACTTTGCAAACTGGACGGGTGAGGCTGCATGGAACTGGAAGGCCAGGAACAGCAGATCACGTACGGATTCGTAATATTTCAACATCAGAGTTGACTTCTTCTGCAGGTGGAACAAGTTGTGGGGTGATATCATGGCGTAACGTATTGCTTTGAGTGCGTTCCCGGCCGTCTCATCTGAAGGCTGGTTCTGGTTGATCCATGCTTCGAGAGCTTCGTACAGCTCCAGTTCACTCTGAAGAACCAGGTCTGAACGCTGGAGCAAAGAAAGCAGCAGTTCTTCGCTCACTGAACTCCACTCTGCGCTATGTAGAACCGAAGACAGGTTCCAGGACAGGTACTGCAGGCAGCTGTTCTGCAGGTTCACATCCCCGATTTGCATGGCGTATTGATACCAGCCCACCACATGACCCGTGGGTGAATCGCTGGACAGGTGCTGGGTCATGTATTGGGTGAGGCCCTGCTGGAGGTCCCACACATGATACTTGCTGGCGAGCTTGTGTAAAGGAATGGCTTGGTTCAGACGCAATGTGATGTCACCGCAGTACAAGTACCTGCAGGGAAAGAGGTTGGGCTGTAAAAATCAACCTTCCCATTGACGTTTTACCTGAGATAACTTTGATTACTCTGAAACTTTTCCTCCATAACATGTGTAAAACGATAACATAAAACAACTAAATAGTACATCAGAAGTATTTTCTTCTGTTCTTTATCATCTCATTTATATGGATCCACACACCTGACAAGCTGGGGAATAAAACTTAACAACATCTCCCTCAATTTAGTAAATTGTGGCCACATTGTACTAATTCGTTCCCTCTTTAGATTTAACACAACATGACCACAATTTAGTAAAAGGATGAGTCAAGAGTCAATGATTGGATCATTATTGCAGTTATTATCATGTTTCTAGCATGTTATATGTTTGGCAACAGTTCTTCTAACCCTAATAGTGTGTAGCTTTTCATTTCTTAAACAACCATGTAGGAAGACACATCATGACCATATTCCAGGATGACAATGTCAAGATTCATCAGGCATGAAGAATAATTTTTCAGTCCAGACCTTAAATTTGTTGAAAGTCTTTGGGATGTGCTGGGGGAGACTTTACAGAGTGCTGGACTCTTGCATTGCCAATACAAGATCTTGACCAGAAACTGATGGAAATAAATGTTATGTGTGTTATTTTCATTAATGCAAGACAAAAGAAGAACTGTTGCAAAACATATAACATGCTAGAAACATAACCACTGCAATAATGATCCAATCATTGTCTCTTAAGCATTTGCTTATTTAAAATCAAACAGACACTTGGTCGGGTAGTGCATGATGCACACGGTTTCCTTAAAGTGAGGGAATCTGCACATTTTTATGTGAGGCCTAGATGTAAGAAAAACCTGAAAATCTCCATGATTCCATAATTTTGTCCTTTAGACTATCCCTGTAATATGGGTACTTTGGTTGCATTAGTTTTATCCCAAATTTCCCAAAATTCACTACTATTATAGGCGATACAGTATATGCATATCCTTGTATGTTACGGCCTGCATTATAGATTTTATTATGGGCCCCAGGAAGCCAAACATTAGCTTTGTGGAAAGTAACTTGATTTAAATTTCCATTCAAATACGTTTTTTAATTATTATTTTTAATCTACAAAATAAAATAAAAATAAATAAATTGAATATATTTAACAAAATAAAATAATTAAGTTGAAATATAAAATTAAAAATAAAACAAAATAAAAATCAATAGAACATATAAATAAAACAAACATGTTTTGTTGAAAATCTACAAATTAAAAATGTAAAAACAAGAAATTAAAAATAATAACAAACAAAATGTGGCACCTTGCCTATTACTAGAGGCAAAAAATGTAATTCATCCTTTGTACCAGTATCTTCACAGTACAAATCGAGAAAGTGAATCAAACAAAATGATTTACAACAAAATCATTACCAGAGCAATACATTACTATCTACCAAAGTCAACTAAAAGGCAAACACATTACATCACAGACTTTTTCCCAGAAACCCCAGTTAGTTGCTCCCAGTTAATGGAGTGTTATGGCCTATTGATTATAGATTTGGGCTGGTAACTGAAAGGTTGTAAGCTCAAGGGTAAAGCATGTACAGTCACCTCAACCACAGGTTACTCCAAGAGAAATGTAAATATTTTTGTATAAAAACTTGCTAATGACCAGTTGTTAATGAATCACTCACCTAATGAACTTGTCAAAGACAGCTGCACAATCTGCCGTCTCTCTGAGGACCATTGCAGTGGAGTTGCGGGTCTGTAGGAGCTCGTCAAACACATCGCTCTGGAGGATCAACACCAGCGAGTGGACCTGGATCACCTTCACCTCGTCCGTGTTCAAGGTCTGAACGCGCAGGCTCACGTCACTGCCATTTCCCTGGGTCAGCAGGGCCTCCATGCGCTGCACCAGTGCCATTGAATGGTTCAGTGTGGTAGCACTGTTCTCCAACACCACATCTGCCTTCAGTGCAGCTGAAGGACAGAAATGTGACACTTGTGAGTCAACTGGGGCAAAGAGAAAGAGGGCAACTAAAAAAAGGAGGCTGTACAATTTGTGTTTGTGCAACAAACTGTTTTTGCACATTCAAAAACTAGAACAATGCGGGGTATTATGAGGGGTTTAGATGTTCTTGAATGCATTTGCACAGCATATTTGATCAGTTATTGGATAATGTGTGAATAAATCTCTCAGAGATTCACAATTGTAGACATTCCTAGTTGCATGTCATTTATATAGTTGGAACTATTATTTGGTATTTGAAACCAACTCCAGAAATTGGTTTTCCATCTAGCTTTTTTGGCACTAAACTGTGAATTTTCCTTCTTTCAAAATCATAAAAGTAATTAGAGTCATATAATATTAAGTAGTAGAGCAATTATATTGAGTTTCAGCTTTCAAAGGTACTTTCGGTGTCAAAGAGCCCGAAAAAAAGGAGGGAAAAACATGCAAGCCTGAATACAAAATCACAAGCAAGACCTTATTCATGAAAGACTCTGACTGCTGAAGTCACGTGACACATTCACTCGCGCCTCACACTTTGATCAGTCATTTGAAAGCTTCTGCATTTCCTGTAAAGATGGTGACTTCTCTTATAACTGCAAGTGAACTGTGCAACATTAATTGTGTCTGCACATATAAAGAAATATGTTACAGATGTTTAGGAGCTTTTTATGTTGAATACTAAAAACAATTTGTCATGAAGTATCTTCTCTCATAACATACACAAATATATGGCTATTCCAGCAACTATTAACAAAAAAAATCTATGATCTTACCTCCTACACATAGTGCAACACACAGATTGGCCAGGCTGACCACGGCAGGAACGCTTCCTCCAGAGTTCACCATGTCTCGTCCTGTATTGATGTCGTCCTTCTTTCTTCTGGATGCCTTTTTTTCCCCACCCCAATCTCTCTCTCTCGGTATGTGCTGCCCAGGCTCGCTGTCCCACACTCTTTATGTAGGACGTTGGCACATCGCTGAGCATCTCTCAGCCTCATGGAGCCCATTGATTGGTGGAATCCGGCTGGGCCGTTTCCATGGCGACCGCTTTGATTGTGAGTTTCTCCTCTTTCAATGTTACATGATATCGATCTGTGGCACTGGGCCGTGTGTTTGGACTGAAGTGGGCGTCTGGAGTGGGATGCGGTCTACACATGGGGGCTATTGCTAGTGTATTAGCTCAAATAAAGGAACAGAATACATTGGAAGAAAAATATTATTGCACATTGTTCACAATGTTGGATTGCACAGAGGATATGCATATAGTAACATCTTAAAACATATAAATGCATGCGCAAATCACTGATTGGGTGGTTAACCACCCATTTTATGTGATTAATACAATTAAAATCGAAAGGGAAAGCATGAAAAAGAAAGAAAACCACCTCAAAAAACAAAGTTCAATATTCTGTAAAAAACTTAAATTCCCACCAGGATGCCAAGGTGTTGCCATGTGGTTGCTAAGGTGTTAATTACTGGCCAATGTCACACAGAAAAAGAAAAGAAAAACACATATCCAGGTCTTTAAAGTTTATCATTCTCTAGATGAAAAACTTTTGCTTCAAAAATGCAATAGAACATCTCTCAACAAGCTGCAGTTTCAGGTATCATTTTTATGTCTGTAATGTGCAAAGGTGTAGGATGAGAACTGCCTTAATTTGTATTATACATTTTATTGATAGGCAAGAAATATTCATTATTACAGCTTGAACATACTGGATACAAGCATAAAAGGAATCGCATAAAAGCGTGCCAGAAAGATGGATCTCAATGCGAGATAAAAAAACAAGAAGACTTTCACTGAAATTGTGCAAGTTTGAGGGAGAACCAGAGTGAGTGCAAAGTACAAGATCTTAATGTATGAGTAGGAGTGTACAGGTCCTTCTCAAAAAATTTGCATTTTGTGATAAAAGTTTAACTTTCATATATTTTAGATTCATTGCACACCAACTGAAATATTTCAGGTCTTTTATTGTTTAAATACTGATGATTTTGGCATACAGCTCATGAAAACCCAAATTTTCATGAGCTAAAAATTCCTATCTAAAAAAATTTGCATATCATGAAAAGGTTCTCTAAACGAGCTATTAACCTAATCATCTGAATCAACTAAATAACTCTAAACACCTGCAAAAGATTCCTGAGGCTTTTAAAAACTCCCAGCCTGGTTCATTACTCAAAACCGCAATCATGGGTAAGACTGCCGACCTGACTGCTGTCCAGAAGGCCATCATTGACACCCTCAAGCGAGAGGGTAAGACACAGAAAGAAATTTCTGAACGAATAGGCTGTTCCCAGAGTGCTGTATCAAGGCACCTCAGTGGGAAGTCTGTGGGAAGGAAAAAGTGTGGCAAAAACGCTGCACAACGAGAAGAGATTGATGTCCAACAAATAAACAACAGATATAATACGGATGAACAATTGATAAATCTCGGGTTGCTGAATATTCGATCCCTTTCGCCAAAAACGCTTATTGTTAATGATATGATTATAGATCATAACCTAGATGTGCTGTGTTTGACAGAAACCTGGCTAAAACCTGACGACTACATTACTTTAAATGAGTCCACTCCCCAAGATTATTGTTATAAACACGAGCCGCGTCTGAAAGGAAAAGGGGAGGTGTTGCTGTAATTTATAATGATAACTTCAGTATTACTCAGAAGTCTAGTTTCAAATATAATTCCTTTGAAGTTTTGGTGCTTTATGTAACATTGTGTAGTGTAAATGATAAATCCCGTTTGACATTTGTGTTGGCTACTGTATACAGGCCACCAGGGCACAATACAGACTTTATCAAAGAATTTGCTGGTTTTCTATCAGAGTTAGTACTGGCTGCAGATAAAGTACTAATTGTTGGTGATTTTAATATCCATGTTGACAATGAAAAAGACGCATTGGGATTGGCATTTAAAGACATTATAAACTCTATTGGAGTTAGACAACACGTATCTGGACCACTCATCGCCTTAATCATACTTTAGATCTAATACTGTCACATGGACTAAATGTTGATACCATTAAAATCCTGCAGCAGAGCGATGACATCTCAGATCATTACCTAATATCATGTATACTTAATATAGCTAAGGCTGCAAAGCCATCCCCTGCTTCAAATATGGCAGGACTATAACCGCTGCGACTAAAGATTGCTTTATACATAATCTTCCTCATCAGTTCCATCTCCTCAGAATTACAGATAGCCAAGAGGAACTTGATGTTGCAACAGAAACTACTGACTCTCTCTTTACTAGCACTTTAGACATAGTTGCTCCTCGGCGCTTAAAGAAGATTAAAGCAAATAATCCAACGCCGTGGTACAACGAGCACACTGGGCCCTTAAAACAGCAGCCAGAAAAATGGAGCGCAGCTGGAAGAAAACAAAACTGGAGGTTTTTCGCAATTTGTGGAAAGAGAGCATGATTGCATACAGAAAGGCCATAAAAACTGCTAGATCTGCTTATTTCTCAACTCTTTTAGAAGAAAACAAACACAACCCTAGGTATTTATTCGATACAGTGGCTAAATTAACAAAGGATAAAGCTTCAACTTCTGACATTTGTAAACAACACAGCAGTAATGACTTTATGAACTTCTTTACTAGTAAGATTGATAACATTAGGAATAAAATTATAACCATGCAGCCGCCTACTACAGTATCACTTCAGACAGAACATTGTAGTCTCACTGAGGAAAAATTACACTCATTCACTGCTATAGGAGGAGAAGAACTGGCTAAACTTGTCAAATCATCAAAATCAACAACATGTATGCTTGACCCTATACCGACTAGGCTATTAAAGAGATGCTTCCAGAGGTCATAGATCCTCTGCTTAATATTATTAATTCATCCTTGACATTAGGATATGTACCAAAAACTTTTAAGTTGGCTGTAATTAAACCACTTATTAAAAACGCAACTTGATCCTAAAGAATTAGTCAATTACAGACCAATCTCGAATCTACCGTTTCTATCAAAAATATTAGAAAAGGCAGTGTCTTCACAATTATGTTCCTTTTAGAAAGAAATTGTATATGTGAGGATTTCCAGTCAGGATTTAGACCGTATCATAGTACTGAGACTGCTCTAATTAGAGTTACAAATGATTTACTCTTATCATCTGATCGTGGTTGTATCTCTCTATTAGTGTTACTCGATCTTAGCGCTGCATTCGATACTATCGATCACAATATTCTTTTGAATAGACTCGAAAATTATGTTGGCATTAGTGGAACTGCATTGGCATGGTTTAAATCTTACTTATCTGACCGTTATCAGTTTGTAGCAGTAAATGAAGAGATGTCACACCGATCACAAGTTCAGTATGGAGTACCGCAAGGCTCAGTGTTAGGACCGTTGCTTTTCACCCTGTATATGCTACCACTGGGAGATATCATTAGGAAGCATGGCGTTAGTTTTCATTGTTATGCTGATGATACTCAGCTCTATATTTCTTCACACCCTGACGAAACTTACCAATTCACAAGATTAACGGAATGCATAGCTGATATTAAAAATTGGATGAATAGTAATTTCCTGCAACTTAATTCAGATAAAACTGAATTTTTAATTATTGGACAGAAAAGCTCCACAAGTAGTGCCCTAGAATACTGTCTAACCTCGATGACTGCTCTGTCAAGTCCTCGTCAGTGAGGAACCTGGGTGTGCTCTTTGATACCAATCTTTCATTTGAAAGCCACGTTTCTAGCATCTGTAAAACTGCATTCTACCATCTTAAAAATATATCTAAATTACGTCACATGCTTTCAATGCAAAATGCTGAACAATTAGTACATGCGTTCATGAGCTCAAGGCTAGATTATTGTAATGCTCTACTGGGTGGTTGCCCTGCTCGCCTAATAAATAAACTCCAGCTGGTCCAAAACGCAGCAGCTCGAGTTCTTACTAGAACCAGGAAGTACTATCATATTAGTCCAGTTCTGTCAACACTGCACTGGCTCCCTATTAAACATCGCATAAATTTTAAAATCTTGCTTATTACTTATAAAGCAATAAATGGTTTAGCTCCCCAGTACTTAAGCGAGCTCTTAACGCATTATACTCCATCACGTCAATTGCGGTCTCTAAACTCTGGCCAGTTGAAAATACCTAGAATATCTAAATCAACTGAGGCGGTCGATCCTTTTCCTATTTAGCACCTAAACTCTGGAACAGTCTTCCTAGCATTGTTCGGGAAGCAGACACACTCTGTCAGTTTATATCTAGACTAAAAACACATCTCTTTACTATGGCATACACATAGAACATTTTTAACTTTCTTTATTCAAATCAAATGACTGATTGTTAGGCTGCATTAACTAGGTCAGCGGAACCGGGAACACTTCCCATAACACCTGATGTACTCGTTTCATCATAAAAAGTGGCATCCACACTAATGTTAGTCTCTCTGTTTATCCCGAGGTTTACTGCAGTCGGCCGGATCCAGGCCGTGTCCGGATCGGATGGTGGACCTGCATCTGGACATGACCAGCTCATCCTGAAGTGTCTGCTGAGACCGTGTCCATTAGTGTCTCCTCTGAATTCGCCTCACCGAACGTCATCCTCAATTAACCCGTCTCCAGCGCAATAACTCCGATCTTTCAAGTATTCATATTCTTGTGTAATCGACGCGCCATCCTAAATGAGCCCGTCTCGTGCGCCATACCCAAAATTTCGTAATATGATTTATGACCTGCAAGGTTGCCAGAGTAATAATTATACACTGTTAATAATAGGCCAGAGGAGAACTGGCACCGACTGAGTCTGGTTTCTCCAAGGTTTATTTTTCTCCATCATGCCCTGATGGAGTTTTGGTTCCTTGCCACTGTCGCCTTTGGCTTGGCTTGCTCAGTTGGGGACACTCAAATTATGATCCAAGTTACTCAACTAAATATACAAATAGAATTTATTAATTTGGTCATATATAATTCTATAAACTATCCAAATTAAACTAGCCAAATCAAATTTTGTTGCAATGTTGTCCTGTTTAACACTGTGAAGCTGCTTTGAAACAATCGTCATTGTAAAAGCGCTATATAAATAAAGTTGATTGATTGATTGATTGAAGAGATGACCGGACCCTGAGGAAGATTGTGGAGAAGGACCGATTCCAGACCTTGGGAACCTGCGGAAGCAGTGGACTGAGTCTGGAGTAGAAACATCCAGAGCCACCGTGCACAGGCGTGTGCAGGAAATGGGCTACAGGTGCCGCATTCCCCAGGTCAAGCCACTTTTGAACCAGAAACAGCGGCAGAAGCGCCTGACCTGGGCTACAGAGAAGCAGCACTGGACTGTCGCTCAAATTTTGCATGTCATTCGGAAATCAAGGTGCCAGAGTCTGGAGGAAGACTGGGGAGAAGGAAATGACAAAATGCCTGAAGTCCAGTGTCAAGTACCCACAGTCAGTGATGGTCTGGGGTGCCATGTCAGCTGCTGGTGTTGGTCCACTGTGTTTTATCAAGGGCAGGGTCAATGCAGCTAGCTATCAGGAGATTTTGGAGCACTTCATGCTTCCATCTGCTGAAAAGCTTTATGGAGATGAAGATTTCGTTTTTCAGCACGACCTGGCACCTGCTCACAGTGCCAAAACCACTGGTAAATGGTTTACTGACCATGGTATTACTGTGCTCAATTGGCCTGCCAACTCTCCTGACCTGAACCCCATAGAGAATCTGTGGGATATTGTGAAGAGAAAGTTGAGAGACGCAAGACCCAACACTCTGGATGAGCTTAAGGCCGCTATCGAAGCATCCTGGGCCTCCATAACACCTCAGCAGTGCCACAGGCTGATTGCCTCCATGCCACGCCGCATTGAAGCAGTCATTTCTGCAAAACGATTCCCCACCAAGTATTGAGTGCAGAACTGAACATTATTCAAAGGTTTACTTTTTTGTATTAAAAACACTTGGTCGGATGAAATATGCTAATTTTTTTAGATTTTGGCTTTTCATGAGCTGTATGCCAAAATCATCAGTATTAAAACAATAAAAGACCTGAAATATTTCAGTTGGTGTGCAACGAATCTAAAATATATGAAAGTTACATTTTTATCATTACATTATGGAAAATAATGAACTTTTATCACAATATGCAAATTTTTTGAGAAGGATCTGTATATATGAAGGTCAGAGAAGTAAGAAGACAAGATTATTGAGTGCCTTGTAAGTAAAAAGAAGCATTTTTAAATCAATACGATACTTAATCGAGAACCAATGCAAGTGTTGTAATATGGGTAGTATGTCCAATTAAAGGAGTACTGCAGATAATTTGAGCATCTGAATTCTGTACTAGCTGGAGTTTAGAGGAAATTTGAAGGCAGGCCATAAAGAAAAAGCGTTACAGTAATCAATACGGGAAGCATTAGCAAGAATCACAGTGCTCTTAATTGAGAGAGCCACACTAAGTTGATTTACTGTGGTAAGAAAAAGTATGTTTTGTGATGGTTGTTCATGAGTCTCTTGTTTGTCCTGGGCAATTAAACTAACGTTCGTCAGAAAAATCATTCATGTCCCGAAAATTCTTCAGTTTTCCAGCATCTTTTGCATATTTGAACCCTCTCCAGCAGTGACTGGATGATTTTGAGATCCATCTTTTCACACTGAGGACAATTGAGGGACTCAAACACAACTATTAACAAAGGTTGAAACATTCAATGATGCTCCAGAAGGAAACGCGATGCAGTAAGAGCCGGGGGGTGAAAACTTACTGAATTTGAAGATCAAGGTAAATTGTACTTAATTTGCCGGAAAACATGTAAGTACCTTCTGTTGCTTCTGAAGGGCAGTACTAAATGAAAATATATATATATTTTAACAAATTAAGAACAATTTCAGGTCAGTTGAATTGAATAAAAATGTCCTAAAAATGTTACGAAGAGGTAAAAGATAAACAATAAATAAAAGAAGACCCAAAACGGAGCCCTACAGAACACCAGCAGTGATGTATGAAAGCATCTAAGCTACTTGAGCTGTACAAATTGAGTATGAGCTGTACAATAAGATCAAAACCAAGTCAAGGAGGTACCAATATTTACCATAGACTATAATCTGTCAAACAGAAAACTGTGCAAGAGTTGACAGTAATTTATTAGATATCTTAACTAATGCAGTTTCAACATGATAGATGGAAACCAGATTAAAAATTGCTCATACAAACTATTACCAGAAAATTATCTCGGACCTGTGCTGTTACAATCCTTTCCAGTATTTTAGAAAGAGATGGAAGACCAGGGGAAAATGGGGCAAAAATGATCTAAGCTTCTTGAATCAGCCCTTGGTTAATTAAGTATAGGAGTTATCACAGCTGCTTTGAGTGAAGACGTATCAGAACAAGATACCAGATAAGCCTTCATGACCTGAGTCATTCTGAGTATTAACGGAACACATGCATTTAAACTCACTGTACATTACATAAAAGTGTTAACATTTTATTTTTTCCTGTTATACAGTCCTGCTTCATCCACTTGTAAATATGTCACGGCAAAATTCATCAATATGGCATTGTTGACCAGCAGAGGTAGCAAAAATGTATAGAAAAATGAAATATACAAATAGATATGATAGAACACTATATAATACAAAGAGCAGAGCATCATGTGGAGGTCATTGCAGCCTTGTCCTGCTCATGTTTGTCCCTCTGCTGCTGCTTCATCTTTCTGTACAGCTGCACCACTCTTTCCCGCTCCTCCTCCATCATCCTCTTCCTCGCCATAGAGGGTTTGGCTACCGACACAGGACTGTGACCCAGGAGGGAGTTGAGGAGAAGACCCCTGGACGCCCCCTTGAGGTCAAATAAAGATGGGAATTATGAACAAATTGGATATCAATTAGCATCTCTAAAAGGAGTAGATGTGCATAAACAGTTTACCTGGGGTTTGACTATGGCTTTCCTTGGTTTAACACTCAGTGATGGAGGCGCCATAGCAACCTCTCCAAATGGTACCTCATCTAAGGGGAAGAGAAATGATGCTCAGGATACATTTGGACATTTGATGAGAATGCTTTATTATATTATATTATAATATATATATATATATATATATATATATATATATATATATATATATATATATATATATATATATATTATAATATATATATATATATATATATATATATATATATATATATATATATATATATATATATATATATATATACATACCTTTATACATCTCCTCCTCTTCACGCTCCTCTTGCTGGTTTAACTTCTTTTTCTGCTGCCTTAGTTTCCCTTTATGGAGCCTAACATAAAGCCAAATACACATTAACAAACTATGGCAGTGTTTGAAATGACTTTAAAGGACCCAAAAGTGAAAATTACCCCATGATTTACTCATCAAGTCATCCTAGGTGTATATGACATTCTTCTTTCAGATGAATAAAATCGGAGTTATATTAAAAAAGTCTTGGCTAATCCAAGCTTTATAATAGCAGTGAATTGTTGCCTCGTTTATCAAGTCCATAAAAGTGCATGTATCCATCATATAAATGCTCCACACATATATTCCATTCAGCATCTGCCTCATATTCACCATCTCAAACATATTCTCAAAACTATAATTTTCAACATCTTCAAAATCAACATTTTGATCATATTTTTTAATATTTTGTTTCTTCACCAGATCCTCCATCAAGTGACTGTGACACTAATATTTGATTGCGTTCAGGACTTGCTCTGCAGTAAATCGCTGAGCCATTTCAAGTTTTGCAGATCATACTTATTATTATTGTTTCGTTTTCATAACTATGAGTGAAACGTCACTTCATCATTGTGTCTCAGACATTGCCACCTTGTGGAATAAAGGGGAATCGCACTTATTCCATCATTAAAGATTCAATTATTGTTGTGCAGAATATATATATATATATTCCATCACCATTGTCCCTATAAGGGCTCTGTATGAACGTCGCTATTTTGCAGTTTGAGCGTTAAAGTATGCCGAACTAACCAATTCTTTTTAGTAGATTTCTTTTCGCCTGGCTTCTCTTCTTTATTTAGCTCAACCTCCGGCTGTCGCTGTAGCTGGTTGTTCGTGAGAAAGAGGACATGCTCAGTCTCTTGGGTCATGCGTTGGATGTAAGCTTTCTCGGACTCCTGTCGCCCTCTCCGGAAGTGTGGGACAGGAATATCTCCGGAGATCACCTTTGGCTTAGAGGCTAAAATAAGAGAAATATATGAACATACAGCAAGACGTCCCTTCCTCCGCTGCCCTTGGCATTGGCCGTGACCTTGAGCATTTTTGGGTCACTAGCCTGTCTGCAGACAGAACCCAGACGGCAGCGGGGTGATGCCGCCCACATGATGCACCTCAGTTTTCAACCAAATGCCAAATTGCATGCAACTGTTTTAAAAGAACTCAAATCTTGCATAAATGGGTAACAATTATGTGCAGTGACAAAAATAAATATCTTGCCAGTTTGAAAGTTAAGTGTGAGATATAAACACTACTGCTTCGAAATAAACACTACTGGCCCTCTAGGCATAAAGAAAATAATTTACATTAATGATATTGACATTATCAATAACACTTTCATCATCAATAATATCATTACCAATCTTCAAGGCAAGCCTCTAATGAATTATGTCATATAATTTACAGAATGTCACATTAAGAGCTTCCATTAATAATTTAACATTGGTGACAGATTTAACCCATCATAAGAAGCTGGTATTCCAGCTATATGATAAAATGTCCAATGTGAGTAATGCAATTTCAATGCAACATTAAATATGCAAACAGAAAATATTTTAATAAGTGATTACATGTATTAAAATGTACACAAAATGTAAAGGTACATTTCATAAAATGTACAAGTGTCTACATTTATATAAAAAAGTCTTCTTTGATTATACATTTTTTATTTCAAAATTAACTTTAACAAATGATCTACAGTTAATATATTGGTCTGCTTTTGTTGTGTAGTACAAGCTGCAGCATTTATTTACCACCTTTGCATTACAACTTTTTTTTCAATATTGTGTAAGACTGACAGTCTTACCTTTTTTCCTTTTCTGGGAGCCTTGATTCATCATCTCTTTACTCTTCATGATTTCACGCAGACGATGAGGAATCTGCTGGAGGTGATCGTCTGATGCAGGATCAGCATGTTTCTTTGACTTCTTTGTACTAATAAAACACAAGAAACCTTTCGATTAGATATCAACACCAATTAAAGTAGTACATTTGTATCTTACAAAATCAATGATGTTTCATAGAAATGTTGGAACTGTGAATGAAACAAAATTGACCTATTAAAAAGACAAAGGAACAAAACAGTTTTCCATAATAATGCTTAGCTACTGAGATTTGATCAAATGTTTAAGAAAAATCAGCAATTGATTTTTAAATAATTATAAGATATCATTTCAGAAATGCTTATACAAGGGTCCCACAACCTAAATACATTTATTTTAGTCATCCATATTTATGAATACACTATGTTTTTGGACAAAACATTTTCAAAACACTAGTAGATATTAATATATTTTGCTGTGACGTTTAGTCAGAGTAATAAGAAATCCTAAAAGATGCAAAGTTCCCCAAGTAACGTTATACCCGAATAAATTACGCTATGTCTTCAAATTTTTCTGCCAGTCCATATGATATACATGGTTTACTTTAAAGTAATCAATAATTCCGCATTCTACTTGTTCATTGGTTATGTTTACCAGTTGAACTGAATATCCAGACAAAGCCACACATCTCTCTGAAACGTCGTTACTGAAGAAGTATTAAGGCTCAGATTTACCTCAAATCCTTCTCATTCTTCTGTTGTTTGAGTTGTTTTCCTGTTTTCATTATGCACTTTTATGTAAACACTGTTTTCCCAAGTAGACTGTAAACTCGTGTGGTGTGTTCTTCCTGTTCGTCTTCCTCTACGCTGCGGAGATCAGCGGCACATCAGCGCGTTACTGCCACTCACTGGATGATGTGTGAACTCACTCCGTCCGCGAGGGTTCTGGGGTGAATCATATTTGCAATTTAGTCCAGTCAAAAACAAATTTTTGAGCTTATTGGTGAATTTCTTCTCTGTGTCCATTCCCAACTTCCAAAGTAAGTATCCAAAGTTAATCAACGTATTACATTTATTTCCTTTGTGTTCCCGTTTCCATGGCTGTGGCGATACCACCAATATAATTTACTACTTGACAGCCACTGTAGTAGCCTACAGCAATGCCAGGTAGGCCTATGATCATTATTAATTCAATTATTATTCATTTGTTCCCTTGATTATTTACATAATGTTACAGTTATAAACTTTTCACTGTTTCATGTACAAACCTTGACAAAATAGCCTAGACACACTGGTCTGTTTTAGTTCCTTCTGAATAAGTAAAGTCGTAGATGTTTATAACTTTAATGTTGTTGTTGGGGGGGGGCAAATAGTATTTTAATAGTGTTAGTTCCATACTGTTCCTGACTTTGTTGACATATCTTTTTGGATTTCTCCAAATCTCATTTCTTCTTTCCTTTATTTCTGCTATTGTTGGCTCTATCATAGACTGTAAAAAAAAGATGGATGATGCGCTTTCACTTTCTTCCGTTGATACAAGTGAAGCTGCCAGTGTTCCAATTTGGCGCTGACATCTTGGGTCTCGAGTCTGGGCAGTAGTGAGCGCAAAGATGAGCCGCGGTATCAAGGTCCCGCCCACACTCCCACCTCATCTACAACTTTTTGTGAAATAAACAGATGGAAATGTAGAGATTAAAGTTAAAGCTCCAATCTCCTCCCGGAGTTCCCGAAAAATGTCTGCTAGTGCCTCAGTGACTACTTCACTCAGAGAAACTGTCAATCTCAGCTGTCAATCATAACGTTACACCACCATAGCATCAAAACTAAAACCAAACCGAACACTTGAACTAACATAAGCAAGATAAAAACAGCCTAAAATCTTTGGAAAAAAATTATTTGACTTGTAATTTGATTGTTTAGTTTGTCTATGTCCCATTACATTTCATGGAGGGGGCGGACTTTATGACCTCTATGAATCTATGAATCAATCTGCTCTATGAATCAATCTGCCAAGGGACTATAGATGAAAATTAGGCATTGTTACATATTTTTATGTATTATTCATGCGTATTGTCCTTCAATAAAGAATGAGAATGAATGATATATTTAAGTGATGATATCTGGAAAAATTTGACTTAAATGTCTTGGACAACTTCTTCTTTTATATAGGCTTGAAACTTTGACCTAACCCAGGCTCATACCTTCTAGCTTCTGAATTTAAATATTGGGGTGATAAATAAAAAATAAAATATTGTAAATATTGCATATAAAAAAGTGTGTTCCAGGCAATGCTATATGTAGAAAAAGAAAAGCTGCATTTTGCAAAGGTGTATCACCACAAAATTGGCTTAATAAACTGGGTTCCACTTTTACATTACATTAGTTTCATTTTCCGAAGCCTATACACTCAAAACGCAGGCTCATTTTAACAGCCTCTCAAAACCAGCTGACTAAACCTTTCCATGAGCTGGGGACACCCGGATGACCCTCAGTCTCCACCTGAGGGAACAACATGCTCTTTGAGTCCAGAGAGTGGACGGATGGATTGTTGACACATTCAGAATGGCCTGACTCACCGTTTCCTGAGAAAGCTCCACTCCCAGGTACCCACAGTGACCTGCCCGCATAGCAGCCTCTTTGTGACCTGTTTACATGCTTGTTCCTCAAATATACTGTATTTTTATACTGTATTTTAAAGCAGCACTAGGTAACTTTTCAACCTTCATAATATATTTTCAAGACTCTTGTGATGATACATCGACTTACAACAGGTTGAATGATACGTCTGCCATAGCCTAACGGGGTCTGTTTCGTTTTTAATCGTACTTTTAAACTTCGGGTTTCGGGTAGTAACCCGAGAAAAAAAAAGAACTACAAAATTCGACTGCTTTACGGCATATATACGTCACTTCCACCATCACCCCCACTTCCTTAAAATCGGACGTGCGAGCCCAGCTATCCCTTGTTTGCCGAATGCTCATGGCCGAGGCAGCACAAAAAAAGAAGAAAGCAAAGGTTTTGTCGGAGGAATGCAAAAAGAGTAAACGAGAAAGTGATCGTTTTAAAGGCAGGACAAGGATCAACATTGGGCCAGCGTTTGCTCGTTGGCGTGAGCTGAAGGAGGACGAGGGGTGCCCGACCGATGCTGACTTGGCTGTCATGCGCACAAAATCATATTTTAGGATACCTAACATGATGTCTGTGATATTTGTTTATTTGTCTTGCCTCAAGCTATAATGCAAATAGATTTTTTCAAATTTGCAGATTCATCTATGGTAGCTTGATATTATAATATTGACGATATATGGTTATTACCTACCACTCAAACATTGAATTGAAGTATCATATAGATTCTGTAAAACGGTAACCAATAGACTAGACTGCTATAATGATGCTGGCTTGTAAACGTGAGCATTGTGATCATTTGGCTTTTAAAAAAACAAATTCATATGACATGCTGAAACATATGCCACTGTACCTGGGATGAAGACATTTCACAGGCGACGCAAGCAGAACACCTGCATGTGAACTCCTGCAGTGTTCAGGGCTATCATGGTTGTCATGTCAACAAATGCTCATGCATCCCCTGATGTAGGATGACAGTTTACGAAACGACAATACTGTTTCCCAACTGTAGGGGGAGAGCAAAAGTTACCTAGTGCTGCTTTAAAAGACATAACACTGATTTCGTGGATTTTTTTTTTTTTTTTCAGCGCTAAACTGGCTGTCAGTGTCACGGTCACGTCTTTGTGGTCAGGTGGTGCTGAGAAGAGCTGAGAAGAAACAAATGCTTCCATAAAACGTGAATAGACCTTAATAGGAATTATCCTATGCTCTCTGTCAAAATAATTTATGACATAACCTGGGGGGCACATTCCATGAGGGGTCACCCATCTTGTTGGGAAGCACTGGTGATGAAGAGGAAACAAACACCATAAGGGATCATCCAGTTTCACCCATGCCAATCCAAGTTTGGTATGGGTTTTAATGACTGGCGGAGCAATTTTGAGAGTGATATGTCTGGTTGGTGGAGTATTTATACATACTTGTGTATTATCTTAACCATTACAGCTCATTCAGGACATATATTATGTGACTAACATTGTTTTCCATATGCAGAGACCTGCTGAGGAACCCCTTTAAAAGAGACACTCACTACCCTACTTCTGTGGGTGATGAACTTTGTGCTTTGTGCCAAAGTGAAAACTATCCCATAAATCTGAAGATTTTCTAAAATGGACATCTGATGATTGCCTGCTGAGACAGCATTGAGTCATGTACAGCAAGGAACTTGCACAGTTATTGACAGTATGAGTCACTAAATTAACAGTAATTCAAGAAAAAGGTAGTTTTGTCTAGAAACCTACATCTGAACATTCCACTTCACTGAACAATCTTAGCTCAAACAAAACTGTTGGAAATTTACTGCCAGCTCAGCGTCTCCACTGGGAATCACAGTAGTGCTCTGGAAATTAACATTTACGAACAAGAAGATAGAATCTAGCATAAGTAGACTTTTAGTCACACACACACACACAAACTCATTAGTCCACATTTTGTGTGCATTATATTTTTAGACATAAGTAAGAAAAATATGTTTAAAGAGATTCTATACATATTGCAACCAGTTTAGCATAAACTATTTAAAATTATAAATATAAACATAAAACAAATATAAGCCAGCAGAGCCCATTATTTTGCTATTCAGACTGGGGTCTTCAGTGGTGTAGAATTTGCACACTTCACCTTTAACTTCTGAAGGACCTCATGTCCATTCTGAATTTAGATTTCCACAGGAATGCTTTAACCGAGTCAGTTTTGCTTGCTGCACAAATAATAAATATACCCCAATGCCAGCAGCTACATTTAAATAGATTCCTTATCACTGGCAGTGGCTTCCTTTCATAAAATTATTTTATTTCTAAAATAATCTTAAGCTAATATTTACAGATTCTAAAGAAGGCACTTGTGGTGAAAGAGAGCACAAGATGAGCCTTAGCTCAGAATTAAGCCTCCAGATACCGCATGGCTCCAAAACGGATGAAGCTGGCCACTGACGCAAATCCTGAGAGACAGTGTGCAATCCAAGACATCGCCACATATTTCCCTCCTCCATGTGTCTCGTATTTTTTTCTTTCTTTCTCCTGCAACTGGACTTCTCAGAAATGAATGCAATGTGTCATTAATTACATTACAGCTTCCTTAAATAGCGTCATCATGCATCTGTGTTTGCATGTGCACGGGTTTGCATTACGAAGTTTCAAACTATGAAGCAAATAGATCCTTTAATATATGTTCAAAAAGAATATAAAAAGTATTGGGCACTTTGGTAGTCAATGTTTGTGGAATATTTTCACGTGAACTTTAGGGGGACTGACATTAAATGATCCACCAAAAAAAAAAAAAAAAACATGTTTTTTTTAGACCAGATGGTTCAAAAATATTTGAAAAAGTGACAAAAAAGTGGTTAGTGCTAAGAAAATCTCTACCATCATTTGTTTGCACATGCCACTTGGTTTGATCATTTGTGTCTAATGCAGTGAAATTGAGACACTTTTATGTGTGGCTTACCAGTAAGGGTCTAAAAGTGCTTTTTGGGGCCACTGTATATGCTGTTGATTTACATGTAATGTACACGTCTTAAGAGGAAGTGATGATTACCAAACGTAAGAGGCTGACATTGCATTGATTGATCATCTTCCTATAAAGGTAATACCTTCACCACTCCATTATTCAGCATACTCAGAGGCACCAGAAAGGTTATTGGTAATAAATAGTTGTTGTCACTGTGTGAGGTCTTGGGGAAATGATACCTCTGTGTGTGTCCTCTCACACTTACATGCACTCATATTCACATTCCAGGTTTCATACAGACTGTGCAGAGGCCCTGGAGCCAGGATGTCTTGACCAGAGTCTCATGTCCACTGTCCAGTGTCCACTGTTCCTGTCTAGAATAGGCCAAAGCCAACCGCAGGGAAAGAAAAAAAAGAGTATCAGCAGAATGAAAGGAGATGCAATGAAAGTGGGAGGATTTACACAACATCACTATAGAATCACAGCAGAAATTACACACTTCACCCTCAAGTGTGTCATTTCTGTGCCACTCCAAACAGAATTGCAAAAAAATAACGTTTCAAATGTTTTGAAACAGTTTTCCTCGTCTGCCCCTCAAATTGCTTAGAAAATATCTGTGCCTGTGTATTATTTGATGTTAAAGTGATGTTTAAAAGGGTAAGTTTTTTTTTTTTTTTTTAATTGAGTCACTTGCTTGTTTGGGATTTTACCTCTTGGCAACCTTTATATACTCAAAGGTTCCCATGATCTGTCAGCAGCAGGAAGAGGTTTTGAGCTTCGTACAGCCAGTGTCTACAATCTTTGAATGCACCCTTCATGGTGAGCATTGCCCAATTCACCACCACGCAATTACGGTCTGTAGGTACAGGTTTCTTAAAATGCACTTTGGTCTCTGAAGCACCAATTTCCACAATGAACTTATAGTCAGGGTGCAGAAAGTAGGGGTGTTATGGCCTCTTCCCACAGAATAGAGTAGTAGTTGGAATAGGTTCTGAATTCAAATACCTGTTCAAACCTCAATAATCAATATATGTGGTGTATGCAGACAATGATGTAGACATTGTAGTTCAAAATAAACACTTGCATAACACTTATTCTAAATAAGGGCACATCCCCCTGTATAGTGAATGGGTAGTGGCACATTTCGATGGGCAAACTGGAGCGTAACTTAGAGGCTTTTTGTCTTACAGAACGCTTCCATGGCAAACAATTATTGTACAATTTTCTCCACTAACAAATATTACCCAGATTCCAACAAATTAATCGGATTATTGGTAGTTGACCATGGGTAAAGAGATGCTACACAAGTGGTTGGGATAGAGTAAAGAGAAAAATGTATCAGACTTTTTTAACTGAAACCTTATTATCTAAATTATTTACTTAAAATATACCCAGAGTTTCAAGTAATGTTCCAACCTGTCAATAACAATAATTCATGTATAATAATTAGTAATAAAGATAACTTGTGTTTAAGAGCAGTGCAATATTAAAATTACAATATTATTTATTTCATTTCTTTTTATATTTGCATTTTAATCAGAATCTCACAAACCACCTGTAGTTCCATCATAACACCCCTAGAGGCTCATAAATCTCGGGTTGGCAAACCCTGACCTAGAAATTGGTTTTCTATAATGAACAGGGGATAATTGTTATATTTGTATAGCAAGATTGACTCCGGAAATGTTTTCATCCTTGTTCTTACACTTGTTCACTAAACAGACTACTTTTCCATATAAAGTTTCTGTATTTCACACATGATTGCCCATGATCCTACGTCCTGTTATTGTACAACTCCAGACATGCAAGATGTCGAGTATAGGAATGCACTCTACAAAAAAAAAAAAAGAGGTGGAAAAGACTACGGTCGGGATGTACTTCCTATATTGGGACAACAGGAGAATGTGCGTGTGACCAGAGAATGCCACAATTTAAGCAACTGACAGAAGTTAATTGCATCGTCGAAACTTACAAGCAGTTCAGTATAGAAACACTGAACAGACTTGCAGGTTCCCGCACCTGAACATAACAATCTAAATCACCCAGCTGCCAAAGCGAGAGAGTGCCACGGAACAATAACAAAACCGCAGTAGCTAAAGAGCTAAAGCAGGTCACACACCACTAGACAAACAAATATACCACCAGCCCTACAAATTTGGTTAATCGTGTTGTAATTGAAACCACAAAATAGCAACTTCAGCCCAATTGTATATATTTTAGTCAAACACCCATGATGTTGTAGAAAGTGAATATGGGTTGTACCAGACGGACTGCTGCATGACTCACGGTTACAAATACAAAACAAACATTAAGGCACAAAGAATAAAACGAGTCAAAGCTTTTCTCCACCCCCGGCCTCAACCGTCTCCACAGATTGTTGCTGTTATTCACAGTGAATCAGACATCCAGGTGCTCTTTAGATGGCCAGACATGCCACTTGGGGGTCAGGAGTGTGACAAAGTGCCGAACTTTGTTATAGAGGCAGTGCCAGGACTGCTCCATCTGTCTGGCATGTGTCAAAAATGACAAGAACCAGTGGAGTCCCCACAGCAAGAACCTGCTCACGCCAGATTCAACAACCGGCCTGGAAGAACATGAAAGCTCATACTTGAGCACTTTTGCAACAGACTGTAAATGTCATAAATACAGCTCTCAGAGATCTCAATGCACAAACTCATCTCTCAGAGTGCTGATTGCACAGAAGTTCCCGTTAAACACCATCTAACATTTTGCTGCCCATGAAACATTGTGTTTGTTTACAAACGACATTTACGATATTAAAGAGATTTTTCTTCTTTTTTAAAATGAAAATGTAAACAGACATGTGCACAACATGAGTTAAATGCGTTTAAATACAGTGTAAAAAACCCTGTCTTGGGCATAACATTTAAATACGGCAGGAGTTCTTCTTTTGGGAAAATGTCATAAACTGTTCTAGGCATTTACATGAGCATTCACATAATCAGTTTAAGTTTGTGCATGTAAACACGCTCAGTTCAATGGTGTAATCCATATAGGCAGCATAACAAAAACATTTCATAGCCAACAGTCTTCATTCACGAGCCGTGAACGCATTTCTGTGTAAATCGAGGGGAAAATAATGATGTACATTTCTACATATACATTCAATTTAATTTTAAAATTAAGACATAAGATGGATGAACAATTTACACAGAAATTGGAAATTTGAGGCCCAATGTGAATGGTGTGTGCTTCAGAAATCAACAGGATATAAAATGTCTGGTGTCTTCAGAATATGATTAAAATGTACTCTCTGTATTTGTTTTGATCTTTTTATTTATTACAAAGCTTCATACCTAAGGTAAGTGTTTATTGGTTATTTGAATGACCTTTGTCTATGTTTGTATGTTAGCATGTGTAACGGTGAGTAAAGGAGGAAATTATGAACCAACATCTTATGACTAATGATGCCATCAGACCTTGTGTGATGGCCAACCTGTTGATACTGTGTAGCATTTACTCTCAAAGGGTCATCTCATACAACCATTACACCACAATAACTGAATACATAAACATACTTCCTGCTTGATTCTACATTAGCATTATAAATATATTTTAACAAAAATAAAGCATCTTTCCACATTTGTCTCTTGCATATGTCTTCCTATGACATTAGGCCAAAAACTTAGTTTTGAGATAAGCTGTAAAATATAAGCATGAATGATATGAAATTTTGAGAAAATTATGCTGCTAATACTTCCAGATGAGTTCCTCTTACATTGTACTGAGAAACGGAGAAGGTGAGAAGGAGAGATCGCATACATAAATACTTTATTCTGGCATAATGACTGCAAACACTGCCTTCTGAAAGTCTTTGTTCATGGACAGGCAGTTGAACTCTTCGGAAGAACAACATTTTCTAGAGGCACATTGGAAATAGCAGTTTAAATGCCCTGGACCCAAGAGGACTAAGGAAGAGAATAACAGAATATAGCGTCTTCCATTTTAGCAAGGTTATATGACAGCACATCCATTAATATGCTCTTCCTCTTTTTGAATGACTTGAGTCCACTGAGTTAGTCCATTCTTCGAGGTCATCTAGACTCCAGCTTGAGTGCATCCAAATGAAAGCATGTGAAGTTCATGGTCTCAACTTAGTGTTCTCCAAAAGACTTTCTCCTCATCTTTGACCTTTACGAGAGTTGTATGCATAAACAACAGAGAGACGACACAAAGATCGCCCTTTTCAGTTCCATTTCCGCCCAGTGTTTGACCACTTAATAATTAACTGAGTACCAATCTTGTTTGTCTTCAGTGTTTGACAGAGTTCATAGAAAGCACCTTTGGTGTTGTGTTTGTGTATAATGTTACTCTGGAAACAGTATCTTTTTTTGAACAGCAATGGGGTCAGTAGGGTCAGAATTCAGAGGTCGAAGTCCCAGTGCTGCTGGAGCATTGCGTAGCCACTGTTGTCTTTCAATCACTCGTTTGATGTGGTTTCACCTCATGTCCACTGGAGGGAGAGAGAAAAAACAACAGCTGTTAATAAGCAATTGCTTTTTTGTTGAATCTGGTGCAGATTAAAGTTATTTGACTGTGATTTTTTTCCTTAGTAAGACATGCGGGTGTGTTTGATTGACACATATCCACCACACAGTGATGTTAATGTGTGTTATCAGGCAGTGTGCACAGTTAAGAAAGACCAATGTAAAAAACACGATATTTGTAATCAAGTTCACCAAACCATCAATGCACACATTTTCATACACAAACACTCAAAATTAAGGCAAACACACAAACACTTTTCCAAAAAACCTAGCGAGCTGTCTAGCTAGACAATATTGTAAAGGCTTCATAGATGCTCTGCTGAAATAAAGGCTGCTTCAAAAGGTAAGCAAAAACCATATGGTGGCTTTCTTTGATCAAATTAATGCAGCAATGCATGAATCCTTCACAAAGAAAGCAAAGCAAAGCACTTTTCATTCAAAGTGCCTTTAAAAATGGGCTATGCTAATACAATTAATTCGAATAAATTGGAGTCGGGGTGGGGTGCGTAGTTGCTGTCTATGAAAAGCTTTCCAAAAGAAATCACTTCCATTTCAGTTACGATCATGTTGTCTTAGAAGGTAGCTGCCTAAATAGGCAGTAGAAAGCAAGGCAGCTCACTTGGTTTTGGAACAGCTAAATTATATACATGGTGAACACAATTTGATTTCATGAAATAAGTTGCATCAAACAGACAAACCCGTGACACATGCAGCAAAGCGAAAACAGAACAGTGAAAACGTCTCTCTAGTTCAGTGTTGCGTGACTCTGATTGGTCATCTCTCTCTTTCTCCTAATTGGATCATGCCAATGATTGGTTTAGAAGTGGCAGCGGTTCTGCCTACAGCTGTCCTACCTGCAGGATATTTTGGTCCGCGTAGTGTTAGGAAATGTTTGCCTTTTATTGAATATCCTTGATGATCTGTGCTGCCACTGCATGCTTTCTGTGTTTCCGTTTTTTACCGTTTTTAACTGTGCGTGGGCCTGGAAACACAAGTTTGGGGAAGGGTGCAAGCAGATGATGGGCAGAGTGTGGTTGAGTTGAAAAAAAAAGTAAAGTAAAAAAAGAAAAAGCAAGCAAGAAAGAAAGAATTTATGGCCTCGGGGAGGTGTAAAACAGACTGTAATTGTACTTCATAAATATTTAAGCCTTATGAGCTTCCAACCCTTTTATCTCGGCACACGAAAGCAGAAACCTGTTGAACCTGAAGGAGAAACCTCAGACACACTTCTACGTGCTTCAGCATTCACACAGACCTGTGGTCTTTCTTATCCATTCAATTGCATCATTGGCCAGCACAGTAAAACACAAGCTCACGCAAACATTGACATTTGGCAATAGCAGACTGACCAACAGGTGTGTTTGTCTGTGGTGACAGCACAATGCTACAGTGCACGCTCCATAGCCAAACAGTCATTCAAAGATCAGGCTAAACATTCTGTGTATGTATGCATGACATATATACCTGTGTCTGCTTCCACGTGCTCCATCACATGATGCTGTGACGTGCACACGCATTCCAGGTGATCCTCTAACCGGACAAGCACCTCCTTCAATTTCGCTTTCTTACGTGATGAGAACTCTACCTTCGCCACCTGGAAGAAGAGAGAAAGATTGTGTATAGTTTTGCCATACATAATTATGAATAGAATTCAAATTTGATGATTTAGCAAACAAGATTCTTAACTGAAAGGGTGCTACATGACCAGTTAGCTCAGCCAACACTGCCAAATCGCGGAAACAGTGGAAAAATATGTAGAACAATTCCTGGGCAATAAGCCCAAAACAGTTACATATTCCACAGTTAATGCCCCACTGCAGCACACTCAACTCAAAATAACCACAGCCTTACACAGAGGTCGGCTCATGTCTTTTGTTGTGCTAATTTTAACGTTTAGGCCTATGTTCCTTATCATTGTTCTGCTAATGCTTGGCTGTCTGCATTCATGGTGGGTAGGTGGGATATGTTTAGACCTATTCTGCTCGTTTTATTTTATTACTTTATTATTATTTAATCCTAGGCTAAGGTGCCATTTTTCCATTTGACAAAATGTGGCACTCAAGTTAAAATGAGTTAAGTTTCATTGTGTGATTTTTTCCCATTCCACTGCCCACGCCAATCACTTTCTGTGTGAATCACCTCTAAGCTAGTCATTTTTATTAGGGAAATAAACACTACATTTGGTAGAAGTTTGGTTTTATGGGTTACTAAAGAGGTTCTGTAGTGCGGTCTCCTCTCTTGCCCCATCCGAAATAACCTAGGAAGTGACCGAACTGCCACAGTTCTGTTTACATAAACCCCAAACCAGGGTTCCTCAGATATATCCCTAGAGGGCCACTGCCCAACAGAGTTTAGCTCAAACCCTGATTAAACTCACCCACTAGTATTTATGTAGCATCTCTGAAGACCTTGATTAGCTTGCTTAAGTGTCTTTGATTAGGGTTAGAGCTAAACTCTGCAGGGTGGTGGAACTCCAGGGCTGGATTTGAGGAACCCTGCCCTAAACGTTGCAATATGACTAGCATATTTGTGCATTACAGGTATATTCTGAGCAAAACTTCAGCTCATGCGCGGCTCCTAGTTGGCGCATTCAGAACTGGAGAAAGCCACCATGATAATGTGACCAGAACTACTGCAACCTGTTTTTTGACCTGATGACATATCTAAAATGAAAGGTGATATATATGTAAAAAGAGCTTTTCAGCAAATATTCACTCTCCTTCACTGACCAGTTTGTAAGACATGAGACATAAATGAACAGACATTTGTAAGAGGTAATATATTTACAGATCGGGATAGAGCATTTGTAACGGGTTGGCCAAGCATTCAAGTATGCATTGTGCGTGAATTTTTCTGGCTTCAAACACAATAACTAAAAGTATGACGCACAGAGTGCAAATAAAAACTCAGTCTACCGTGCAAGTGCAATTAAACATTATGGAATAAATGATGCAACACTTGGAAACTCCCACAAAACCTATAGAGAAACATACCAGAGCGTCAAAATGAAGTTGGGGAGCGAGAGACAGTGAGACAGGCCAGTTCCAATTGCTCTGTCCACCCGGTTACAGGTTTATGCCTCTTTCCCGCTGTCTGCTGCCCACCTCTCCCTCCTCTTGGACATTCTTGTGCTTGGTTATATTTACAGAGCCAAGTCTAAAACAGCCTGTGGCGTGCAAGAATGTTCTGAGACTGAGGATGATGGGTGAGACAGACATTGAGGGGCTTGAGAACCAGTCAGGGGGTTGGGTAAGGGGTTCAGGAAAGGGTCATAATAAGAAAAAAGAGCCCTCACCTCATCCTTTTGCTGCCCCCGCCCCAATATATCCATTCAAATTCAATTTATCATTGCCTTGCATCTCGGTTTGAAGTCTGACCGTGACTATGCCTGAACTTCACACATGCGCTCGCCCACATACTCAAATGTGCTTTATAAAAAGCCCCAAGTTTCTCAGGAGGCCCTTCCAAGCTCTATTTATAAACCACTGTGCTTTTTCACCGCAATGAAAGCCCTGCGAAATCCCAGCGCAGCGAACTAATGGTGTGACATCTGATCCAGCCCCGGCTCCAGCAACCCCAACCCCCTCTGACTCGCCTTGCGCTCTGTGAGGACTATTGTCCAGGGTCCGGATAATTGGCATTGGGATTTCCCCGCAAGAAAGGTCGATAAAGAAAGGGTGAGAGAAAGAACGGGCATCAGAAGAGGTGCATCATGGGTAATTAGCATGAGAACAAAGAGAAATGGACACGTAGCCAGGGGACAGGCAGTTTTGTTGCACATCTGTCAGTGGGTAAATCTGACGACAAAACGCTGCGGATAAAGCGAAACCGAGAGCCGCGGAAAGAGAGGGGGTCCGATGGCAGGCAGGCGACTGGTGGGGCGACCCGAAAAGAAAGAGGGGTGTGGGGAGCAAGCGTTCTTATTGAGTGAGTGACAAAGAGAGGCCTGAACAGGAACAAGGGATGCTGGGAGGGGGAAAAATAAGGGAAACTTTTATCTCATGACCTGCATGTCTAGAGTTACAGAAAGAGTATGGGCGAAATCTCTGCAGTAAAACACACACACCGGTACTCAGACAACTCATGACGATAAAGAAAAAAGGTGATCTAATCTGTGCACTTCCTGTCATAGCCCTTTAAAACTGTCCCTAAACACCAGCAGAAAGGCAGAAAATGAAAAGAACACTATAGATATGATAGCAATTACAATCCACCACATACAAACAAAAACAAACAAGAAAGAAGAGAGAGAGAGAGAGAGAGAGAGAGAGAGAGAGAGAGAGAGAGAGAGAGAGAGAGAGAGAGAGAGAGAGAGGGAAGGAAAATTGCATTTCCCTTTCATTTCAATGCGTGAGACACACTATAGTTGCTTCAACACTCATGTGTTGAAAACTGTGTGTCGTTTAAACTGGAAAATTTTCATTTACAGTAATAGTAATAAAGTAGAATAAACATTAAAATACACACAAAGTCAAAGTCACAATACTTCAACATGCATTAGACTAGAGGGATAAAATCACTATTTGTGCAAAATGAAATCCTATATTTTAAATTCATGACCATGCAAAGTTGGTAAACCTAGACACATTCATATGATTTGCACATGGATATGCCAGAATGTCCTGTTTACATAGAAAAAAAAATGTATACATAGAGAAAAATGACATAAGTGACATAACCTAAGGGTCCACAACTAAAAGTAATATTTAAAAACAAAAATGTAACTTTTTTAACCCTCTGCAATGTCCATAGACTTCCATTGTACTGTAAACATAATATTGCATGTTTAAAGTTTATCTTAAAAAGACTACATGCTTTTGTCAATTTATAGATTATATATTATTACATAACTTCACAGACACCGTTAACGTGAGCTTGCTGTAAATGTATCTCTGAAAACAGAGCTATGTTGTTCAGTCTTTGTCAGATACATCAGCCTTTCCACTCTGATACAACTGGGTCTTTTGGAATATTCTGCTGTTTCCATTTTCTATATTAATGCCACGTTCATTCGGATTAGCACTATTTGTGTTTCCTCAGCGTTTGCGTCAGAGATGGGGCCCGTATCCTCACTAACCTGGGCCATTTGAGGCTCTTTAATATCCAAAACCAACACTCGCAACACACCTCATGCTTCCAGCGCCAGAATAAACCATGTATGATTTCTCTTCATACCAACCTCTAAAGGAGGAATCCAAATCCGGCTCATCCAAACATATAAACACTCGCTGTTTGAACCACATCACATGCTGTATTCTTGCACTCACTTGCAAACATTCCAAATCAGGAATATCCTCACTTAGTCTCTTGATTAGGAAAGAACAGCGGTGTGCCGGATTTAGTAACGTTAGCAGTCTGATTAACCAGCGATGAAAGTAAAATAAACAGCACCCACGCGCTCTCAGCTGCCTATCTAGATGTTCCTACTTCAAGGAAACCACCGCTGCCTTGTTCATTGTTGATGGATAAGGATACATTTTCTAATTTGCTCAGTTTGGGTTCAAGTGTGCTGATTCAGGGATGGACTGATACGAAACCTCAGAGAAAACCTCATAAAGAGACATCAAGTAGAGACTAAAAGGATAGTGAAATAATGAACCTTCTGTCATTTTTTACCCAGAGTCAAGTCATATTTTAGTTTTTAAACAACCATTTTCCACCCACAGTGTTTACCGTATCTTAAAAAAATATAATTCAGCGACAAAACAATAAGTCAGAGGTCAACTTCATGCAAATGAGCAGTGATGTGGTGACTCTATCTCTATCTCAGTACATGCATTTTAAACGTTTTCTTTCAGTGGGGCTAAAACGACACTTTGTTTATCAGTTATAGTATGTCTATACATGCTAGCCTAAATAAAATATCAAACCCGTTTTCGTGATATTTGATGTTTAAATGTGGGCTTTCTCTCACACTGCAGGTCTGATCTGAGTCTCCTCACTGTAAATTGAGGTTTATTCTGTCTGGCCTCCAGCTCCTCCTCCCTCCCCCAGTAGCACCTGTTGTAGTACTGTGTGATGATGTTTCCATGTGTGTGTGTGTGTGTGTTTTAGCAAGGCTAATAGACAAACTGCAACACAGCAGTTCTGGGAAAACCATTAGTACCATACACCAGGGCTACAGCTAGAGAGAAGGAGTGAGGGGAAATGAGGTGAAAGAGACTGTACAGAACAAGGAGGTGGACAAATATGAACTGAACAAGAGGAAACATATTCTCAATATTTCGCCTGTAGGAATGGAAGTCCTGATTTTAGCTAAAACAGCCAAATGTCTTTTTGATATAAGCATGTGCCTAACACCCACCTAACCTGACAATTTTAGCCTGATTTGAACTAAAGCCGCAACATTTATGTCATATTTTATTGCTGATGTGACATTTGTTACTGAAACAAAATCTTTCCCAACAGGATTGGAGATTTCAGCTCCAACTCAAGCAGATAGGAGCTGTACTAGCATGACAAGAATGGCAGATGAGTGAACTGACTTGCCTTAAAGCAACTTTAGGTGAAAGAACTGAACAGAATCCATCAGAAGAATATGCTGCGCTGGTAATAAGAAGAAAGAGGAGCTATCAGCTCCTGTCACACTTTACATAACAGCTCAATCACTACTGTGAAAGAGAGAGAGGGAGATGGGAGAAATGCCAGAGAAATCATGAAAAAAGATAAAAGGATTGCAAAAGAGAGGAACATGCAGCAAGAAAAAAACGACAGACAGACAGACAGGCTAGGTGAAGTTTAACTCCAGTAAGTGTTGGTAGACTCATTATCTGGTGTTATGTTCCACACCCAGCAGTGTCTGCTTTGAAACAACCTTATCACTGCAATGAACCAAAGTACAGCAGAAATGTGGCCCCACACACACACACACACTATTTACAGTCTGTCTATTTTATATCACGGCTCTGAACAGCAGTAGCTTGTGCAGACCTGCTCCTTTTTTAGGATGAGAAGGAAAAAGTAAGAGAAGGGTAAATACATCTCTTAAGGGTATTTGCTCAAATATATACAAGCATAGCTGGAAAGAAACACACATAATATATTCTCGACCCATCCCTGTGCTCTGCACTGGAAAAAAAACTTACAAGACTGACGTCTGTATTCATTTTATGTGGAAAATACAATCAACTGAACATCCATTCAGAAGATTGTGGATTATGAATAAATGAACAAATGAATAAAAAAAAGATTAAATGTATATACACAAAATAAGTCTCTTATGGTGAAAAATACAGTAAAAACAGTAAAATTCTCAAATAGTATTCCAGTTTTATATTTTTCACATTTATGAAATGTAAGTTATTCCTGTGATCAAAGCTGAATTTTCAGCATCATTCCTCCAGTCTCAGTGTAACATGATCCTTCAGAAAGCATTCTGATATGATGATTTGATGCTCAAGAAACTCACTTGCAGCGACATCTCGTCTTTTTTCTTATGACGTGTTACTGGCGTGAGGGTGGGGCAACCTGTCACTCACATGAGATCCACCAATAGCAAAACACAACCACTCAAGCAATTCTTCATGGACAAAATTAAAAAGTCCCACCCAAAAAAATAATCTAGTTCGAAGCCGTTTCACTTATATGTCACAATGAGTGACATATGAGTGGACTTAAAAAGGGGTGTGGCTTGGAGTGGGTGTGGTCCTGCTGTGGGGGATATTTTGTTAGTTAAAGTTTGACCAAATATTCGGCATTTCTAATATTTAAAGAACAAATCAAATATTTTATTGCACATCTGGACATGAGTCTTGCTGCTTAATGTCAACATCAACCCCATTCTGAAATGAATTCACAGGACTATGGATGCACTGCTTTTACCTTGACAGTACGGTGCTGTTTTTTGGAGGGGTGACAGCGCATGTTGCCGGTGTTGCAGCAGCCTGTACAGCGTTTCACCTCCACGCACGGAGGCCATATTAGGAAGTTTGCAGCGGTGGGATCCACTTGACTGCGGGGGATCTCGTAGATCACTGTCCGTGTCTTGCACATGGCGGGTACCGCCTCCTCTACTGGACACAAGAAAGGAGAATGCATGGAGAAATTAATATCTTAGAAGGTGAGATACAATTAAGATATTGCTTTATCAATTAGCTCAAGCATAATCACAACAAATAAATATCACACCATTATAAAATAAAATACAATAATCATTCAGCACCATTTTGGTAGTTATATATTATAATATTATAATTTTTGCCTGTATGCTTCTCTGTAAATGATACCATCCTGCTAAATAAAAAGGCCCCTTAAAACTGCAAGAATGGCAAATATTTAGGGTTTTTAATATTTGCCTAACCCAAAATAAGACCAGAGCACTGAGATCGGCGTTCGATCTAGAGGTTTAGACTCTGAGCAACTGTTGTAACAGAAATGGCACACAGCTATTCTGGGGCCTGAACAGTTTTTCTGTGTGTTTGAGTGAGTGATTGGGAGGTACAGAGGGGCCAGAATATCCCGACACACAAAGGCACATGCACACACCGCTGCACTCCACGATTGATGTGAAGGGGAAGGAAGACTGGATGTCAGAGCTCTATGTGCCAGTGTGAACTCTGTTCAGTTCAGCGAGCTGTGACATGAACTCTGAATGTTTGGAATTTCCTGGCTCGGATAAGTGTGTGTACCACCAATCAAAATACTCTCACGTACAATCAAATAAAGAGTTGCCCTCCAAATCATTGACATTCTCTGATTTTTATGCACTCAAAATTGGAGTTGCATCAATCAAAGATGTTTATGTAACATAAAACTAACATTATTATGAGAGTTCTGGGTATATCAGTTCAATTCAATAACTTAATATTTTTCCGTTCTGAACTTTTACTATACATTGTGTTGTATATGTATATTTCTTTTTGATTATTTATTATAATTTTTTTTTACTTTCTATTCATCAAAGAATCATCATAATTTCAGCACAAATATGAAACAGTTTTCAACATTGATAATAAATGTTTCTTGAGCATCAAATCAGCATATCAGAATGATTTCTGAAGGATCATGTGACACTGGCGTAACAATGCTTAAGATTCAGCTTTGATCACAGGAATAAATTGCATTGCATTTCGAGTATAATATTTCACAATGTTACAGTTTTTTACTGCATTTCTGATCCAATAAAGTCATATTTTCAAAAACATGAAAAGAATCCTAATGACCTCCATGTGCATGTGTAGTAATACTTTGTGTTGCCAGATTGTTGCTATGTTTTTAATAGTTTTTAGTAAATTGCTATGCACAAATGCAAGGCCCCCTAAAGTGTACCATGGCAATAGTAAAATACTATCAGCGAAGCACAATAAATGAACAATCTTTTTTGCCAAGAAATGCAGTTAATGAACTGTTTATGGATGCCAAGCAACTATAGAATTTATCACATCCGATTACAGAGCAAGAACTAGGACTACTAATTTATGAAATACTTCTTAAACTGAACGTTTGTCTCTGGGCAGAAGGTCTTACCGACACTCCTCTTCCGTCTGTGGGACAGCTGCAGACTCTTGAGATCTGAGGAACCGGCCTTATATGAGTGATGGCTCTTCTGATGGTGCTTCTGTTTGACCTCCTCAATCACCTCATTTCCAGGACCTCATCAAAACACAGGTTATCCATATTACTTTCATGTTACTCAGCGAAAAGACAAATCACTTTTCCCCCCTTTTAAAGCCAAGCTCAATCCACAATGAGGCTATTGAAAGTCTTCAGTAGATGCCCTGCAGCCTTTTCGAGGCGAAATGGCACTGCCGTGAGTGGCACCAAAGCATGAAATAATTTCCTTCTTCAGAAACTCATTTTTCCACAAACAATGGTTGCTTTATTCACGAGCTTAATTGGAAATTCATCACGATGGATTTCTGGAGGAACTATGTCATATTGGCCCTGAATGTGGCTGCCAAGTTTATTATAATGTCTTATACCACTGACAAGCCCAAATAACAAATGTGAACTCCTGACAACCTCAGTGGTTTTGCCACTGGTACGACTGAGTAAGAAAACCATTTTACACTATTTAAAGAAGAGGCGGGACTGTAGGACTCCTGAATACAAAATCAGTTCAGTTATTAAGTGCTGTTTAAGATGCTCATAAAAGGTTCACATTAATAAGGTTTGAATTCATGCGTGACATAGCCAACAACAAAGAGCCTGACAACTGATACAAATCACTGTTTTCATGTTTCAATAAAGAATTTGGTACACTAAAAAATACAAAATGAGAAGAGCATTATTTTGATTTCAAAATCATATAGGCATAGCGTGTCCTCTGAAACATGACAATTTCCTTTATTCCTATAGATCTAAACAATTTGCACTTTGAGGGATAGACATTCAGGTACAGTCAGATAATTTATGATATGATATATGATATGATATTCTGTCAAAAGAACCAGTCAACAGTAATCGTCAGATTGACATGTAAATAAGCGCACCGCATTTCATTAGTTGCATTTTATGATAAAGTGTCATAAGCAGATGGTGCTGTTATAATGGATAATGGATAAAAAAATATATACATGAAAAAAATATGCATTTAATATATAGCATATATGCATATAATGCATATTTTATTTATATAAATGATGTATATAATGCATAAATTATTTGTGAACCATTAAAACAAATTATAAAAATTGTAAGATTGTAGATTTCATTCAAGTGTCATTGCATATACAATAATGTACATATATACTGCATTAATCGAAAAATCTAATTAACTATTAATAATTAATAACTAATACTATAACAATAGTATATACACAGTTATACTACTAGTTATATCTTTGTATAGATTTAAATTTTATATAAATATTATGTATATATATATATAAATACACACACACACACATGTATATGCATATATTTGCATATATATACACTACAGAAAACTATAATATGCCTGGTTGATGGTTATCTGATATTGATCTCTAGATATTTTAGCTGGGTTTAGTTTAACCAAGCATGTAGTGCAGTTAAACATCAAACTGACTAATCTGTGACTGGCAGAAGAACTGCGCCCAGCTCTGAGCGACGAGGGTGGGACCGTCAGGAATGCTGAGAGAGCAAAGCACCCAAACACACTCTCCGAACTTAAAAGACTGCATGACCACACACAGTCCTGAAGCAGGAAACACAAGTGACATGTCAACAAAAGCCCCACTCTGTTCTGTGTCTCTAGTCCGTCTCATCTTTCTTACCAAATGGAAGGCCATTGTTTTTAAGTTGTTTTTCAGACTCAGCCAAAGAGTACGCGCTGACCCGCAGAGAGAGAGAGAGAGTTCAGCATTTGATCCTGCTCAACACACCTTATCTCATGTTCAGATCAAAACTCAGTGTTATGATGTTAAACTCAAGAACTTTGTTCTCTCAAACTCAAAAACACAAGACGGCCAATTGGTAGAAAGTATGACTGTCCAAGTACAATTAAAGGAATAGTGAACCCAAAAATGAACATTTTGTGAATTGTGAAGGAAGGAAATGGAACAATGTTGCTTCATGTTGTTTCAAACCCATATATAAATGAGCAAATGAGATTTGAGATCATCGCTTGAGTAATGACAATCTTGAAATTTATGGATTTGTATCTTTTGATATGGATTTATTCTATGGTTTATTTGGAATTGTCAGTGGTGTATACACAAATATAAATGTTCATTCATTTTTTATTTAAAAGAACATTATGACCACTGACAGGTGAAGTGAATAACACTTTTTTAACACAATTATCTCTTCATCACAGCACCTGTTAGTGGGTGGGATATATTAAGCATCAAGTGAACAGTTTGTCCTCAAAGTTGATGTGTTAGAAGCAGGAAAAATGGGCAAGCGCAAGGATTTAAGCGAGTTTGAAGGCCAAAGTGTGATGGCTAGATGACTGGGTCAGAGCATCTCCAAAACTGCAGCTCTTGTTATGTGTTTCTGGTCTGCAGTGGTCAGTATCTATCAAAAGTGGTCCAAAGAAGGAACAGTGGTGAACCGGCGACAGGGTCATGGGCGGCCAAGGCTCATTGATGCACGCGGGGAGCAAAGGCTGGTCCACGTGGTCCAATCAGACAATCTACTGTAGCTCAAATTGCTCAAGAAGTAACTGCTGGTTCTGATAGAAAGGTGTCAGAATACACAGTGCTTCACAGTTTGTTGTGTATGGAGCTGCATAGCCGCAGACCAGTCAGGATGCCCATGCTGACCCCTGTCCACCGCCGAAAGCGCCAACAGTGGGCACGTGAGCATCAGAACTGGACCACGGAGCAATGGAAGAAGGTGGCCTGCTCTGATGAATCACATTTTCTTTACATCATGTGGATGACCAGTGCGTGTGCATCACTTACCTGGGGAACACATGGCACCAGGATGCACTATGGGAAGAAGGCAAGCTGGCAGAGGCAGTGTGATGCTTTGGGCAATGTTCTGCTGGGAAACCTTGGGTCCTGCCAACTATGTGTATCTTACTTTGACACATACCACCTACCTAAGAATTTTTGCAGACCATATACACCCTCTCATGGAAACAGTATTCCCTGGTGGCTGTGGCTCTTTCAGCAGGATAATGCACCCTGCCACAAAGCAAAAATGGCTCAGGAATGGTTTGAGGAGCACAACAACATGTTTGAGGTGTTGACTTGGCCTCCAAATTCCCCAGATATCAATCCAATCGAGCATCTGTGGGATGTGCTGAACAAACAAGTCTGATCTATGAAGGCCCCACCTCGCAACTTTCAGGACTTATAGGATCTGCTGCTTACATATTGGGGCCATTTACCACAGCACACATTCAGGGGTCTAGTGGAGTCAATGCCTCGACAGGTCAGGGCTGTTTTCGGGGGGACCAACACAATATTAGGATATGTGTGTATAGTCATAATGTTATGCCTGATCGGTGTATATATCCCTCTTTTTTCAAAGTTTTTTTTCATCACTTATTCTCCCAAAAAAGAAAGTAAGTAATTCAGGTTTGGAAAGACAAATGGGTGGTTAAATGATGACAGAAGTACCACTTTTGATGCATTATTCTTTCAACTCCTCTCCACTCTAACACTGTAAACTGACACATTTTCATCAAGTATCATTTGCCAGGTGATTTTTATCCACATTAGCTTGAAGCACAATAATTACAAGGACGTTCTACCAGCAGCAACCCACTTTTGTGCGCGCTCCTCATGATTGCACAATGCTGATGAAAGCATTCTTCCAGTAACTGTGTAAATTGCTGGTTCTGAACTTATAATCTTTGCATTACCAACCGCTAGGCCTCTATCATCAAAACCCTCTGCCTCAAACTATCTCTCTCCCTCTCAGTGTGTGCTTTCTCTGAATGAATTACAAAAGACAACATTAGCCCTTCTTCACGGATTGACAGCTGTCCTTTCATCAAACAAAAAGTAAGTCTCTCCATCTGTGCTGTTTTCTTCTGGATGTGAAAGCGCGAGGCGACAGGAGTGGCAGACAGATGGATGTTGATAAGTTAAAAGGCTGCTGGGAGGCGAAGAACAAGTGCAGCCTGTTCCAGGTGAGCGGAGAGGTCACGCGCGATGACCTCACCGAAAGAGAGACACCGTTTCCTCCCTAAATCACTGTCACTGCTTTCATGACCTCTAATTATCCGTCCATTAGCGGGAGATACCTATCTGTGCCTTCCTCCTCTCATCATTGGCTCCTCGTATGGACAGTTGACGAGGTTAGCGCTCTGATCTGACGGATAACAGCCCGCTACCGCTTCCTAAATGAGACTAATCAGAACCGAAAACAGGAACACACTCACAAACAATGTTAATAATCAGACAAAATGCTTCTGACGTCAGTTCAGCAATGCACGGAAATAAAGGACCCTGCATTTTATAATGATTTTTGATCTTAACTATGGCTCCTGAGTGGTTATGATTAAGAAGCGAAAACATTACCGCGAACATAAAAACCACCTATTTAAGTCCTTCGCTTTCTCTTTGACTGACATGCGACAGCTTTGAAGAGTGACTTAAAAAGTGCTGTTACTGCAACAAAGATCTGAAAATATACCATCACTGGCGTCAGGCATCTTTTACTAGTCTTTGGGTGTCTGTCAGACAGCCTGATTTATGTCCATACCAATAAAAATGTGATTACTAGAGAACTAAATCTAAAAACTCTACTAGTAGATAGATAGATAGATAGATAGATAGATAGATAGATAGATAGATAGATAGATAGATAGATAGATAGATAGATAGATAGATAGATAGATAGATAGATAGATAGATAGATAGATAGATAGATAGATAGATAGATAGATAGATAGATAGATAGATAGATAGATAGATAGATAGAATGTATTTAAAAATATTAAATAAAATGTATAAATATATTTTAAAAATATATAAAATAAATATGTAAAAAATAATAAAGCTAAATAATATTTCTTGGCTTTTTTTCCTTTTCATTTTGGAGTGAAATATGACCCAGACATGTTCTTGACAGGTGTGGTGAGATGAACCCACATAGCATGTAAAAGCCACTCATTTATGCTTGCAATGCACACTAATTCTAACCAACAGTGGAACCAAAAAAGCCCAAATAGCCAAAAAGATTTTAAAAGCTGATATTTTCTATCAAACTTCAAAGGAGCCCCACCATTTGATATATTACGAGTGCCTGTGTAAATACCAGCTCAAGTGAACTCAGAGATGGCTCATGTTAGTGATCACTGTAATATTATCCAAACTAAAAGAGGGTGAAGAAGACACAGAAGAAGGAGGCAAACAAGCAGCAGAACATGAGATTCCAACCCTGCATAAAGCATATTTCCCTCATGTGCTTTGCTGTTACTGTTTTACACGCCTGTTGCAACATTAAATGCCTGGAGGGCTTGTATTTATGATCTGTTATCATTATTCAACCCATCCCCTGCACACCTATCACACCTATGGTCTCACCGCAGAAACCAGACTGGTTACACTCACACCCCAAATTATACTGTCTTGGGGGTTTTTGTGTGTGTATGTATGTGTGTAATTACCGGTAACTCGCCTGTAAATGAAATTATAGTGGGCAAATGAAACCACTTGCGGACAGCTTAAGTATAGGAAAACTTGGCTTCCCATTCGTGACGTAAGTCTGGACATATGCGTTGCTCTAAAAACAGAAGCAATCTGTAAAGAACTATTTTTGACTCTCCACCCATTGGCCAGTATAAACAATACCTTTAAATTGTTTTGTGCCACTCATAAAATACAGCTTCACGGCTTTGTGACATGTGCCCGATACACTTGAACCACAGCAACTACAACAAACATCTGTAAATAGCCCTGCCATAGAGCACATGAGATTAAGTACTGAGCAAAGTCCACTGAGGTGTCAAGAAGACAATGAGCAGAATTTACCTGGGGAATTTACCTCCAGTAGCCGCTGGAGGTCGCTGATGCTGTTGATCTCGCTGTGGGACAGTCTGTCAATGAAATCTTGAGGGATTGCAAACTCCTTCTGCCGACATAAAGAGAGATCAAATGCGGCAATCGATTTGACAAATCTCTTACGACACAAGTGTATTTCTGCGTGTTACACTGACAACGTTGATAAATCAGTCATTCGGAATAGGCATCTATAGGCATAGCTACATATAAAAAAAGGTGACTAAGAAGAAATACAATCTATTCTCCTCATATGTATATTTTTCCCTTCAGATTTTAGGAGACACAATTATCTAAATTAACCCTTATCAAAATGATGCACAATGCCATAAAAATAAAAAAATAAAAATCATGAGTTATAATGACAGCATCTTGAATACATTAAGGAGAAGCGTCTCCTCTTTTCATTATAATTTCATTTGACATGTTGTTATATGTTTGTCAGTAGGGGGCGATCTTCAATCGTCAACCCTGTTACCATGATTTTGTGCGGTAAATCAGCTGTTTACGGAAAAGTGGACATTTCTAGAAATAATCAGCTTGTGCACAAGGTCAGTAGCCTAATGGCTAAATGAACTAGAAAACCCTTAAAAATGGTCAACCCTGTTACTTTTTTTACAGGCATATCTATATCCAAATGTTCATATATAAATATAAATATTAAAATGGCACAATGCAATTATTTTTGTCTGATGTAATGGTTTTATAAAGATCTTAAACAGGCATCCATTTTGCCAATTACCCTCAAAGAATCTAATAAACACTAAATATTCCAGAAAACAGCTGATCTGCGTATCACGTGTTCACCCGCAACCACAATTGTTGAGTTGATACCATAAAAATAAAGAATGATATGGAGCTGAGATTCATTTAACTGAGATCATTTATTAACCCCATTAGAAAAATTACTGGTAAAAAAATAAATAAATGACATATCGTGGGACTGATTCCATTCAAAGCTCTATGCCTATATAAGGTGGATTATGTGATAAGACTATCCAGAACTTTGCTGTGGATATAACAAGATTCCGTTTAGTCCCAACACGTTTTTTTGTGTGAGATCTTTGGCACTTTACCTCAGCAGTTGCCAGCAGAAGGTGCGAGGTGAGGAGCAGAAAGCAGCAGAATAAGGTTCTCATCTCCTTCCAATGTCAATTTTCCACCCAATAAGAAAGATGAAGACTGTAGGAGCCTTGGAACCGCTCCTGAGCGCAAAGAGTCCAGAACCATACCTTGAAGAGATCTCCCTTTAAATGACCCGAAGCACCAGCTCAAGTCTATAGAGGAGAATCCAAACTGTCCTGGTACTCCAGGTGCTGGTACTGGTCCAAATACGTCCTGTAATTAATCTCAAAAGTGATTTAGCTTGGAAAAGGTCGTCATGGCTGTCCAAGCCTGAACAATCCAAAGACAGAAACCCTTTTGCATTGCCTATGCCAATTTATAGAATAAAACTCAAAGAGAAATTCTTCACTAAAGTTTATAAGCGAGTCCATGCACCTCATATAGAGCTCAAAACTGGATCTTCGAGAAGTAGGTCGTCATGTAGTGAAAGTACAATCCCAGGTTAGTATCCATGAATAAAGCAGAAGGAAAGAGCTCAGAGTTGATCTTGCTCTCTAGAGTTCGTGCACTGAATGCCGTCTCAAGCACGTCTGATCTGCGGAATATATGCGCCTCCCCTCGAGCTCCGGTAATCACCGATGAGCGCACGAGGAGGCGGTTGGCTGGAGCTTTATGTGAATTTAACCCTTCAACCTCTTACTGCAGCACTTCAATCCCAAATATTTAATGACGATTTTGACGGGCCCTCGTTGAGAACTTAATAACCGGCCATGCAAACTCTATAGCTGTCACTATAACTAGGCATTGATTTAATCAAACTTACAATTTATAATACAACAAAAAAAAAAGATGTTATTATGAAGCAAATTCATTTAGCGCCATTCATCCGATATATAGGCCTAGCTAGAAGTCTTGAATTCTGATAAGTTACTACAGCATTATAGGCGAATATCTATGAAGACACTCAAATCACTGCAGCGCCTATAGCGGATGGCTTATTAAATCAGGAATTCTAACGGAAGGATACCACTATGTGTTGTGTGCTGTTGTATATGGCACCAAGATGTTAGCAGCAGATCCTTTAAGTCTTGTAAGTTGCGCGGTAGGGCCTCCAAGGCCAAGTCAACAGTTCAAACTCATTGTGATCCTCAAACCATTCCTGAACCATTTATGCTTTGTGGCAGGGTGCATTATCCTGCTGAAAGAGCCACAGCCACCAGGGAACACTGCCTCCGCCGGCTTGCCTTCATCCCTTCTTCCCATATTGCATCCTGGTGCCATGTGTTCCCCAGGTAAGTGACACACACGCACTAGGCCATCCTCATGATGTTAAAAAAAACGTGATTCATCAGACCCTGCCACCTTCTTCCATTGCTCCGTGGTCCAGTTCTGATGCTCACATGCCCACTGTTGGCACTTTCGGCGGTGGACGGGTCAGCATGGGCACCCTGACTGGTCTGCAGCTATGCAGCTCCATACACAACAAACTGTGATGCACTGTGTACTCTGACACCTTTCTATCAGAACCAGCAGTAACTTCTTGAGCAATTTGAGTAGATCGTCTGTTTGATTGGACCACACGGGCCAGCCTTCACTCCCCACGCCCATGACCCTGTCTCCGGTTCACCACTGTTACTTCTTTGGACCACTTTTGGTAGATACTGACCACTGCAGACCAGAAACACCCCACAAGAGCTGCAGTTTTGGAGATGCTCTGGCCCAGTCTTCTAGCCATCACAATTTGGCCCTCAAACTCGCTTAAATCCTTGCGCTTGCCCATTTTTCCTGCTTCTAACACATCAACTTTGAGGACAAAATGTTCACTTGCTGCCTAATATATCCCACCCACTAACAGGTGCTGTGATGAAGAGATAATCAGTGTTATTCACTTCTTATTCAGTCATAATTTTATGCCTGATCAGTGTATATATAGGATACGTTTTTATTTTCTATTTTTTTATTATTTACATCACAACGGTTACAATAAATAGGCTTTAAAGATTCGATAGAACATATGCCTAATACATCTTTCTTCAGAAGTCACTTGCTCTTTATTTACACAATAGTTACTATTTTTTATGGACTGATGAAGGTTTCCCTGTATTACTGCATTTTCACTTGTGTTTTCAGCAGAATTGCTACTTTATGACGTGAGAAAAAAACTCCTAGAGTCCAGATGTAAGACTTACTCAACATCTTCTCAAAGAGAAAAGAGGAGAAGAGCAGAACTTGAAGATCTGAAGGAGGAAATGAAACTTGATAGATGCAATAAGAGTAACGGTAATTGTACAGCTTTTGGAAAATGAAAACAGGAAAAACAGAAAACACATTTGATTGAATGAAAGACAACTTTACACTTGTTTCTTTACTGCTTTTCTCCCCTTCTGCTTGTTTTCCCTGACATGTTTTACTTTCTTTTATCTGTCATGCATCATAAAGCCACCTTAGTTTTTATAAAGGCACTTTAATAAATATATAAACTCTTTTATTATATTATTAACAGAAAGTATAGTCAAATAAAGAAAGTGAGAGGGAAATACAGTGAGCAGTCTGGCACCTGAGAGGGATTCCCCTTAAAAGCTGGAAGCTGAGCAGTGTGTTCCTATAAGAACATCAGGCCCAATAAAGACTTCCACAGGAGCTGGCATGCATGCAAATACAGCCATTAAGTTGTAGAATATGTTCCAGAAGTGGATGACTGTTTGTTTCCACAGATTAGAATCAGTGCAGTCTTATAATGCATAGAAAGTAAGAATGACAGAAACGTACTGTAACTTTGAATGGTAACATTCAGTTCAGCTAGTGACAGAACCCATGAGTAGGCTACTAAAAATACAATTAAAGATTAGGCAAGAAAAAAGGTAGTGAAACATCTACAGATTGAATTGATGGATGGATGGATGGATGGATGGATGGATGGATGGATGGATGGATGGATGGATGGATGGATGGACAGACAGACAGATATATAGATAGATAGATAGATAGATAGATAGATAGATAGATAGATAGATAGATAGATAGATAGATAGATAGATAGATAGATAGATAGATAGATAGATAGATAGATAGATAGATAGATAGATAGATAGATAGATAGATGATAGATAGATAGATGATAGATAGATAGATAGATAGATAGATAGATAGATAGATAGATAGATAGATAGATAGATAGATAGATAGATAGATAGATAGATAGATAGATAGATAGATAGATAGATAGATAGATAGATAGATAGATAGATAGATAGATAGATAGATAGATGATAGGAATTATGATAGACAGACAGACAGACAGACAGACAGACAGACAGACAGATAGATAGATAGATAGATAGATAGATAGATAGATAGATAGATAGATAGATAGATAGATAGATAGATAGATAGATAGATAGATAGATAGATAGATAGATAGATAGATAGATAGATAGATAGATAGATAGATAGGGAGAGAGAGAGAGTGTTGTTGCAGATAGGATTCAATCACTGTTCATAACACTCCACACTGCTTGAGATACAGCAGAAGGAGGTGGGCACCTCCTCCCTATCATTAAATCACTCTGTTAAGCTATTTTTAGATTTACGTTTTATTAATATGGCCAAACCACGCAACCAGTAAACAAAACAAAACTTAACCTCCAGACAAACTCGCACACTCATTACAGCGTCTGCTCCTGTGCTGATATCACTTTGAGTCAGAGCTGAAGGAAACTGTCCCTTTTTCTGTCTGTTTCTCCCTGAGCTCAGATCAGGTCAACTCTTTCCGTGATGACACAGCTAAAGCTGAATCATAACATATCTGAGAAGCACAGACACCTTACATGAAATTACTGCACACACAGACAGTTTTTACAGAGGTAATTAAAAGATTCTTGTCCAAAGGTATATTACGTTACTCCACCAAGGAATCTGACCTCTATCCAGTGTGTATCCCCATTCCAGCCAATCACTTTTCTACACAGTCATTTGCTCTCAGACACTATCACAGTGAAAGAATGCAAGCATGGAGTTATTGCTTTCTGTCAGGCCTGCTTATCACTCGGTTTCGTTTCTTTACTTTAACAGAAGTAGGATGTTTTATGAAACTATTTTTTATGTTTATTTATCTGACCTTTGAATTCAGTGTGTTCTATTTACTGCTCATTCTTAGGGTTCAGGGTTTGTTTGTGTGGCGAATTAAGGAGAAATAAAAACTAGTCATATCTCAACACCTTGACAACCACATAGTAAAATCCTAACAGCCAACTACAACAGCCTTGGGTCTGCAAACGTTGCTCCAGTAAATATGGTGACCTTGTCTCTTCTTCTTGCATTTGGCCCTGTAATTGTGGTTCAAAATGGAAAATGAAGAATCAATAATGAATCAATACCCCTGCTTTAAAAACAAAAACGGTTTAAAAACGGTCACCAGAATATGAATATTTATCTAAAAAATAATTATTATCTAGACTTTTGAAAAATGTAGTGATGCTTGCCTGTGCAAAACTCCCCACTACAGTGCTAGGGTTTTCTGGGTGGTTGCATACTGGTCAAAGTCAAAAGAGCCCACCCACCTCGGGTCACTTCAGTGTATTCTATGGCGTTTTTTGTTTTTTTTGCTTGCATGTTTTACTGTCTGCCAGGCCAAGATCTGATTGTTTAGAAAAGAATAGCTCCTCTACAAGGTGCCATTTGATGCAATGCAATAAAATGCAATTAAATAAATAAATAAACCCTTGGGCTACTTAGGTTTAAATCTATGGGATTTTGTTTCTGCTATGCCAAGGTCTGATTGCTTAGAAAAAAATAGCTCCTCTGCAAGGTACCATTTGATAAGCAAAGAAATGTCATGCAATAAAATGCAATGCAATAAAATGCAATGCAATAAAATCAATAAAATGCAATAAAAATCAATAAATTAAAGAATAAAAAGTAAAGTAAAATAAAATAAATCCACCTTGGGTCACTTCAGCGTAATTCTAAAATGTACTGTAGCAAAACATTGAATAAATCAAAAGCACAAAGAAAACATTGACATAAAGGAATGTACTATATCCAGTGAGCTTCACAATATGTCCAAGCCTGCATGTTCCATATAGTTCCTTGGAAAAATTATGTTCAACATGTTTTTTTGAAGATCACAGCTTCATCCAGAAATTCAGTGGACCTGAACACAAGAAACACAGCATCAAACAACTCAACCGAATCACACACACATATGCATTGACTCAGGGAGATGGGATCTAATAGTTGCAAGCTCCTGGGATCTTAACACACAAATCGTTAAAGTGTAATTGAATATTCAGGTGACCCTCTTTGTGGCTAGGATGAGGCTCTGTAAGAAGTTCCTTTGGATTAAAAGTGTCTCCAGAACGTCACTGAACTCACATCCACACAAACCGTGGACCAGTCTGAACACGCAGCACTCTAACAGATTTGTTGTAAAACAGTGCCTCTTTATTTTCCCTCTTTAAAAAAGCGGAGGAAGCGGGGAATTCAGGGGAGGAGGTGTGGTTGGGTAATTGCCGCTACTCTGCTGCCTATCATATGCTCGACTCCTTAACGTGTGAGAGCAGCGTGGAATGTGGGAAAGGAAAAAGAGGAAGACAGGGGTCTTACCACATCGTGGTGGTCTGACCTTGGCCCCCGCCGGAGGCCAAACACTGTCAGTGTCCTGCATTTAAAATCCATCCACAAAATATACGATTTCAGTGCTTCATGGCTCTGAATGGACGAACATATTTGAGATGCATTTAGCTATGAAACAACAGAGTATGAAAAGGAACGACAGTCTTTTCTCTATCATCACATGGAGATGAAAGACTTCTTGAAGAAGTGCAACAAGCTGTCTTCAGATTTCTATTAGAGCCTTAAGCCTTTGATTGCGGCAATTGGCATGTCAAATTCGGCTTTCACCTCGTCTTTCTGGTCATTTGTCTGGGAGGACGGATGGAGGCGAGGGAGAAAACGAGGGAGGAAGAGGAGAAGCAGGCGATCCTGAAATCTGCAGGATTTCTGCATTTCATCTGAGCTCAACCTGCAGCTCTGACAGCACTATGCCCATGGGGTGAGGAGTTTGAGAAAACAAAGGATTATTCAGAAAAGAAATCTGTAGGAAACCTGAGGGAGAAAGTGTTTCATTTCAATTCTTCCGTTCACTAACAGTTGTCAAATTGTCAAGATCAAAGGACTTTATAAGCATGACTGTTTCATAAATAATAAAGCCAGAATATCAACACAAAAACAAAACAAAAAGGTGCAATGAAATGCGATAAAATAAAAAATAAATAAAAATGCAATGAAATAGAAAAAATAAAATAAAACAATGCAACGCAATACAAAAATAAAACAATGCAACGCCATGCAATAAAATAAAACAAAAACAGAAAAAAAGCCACGCAATAAATTAAAACAATGCAATGTAATACACAAATAAATTAAATCATTGCAATGCAATAAAATAAAACAAAAACTAAGCAATTGCAATAAAATAAATACCACTGCAATGCAATGCAAATCAAATAATATCAGCATTTTGTTCCTAGTATCAGATGTGCTATAGTTCGCTATGTTTTCAAAAATGATAATAAAATATGACAAGAACTTTGATAGAAAGGTATGTAATGTATTACAATCAACCAATCAGCTGTTAAATTTAATTAGATAAACCCAATTTACTGTAGATCAACCAATGACCAAGCAATGCTTCATTTTGCTCAGTCTGTGGTGTCAAAGGTCGCATTAGCAATTAAAGAAAAACACTTGAGCAGAACATGGCTAAGTCAAAGTGTCTGAAGAATTTTGGTCCCAAATTTGTATCAATTTTACTGGTAATACTGGGTTTATGTCACAGTTTTCTTTATTTTGCTATCCTCACTTACATTAATGAACTATAGTGTCCTTCACCCACTAGTCAAAAATATTAGCTGGTGTCTGAATAATCTTTGGTTTGACTGTATGTGAACACTAAGCATACACTGACTGTATGGCAGTGAAATTTGAATTGTGCTGCAGTGAATGTGTAACTGCTCCCCCTTAGTAGCACTTACATGTTCTTACACTAACATTTTTACCACAATTACTAGCTGTATTTACTAGTAGTATTTATTTTATATGCTGTTTAATGTTTGATAATAATGTTAGCTTACATGCGCGTAAGCGATGCTCCTATAGCTGCGTCACACACCTTTGAAAGGTCGGATTGAGTGCTGTTAAATGGGACGGTCTAGCCTACGGAGGACTGTTCTTGTCACCTAGCACCTCACAGCTGTAACGTTTTTTTATTTTTTATATTCAACTGCCTAAAAAAAACAGGATTCAAAACCTGTCTAAATATGTTCACCTTGGTGCATTTATGTACATATAAAATCGCATCTTGGTAAGATATAAGTCAACATTTGAACCGCTTTATACATTATGTGTCCAAAAGTATTGGGACACCCCTCCAAATCACTGAATTGTGATTCCACCTGCATGTGCATTAAGTCCATTCGTGAAATTTTCCTTACTACTAAATATCCCACGCTTAACTGTTAGTGGTATTATAACAAAGTGGAAGCAATTGGAAACAACAGCAACTCAGCCACAAAGTGGTAGGCCACGTAAAATCACAGAGTGGGGTCAGCACATGCTGAGGTGCACAGTGTGCAGAAGTCAACAGCTTTCTGCAGAGCAATAGCTACAGACCTCCAAACTTCATGTGGTCTTCAGATTATCTAAAGAACGGTGCGTAGAGAGCTTCATGCAATGGGTTTCCATGGCCGAGCAGCTGCATCCAAGCCTTGCATCAACATGTGCAATGCAAAGCGTCGGATGCAGTGGTGTAAAGCACACTGCCACTGAGCAGAGACGTGTTCTCTGGAGTGACCAATCACTCTTCTCTGTATGGCAATCAGATGGATGAGTCTGGGTGTTGAGGTTGCCAGGAGAATGGCACATGCCTGACTCCATTGTCCCAAGTGAATGTGTAACTGCTCCCCCTTAGTAGCACTTACATGTTCTTGCGCTAACTTATTTTTACCGTATTTACTAGCCACATTCCTTAATTTGTAGTAAAAAACTAACCCCTCATCTCATTGTAAACATGGCAATTAAAACAAAACACTCCAAAACAGACACTAACAATCACAAGCAGGTGTTTCATGGCTGTAAGACTTGCAGAAATTTATAAGGCCCTTATAAACATCCGTGGCTCTTGTTGAGTTCACAGTTTCAATGGGGAGCACCGGCTATTTTTGATTTAGCTATAGTAATTGAGTATGTGTGTGTGTGTTTGTGTGTGTGTGTGTGTGTGTGTGTGTGTGTGTGTGTGTGTGTGTGTGTGTGTGTGTGTGTGTGTGTGTGTGTGTACAGGAATATTAGACTCTGCCACACCCAATGTAAGTGATCCACAATAACTGTTCACACACATCGAGGCATTCATGAAATGTTGTTAAAAGCCCCCTTCTGATGCATAGCAGCTCCTCTGGAAGCCACAGGCTGGCCGCCAGCTTTTAAAAGAAAATTAGAGGAGTTTGGCTCTTTACAGTTATATGAAAGCAATAAAGCGACAGGCCCAGAAGGCGCTGAGGAATTCGTGAGTCAGTAGAGAAAGACAGAACGAGAGTTCACTATCATTGTATAGAAGAGTGCAGATCAGGCATTCTGCTGAACATCTCAAAGAAAGAACATTGTATATTTATACACATTATTTAGGGAACCTGACCTTCTTTTTTTTACATTGCATACACCGATTGCAAAGATAAAAACAAAAATGTTAGTGTATCGAAATTTTTGTTTAGCACTTCTTTAGAACATCGCACTATAAAACAATTTTTATATGAAAAAGAAGTGTGCTTAATTGCACTGAATGCACACTTGTAGTGTACTCAAAACCTTACAAGTATATATTTTAAAAACTGTATATGTTGATATTAATGAAATAAAAAGACACTTAAGTCCACTTTTTTGTAAAACACTTAAATCCACTTTTTAAAAGTGCACGGAAATAATGTCAAATTAAAAGTTCTACTTTAAAATCCATCTTAATTCATTACATTTTTATTCTCTTCTGTCGTGTTTATAAGAAGTACACTTATTTTGATGTGTTTACTGTCATAGCCTACTAAAGCACAGGTAATACTTGATTATAATTTTAACTGAAGTGTGTTATTTCACTGTACAAAGTGATCAGTTGACTCTACTTTAAAAAGCGAGGAAACCTTAAATAAAAATTAAATAAATATTTTTATTTCCAAAACCACTAGAACAGTGAACAGTGTTACTACTTACATTATTCCAGATGTTTCCAAGAATGTTTAAATCCAGAAAAATAAGCCTTTTTTTTTACGAGGACATGGCTCATGTCCGTGCATCGCCTATCAATGACATCATACCCGCATTGCCCTCGATTTCCGGTTTTATTTTCTAGAAACCATGGAAACACCAGAGAGGCTTTAATATATTATGTATTTTATAAGACATGTAAGCAACTGTTTGGATACATTTATAGACAGAAAACGAATTATTGTTCTATAGTGCAACACGTTTAGACGAATTGTTTGAATCTCATTTTTTTATTTAGGCCTATTGTAATATTGTATTACCATATCAACCTAGCAGTGTACAACAAGTGTCTCATAGTAGCTGCGGAGCGAACACACAGAGTTAACACTAGTTAACAAAGTAATTTTCAACACACTCAGTTGTATCTAATATGATCAACAGCGTTGATACCCCACATACGCTTGACCGGGAAGCGTTTGTGGGGTAATTTTAAGGCAACAGCTTTCCTCACTTTTTTTAAATTAATCCAACTGATCACTTTTTTACAGTGTACATTTAAAGTGCATCTAAAAGTACTAAATCGGAACTTCATCTCTACAAATGTGTAATTACAAATATTTTTAAATACATGACATACAATTTCAATATTAGTGACATAAAAGTATATTTTAGTTTAAAAGTGGGTCAAAAAACATACATTTATACATTTCAGCGAATTATATTTAATATGAATTTAAACTATAATACATATTCATTGCAAATACTTATGTCCAAAATCACTTTAAGTATATTATATTACTTTTTTTAAAGTATGATTTAAGTGCTTTTTTTTTTTTTTCACAAGGGTACAAATAAATTGGAATAAACTGTGTATTTATGTTTTGATCCAAGTGCCTTCAATCAGCCTTGTCACACGCAGCGGCTGACAGAAAGGCCGTTCTGCATACCACAAATCACATAAGCCCCTTGGGGTCAGAATTATCTTGTGACCTTAAGTATGGGTCAGATGTGATTGAGGACAACGAGTCATCGATCACAGAATTCAGGAGTCATTTAGCTGAAGTAATAATGGACTGTTCATTTCTCATCCTTGTGTTACCGCACAATACTGTCTGAGTGCCTGTTATTGGTTAATGACACCCTTGAGACTCTTCCATCCTTCCAGCAGATTAAAGTGTTTGTGTGTGCGTGTCAGTAGCTCTCAGTGCCATTGAAGTGCATGTCTACTTAACACCGGCTACATTTGGAATGCAGCAGTAGGGCAATGCTTAGTACTGCATACTTCAACAATCAAATTAAAGGGATAGTTCATGCAAAAAAATGCAAATTCTTTAATTAATTACTAAACCTCATGTCCAAACAAGACTTTCATTCATCTTCAAAACTCAAATGAAGACCTTTTGAATTAAATCTTGTTTTTTGTTGTTGTTGTTGTTGTCAAAGACTACATACAGATCGGATTCAGAATGATGATCAAAAAGCACCGATGGAATAGATTGAGTCTATCAACCTTTAGCTCCATCAAAGCTTTACAGTCCTATACCTCATCCTGGGTCGACATTTCAATCAGGATCATTAGGCAGTTTTGATTTATATGCTGTTTAATGTTTGATAATCGAATTACCTTTCACTGCGCTTTTCACAGCGTTAGTCTAAATATGTTCACCTTGGCACATTTATGTACATAATAAAGAGCAGAAACTATATAAAAAATCACATCTTGGAAAGATATATCAACATTTGAACTACTTTATATATTTTTTTATTTTTACATTTGTATCATTAAATACACTATATTGCCAAAAGTTTTGGGACGCCTGCCTTTACAAGCACATGAATTTTAATGATGACATCCCATTCTTAATCCGTAGGGTTTAATATGGAGTTGTCCCACCCTTTGCAGCTATAACAGCTTCAACTCTTCTGGGAAGGCTTTCCACAAGGTTTAGGAGTGTGTTCATGGGAATTTTTGACCATTCTTCTAGAAGCGCATTTGTGAGGTCAGGCACTGATGTTGGACGAGAAGGCCTGGCTCGCAGTATCCGCACTAATTCATCCCAAATGTGTTTTATCGAGTTGAGGTCAGGACTCTGTGCAGGCCAGTCAAGTTCCTCCACACCAAACTCGCTCATCCATGTCCTTATGGACCTTGCTTTGTGCACTGGTCGCAGTCATGCTGTAACAGGAAGGGGCCATTCCCAAACTGTTCCCACAAAGTTGAGAGCATGAAATTGTCCAAAATGTCTGAAGCATTAAGAGTTCCTTTCACTGGAACTAAGGGGCCAAGCCCAACCCCTAAAAACAACCCCACACCATAACCCCCCCTCCACCAAACTTTACACTTGGCACAATGCAGTCAGGAAAGTACCGCCTAACCCAGACTCTTCCATCCAGACAGAGAAGCGTGATTGGTCACTCCAGAGAACACGCGTGCATCCACTGCATCCAACACTTTGTATTGCACTTGTTATGTAAGGCTTGGATGCAGCTGCTCGGCCATTGAAACCCATTCTATGAAACTCTTATGTACTTATGTCTCTACACACTGTTCTTGAGCTAATCTGAAGGCCACATGAAGTTTGGAGGTCTGTAGCTATTGACTCTGCAGAAAGTTGTTAACTTCTGCGCTGACCCCGCTCTGTGATTTTATGTGGCCTACCACTTCATTGTTGCTGTTGTTTACAATTGATTCCATTTTGTTATAATAACACTAACATTTGACCATGGAATATTTTAAGGGTGTACTCACACTAGGCACGGCTGCCTTGTACCATGATTGTCAGATGAATGTCAGACCATAGATTGTCGAAAAATTCTGTCAATGGTGGGTATTTTTAGCACTTGCTGAAATAACATCAAAACTTATGAGGTCATGTGCGCTATATGATAGTATTATGCATCTTTAAACATTTCAAAGTAATTCAACAAGTGGAAGGCCTTATCATTCCAATTAAAATTTAAAAAGTGGGATATAGTAGTGCATTGTGTCCTGGTTATATATTGCACATTTAGTAGGTCATGCATACTGTGGACTGCAAAATTAGTGTGCCAAATGAAAGCTTTTTTTTAAAGATTCAAAGTAAATGCCTCATTAGGGCAATTGCTTGCGGTGGTCCTCTGGGACTGAACTGTGGTTGGGTTGTTTTTCTTCTTTACATGGACAGGTGAATTTTGAAATGGACACTACATCACCAAACAGGAAATTCATCAAAAGTGAATCCTTGAAGTGTCTAATGCCCTGAGGCAATTTGGTTGTATATCACCCCTGATGTAATTCACTTTAGCATTGTCTATGGAATTTTGGACAATATACTTCCCATGATCATATTACTAGTCTAGAATTTCTAGAATCTGTGATTATAGTTCACATGAATTTGATGCTTAACGTTCCGGGTGAATTTTAAAAACTCCAAAAGGCGGAACACTGTTTGAACTGTAATCAGATCTTGGCTTTATTTCCTGTTCCATTAACTCCTTTGAATCTTTGTGGAATTCCATTATTCAGACAGATTTTGATCTCCTGACCTGATCTGGTGCTCTCCTGATTGACCTCTGCACCTCCTTTCCTTCGACTCTGATCCTTTCATTCTTGTCTTCTCATTAGAGCCGGCAGCACACTTCACAGCCCAGGACCTGAGCAGGTCAGGATTAAACTGTAATGTGGATGTTCATGCAGCGATACTACGCTTAGGCAAGGATTAGCTCAGGCCACAAATTTGACAAGTTAGCACACAAACGGATACATTTTAGCTTGAGTATCAAAGTGTTCTCACAGTAATGGTTGGGGGCAAATCTGTTAAATGATTCATGACGGGGTGGGGCGGTAAAGGCGGGTCGTTGTGTTAATGATATCTACTGAGACTCCAGTTGCAAATCTGCTCCAAATTAACTGACTGTAAAAAAAAACTAAAAATAAGAGAATATTAGATAGCGATGTCAAAAAATAAAAAAATAAAAATCACAGGCAAGATAAATTCAATCGTTTAAACCATGCAAAGAATTTTCAAAGGTATTAGTCAAATGCATTTAAAAAAAAAAAAAAGATATACACTTAAAATATGCAGAAAATAATACATAATAAAAAGCCTATTTGTGACCCTGGACCACAAAACCAGTCATAAGTCTCACGGGTATATTTGTGGCAATAGCCAACAATACGTTGTATGGGTCAAAATTATCGCCAAAAATTATTGTCAAAAATCTTTAGGATATTTAGTAAAGACCATGTTCCATGAAGATATTTTGTAAATGTCCTACCGTAAATTTATAAGAAATATATTATTATTAGTAATATGCATCGCTAAGGACTTCATTTGGACAACTTTAAAGATGATTTTCTCAATATGTAGACTTTTTTGCACCCTCAGATTCCAGATTTTCAAATAGTTGTATCTCAGCCAAATATCGTCCTAATAAAAAGCTTATTTATTCAGCTTTCTGATGATGTATAAATCTCAATTTTAAAAAATGTACCCTTAATGACTGGTTTTGTGGTCCAGGGTCACAATTATTAAAAACAGATAGTAATCATGCAAAAATATAAGTCTAAAATATATATATAATAATCTCACAATGCTATTAAAAAAAAAAAAAAACTTTTCTTTTAAAGCATGGAAAAATTAAATGTTACATTTTTTTTAAATCATTTGTTAATGTTAGTTAATAAAAATACAGCCATTCATTGTTTGCTCATGTTAGCTCACAGTGCATTAACTAATGTTAAAGGGATAGTTCACCCAAAAAAGAAAATTAGCCCATGATTTACTCACCCTCAAGTCATCCTAGGTTTATATGACGATCTTCCTTCAGATTAATTAAAAATCAGGAGTTATATTTAAAAATCCTGGCTAATCCAATATTTATAATGGCAGTGCATGGTGCATCTATCCATCATAAAACTGCTCCACATGGTTTACTAAAGGCCTTCTGAAGCGAAGCAATGGGTGTGTGTAAGACAAGTATCCATATTTAAAACTGTATAGACTAAAATAACAAATTTCTGGCGGATTGCCGTATGCAGCGATTTACGGTGAAAGAGTAACCCTTGACCCTTGAACCCTTGAGGCATGCTAATTAACGATGCAGAAGCGCAGAGGACAGAGCAAAATAAAACATTGGTCATGAATTAGAGAATTTTTAAAGAGAAATGGCGGAGGATTTCTATATAAGAGAAGACGGGCTTAAGTTTGTTGCCCAGCCCTCCACGAGAGGCGTCAAAGCTTGCGATGCTCCTGTACATGGTGTCTGGGATTACTCTTCCGCCGCAATTTGACTTGTGTTCGGCTTTCCACCGGAAGCACCCGAAGCCGTGTGGAGCAGTTATATGATGGATGAATGCACTTAAATGGACTTCATAAATGAGGCAACATTTCACTGCCATTATAATGCTTGGATTAGCCAGGACTTTTTTAATATAACTCCGTCTGAAAGAAGAATGTCATATACACCTATGGTGATTTAAGGCTAATTTTTATTTTTGGGTGAACTAACCCTTTAACAAATACAACTTTTGATTTGAATAATGTATTAATAAATGTCGAAATTAACATTAAGATTAATAAATGCTGTAGAAGTCATTCATTCTTTATTCTTCTTAACTAAAATACTTAACTAATGAAACCTTATTGTAAAGTGTTATCAAATAAAATGGTAAAAATAATTTGTAATGATAGAAAAAAATAGAGGGAAAAAAAGAGAGTATAATCAAGTGTTTTTTTGTGTATTTAAAGTGGTTGAATGGCAGGCTTGAGTACATTCCCCAGTTGATTTAGTGTAGTTAAGATCAGATGGAATGTGTCAAAGCCAAAAGCTCTAGTTTAATCTCGCTGGCCTCCCCTTCCTCTGACAACACAAGCTGACATCTGACTGGCAGTGGGAGTAAAAGAGATCCGGGGTGAACGAGAGTCAAAGCGACAGGAAGAATGATAAGGTGATCTACAAAAGATCAAAGGAGGGTTCCCAGAGACAAACAGATGCATTAAACAGCGACGAGACATTTAATGGTGTTCAGAAGCTTTTCTTTATTGGCCTGAAGATTAGAGTCACAGAATGTGTGTAAAAGCTGGTGTGTGTGTGTCTGTGTGTGTATTTTATTTTGTAAAAACCGAGAAACAAAGCATGCACAATCGCTCCTTCCAAATTCACTCAAATGAACTCCAACTCATTCATCTAAATGAACTATACTGCAAAAAAACAAACACCTTTTACTTAAGTCACTACAAACAATGTCTCTAAACCTAAAGCATTTTAGAGCATAAATTGAATTATACAGGGAAGTGGTTTGAGTAGTCCGGTATTGGAAACCAGTTTACCATTTCTGATCGATTTTGGAACATACCCAGTAATTCATAATAAACTGGTGAGTCGCACACAAACATGTCACACTTCACCCCAAAATGTAATGATATTTTTTCATACATTTCTAAACCTACTTTTAAGACTTTTCTGACAATTTTGTTTTATTTGGATTATTTTCATGACAACTGCATACATTTCTGCTCGATATTCTCAATACTGTAATTCAAATCTAATTCCCATTTCTTTCCCACAAATGTATTGATATCAATTTTAATTATTCTTAATTTTATATTTTTAACTTAATTTAATTTACAGTAAAAATAGCTTTTTTAAAATATAAATCAGCTTAAAATAGGCATTATATATATATGAAGCCTATATGATTTATATATATACACACATATATATTTTTTTGGAGGGGGTCGGGGGGCTGAAATACGACCTGGACATGTTCTTGACAGGTTTCATGAGATTCACCCAAACATGTCATGGCCTCAGGATGTAAGAACATGTGTGTGGATGTGCATTTGTGTGTAATACAATTGCATTTTGAAGGAAAAAAAAGAAAAGAAAAAGCAACAGCATACAGATTCAACTCTTACACCACATTAAGACATGAGCGAGACTCCCGTGAAAACCCCTTTTATAGCTGTTCTATATTAAAACTTGTGTCTTAAAATGTAACAAACCCCTATCCATTAAATCCAGCTGCAGAAGCACAACTCAGAGAACGAAGGGTGGATGGAACAGCCAAGAAAAAAATATCACTATAGAACAGCAAAAAGACGCTTTTCAATAAACAGATTACGCATCAAAGGGTCAGAGCTCTCGAACATGAAAGCAAAATGACCCATGCGGGGTTAAACACAGCACGCTAAACACACAGCTAAAAGGCAAAAGCTAAAGGACACTCTTTCCTCTATGTAAACATATTCATACAGTTGTAGTCAGAATTATTGGCACCCCTGGTAAATATGATCAAAGATGGCAGTAAAAATGAATCTGCCTTGTTTATCCTAAAAAATTTGTTTAAAAAAAAAAAAATCACAAAACTGAAACCTTTCACTGATGTAAAACAATTGGGTGGCGGTGGAAATCCCATGAAATAAATGCTTTTCTCCAAAACACATTGGCCATAATTATTGGCACCCTTTCACTAAAAACTTTTTGCAACCTCCTTTTACCAAAAGAACAGCTCTGACTCCTCTTCTATAATGCCAGATGAGTTTGGAGAACACCTAGATCAGAGACCATTCCTCCATACGGAAACTCCAGATCCTCCAGATTCCCAGATCCATGTTGGTGCTTCTTCTCTTCAGTGCACACTACCCATTTTCTATAGGGGTAATAATGGATCAATTAGATCTCAGGTGTGTATAAAAAGAACCCCAGTGCACTAGACCTTCACATCAACTGCAACTAGACCTCTGCAAACATGCCTAAGATTCACCCTGAGACTAAAGTTGTGATTATCAAGAGGCTGAAGACCAGATCCACTGCTGATGTGGCGGACACCTTCAAAGTGTCTCAGCGTCAAGTACAGAGGATAAAAAAAAGATTTGAAGAGACTGGAGACGTTTATGACAAATCCAGGTCAGGCAGACGCTGCAAGACAACTGCTCGAGAGGACCGTTTGTTGGCTCAAAAATCCAAGGCCAGCCCATTTTCCACTGCAGCAGAGCTCCACGAGACCTGGTCACCTGAAGTCCCTGTGTCAACCAGAACAGTTTGTCGGATTCTGTCTCGAAATGGCCTCCATGGTCGAATCAGTGCCCAGAAGCCAGCACTAAACAAAAGACAATTGAAAAACTGTGTGGCATTTGCCAAAGCCCACAGAAGGATTTTTCAGATGAATCTTCTGTTGAATTACACCACAGTCTCTGCAAATATTGCAGGAGAACTACTGGAGCCCGCATGGATCCGAGATTCACCCAGAAAACAGTGAAGTTTGGTGGCAGAAAACTCATGGTCTGGGGTTACATCCAGTATGGGGGTGTGCGAGAGATCTGCAGGGTGGAAGGCAAGATACCCTAAAATACCAAGAAATCTTAGCTACCTCTTATATTCCCAACCATAAAAGAGGCCAAATTCTGCAGCAGGATGGTGCTCCATCGCATTCTTCCATCTCAACATCAAAGTTCCTCAAGGCGGAGAAGATCAAGATGCTCCAGGATTGGCCAGCCCAGTCACCAGACATGAACATCATTGAGCATATGTGGGGTAGGATGAAAGATGACGCATGGAAGACGAAACCAAAGAATATTGATGAACTCTGGGAGGCATGCAAGACTGCTTTCTTTGCTATTCCTGATGACTTCATCAATAAATTGTATGAGTCCTTGCCAAACTGCATGGATGCAGTCCTTCAAGCTCATGGAAGTCATACAAGATATTACATTTGGATCTCACAGCACCACTACTTAATTTGCTGACATATTTTTGTATTTGCAGTAAATTTGTTCAATTTCTGTAAAGACGACAAAACTTTTGTCTTGCCAAAATTGGACCTTTCTGTCTTGATTAAATGATAATCATTTTTCAGTGAAACTAATTTATTTCAGTGCATTAAACGTCATTTGGGAAGGTTTTAGCTTTTCATGTAAGCTATTTCTAACACCAATTGATGAATTAAAAATCAGGTTAATAGCAGGTGTTTCTACAAAATAGATAAGCGATACGACTTTTGTCAGGGACTGTATATATATATATATATTTTAAGGCTTTCTGACCCCAAGACTCAACTAATCTCTGCAATTCTCCAGCTGTGATCCTTGGAGAGTCTTTGTCCACTCAAACTCTCCTCCTCACCGTGCATTAGGACGATATAGACACACGTCCTCTTTCAGTCAGATTCGTAACATCTTTAGTTGATTGGAACTTCTTAATTATTGCGCTGATGGTGGAAATGGGAGTAATTTTTCTCCAGTTACATTCTATTTTGTGAAGCTCAACAATATTTGCACATCAGAACTATATTCTTTGGTTTTACTCATTCTGGTAAATTAAGGGAATTTGGCCTTTGCGTTTCCTCAAATTTATACTCCTGTGAAATAAGACGTCATAGACAATTTCATGTTCCAAGTCACCCTGGTGTGCTTAAACACGTAAATATGATTGGGAATATACTTTTACAGAGATATTTTACTGATAAAAAATTCTAGGGGTGCCAATAATTGTGGCCAATGTGTTTTGGATAAAAATTTTTATTTAATAATGTGATTCCCCTCCCCGACTTTCCATTCTTTTAGCTCAATGAAAGGTTTGATTTTTTGAATAAAAGGTAAAAAGGATTAACAATGCAGATTTTTTTTTTACAGCCATCTTTGGTCATATTTACCAGGGGTGTCAATAATTCTGACCACAACTATATACTTGTGCCATCTGTAATATTACCTTCTCCTTCAGTGCTGAATGGCAAGTGTACAAAATGCATCTCTGGTTGGCATGCATCACGTATTGTAGGACATTTACCCATGCCACATGAAGACGTCTAATATCAATTCTGTTCGGGCACCTCATTTCCTCTCCTAATCTGCTAAAATAAAGCTTTGTGACAGCAAAGGTCAATTTAAAGTGCACGTAAGAAAAAGAAAATCACATAAAGGAAAAGAAGCAGAAAGGTGGAGCACTTGTGCTTCTTGCAAAAAAAAAAAAAAACTTAAAACTGAATGCTTGGCTGCATAAATGTGCATTTATTAGTTGCCACATTCAGAGCAACTCAACTATAGTTAAGCTAATAATTTAAGCAAAACTGATGAAGTACCACACACATTATTTTATGCAACCAGGCACCGAGTAACCTGACGGAGGTCTGTAACCTGTCAGATAGTCGGGTTAGACTGTGAGAGAAATGAAGCTGTTATATCTCTGAATGTTCCTCTTGAGGATCTCAGAGCAGGGCCCGAGGACACGCTCAAAACGTGGCCTGTCCAGCTTCACACACTTGAGCGGACCCCTGGCCACGACAGTAGCTGCGCGGGGTCTGTTCAACAGCAGGGCTATCTCACCTGCACAAATGAAACAAATACACACAGGTTAGCTTAATTAATTGCTTTAAAGCAGACATATTGTGGAAATTGTGATTTTTATCACTCTTTTTTTGACATACTCTGACACTGAAAATATCCCATTGCCAACAGGCCATTAATTGATACTAGGTTGTCAGAATAATTTAGGAAAGCATAACGCCATCAGTTCTGGTGTCCCTCAAGGGTCTGTTTTGGTACCGCTGACATTTGCATAATCATCAACACCTTTTCAGTACTTAGCAACCTGACCCTTCCTAATGAACGAATGTGTGAACTATGCCCCCACACTGAGGTTGGCCGATTACAACAAAAGTTTATTTACATACAGTATAGAAGTCTTAAAGGTACAGTAGCAAAAACAGTTCCACAGATTTGAGAGAGTGGAAATGGTCATAAAAAGCTAAACAATGACTGTTTGAGCAAATTTATAAGTAGATATAATTATAAAAATGTGTAGATTACCTTTTTAAAATAAAAAAATAAAATAAAATTGGGATACAATTGAACATTATATTACTAAATGTTAAAAAAAAAAACTTTTAAAACACTTTACAGTTAAAAAACTAAGAAAATTTGCAAGTGGGTGGCTAATTTCAGTTGTTTTACATTTTATTTTCTGCAAAATAAATAATAAACTGACTGATAAAAATTTGTCAAACAATACATAATAATAATAGTTACATTATATGATTCATGACAAATACTTTAAAGACATTTAAAGGTACTTTTTTAAATCTTAAAATATTAGGGGTGTAACAATATATTGTATCACAATATATCGCAATACAAAAATGCAAAAATATGTATTGTGGATAGTGACAATCTGCATTGTGTATAGTAAACCCAAAATGAAAATTACTGTGTGGGAAAAAATTCAAGTTTAGAGAGTTTTAACCCGTTTTTTTTGTTGTTGTCAGTACTACATTAAACTACTATTTATAATGTTGAAAATATAATGTATAATAATGCAATGGGGGAATATTTGTGGGTCCTGATAATGCCAAATGTCTTCTGTTACCACAGTAAAAAGTGGCTTACAATATTTTGAATATCTAGTCAGTGACCGAGTGCAAGCATATTCGTCTAAAATAATTCTGTAGTTTCAGCTTCAGAATCATGATTTTTTTTTATTCTGGTGTCAACAATTTAGCATTTTAATCAACAGCACATTTTTTGATAACCTTTTACCATTTGTCTTCGAATATCGCAATAATATTGTGATAATAATAACATGAGTTCAGTACTGTGATATGTATCGAAAAAGTGATACGAGTGTATCGATACACCCATATAAAATACAGTATCCTATTCCACTTTACAATGCAAAGACCAATAAATAATTAAGCGATTTGTAGGTTTGAGCAGACCAACACTGCAACATTGACTCAAGCAATGGCATGAGTTTGGGGCGGGATCTCATTGGCCAACCAATGGCAGATGAGGGAATGTTTAGAAAACCTGTTTAAAACAATCACTATTTTTGCCATTTTGTTCGGTGACATTAGTGGTGCAGAAATGTCTCGCTCCATCTTTAAGCAGTCATCTGTTAAAATTCACTGCCTTTGCTGTGTGCTGATAATAAACACACCGCTTTAAACTTAAACGGTTATAAAACAAAGAGCAGTAACTCTATTTATAATGTAAATAATATATATTCACGATGTAGTGTGATAATCTAAAGATCAGTATGCCTGGGGTGCAGCAGTGTAAACCGCACTGACAGTAAACAAGCACACAGATCTACATTCTGCAAGCCCTGCACATGACGAACTGCCACCTGTTAGGAAAACTACTCTTCCTGTCTGGCTCAGGCACTTCTGTTCTGTTATTTACAAGACTCTGGCACAACGCTGCAGGCTCTGCGCTCCTTAAAACACTCACCGAAGTAGTCAGACGGACCCAGGCGGCCCACTTCAACATATTCCTCATTATCAGACCTGCGCTGCAGAACAGACGCTGTACCCTGGGAAGAGAAAGACAAAGAGAAAGATAGATGTTGGTTTAATGATGAGGAAACGTACAAAAAGAGGAGCAGAAGGAGAGAGAAAAGCCTAGCTCATGGTGTCAGCGAGTTTGAGATATGTCAGGATTAGTGCTTTATATGCCTGCAGGTGTACAGGATTTAGACAACTCTGCATGCTGCTTCAGGAGCTCACAACACACGCATACACACGCACACACACACACACACACACACACACACACACACACACACGTACGTCACACACTGACACATACACGCGCACCTGGGCCTGTCAGTGTTGAGATTTTTCAACAATCATAGAGTTCCACTGCATGCAGCGCCCCACAGTGCAATGCAAAAACTCATTTAGAAGGAGACACGCAAACATTCAGTCACATTTGTCACATCAAGGACAAACACTACCCACAATACAACTACAAAAGGAGGAAGGCTGACAGGACAGGGCTTTACAGAAGTTGAAAAGACTAATAGCTGTTAATCAGTACAAAGTATGTAAAAATGCAAAAAAAGCATGTAAAACAATAATTTAAATATAAGTGATGTAAATATTAAAAAATATTCAATAAATAATACAAGCAAAAATCTGTAATATGAGAGGGAAATTAAACAACTGGGCTCAAATAATTGTATAGTTAAACATATATATATATATATATATATATATATATATATATATATATATATATATATATATATATATATATATATATATATATATATATGAATACATGCAAATATAAGAAATATTACAATTTAATTAGTATTATTGAATCGTTGAATTATTAGAGTTAAATCAAATAATATTAAACATATTTTTAAAAATGTATCTTGATTCGAATTTTAACTATATTACCTCATTACCTCTTTCATTACTCTCCAGGCGGCAAGTAAACTAGTATTTTGTGAGCAAATGTGGGGGTTGGAAGTAGGTTAGAAGGTCATCTACAGACTCTTTTGCTGGGTCACTTAGGGCTTTGCATGTCAGCAGCAACAATTTGTACAAAAATATGGACTACTTTTAAAACATAATTGGGGAACTTTATGATTAAATGACATTACATCGTTGGGAGAAAGCTGTTCTACCAATACTGCTGATGTTGGTTTCAAACAACAGTCCAGTAACAACCATATCTTAGATAGCAGCACTATCTATTAAAGCTATTCCATAAACATCTAATAAAAAAATATATATATATCAACAAACTTTTACTAAGAGAGACCACATAAGAAGAGGACCAAACCTTGATGTACGCCAGACCTGACCTGTTTGTTCTCAAAGGAGTAGTTGTTTTTACTCAAACTGTTAGTGGGCACTGACATATGATTTGAACCAGTTCTAATCCACAGCACTTGTCGAAGTAGTCAATAACATATCACTGTCCACCGCCCATGGCTGTATCTTACATGTAGCACTACTGGATCTCTTTGGAGCTTTCAACACACAGTTGACCCCATTGACCTTAACATCCTGGTAGAAGGCTTGAAAAATCACAGGTCAAGTATGAAAATCAAGGGTCAAGGATAGTGTCCATCAAAGTTGTGTACTGGAGTCATTGTAAACACGATTTTATCTTCCACTGCTACACTGACGAAACACAATTATGCATCAACAAGCTAAAAAGTTTCTTTTTTAATGTTTTTACAGCTAAAGATTTATTTAGGTGTCAATAAGTGTAATCTTTGACGTTTGAAATGTCTTAGGCATTGCATAACAACAGCCTAGAAACGGCCCAAAACACTCTAGCAACAACATACTGTAGAAGGTGCTAAAATAACTTAGAAAAATAGCAACGCCCTAGCAATCACGCATAACACTGTAGTAAACACAACAGGTGTTAAACACACTTAGAACACATTAAAATAGCATAGCAACACCCTAGCAACCACCCACAAGACTAGCAAATACATAGAATGATGCTAATACCACATAGAACACTACAGCAACTGCATAGCAACAACCTAGCAACAACCCATAACTCTCCAGCAACCACACAAGTTGTTAAATAACTTAGAACACTTTAGAACCTGCATAACAACAACCTAGAAACCACGTAACAGTGCTAAACCCAATTTAACACTTTAAGAACTGTAAAGCAACAACCTAGCAACCACCCATAACATTCTAGCAACCACATAACAAGGTGGTAAAACATACTTAGACCAGATTATAAATTGCATAACACCACCCTAGTGGTTGCTATGGTGTTATGTAATTTCTACAAAATAAAGTGCTAAAACCATTCAGAACATTTTAGAAATTGCATGGCAACATCCTAGAAACCACAAATAACAATCTAGCAACTACTTAGGTACACAAAACACTTGAAACACATGGAAATTGCATAGCAACACCTAGCAACTACCTATAACATTCTTGTAACCACATACGTTGATAAAACCACTTAGAACAATTTAGGATTGCATGGCAACACCATAGAAACCACACATAATAGTCTAGCAACTACTTAAGGTGCAAAAACCACTTGAAACACATGGACATTGCATAGCAACACCTAGCAACTACCTGTAACACCTTAGCAACCACATAAAAGTGCTAAAACCACCCATATGCTTAATTTTGCATGGTTAAGCAGTCATATTGTTAAGAAAATATAAGTGTTCAGAAAGAAAAAATCTGGTATAAACTATACCAATTTTAATGCTAACTTACAAAGTGTTAAAGTGATATTACTCAAGACTACCTAAAAGATCTCCAAACACCATACTGCCATCTATGTCTCCTTCAATCTCAGGATGCATGCCTCTTCAAAGTATTCTTCGAACATCTGCTGATGGAAAGGCATTATGTTACAGAGCTCCACAGCTGTGGGACTGCCTCGCTGCCAATATGAATAATCAGACAAGCTGCAAATATCTTATTCAACATCTAGAATACAAACATTCCTGTTCAGTCAAGCATATAGCTAAGGTAACTCATGCACACAGGCTACCATTTTCACCTGAAGGCATCAAGCTCAATTGGACATCTAAGAGTTTGGGTTAACTGAGATACCAGTGTTGTTGACCTGCTGTTTACTCACATTCAGTAAACTCTGGTGCTGGCGTCTGGGCGGGCGGCTCTCCACCTCTCAGTCTCTTTTAGGAATACCATACCATCTAATTTGCCTTGATGCATAAACACTATCGCATTTTCTCTTCCACTTCTCCTGCATTGATGTGTGTATAGTTAGGTATGCATATTTTTGTACCATTTCATGGGATAAAGTAAGCAGAACAATCTTTAACCTATTATTTTCTCACATTCTATCACGCATAACACACTAAATCTTTTTTTAATCTTTTTATATGAGCAAGTTACAAATGATTGATTACTATAATTTGTGAAAAAGATAATACCAGACATAAGACAAGTCAGAGTTGATTAAGAGTCAATAAATGTCAAAATTATAAACAAACATTTTATATACACACTACAATTCAAAAGTTTGGGATCAGTAAGATTGTTTTTGTATTATTATTATTAATTAAAAGATCAAAAATGACAGTAAATACTTTTTTACATATTGTTACAAAAATGTCTATTTCATATAAATACTTAAGAAAAAACACTTTTGAATCACTCTGGCCAAAATGATGATATAACGGCAAGTCATATTTATACAGAAAAATTAATAGCACAGTCTCTGGCTTGATATATATGGGCTTCATTAATTATGGACTGTCTCTAGAGCTCTGTAAAATACTGTAAAAGATCCGGAAAATTCTCAGCACAGCAGTACAGTCCTTTGACCAGCTCTTACTTGAAATACTTATGAATAACTTCAATGTGCAAAAGAGCTAACCCTGTGAGAAAATGTGGAAACAAGGCAGAACATTGCATTTTTAATATGCCAGGGATGGCTTTCATCTTATTCCGATTTGAATGTGCCTATAATTATGTGGTACATAATGACAGATTCCACTTTTTCTTTAAAAAAACTCTTTAGCCAAGTTTTAAGCTTTGAATGTTTCGGTGTGACCCCAGTGGATCAACGCTCTGGTATGCGCAGGATCTTGGCTGGGGACATGTTCTCCAGCGGTATGACATCATGGGGATGCCCTGGAGCAGTTGGATTTGCATTACTATCAAATTAAGTCTCACAATGGGCAACAAATTGTTTCAGCATCTGTGGGAAAACCTATTTAACACAAAAATTGAGGGGGAGAAAATACAAACACGAACACCCAAATGCAGACGTATGGCACAGAGTTCTCTAATTGGGCCTCTGCTCTCGCACGATTAAGACAGTCTGACAGCAGCTGTATGGGTAATAAACCACACCACAAATCAACACATTTAGCACGGCCCAAATTAAGATGATGGAACATTATACATTGTGAAATCAGTTAATGTGTGACGCATAACATCATAGTTGCTCTGTGACTCGATCTAACAAACAACAAATGTATCTCAAACCAGGGTTATTATACTTTTTAAATAAAACTAAAACCATAAAACAATTTAAAATAAATATGAACTGAAATAAAATATCAAATACAAATTTATTTCATTTCAACTAGCTAAGCCATGACAACACTTTTTTTTCAATTCATCACTTGATGCTCTAAACTGAAATAAAAATTAAAACAACATACACTATATTGCCAAAAGTATTGAGACACCCCTCCAAATCATTGAATTAAGGTGTTCTAGTCACTTCCATGGCCACAGGTGTATAAGATCAAGCACTAGGCATGCAGACGCTTCTAGAAACATTTGTGAAAGAATGGGTCGCTCTCAGGAGCTCAGTGAATTCAAGCGTGCTGCCGTGAAAGGTTGCCACCTGTGCAATATGTCCATTCATGAAATTTCCTCACCACTAAATATTCCATGGTCAACTGTTAGTGGTTGCCAAATTCTTGCAGAGTCAATAGCTACAGACCTCAAAACTTTGGTTTTTGGTTATGGTGTGGGGTTGTTTTTAGGGGTTGGGCTTGGCCCCTTAGTTCCAGTGAACGGAACTCTTAATGCTTCAGCATACCAAGACATTTTGGATAATTTCATGCTCTCAACTTTGTGGGAACAGTTTGGTAATGGCCCCTTCCTGTTACAGCATGACTGCGACCAGTGCCCAAAGCAAGGTCCATAAAGACATGGATGAGCGAGTTTGGTGTGGAGGAGTCCTGACCTCAACCCGATAGAACACCTTTGGGATGAATTAGTGCAGTCTTCTCGTCCAACATCAGTGCCTGACCTCACAAATGCGCTTCTAGAAGAATGGTCAAAAATTCCCATAAACACACTCCTAAACCTTGTGGAAAGCCTTCCCAGAAGAATTGAAGCTGTTATAGCTGGTGGGACAACTCCATATTAAACACAACAGATTAAGAATGGGATGTCATTAAAGTTCATGTGCATGTAAAGGCAGATATGTCCCTAAACCTTTGGCAATATAGTGTAAGTAGACAAAAATTACAAAACAAAATGACCAAAACTGTAACAAAAAAAAACATGTGTAAGGCAGTTTAATAACATGCCCTCATTAAACTGAAATTGTGTTGGTTCTGTTATAATGGTATCTGTTATTCTTTTCTTTAGTCTTAAACGCTCATAGACTGCACAGAATACCCACAATGCACTTAAATGCAGATTAATACAAGCATTAAAGAGCATTGCATGTATGCCAGAAAGCATTGCAACAAGCTCACAAGTAAAAACAAAATCCATCCAAGATGCTGGATAATACTGGTACAAGAAAATTGTCAATTATGACTATTAATCAATAGTTTCAGAAAATTATCAATAAAACTGTCAAAAGATGATGCCTTAGGTGGGAGCAGCCTATGCAGGAGGCAGACAGCAAGGCAACTAGGGTTTAGAACAGAAACATAATGTAATCAATCAATAAAAACATGTCAGTTTAAGGTGGTTTTATGTCAGTATGTGTCCTGTGATCCTCCTATTTAGTGTGTAATTAGACATGGGTGTGTGTGTGTGTATGTGTGTGTATGTGTGTGTGTGTGTGTGTGTGTGTGTGTGTGTGTGTGTGTGTGTGTGTGTGTGTGTGTGTGTGTGTGTGTGTGTGTGTGTGTGTGTGTGTGTGTGTGTGTGTGTGTGTGTGTGTGTGTGTGATGAAGGTCCAAACCACAAAAAGTAGAAGAGGTGAAAGAAAATATGACAAAAGAAAGATGTTTCATTTACAGTATCTGTCAAGACAAACAAGAAGCGAAAAGTAAGAACTATGGAACCAGAGCTGGACAATGACACCCATACAAGCTCTTCCTTCCTTCCCAAGCCTGTGTCAGTAAAGCCGTCCCTAGTTCCCTTGCTCAGGACTGGAGTCTGGGCCTGACCCTGTGTGAAAGTCTGCAGCCTACATTCCATCACTGAACCGCCGGCCACCCCGCGCTGGGAATCAGGCAGAGACGGAGGAAGAGAGAGAGACAAACAAGCAGCGACACAGACCCATGTCTCATGCTAAAGTCCTCTTCATTTATTTTTATCTGTCTCTCTGCCCTTCTATTCTCTGACCCAGATGAACAGAAGTTGATGGAAATGCAAAATGGGGTAAGGATGAGCAAAATAAAAAAAGCACAGAACAAATAATAGAATAGAATAGAATAGCTCTTATCAAAGAGAACAAAAGAGTAGAAAAGAGCAGAAAAAAACAGAGTACAGCACAGACTTAATATTTCTTTGTACTTAACTTCTAAGTATATTGATTATAGCAAAATAATTGTATTACTCACTGTGTCCTTATAATGTATTTTTGTAAACTGCACTGTATACAGTACCTAGTGAAGTTACATTGTGTTCCACTGTATACCTGTATATGGCCAGAATGACAATAAACTATAAGGGCCAGTTTTACTAACAGCTTGCGCCATGCAGCACAAACCCTCTTTTAGCATTAAAAAACTACTGCTAGGACTAACTAAAGACGTGTAGTGATAAATTATCGCTTAAAAGGTGTGGACCGGGTTATTTTTGCAGCTGACCTTATTGCCTATGCATTTGTAGGTGTTTCCCTTTCAGACACAACATTTATGTGAGGGGAGTATTTAAATGAATCACGCAAGGTGATTTACCAAGGTTTGCGCTAGTCAATTTACTGGTGTTTTGCGCCATTATTTACAGCCCAAAAAAGAGCACGTCTTAAACCAGACGCTAACAGGAAGATTGTGCTGGCCATTATGGAAATGATCTGGCTGCGTCGTCAGTAGATCACACGCAGAACTGTCCACTCTTATCGGCGCATTTATGAAATTGCGCTCTCGCGCTTATTTGCCCTTTTAGTAAACCTACGGCCCTAAATCTAAAATTAAACAGAACAGAAAACAATAAACAAATGAAAGCAATACAGAAGAGATCTGAATAAACAGAACAGAACTGATTAAAGAAAATATAGTAGAATAGGACATATAGTACATAAAATAATAGATTTTAATAGGACAGAGCAGGGGAGAATAGAGTAAATAGAATAGAACATACAATCAATTATCACAACAGAACATGAACAGAGTGGAATGAAACAGAGTAAACAGCATACATTAGAACAAAACAGAACACTGTTCTATTCTACTCTATTCTGTGTTCTGTTTTGTTCTAATCAATTATATGTTCTATTCTCTTTACTCTGTTCCATTCCGCTTTATTCTGTTCTAATCTATTGTATGTGTTATATTCTGTTTATGCTGTTTCATTCGGCTCTATTCTGTTCTAATCTATTGTTTGTTATATTCTGTTTACTGTGTTCTGTTCCACTCTATTCTGATTTTAGAATAGAGCTGAATGGAACAGCATAAACAGAATAGAACACATACAATAGATTAGAACAGTCAATTAGAATCATCAATACACCAGACTCTCACACGCTTACTGTACGACACCAAAACAGTGCTCTTCAAAAGCTCGTGTTTTAAAGCAAAGCACACACTGGAATGAATAATTCACTAAAAACACAATGCGAGTCTCTATTCTCTCTGATATGTCTGGTGTAATCAGACCTTCTTTACATTAGCGCTGTTTTGGACTGTTTGAATCAATGTAATTACTGGGTCACTGAAAACGTTCCCAGAGTTTAACGGCTTAAAAAGGCCTGATCACAAACAGAGAAGCAGAATTGGGTTAAAGAGTTCAAATGGAAATTTCCTCCTACCAGGTTTACAGGTGCTTTTACATGCTCAGTGTGATTGAGATGAACTCCCGACATTACATTAATGACACAGCTTCATGCACTTCTGTAGTTTATTTGCGTTAAATTAAAAAAATGTGTTAAAGCGTTAAAGCTTGGAACATACTCTGCAAGAACAAAGAAATTTGTTCGTTTTCTCGAGGTGGCAAGAACAAGAACAAGAACAAAGTTTTTCTGGCCAGGATATTACATACTTCACGAGAACAGCAGGTGCCGAACATCTCCGTTTCTCAGTTAAACCCTGCCCACTTTAAATATCTGACCAATCACACAATAGTTCTCAGACACCCACAAGAAAAAAGTTCTGCTCAGACGATGTGTCAAGAACGAGCTGCAAGAACTCCCAAACCAGGGCTCCAAGAACAAAATGACGTCATTTTGTTCTCGGAGCCCTGGGAGCGAGAACTTTTTTCTCGGTTCTTGCGGAGTATGTTGTGGCCTAAACGGTAACAGTCATAATTAGAACAGAACAGAACAAAAAATAGAGTGGACAGAATACATTAAACATAATAGATCACATACAATAGATTAGAACAGAATAGAGCAGAATAGAACATACAGTAGATTAGAACAAAAGAGAACACATAATAGAGCAGAATAGAATATAAATAACTGAAGAGACAATACAGAATAAAACTGAATAAAATATAATGGAAAAAAAATTAGAATTAGAGTGTAGAGTGAACAGAACAGAGAATAAAACAGAGCAACCAAAACAGAGATCAAAAGGACACAATACATTGACAAAAGTGACAGTAAAAACATTTATAATATTACTATACTATTATAATAACAATTTCCATTTCAAATAATGTTCTTTTGAACTTTCTATTCAAAGAATCCTGACATCACGATGTCCACAAAAATATTAAGTAGCTGTTTTAAACTGTTTAACTATTCTCAACATTGATGATAATAATAAGTAATGTTCATTGAGCATCAAGTCATCAGGATTGGAGACTGGATTAATGATGCTAAAAATCCAGCTTTGACCTTTCTCTTGGAAACTAGATTTCAAAGTGCTTCTGTCTGCCTGTCTGAAGCCAAACACACACACAGACACACACATCTGGACAGAGCAGCAGGTTTCCTAAACTCTCAGTCAGTCACACTCACACAGACTCAATACTGGCGCAAGCCTCCTTCCATTGTTCAGCAATGAAAAACTAACATTTCAGCTACACGTGTGTGCTTTATATGGCTCGTCAAACTCAAGATTTATAACATTTCCCAAAGGAAGAATTCTTTCCAAACACACATACTTGTGACATTACCTGAATATCATCAATCTCAAATCTACAATACATCTAACAGATAGCAAGGCAAAGTTTCACCTGTGTGATGTTTGGCTCCTTAACATTAGGAATGTTTCATTGAAATTATGAGCAGGCCAACCCAAATCCATATATCTCCTCAACAAGCTTTATGAATTGAGGAATCATTCATGTCTGCAGCACAAACAGTGCAGAATACGTTGCGCACCAAAGTTTAATGTAAGCAATAATGACATTGATGCCTGCATTAGCAATAATCAGGTGGAAACGTGGAGAGCACAGCATCATGGGAGCACAGGTTGGGAGTAAGAGGCATCCAAATGAAGGGTTAGAGCACTACTTCACTCAACAGCCTGATTATATTAGTACTGCAACCTTCATGGAGGAGAGAATGAGAACGGAAAAAAGAGAGGCGCTGAAAATATGAGAACAGACACAGACGGTAAAAGAGCCCCCTCCAGACTTCACAACATCTTCATAAATGTGGAGTTAATCAAAATATTGTTCAAAGATCTGGCAGAGGAGGAGAAGAATGCTGAATCAGCACCACGAGGGGTTTCAGAACTGTAAATGTGTTCGGTGGTGTTGACAGCACAAAGCAAGAGTATCAGCTAACGCAAGAAAGGATCGAGAAAACTAGCAGGACTAAATGTGTATGCACATACACATCCAATATATAGTAGGGCTGGGTATCGACAACTACCTTAGAAAAGGATAAACTGATCCTCATTCAATACATTTCCACACTTTATTTCATGCCACACAGAGGACCGTCTGAAAACAACTTCAGGGTGCTCACACACAAGAGAAAGTGCAGTTTGATCTGTTTTGAGGGTGTGGAAAGAGTCAGATCACTATGAAATCAAGCGAGAATACCACAAATTAGATTTACAAAAGTACTGGGAATCCACAGGATGGTCTGAAACTCTCTTCGGTCAACAGACGCCTAGACTGGATTGCACTGTAGTAAAAGTTAAAATATTGATTTAGTCTAGTGTCAGGCCAAAGCAACCTTGGGGGGAACCATAGAGAGCCATTCTCCTCTGGTCAGCCTGGAGGAACAGGGGCCGGATTCACGGAAAGTTAAGTTAAGAAAATTCTTAAGATAAATTCTAAGTTTAGGAATGTTCCTAAGTGCAATTCTTGAAAAAATATTAAGACGTTCTCAAACATTTCCTTAAGAACATCTTCATTTTTTACTTAAGAAGGAAATGAAAGGTGTTATTTGGTGTTATTTTAATGAAAGGCGGGTATTGCTGAAGACTCGCTGAATTAAAAACACCACAAAGTTTCGTCTTTTTGTGCTGCAGACTATTTTCGTTGTAACTAGCTTGACGGGAGTTAATCACTGCGTGTTTTTAATGTGCCGTGTCATTAAAATCAATGTTTTAAAAGTATTTTAAGATTGCCGTTATTAATGAGGATTTTTAAGAACATTCTTTTCGGGAATATGAATACTTCTTAAATGTTATCTAGTTTGAAACCTTAGCAATCCTAAGAAAAAAGAAAGGATAAGAACATTCTTAAGAAAAGTTTTTGAGAATACAAAATATTCTTATCTTTTTTCTTAAGTTAGAAAATAAGTAGAAATGGGCAGTTAAGAAGAATTTTATTCTTCAGTATGTCTCGTGAATCCGGCCCCAGGTACATAAACGACTGTTATTGTGGAAACCAAGAAAGTAGGATTGTTCTTCACTAGCTGTAGTGAACAAACATGCAGACGGTTATTTGCACACACACACACCTCTGTTATAATGAAGAAATCATCTCCTGGTTCTCCCTGCACTACGATCTTCTCTCCATCGTCAGACTGCACAGGCTCCAGGGCATCGGCCACAGTCAACCTCTCCCACTTATCAAGGGATTCTGAAAGACACAAAAGTTTGATATTAAAGAAAACAGAGAAACTTTCAATCAGATTTTCTTTTGGATCTAAACTGACCTGAACATCTTCACTTTAATTTCAACCCATGAACTTTGATATTATTAGGGGTGTGAATCTTTGGGTAGATGGTGAACTGATTCAAATTCCATTTTACAGGTTTTCAATTTGACAAATCCAAATATTAAAATATTACATGATACATTCAGTTTCCTCAAGGTCTCATATGCAAATAAAGAAAAGACTCCTTAAATGTTTTCTTCTCACCCAAATAAACAATGATACCAATGATGGCAGTATTTTATCTTATAGAAAATAAAGAACAGTGAGGTTTTCATGCAACGAAAGCATTTTATTTCAGCAGTAGTGTCCACGCAATAAGTTGGCAGTTTTATCAATGGTTTGTGCACATTCGAGGGCTCATCGATGCCACGGCCAGTTAATTCACACAAGTAATTTAATGTTTATATATTTTAAAATATTAAATGATACTTTACCAAATCACGATTAATTCGATTTTTAGCATTTTAAGAGTTCCTTTCACTGGAACTTAGGGGCCAAGCCCAACCCATGTAAAACAACCCCACACGCTTTACACCACTGCATCCGACGCTTTGCATTGCACATGTTGATGTAAGGCTTGGCTGCAGCTGCTCGGCCATGGAAACTCATTCCATGAAGCTCTCTACGCACCGTTCTTGAGCTAACCTGAAGGCCACATGAAGTTTGGAGGTCTGTAGCTATTGACTCTGCAGAAAGTTGGTGAATTCTGCACACTGTGCACCTCAGCATGTGCTGACCCCGCTCTGTGATTTTACGTGGCCTACCACTTTGTGGCTGAGTTGCTGGTGTTCTCAATTGCCTCCACTTTATAATACCACTAACAGTTGACCGTGGAATATTTAGTAGTAAGGAAATTTCACGAATGGACTTAATGCACAGGTGGCAACTGGCAACCTATCACGGCACCACGCTTGAGTTCACTGAGCTCCTGATGCCGACCCATTATTTCACAAATGTTTGTAGAAGCGTCTGCATCCCTAGTGCTTGATTTTATACACCTGTGGCCATGGAAGTGATTGGCACACCTGAATTCAATGATTTGGAGGGGTGTCCCAATAATATTGGCAGTATAGTTTACATATACATCGGCAGTATAATCAAACAAAACAGAGTGAATGTTATAAATCTGAAATAATACGATGATGTCATGGTGCAACAAAAGCAGCAATGCTTTGAAACAAAAGGTAATAAAGCTTAAAAGGGAAACAAAAGTTGAATTTCCATCCATCCAAAAATACCAAGCAGACTAGAATGATATTTTTAGAGACAATTTTATGAAAGCTTTGCTATTTTAATGTGTGTGCAATGAGCATCCGGTGGTCCGTGAGCGACCAGTGGGAGTGTCATCACAGGCTCAGACTAATGCTTTTATAAATAAACTGACTAATCGGAAAGACACCAAGGCTTATCACGAATTTCCTGCAGAATGTGAGGACTGGATCTTGACCTAGAAGAGCTTCTGTTGCTCGTGGATTATAGAAGCGGTGGCCGTGAGAAAAGAAACCACCAAAACCATCATTCAATACCCACCACATTCCAGAAACACTTCCCACCTTCCTGAATCCATCACACAGTCGTACCACACACGAACACAACCACACTAAAACCCTCTGGACTTCTGCAGCACCACTCCATCCTCCAGCTGCAAATAATAACGAACGCCTCTGCCCTTTGCTGTTTGCTCACTCTGTCATTCTTTATTTCCCATCATCCCATCAGAATTTATTTCCCATCATCCCAATGCAAGATGGTAGCAGACTATCATTTTCAGATCAGACCTCATAATAGTGTTAACTTTTAAATAGTTAAAAGGAGACGATGTGTGTGCGGCTTAGGTGTGTGTTTGTGTGTTGGGGCCAGCCTGTCTGCATGCCCCAGACTAATGGTCACTTTATCAGGCTGGCTAAGACATCCTCATGCCCGGGCAGACGTCCACCTGCTTCAGTCGTAACATGAGCCGTCAGTGAGGGAAAAATCAACACCGCATGCTTCAACTAAGAAAAAAACGTGTGTATGTGAGCGTCTATATTAGCACCTTAATCTTTTAGGATATTGTAACACATAGCATAGAAAAAGAAACTAAGTCTTTCAGATAAAACACTTATACTATATGATATTCAATATTAATATTTTTATTAATATTTGTGAATCATTTTCAAATGAATAATCAAGGTATGTTTTCCACACTATTATCTGTTTGTTTTAATGAAGACAAACTAAATACTTGTTTTATTTAAAGGCACCATGATGAGAATACAAATAAATATAATTGAAATATAATAAATATAATAAGCTTATTATTGCATATTATTTAAATTAGGACATAACATTTGTATTTTTTTATGTAATATTATGTCTGGTGCGCTATCCTTCTGGGGACTCGCCATAGGCGTAATGGTTTTTATACTGTACAAACCATATTTTCTATCCCCCTACACTCCCCCTGCCCCTAAACCTACCCATCACAGGAGACATGCTGCATTTTTACATTTTCATAAAAACTCATCCTGTGTGATTTATAAGCTTTTGTGCCCGTGGGGACCTCAATTTTGGTCCCCACGGTGACACAAGTCCCCATGAGTCTGTGTGCAGTCAGGTTGAAGTCCCCACCAGGATAGAAAAACATGTACACACACACACACACACACACACACACACACACACACACACACACACACACACACACACACACACACACACACACAGTTGTGTTTCCATGTTTAATGGGGACATTCCATAGGCGTAATGGTTTTTATACCGTATAAACTATATATTCTATCCCCCTACACTGCCCCTGCCCCTAAACCTACCCATCACAGGAAACATTCTGCATTTTACTTTCTCAAAAACATCACCAAAAATGTCCCCACAAGGACAAGGATTTTGGATATTGCCATCTTTGTAGGGACATTTTGTCCCCATCGTAGGGATTACCAGTCCCCACACACACACACACACACACACACACACACACACACACACACACACAGTTGTGTTTCCATGTTTAATGGGGACATTCCATAGGCGTAATGGTTTTTATACCGTATAAACTATATATTCTATCCCCCTACACTGCCCCTGCCCCTAAACCTACCCATCACAGGAAACATTCTGCATTTTTACTTTCTCAAAAAACATCACCAAAAAATGTCCCCACAAGGACAAGGATTTTGGATATTGCCATCTTTGTAGGGACATTTTGTCCCCATATCGTAGGGATTACCAGTCCCCACACACACACACACACACACACACACACACACACACACACACACACACACACACACACACACACACACACACACACACACACACACACACACACACACACACACACACACACACACACACACACACACACACACACACACACACACACACACACACACACACACTTAATATTTTATTTGTTTTCTTTAAAAGCACAATTATGACAATAAAAATAAGTATTTGCTTATTATTGCATATTATTTTTAATTAGGACAAATATAATATTCTATATTAAATATATTTATAGTAAATAATATTTTTTTAATGTTAATTTCTAAGCACCAATATGACAATAAACAGCAATATTTGCATACATATACTGTATATTTACTAAAACATTTAATATATGAAAATGTCATATTGGGACATTGTGGAAAGATTTCCCCACACAGATTTTGCATTGTATAAGTTGGTCACGCAACTCACTTTGTTGACCAACAAAAAGCTGCTTGGTTTGAAAGTGATCTGTGTTTCATAAACTACTGACAATAGACCATTTCTGCTAATAGACCTTATTTTGCTGAAGTGGATGCACTATAATTTTGCACTTTTTGCTACGGATTTTTAAATCAGATTAACGCTTTTAAATCTTAACGCTCTAATACTTGCGGATCACAATTCTCAATTGATACTCAGTATCTCCTATCCCTCATTCTGAATGGTTGTTAGCACATTGTATGTGGTTGCTAGGGTGATCTTAATGGTTGCTAGCTAACAGCTTACTTGTCAAAGTCAAAAGTACAGTTTCTGATCCCGCATTGACGTAACAAGTGAATGTGAAAATATGACTTATTTTTTTAAGCATTTTTTTGCGCAAGACCTCACAAGTGTTAAGACCTCACAAACCATGGTAAAAAGTGCCAAGACTTCACAAAACAGTACAGATTTCATCGCAATCTCAAAAAAAATCTTACACAAACAAAAACATGCCCCCCTCAAAGGCGAGAAGACGAGCGTAGAAAAGAGGTTTGAAGAGCGAGAGAGCTGGGCGTTTGAAGACAGGCCGTGACAGGGCTGTGAAACGGAGAACACAGAGAGAAAGAAAAATAGAGGAAACCGAGAGGAGGAGTGTGTTTGTTCAGCCATTTAATAACCCATTTAGAGCGACGAGTGACCTCAGGGTGCTGAAGGATGAGGGGTCACCGCAGAACTGACCATCTTTATGTTCCTCTTTCTCGCTCCTCTTTGTCTCTCTCTCACAAACAAAACCGCTGGAATGCAAGTCAGGCTAGAATCTGGCAGTGGTGTCTGTCAATCAAGGCTACATAAGGCTTCTTCAGAAACAGAAGGTTCTTCAAATTCTGCATGGAACCTTCTAAACAACCATTTTGGTCACACAGAGTTGCTATATGGATCTTTGGAGATAAAGAAAAACTCATTCATTTACAGGTTCTTAATATCAGTGTTTTGAATTCAGAGTTATTTAAAAGCATCAGCATGGTTCTAAAGAACCAGAGAACAAGTTCTCTGTGGAAATGAAAAATGCTCTCCTCTGTCACTAGAGATGCACCGACTGCAACTTTCTTGGCCGATTCCAATTTTCATTCTAAGAACTATAATTGACATCAAATACAAAAAAATGTTTTTTTTTCTTCAATGTATATTTTTATATGTATTATATATATATGTATATATATATAAAACCAAGTAAAATGTCAGTAAAGAACAAAATAAACAAATCGCAAACAACAGCACAAACAAATGCAATAAAATACAGATATGAAATAAACACGGCTTTAAGTTTTTCAGATGGGTCTAACAGTAGGTTCGTTTTCAGCTAAAGAATACTACTGAAATTAAAGTAATCAAAAGTAAAATAAGACTGGGTTGTCTTTATAGTAAAAATCACAGTTCTAAAAACTCACAATTAAAGTTACTAAAGTTATTCAGTCTAGAGCAGAGAATGATTTTCTTTGATTAACATGACAGACAGCAGCAGGAATATTAGACTGCTGTCACTTTAAGAGCTTATGCACGGATCTTTCTCAAATATTTACGTTCCAAAACTGACTGTGTTTAACTGAATACTTACCAAAGTGGTAATTTTGTATGTATTTGACAGTTTAAGCGCAGTTAGCCACTCATTTTGGTACTTGAGACTGTTTAAGGGTGCGTTCACACTTGTAGTTCAGTTTGTTTGGTCCGGACCAAAAAACAAAAACAAAACATATGGTCCTGGTTCGCTTAGCTTTCACACTGGCATTTTTATAAGTGAATCTAAAGTGAACAAAAGGAATAGGGATACGGTCACAACCTGATTGGTCAGCTTTCATGACGGATATTTTGGGATGAAGCTTTCTTATCGAACATTCAAAACAAAGCTGTGTGCTGGATTAAACGCCATCATTTTGTGCGCTTACACACGGTTTTATTTTTACCAGCTGAGAACTCACGAAGAGCTCATTAAATGTTCAAATCATTTAAAACAGCACCAGGATTTCCTCCGTTGTATGCAGAAACGAAGATCTGCTGCAAAGAGACGGCAGTTACGTCGTCTGTACCGACTAATGGGCGACAGGTCCTTTGATGAGAAGAACCAGGTACACCGATCTTTCTGCGTCGTCAAAGTCTAGTAGTATTATTTTTCTCTCGTTCTCCCTCACCATATGGTTAGAAAAAATACAAATTTCCATTTAAAACACCATCTAACTACTCCCTAAATACATGTTATAAGTACAAGTTGTTTCTTTTCACTACCTTTTTTTTTTGTTATTATCATTATTTTTTTAATTATTATTATTTCCCATTATTTAGCAGTTGTCTATTGTGTATATTTTTCTTCTTGTTTGTTTTTTTCCCACACTATATGTATTATGTATAATTACTGAATGTATTTCATGAATAAAAAAAAAAAAAAAAATCAGCTTGATCAGCATCGCATCTTGTGACATCACGTCCTTTTTTTGGTTCGTTTACATGTCTTTGGTCCGTGTTGTGTTCATATATCAATCGAACCGCACCAGAGTTCGTTTGGAAGCGGACCGAGACCCATCTTTTTAGCGGTCTCGGTCCGCTTGTTTGTTGTGCACCAGGGTTCGGATGGCAGCGTACACATATGTTCAAATGAACTGCACTAACTGAGCAATCGCACCAGGGTTCGTTTTAATCGAACCAAACATGACAAGTGTGAACGTACCCTAAGAGGCGGCTTTAAGTTTATGTGCGCTCCACTTATATAGATGTGGTGTCAAAACTTGCGGAAAAATGTGTAAAATGATGTGCCATACAAGCAATATTTAACCGGAGCGAATGAGACAAGTGAGTGAGAGGAGACGGGTGTGTGTCACTTCGCTGTCGGAGAGCAAAGAGAGTCAGAACGTGCAGTTGACATTATTGCCTGTGCCACTGGCAACAAAACGGACCAGCTTGAAATTGGAAAAATGTGAGACTGACCGGCTGACCACTGGGCCAAGTATCCGAAGAGTACACAGAAAATCGTCCGATTGTTCGAGCATCATAAAACAACTTTTCACAACATTTATTTTTAAATCAATCATAAACACTGTGAATCATTACATTATTTTAAAGGGATAGTTCACCCAAAAATGAAAATGATCCCACCCACTTATCCTCAAGCCATCTTAGGTGTATATGACATTCTTCTTTCAGACAAAAACAATTATAACAATTATAAGAGTTATATTAAAAGAGTTATAATGTCCTGGCTAATCCGAGCATTATTATGGCACCCTAAAATTTGAAGGCCAAAAAAGTGCATCCATCCATTATAAAAGTACTCCACATTGCTCTGAGGGGTTAATAAAGGTCTTCTGAAGCGAATCGTATTTCACACTTTATAAAGTAAAATCTAGCCGGCAGACCACCTTCCGTATCCAACTTACGGAAAAAGCATAACTGGCGCGACGATCAAAAAATCAAAAAATTTATGCAAGATTGATTTCACAGATAAAAATCATTCTCATTACAAACTTAAATTACTGTACTTACCAAGTATAGACACCTTACTAAGGAACTCTTCATACATCTTTCTCTTCCTCAACGTGCTTCCCTAAAAAAAAAAAAACAGTGAAGCAGCAGTTAGAAGACACATGGAGGACATCAGGTAACAGAATCTCCTGCCCTCTAATCAGTCTCTACGGAATAAGAATAAGAAACACAGCGCTGAGAACAAAGCCGGGGGACTTTCCTCAAACACGGTGATGAAGAAGAACTATAAACATCCAGATTAAAGCAAAGTTTTGGCTTCCTTCTCTTTTGTTCCTAATGTTGTCTTTTTCAGCTCTGTCTCTCTCTAATACTCAAATAAAAACAGAAACACATTAAGTGGAGACGGTCCCCTAGTTAAGAAAAATTACGAATGATCTTATTGTCTTCTTATTGAGAAATGGAGACTGAAGGCTCTGCATTCTTGGATTTGTCTCACGTGTCTCCTCCAAACTTTTATCAGTTTCAAAGGACTTTACTCTTGCTGCATGTCAACAATAGCGTCACTTGTTTTAATTACATTTTTTCTTTAAGACTGAGGGGAAAACTTTATTAACTAAACCACCTTCATATCTGAGACAACGGAACGTAAACGCAAATGTCCAGCCACTGATTGACCGTGAAGATCTTCTCTCTTACGAGGTCAGTGACCTCTCCACCCCTGGTGTTTGAGAAGAAGATACAAAAACATTAGAAGAACATCTAAGATGGCAGACACTAAAGTGAGGCATGACATCGTGATCTACAACGTTCCGGCAAGTGTTGGTCAAGCTTAATGGATTAGTTCTCCCACATTTCCCAAATAAACAGTATGTATTTTCTATAGACAGACTCTGTGTAGCTGGAATAAGTGTCTGTGAAGATCTCTTTACTACAGCAAACAAAAAAAGACAATGCATAAAACATTGCTAAAGAAGACTGCTAGAGAAACTTAAGGAAAATTCAAGTGCATATTTATGTAAAATAACTGACCCAAAATATAGTGCTTGCAAGTTAGTCTGGGCAATACATTTTATAATTTACCATTACATTTGGTATTTTTAATTGAATGAAATGAAAACAATTAAAAATAATAATATTAATAATAATAAATACATAAAAAGATGTATAAAGGTATATATATATATTTCCAAACATCATTTCACTCAAAAAGCCTTTAATTGGAGATTTAGGGATGACATTTTTTTTTAAGTAAGTTAATAATAATAACAAATAAATAAATAAATAAATAAATAAATAAATAAATAAATAAATATCATCAAAAGGTTGAAAATGATATATATAATTATTATTTTTTTTATTTTTATTAGTATATTTTTAAGCATCTAAGAAAAGGGGGATTCAAAATAAGTTTTTTTTTGTTTATAAATAAAATGGAACATATTAAAAAAACAACATTAGTGCAGGACAAGGGGTCACAGCAGAACTGACCATTTTTATGTTCCTTTATGTTCCTCCTGTTCCTTGTTCTCTCACACACATTATGATAAAAACATTTTATATACAATTTTATGAATTACTGACTCATCTCTAATTGACTGCAGCCACACACACACACACACACACACGTCTGGTTCACTATCTTTGTGGGGACTCTCCATAGACGTAATGGTTTTTATACCGTACAAACTATACATTCTATCCCTCTACACTGCCCCTAAACCTAGCCATCACAGGAAACATTCTGCATTTTTACTTTCTCAAAAAAACTCATCCTGTGTGATTTATAAGCCTTTGGAAAAGTGGGGACCGCTGGCTGGTCCAAACAATGTAGGTGATCTCAGGTTTTACTATCCTTATGGGGACATTTGGTCCCCACAATGTAATATAAACAAGGACATACACACACACACGCACACACAAATCATTTACTGGTTTAATTAAAAGCAGCTCAACATAGTTGAAATCTGACAGTCTGTCTCTCTTCTCACATAACTCAGTGTGTGTGTGTAAGTCTGCATGGTAAGTGCGTGTTTGCATAAGAAAGCGAGGAAGACACTAAGGAGAAAGAAGAACGAAACGATGGCCTGACAGAAAAATCTAAATTGGTCCCTTGTCAGGCTGGTAAACAGTTTCCACGGAGGCTTGTGGGGCATTAGAAATATTCATTTACTCATTCCCACAACACACACACACACTCTACAAACAGAAAAACCCCTACAGATGTAGCACTTGATGCAGATTACGCTGTTGAGCGAGACAGTAATTTTTAGTTAAAGAATACCAAAGGGTGGAAAGTTTGGTTTAGTTTGAGAACGCAAACAGTACAATGGTCAAGAGTTTCAATCTGGAAAGTCATGGCATTCAAGGGGAAGGCCTTGTCGTTTTAAGGGATAGTTCAGCCTAAAATGAAAATTCTGACAATACTGACACTTATGTCACTGTGTAATGTAAGTGTGTGAGTGCATTTCTACCATAAGGATGCGTCGGTAGCTGTCTCTGTCTATGCCCCATAGTTTCAGGTCAGTCTTGGCTTTCACAGTAGCAGCCCGAGGAGTTCCATATATCAGAGCCAATTCTCCAAAACTACCACCCTCTCCGATACTGGTCACCCATTCACCATTTACATACACCTGCGAAAGAGAGAAAGATCATTACATATTTCTGTTTATAATACACATGAACATGAATAACTCGGTATGGTTAATTGAAGACAACAGCATTAACTTCCATAATAAATTAGAATATTCTGGGCCATTTTTAGATTTTGATTATCATGACAGTTAATTATTCCAAGTTACCCAAAATTTCCATTACCACAATGTAAAATAAAATCTAATTTGCATTAATATTTTAATTAATACAATATAATATAATATATTGTATTAATTATATTATATGAATTATAATATAATATTATAATATAATATATATAACATTACGCCAAAAATATTTTAGATTTTATCCTGCTCACACTGGAACTTTCAAGGTTTTTCCCATTACCACCCGCAAAAGCCCATAGGAAGAGACAGTGGCTTTTTTCCCCAATTTCCACACTTTCTCAAAAAACATCACTTAGTGTGATTTATAAGATGTTTTCCTCATGGGGACCAAAAAATGTCCCCACAAGCACAAGGATTTTGGATATTGCCATCTTTGTGGGGACATAGTGGGGACGTAGGGATTACCAGTCCACACACACACACACACACACACACACACACACACACACACACACACACACACACACACACACACACACACACACACACACACACACACACACACACACACACACACACACACACACACACACACACATATATATATTCATTCATTCCAGCAGTGAGAAAAATATCTCTACCTATAATAATATAAAATACTTCATTATCTATATCATTCATTTGTCTTATCTGTGAAATTCATCTATTACACTTTGATTAGAATGATAAAAACGAACACTTGTTTTAGAATATGCATCGATAAACTACACAAAAAAACAAACATTTATACAAAGTAAAAAGGAACCTTTTCAATTTCATGTTATCTTAAAGAACTGACTGAACTCTCGTTTCATACTAATGATAGTCAAGGGCATTCATAGTGAAGCAGGTGATCTGATAACACACAGCTCGCACCTTCTATCTTCTTAACCTTGGATCCTCTAGGGTGTCTTACGAGGAATTAGATAACACCTTGAGACTCTTTCCCTGTTTTGTCTTTCATTTTGGCATAACAGTAAGATGCTACCGAAGAGAATATCTCACAGAATCTGTGTGTGTGTGTGTGTATGTGTTCAGCGTGTGGTTTTCAACAGCCACACGCATAGACAAGCACAAAGAGCCTCTTTCTCATTTTCCACAGAGTCTGATTGGGTTTCACCTGTAGACACACAATCCACTTGTTGATTTTATGAGGGAAGATAAAAAATGCGAACACACAGGGCAGAAATAAACGCTCATCTCTTGCTGGTCCTGCTCAGGACAGGCGTTCTGCCAGCCATCTAAGACACATTCCACAGGTATCTCTGCTCTCCAGACTGGCCACTCGAGCAGGTTTGGGTCAAAGCCTCCTCAGAGATGGCCAACATGTCAATTAAGGTGAGAAATTCTTTGAAATAAATCATCTGTCTCCAATTCAGTTATTTTATTGGAACAACAGACAAAAATAATGGGAATTAGTGTCAGCTGCAAAGAAGTTGATGATGCTGACTCATCATCTATGGGCCCGGTCTCAAATGGCACCCTAAACACGTGCGGTCTTCCTACAAGTCAGCACTTTCTTGACGTAATGAAGAAGTCTTCTGCAGAGCTCGCTTAATGTGGGAAAGGGGGCATATCGACCGCAAAGGGGTCACTTTTGAAACTAAAATTACAAATGGGACGCCTTACAGTCTCATGGGCTGCATCCGAAAAACTATGTTCTACATATACTTTGAGTGTGTGTATTATGAATGTAATCTGGACATACTACATTTGCCATGTTGTCATTATCATGTGACTAGCCAGTGTCATTTTCATCGCTTCACTGCCATCTACAAATCCTCTCAAGTGGCCTCATGGGATAGTGAAGTGTCCATCCAATGCACACTTCAAAATCTCAACGAAAGTAGTAGGTCATCCGGGGACTTATTTCCTTTTCTTTTATGAGTACTTTGAATTTGGACATACTTTTTTTTGTCACTTTTTCATACTGTTTTTCGCCTATTATACACACTCACCTAAAGGATTATTAGGAACACCATACTAATACTGTGTTTGACCCCCTTTCGCCTTCAGAACTGCCTTAATTCTACGTGGCATTGATTCAACAAGGTGCTGAAAGCATTCTTTAGAAATGTTGGCCCATATTGATAGGATAGCATCTTGCAGTTGATGGAGATTTGTGGGATGCACATCCAGGGCACGAAGCTCCCGTTCCACCACATCCCAAAGATGCTCTATTGGGTTGAGATCTGGTGACTGTGGGGGCCATTTTAGTACAGTGAACTCATTGTCATGTTCAAGAAACCAATTTGAAATGATTCGAGCTTTGTGACATGGTGCATTATCCTGCTGGAAGAAGCCATCAGAGGATGGGTACATGGTGGTCGTAAAGGGATGGATATGGTCAGAAGTGTGGCAAGAAAACATCCCCCACACCATTACACCACCACCAGCAGCCTGCACAGTGGTAACAAGGCATGATGGATCCATGTTCTCATTCTGTTTACGCCAAATTCTGACTCTACCATCTGAATGTCTCAACAGAAATCGAGACTCCAGTCTTCAACTGTCCAATTTTGGTGAGCTTGAGCAAATTGTAGCCTTTTTTCCTATTTGTAGTGGAGATGAGTGGTACCAGGTGGGGTCTTCTGCTGTTGTAGCCCACAAATGTGGCTTCACAAATGCTTTGCAGCATACCTCGGTTGTAACGAGTGGTTATTTCAGTCAAAGTTGCTCTTCTATCAGCAGGACCACACCCCTAAATGCACTGAAGCAACTGCCATGTGATTGGTTGATTAGATAATTGCATTATTGCGAAATTGAACAGGTGTTCCTAATAATCCTTTAGGTGAGTGTAGGGAATGCAATTTCGGATGCAGCCATGGACTTGACGGTCACACGGCAGCCATTGTAAGTCCGCAAGTGCATATGAAGTGAGTCATTTGGGACAGGGCTATAGATGCGCCTATAGAGAGAAATGCACATTGGAATACTTGGATATACGGCTAATAATAGCACATTTATAGGGTAACATTAAAGCGAGCGCCATGTAAAGTGGCTAACGTTAGGATACAACACACGTTTCAAATTATAATTTTTGTTTGAGGTCGAATGACAGGCAAATATTTGGATTTCCTGCTCAACATAATTACCACATGGACTAGCCATGTTAACCATCTGCCCGTCACGGACTGCATGACTCCACGGACTGTGGAGTTTGTTTTTCTGCGTCCAACCGACTAATTAAAAATTGGTTGACCAAGCCTCTTCTCATCAACTTACGTTTGGTTGACCATTAGGGGCAGCCCTAGCAATATGATTCTTTTTAATGAATTCCAAATTTGAACACGCTCTTGATCAGCATGCAGCACTACGTGCTCCAAAGTCACAGGAGATTTATCCTTTCTGCTAATGAGAGACATCACAACGCATTTGATATGCATCTTGACATTCCAGCACGTTTGCGTATGTCTGGGAGGTTTATGGAGCTGAGTGTGCTCACTTACATATATAAGAAGACTGTTTAATGTCTGTAAACATGTATTTTGCATGTGTTTGACAGCACTAGTGTGCCGTACAGTGGATTGAGCGAGTCGGGCTTTGTGCTCGGGCTCTCGGCGCTCTGGCTCTGACACAAGAGCTCAATATGACACAATCTGATGTGGCAGTGACCCAGTGCTGACTCAACGCGCCCTCGGAACTCATCCAGAGCAGAGGAGAAATATTAGCACCGATATATAACACAGTAGATCACTAAGCACATACACAATGAGAACCGTCTCAGAACAAAAAAGACTGATAATAACAAAAAAGAACATTAAGAAACAGTTTTGAAATGTTGGCGCCTGTGCAAAAAAAACAGGGTTTTTCTTGCTCTTTTTAAAACAAAACAGCTTGACCGATACTCTAAAGTAAAAAAATTAATATGTATTTATTAATACACACACATGCATGTATATATTTAAGATTTTTTTTATATTTGTACATAAAATATTTCTATATAAGATAAATTATATAAATATATATACAGTATATAATTTGGAGGCCAAGTCAACACCTCAAACTCGTTGTTGTGCTCCTCAAACCATTCCTGAACCATTTTTGCTTAGTGGCAAGGTGCATTATCCTGCTGAAAGAGCCACAGCCACCAGGGAATACTGCCTCCGCCGGCTTGCCTTTTTCCCATAGTGCATCCTGGTGCCATGTGTTCCCCAGGTAAGCGATGCACCCAGCCATCCACGTGATGTAAAAGAAAATGTGATTCATCAGAGCAGGCCACCTTCTTCAGTTAATCCATGGTCCAGTTCTGATGCTCACGTGCCTACTGTTGAAGCTTTCAGTGGTGGACAGGGGTCAGCATGGGCACCCTGACTGGTCTGCGGCTATGCAGCTCCATAAACAACAAACTGTGATGCACTGCGTATTCTGATATCTTTCAATCAGAACCAGCATTAACCTCTGATGAACAATGATTTTCTGAAGGATCATGTGACACAGAAGACTGAAGGAGTAATGACGATGCTGAAAATTCAGCTTTGATCACAGGAATAAATAATTTTTTAAAAATATATAATTGGTCAAAAAATGTTATTTTACAATGTAATAATATGTCACAATATTACTGTATATTTGATTAAATAAATGATGTTAGTCAATCACAGAAGTGGGCGTTTCCACTGAAGTGTTAAAGCTACAGGGCTAAAATCAGGATAGAAAATTGCCCTTTATTTCTAAATTATCTTAGAGAGCATACAATACTTTCACACAAAAAAAGGTAAAAGGTTTCTATTCATATTCATTTATACATTCATTATACATTTATTTACTATTGACCATTCAGCAGCTTGGCATGGGTTGTTAGTCTGTTCACATGTAAAGAGATCATTTACATACAGTAGCAAAAAAGTTTGTTTAATTCTAAGAGTCATAGAGAGCGTGGAAAATTGTCATAAATACTAAACTACGACTGTTTTTTTTGGTTCAAGAAGCCATAACTAAGATTAGAAATGGACTCTGGGGGAAAAATAAAATGCTATAAAAGTGTGGAAAGGCCCCTTTTAAATAAACAATCCTATTTACTGAAGAACCAAAAATGGGTGAAGGAAAATACTACAGATTCCCAGGGTGATAAAAGCAAATTCTAAATAAATCATATGCATGTACAAAGAATATCTATTTGAAAGCTTCTTTAAAACAAAACAGAGGAAATGGATTCTCTGTGGAGATAATGACACATCACTTCACTTGAACTTTATCCATGTCATCTTTGGGAAGGTAAAACAAAGGCAGTCAGTGTTCTAGTTTTTTGTAGTTAAAAGAGGCCAGTGGGTAAGATTTTTATCATATAGACCTACTATTATAATTAGGTTTATATGATAGGATATCAATGTAGAAAAACATATTACACATTTCAATCTCAAACTTTCATTACCCTATTGATTTTTAATTTAAATATATATATATATATATTTTTTTTTTGTGATTTATTAATACAATACAAAACTACCAATATGGATAAATACTTACTTAAATTTTTTTTTTATGGTAATAAGAATATGGGGGCTTAACTGTCATTAAAAATAGTTTACTCTATGAAACACAATTTATTTATTTATTTTTTATTTTGTGGTAATGGATAACATTTCATAAGATTCACCCCATGATATTTATTTGCTATAAATACTGATTAATGTATTGCGGGTAAATCAAAAAATCAATCCCTGAGCATCTGCTCACTGCTGTGACGGGCCTTAAAGTGACCCGATTATTCTGTCTTCTACAATAGATTTACATGCATCCAAGATAAAAAAAAAACACTTTGATTTTCTCATAATATACATTGCAGCATAACTTCTTTTCTTACAGTGACTGAAACAGTTCGATAAAGGATTTAGTCTTTCTAAACCCATCCTTTCCGAAAGCTTGCTCTGATCTGATTGGTCTACTCTGGTCTGATTGGTCAAGATGGACCAGTCTGTTGTGATTGGTCTACTCTTGTCTGATTGGTCAAGACGGTCCAGACTGTTGTGATTGGTCTACTCTTGTCTGATTGGTCAAGACGGTCCAGACTGTTGTGATTGGTCTACTCTGGTCTGATTGGTCAAGATGGACCAGTCTGTTGTGATTGGTCTACTCTGGTTTGATTGGTCAAGACGGTCCAGACTGTTGTGATTGATCTACTCTGCTTTGATTGGTCAAATGGCCCAGTCTGTTGTGATGTTGAGATTGGTCTACCACTTACAGCATGTGTTGGGAATGAAACGTCTGTTTGTATCAACATTACTTTATCAATCCAAGCCCAGGTTCTCATCCTTTGGAAGTGTATGAAAGTAAATTTACCTTCACACTGCAGCATCTTAACACATTACACTTAACAGCGTCTTCTTGATATGTCGACAACACAAACCAAACTCTTCTAGGCCTCAGCTACAACTACAGTGTTTGAGGGTCAAAGTAAACATTGTTCGCTGGCAGCCAATGAAGACCATACACTCAAAAAAAAATGTAGGCCCAATAAATAAGATTTATGTAATTTGATTGCATATAAATTTTCCATCCATTTTGATTACATATTTTTAACATAAAAAAAGTAATAAACTTTATGTAATATATATGTGTAAGTCATATATAAATTTAACAAGTAAGAATAATATTTATGTAAAAGGATCAATAAATCCAATTAGTTTTAAATGAATAAGAAACAGGATTTTGTATTATTATGTAATAAACCCAATTTACTTAAAATGCTTTATGTTTAAGTAATTTTTATTATAAACCCAATCAATGTATTTTAAAGTCATATTTATGTATTTTAAATATGTTTCCTCCATTTTACTCCCCAATCACAACATATAATAAAAATGGGCAGACCACATTGTTTCACATTATATATATTCTTTAATAACATTTTTTTGCCACAAACAAGCTCATTTCACAAATATTATATATATATATATATATATATACACACACACGGAAAGTATTCAGACCCCTTAATTTTTTCTGTTATATATTTCTCTTAATTCACTCTGTTATATTGCAGCCATTTGCTAAAATCATTTAAGTTCATTTTTTCTCATTAATGTAAACACAGCACCCCAAATTGACAGAAAAACACAGAATTGTTGACATTTTTGCATATTTATTAAAATAGAAAAACTGAAATATCACATGGTCCTAAGTATTCAGACCCTTTGCTGTGACACTCATATATTTAACTCAGGTGCTGTCCATCTCTTCTGATCCTTGAGATGGTTCTACACCTTCATTTGAGTCCAGCTGTGTTTGATTATACTGATTGGACTTGATTAGGAAAGCCACACACCTGTCTATATAAGACCTTACAGCTCACAGTGCATGTCAGAGCAAATGAGAATCATGAGGTCAAAGGAACTGCCTGAAGAGCTCAGAGACAGAATTGTGGCAAGGCACAGATCTGCCAAAGGTTACAAAATAATTTTTGCTGCACTTACGGTTCCTAAAAGCACAGTGGCCTCCAAAATCCTTAAATGGAAGACATTTGGGATGACCAGAACCCTTCCTAGAGCTTGTCATCCAGCCAAACTGAGCTATTGGGGAGAAGAGCCTTAGTGAGAGAAGTAAAGAAGAACCCAAGGACCACTGTGTCTGAGCTCCAGAGATGGAGTCGGAGATGGGAGAAAGTTGTAGAAAGTCAACCATCACTGCAGCCTCCACCAGTCGGGGCTTTATGGCAGAGTGGCCCGACGGAAGCCTCTCCTCAGTGCAAGTAACATGAAAGCCCGCTTGGAGTTTGCTAAGATGGTGAGAAATAAGATTCTCTGGTCTGATGAGACCAAAATAGAACTTTTGGCCTTAATTCTAAGCGGTATGTGTGGACAAAACCAGGCACTGCTCATCACCTGTCCAATACAATCCCAACAGTAAAGCATGGTGGTGGCAGCATCATGCTGTGGGGTGTTTTTCAGCTACAGGGAAAGGACGACTGGTTGCAATCGAGGGAAAGATGAATGTGGCCAAGACCAGGGATATCCTGGACAAAACCTTCTCCAGAGTGCTCAAGACCTCAGACTGGGTTGAATAACGAAGGAGTGGCTTCACAACAACTCCTCGACTGTTCTTGAATGGCCCAGCCAGAACCCTGACTTAAACCCAATTGAGCATCTCTGGAGAGACCTGAAAATGGCTACCCACCAACATTTACCATCCAACCTGACAGAACTGGAGAGGATCTGCCAGGAGGAATCTGGATCCCCAAATCCAGGTGTGAAAAACTTCTTTCCCAAAAAGACTCGTGGCTGTATTAGATCAAAAGGGTGCTTGTACTGAGCAAAGGGTCTGAATACTTAGGACCATGTGATATTTCAGTGTTTCTTTTTAATAAATCTGCAAAAATGTCAACAATTCTGTGTTTTTCTGTCAATATGGGGTGCTGTGTGTACATTAATGAGAAAAATGAACTTAAATGATTTTAGCAAATGGCTGCAATATAACAAAGAGTGAGAAATTTAAGGGGTCTGAATACTTACAAACAATGAATCTCAGTTTGAAATTTTTGATTCAATAAAAAGTATAATATAACACGTAATCTTGTCCTTTTTCATCTTTCAGGTCAATATTTTTACAATATTAAGGGCATTCATCAGTCCAAAAGGCATCACACATCCAAATGTGATACTTCACACAAACCTTCCAGAACAACGGCAACATCTGAAGGTCCCTCTGCCCGAAAGGCATATATTCCCATTGTTGTCTGTGCTATCCCATATCAGCCTCTTCACTTTCACAGTCCTGGAGAATAGACAAAGATAATGAGTTGTGTCCCAATGCCAGTCATAGTGTTATATTCAGAAATAAAAAGGCACAATGTTTTGTAAACTGACATTTCAGATATGTAGACTCAGTCAAATGTAAACACGTAAAAATAAATGGAACACTTTTCAAAACGTATAAATACAATCAGAAAGACTTGAACACAGATCACCCATTTGTCTAACCATCCAGTTTAGAAAAAAAAAATCCAGATAGCTAGCCAAAGCCCTTAAAGTTTGCCACCAAATTACTAAAATACTTTTGTAAACCTGCAAGCCAACCCAATCTAATTGCATCGCAGTTCTAGTTATTGTGATCAATTGGCTTAATTTGCAGAAAAACATCAAAGTGGTTTAATTGCTGCAAAATTCAGTTTTCAAAGGGATAGTTCACCCAAATATTCACCCATTTTTGCTTTTACTCACCCTCATGTTGTTCCAAACCTGTATGAATGCATTCCTTCTGTTGAACACAAAAGATGATTTTTAAAGCACTGGTAACCAGACAGTGGATGATAGCGATTGACTTCCATTGTACTTTTTTGTTTTCCTGCTATGGAAGTCAATGCCTACAGTCAACCATTTGGTTACCAAAATTCTTCAAAATATCTTCTTTTGTGTTCAACAGAAAAACTTCTTCTAAACTGTTTGAACAATTTGGAGGTGAGTAAATGACAACATTTAAATTTTTGGGTGAACTATCTATTTAAACTTGCTTTTGCAGCAAGACGGTTTATTTCCTATTGATTCAGTCAACTCATGTAATTGAAGTGATAGTTGTACTGTTATAGTTTTTCCATGAATTATGTATTAATTTCCCTATCTACACCAATGTTTAATGATTCTTATTTCACAATTTCCTTACTTTGTACATTAACATAACTATCAATGTATATATATCAATAAGACATTTACAACAAAGAGAGAAGGTTGACGACACTTACCACATATTCTTTGATGAGTGTCTCTGTGTCTTCGTTTAGGTAGACACTTAGGCATCTCATGATACGATCACGCTTGATGTCTATGTCTTCATTCTTAGATAAACTTAAGAATAAGAAAAAAAACATGAAGGTAGTCATTAACTTAGTTTAAATAAGGCTGAATTTTAAAAGGATAGTTCGCCCAAAAAATGAAAATGCTATTTTTCGATGCTTCAAAAAGTTCATAAAGAGATCGTAAAATACATATGAATTGAGTGGTTTGGTCAACATTTTCATCAGCGAACATAAACAGAAGCTCAAACTAACTTGCTTGGCGCATGAGAAGAAACCTCATTGGTTCTTGAGAAGCTCAAACTTGATGCGTAACGAGAATGAACCTCATTGGTTCTTGTTGAAGCTCAATTGTGCTGCGTAACACCAGAATGAACCTCATTGGTTCTTATAGAAGCTCAATCGTGCGCGTAACATGAGAATGAACCTCATTGGTTCTTGCTGAAGCTCAAACGTGCTGCGTAACATGAGAATGAACCTCATTGGTTCTTGCTGAAGCTCAAACGTGCTGCGTAACACCAGAATGAACCTCATTGGTTCTTGTTGAAGCTCAATCGTGCTGCGTAACACCAGAATGAACCTCATTGGTTCTTGCTGAAGCTCAATCGTGCTGCGTAACACCAGAATGAACCTCATTGGTTCTTGCTGAAGCTCAAACGTGCTGCGTAACACCAGAATGAACCTCATTGGTTCTTGAGAAGCTCAATCGTGCTGCGTAACACGAATGAACCTCATTGGTTCTTGTTGAAGCTCAATCGTGCTGCGTAACATGAGAATGAACCTCACTGGTTCTTGCTGAAGCTCAAGCTGCGTAACACCAGAATGAACCTAATTTGTTCTTGAGAAGCTCAAATGTGCTGTGTAACACAAGAATGAATCTCATTGGTTCTCACAATTCAAGCTAACATGCTTGAGTTTCTGTTTACTACAACTGATGTGTGCATTGTTGAACGTATATGTGTGAATAAAATCTTCAGAAAATTTAGTTTCGATTCATATTGAGTTCGTTTTTTGATCTCTTTACGAATTTTTGGAGCGTCAAAGTGGTAGGTGCATAGCAGTTTATGTAGCGACAGAAAGTTCTTAGATAAAATAAAAAAAGACAAAATGTCAAGACAAAAGAGTAACCAGTGTAATATATGATGCAATACATAAAAACACACTTACTTTAGCTTTTTTCTGTCCAGCATATCCTCCTTTGCGATGGAAAATCCTTATCAAGTTATCAGTGTATTTGTCCAGTTGACCGATGAATTTTGATGTCAGTGAAACCGTAGTTATATGCATGAAGCTGACCTGAAAGATGAAAAAGGACCAGATTACGTGTTATATTATTCTTTTTTATTGAATCAAAAATTTCAAACTGCGATTCATTGTTTGTAATTTAGTGTATTGAATTTTCTATGCATTATATATCAATCTTTGTAGCATACATACAAGGTCTAGGAGGTTGTCCACCATACATATGTAAGAAAGGGTGATTTAGGTATCTGTGAAAGAAAAATTGTTGTAGTTAGAAACAAAATGCATACTGTTGCTAATGAACTAATTTTTTTGGAGAATTATTAAAGGCTACTATCATTATGTTTGGTCTACAAAGTAACTGCACATGTTTTGCCAAAGGACAAAAATGCGAGCATACATTTTCAAAATGGTAAAAGAGAAAAATAATGCAACGTACTGAGTAAAGTTACATTAAGCTATTGTAAAGCATCGCTCACTCATGGAAAATTCAGAAATTCATATAAACACAGGACAAAAATGACATACCTGTTAGATTTAATTAGTTTTCGTAACACTGTCCAATGATGAAGGACTTTTAGCTAAAAAATATGCTAAAGTTAGCTTTTATTTATTAGCACCATATGCAAGTTAGCTATCTAGTGGACTAAACGAAAATGTGATAGTCAGTTCATTGGTATTAGTGTAATACAATATAAACAGTAATAACACATGTATATGAAAACAGTCAAACAAAATACAATGAACACAGATGTAACTTACCATAGTCTGATGAAAGATTAGAGGAGAACGTTTTTCCATCTGCTCCTGGTGCTTTTTCTTTGCAGGATTATTACCATTGACACGTCTATGTGCAGTACCGCCACCTACCGACTGGAGTATGGATTGGCATAATTTCCATTTTCCATAAACTAAACTTTATGCAAACCAATCTCATACAGTCTAACTAACTGAATCTGGCTCGTTCCACAGCTAGCTCTATTTAAACCATATTCATACTTTTTAACTGATTAAATGTAATAGTTTGCACAATTAACAAATTTACATTGACTTTAAGCAATCTGGCTACATACATTTTAAAAACACATAATTTAAATAAAATCAAAAGGATGCAAATACTTAATTATAAACTATGCCATGAATCATTTTTGAGTGTAGGTGGGCATTTAGCAACAAACCAATCTGTTACAAATCTGTCCTGTTCATGCAGGAAGTGAGACTGGAATTACTGATGACTTGATTCAGGCAGTTCAGAATCTGTTCTTTCTTTTAGGAGACAATAACTTTATTTGTTGTGCCCTTTGATCTTTAAAACTCTGTAGACCTTTCACATTCACAAACAGCAAGATTACATACTGCATGAAGACTTAACTGAAATCAGTTTTATGAGTTTATCTTGATAAGTTGCATATACCACAGAACATATATGAGTTTGACTTAGAAACAGGTATGAAATACTGTACTCACATCAACTTCTCCTTGATCAATCACATAGAAGTTGTCTCCTTCATCACCTGAGGAACAAACAAGAGAAAATCGTGAGTTTATTACAATCAACCAACTTCAGGGAGACTACAGATAAGTAGCCCCTTTTCCCTCCTGTTTTTTTTGCTCAGTTGTGAAAATCAGCATAACATACTGAACATACTTTACCATTCAAAAGTTTGAGGTTGGTAAGATTTTTTTTTCTTCTGGTCACTATTTTAAATCCATGTATATGTCTGCTAAAAGTTAATTCTGTAACCTTTTAAAGTCCCACTGATCCGGAAGTATCAAGTGAGTTTTCTTCAGTGCTGTGACGCATTTCCAAGTGAAACGGAATATTGAATGGCGGGCAGGGTTTTACTTCAGCGCTCCTCTAACGGTTAGACTAACGGTTGGAGGAGTGGTTACGCATTTTCAAACCCAAGCCGTCAAACAAAAAATCATCTGAGAAGGAACGCCGTTTCCAGACTGGAAGTAACTTTTCAGATTCTGATTAAATATTACTGCGACAAACAATTTTTTTCTGTGTATTAACTTGCACAGATGAATTGTTCACCCTAAGACCTGTAATATGTGCTAACAAGGTAAATAGGGTAAATTTTGATTTCATGATGACTTTAAGAGCCCATAGCTAACAAAAAAAATTACTAAAAGCTGCAAAACTCCAATTTTAATTTCATGGGACCTTTAAATTCAGGATGGAAAGAGGAAAAGAGAAATAATTTTGTCTCTTTCCCAGATTCCATCCCTTTCCAACTCCCAGTTTCCCAAGAACATACACACAGACATGCATATCAAAGATAAAAGATGGCACACCACTTTAAAAACGTCACCACCTCCCAGGACAGTGTCATCTAAATGATTCCCAGGCTTCATCTTAAACACCCCATTTGAGTTTAATGGATGGTTGGGCGTGCCAGAAGCCACAGGCTCTGATCAACATTTCCAAGTTAAAGGCTGTTACATAAAGCATTTCTGTAGGTTTAGAGGGTCTTTGAGGTCTAAGTGTGTGTTGAAGTTGGTGTTTGGGATCCTGGTAGCGGGCCGAAGAGTTAAAAGAGTCCGTGATCCGTGCGCTGCCGAGTTCACGCGGGTTCACCGGGCTAATTAACACCGAACACACTAAGCGCTCGTAAATCACACAAGCAATTTATCTTAACACACTCACCGATCGCTAGTGCCCTCTCCCTCTCTTACTCGCCGTCTCTCTCTTTCAACCCATTCAGCTCATTTTTCTTAGTATTGTTCCTGTCTTCCTGTCTTTTATCACCTCTGCTCTGAAGTTTCTGTTTTTTGGCCAACAGATCCTTGAGTCACAGAGTGCAGTCAAATATTTGACGAGAACAAAAACACACACGTGCACACTTCTACACACACACACACACACACACACACACACACACACACACACACACACACACACACACACACACACACACACACACACACACACACACACACACACACAAAACTTTGTACATTCCTTGATCTACTTTTATGGGCAATCTATCCATTTTAGATAAATGCTTTGAAACTCAAGAATTGCATTGCACAGAGAGTATGTAAGACATGCATGCAGTTCACTGTTCTCTATTGCTTTATGAACTCCACATGAAACCAAAAAGAGCTCATTGTTTGACTATAGAAAAAACTCATCACCCATTTTTTCTTCTTACATAACTAAAACAATCTGCGTTGCATTTGCACTTTTGATAATGCTTTCCAAAGGTTTGCACTCTTGTATTTTGCACTGCACGTACATAATGTAATGTAAAAATAAATAGATCCGAAAACAGTACATAAGCACATGACCATAGACACCTTTAGCTACTCAAGCTCAGTTTCATGTGCCATTATCCAAATTGCAACATTTTAATATTTCAGGGATTTTTTTTTCTTCATTCTTCTATGATATAACTTCTGTACTTCTTAATTAGTAATTTGATACTTTTTTTGTATGTTTTTTAAGACACATTTTGTGTGTGTGTGTGTGTGTGTGTGTGTGTGTGTGTGTGTGTGTGTGTGTGTGTGTGTGTGTGTGTGTGTGTGTGTGTGGTCCAAAATGTCCTCAGCTTCGGTATTCAAAAATGTCTTTTAAGTGATAAAAAGTGAAACCTGTTGAACAACTACTAGTAACCCAAACATCACTAGCTAAAAAGGCTTTTTTTGCACAGGTTTTGTATAGGTTTTTATGAGGGTTATGTTTAGGGCTAGGGGTGGGATTAGGAGAGAGAAATTATCATTAACCTGATGTAAAAACAATGGAAGTCAATGAGATGCCCTCACTAATATAGTGTGTGTAAAACTCATGTTCTTTCTATACTGTACCTTGCTGGATTACCGTTTCCCCAGCGATGTGAGTGACCGGGAACATGGCATCAAATATGTCACTGGGGGAAAAAAAGAGAGATACATTGGATTAATCTCTCATTCAATCATTGGAAATTCAAAAGATGGAATAACAAGTGTCAAGTGCATGCTGTAGTCACAGAGATCAAACGCGACACGACCATGTCAACGCAACTGTATCACCCCCTCACCCCATGTCATTTGGCCAGTTTTCCCCATATCCACAGAAACATTTTTACAAAACTGTACAAAAGACAACATGCTCAATCTCTGGTCTTCACAAAGCACAAACCCTCGAATAAGAAACAAAACCACACACAATCGGGCCTGTGTGAAGGCAAAGTGTGTTGTAAGTGTTACAAGTTTATGACCTTGATAATGCACTTCCATTCTTTGTCTTTTTCGGCAGTCACTACACATGACCCTTGACTCTGTTCCCACAATACACCTCTCCCGTTACTGCTGCCGGCTGTAAGCAGGGTTTATTCACTGCTGTTGTTGTGTTGTCAATGGCTCTGAAGTTTTATTTATGATATGTTTACGTGCTGAGTAAATATACTTGACATCTCCTCAACAAGCCGCATGACTTGAGGAATCGTTCATGTCTCTAACACAAACAGTGTGGGATGAGTTACTAACTGGTGTTGTTTTAGTATTATTTATAAACTATGATAGTATTTATTCATATTTTGAATTCATGTGTATTTTATATTTTCAGTTTTTATTTCAAATTTAGTTGAATTTTTTGTAATTCTGTTGTGCTTTGTCAATTTTATTAGTTTTTTTTATATTTAGTTGGTTTAATTCCATTTAGCTTAATTGTATTTAAGTTTTAGTAATTTAGTACTTATATGTATCTATAATGTTGATAATATATCTATAATGTTGATCAATTCTGTGCTTCTATATATCTTTTCAGTAATGTATTACTTTAAGTGGACCCACTTTATATTAGGTGGCCTTAACTACTATGTACTAACGTTTAAATTAATAATTTGATAAAATGCACTTATTGTGTACATACATGTTTTTACATTGTACTTACATTTTTTTAAATGACCTGAATGTAATTACATCTGTAATGAATTTCTGTAGATACATCTATAATTACACTGCTGACACTTCCCTTACACCAAACCCTACCCTTAAACTTACCCATCCCACACCTGTCCCTAACCCTACCCGTATCCCACCTCAGTATCAGCAGGAGTGTTTTGCAATACAATATGAACACAATAAATACATTGTATTTATATTTTGATGTAAGTACATAGTAGTTAAGGTTAAGTTAATATAAAGTAGGACTCTCTAAGCCATGTATTACCAATAGTGTCATTTGCAAACACCACTAATAATGCAAACTAAGGCAAACAAAACATGTAGGAACAGCAAGCGGTTGTTAAAATGAGTTCCTTTGAGTTCATATTTGTGAATATAAAAGTAATTGCACGCATTGTACTTAAGAGGAAACAGCAATGCAATGATTAGAGGCAGTGAAGCTCATATTCCAGTCTTGAGAGCAAATAATAGAGCATCTGGTAGGTGGTCTTCAGTCACAAGCACTTGGTTTTAGAAGTTTACTGAGTGTAAAGGATGTTTATTTAAAACGTTCCACCACGAGAGCTCTCATCAGTTGTCTGGCTGTGGGGATTCCCCGGCACTCAAACCCATTCACAACCCTGCGGCGTTACGAGACTTACGATTTCAGTGGGAGAGGATGATGATGGCTCCCTGGAGAACTGAACCGCGGCTATTTCAGCAAGGTAAAGTGGTTAAAACAGCGCCGTGAGTAGCCATTAAATGAACCAGGATGGTTAAACTCAAAGTGTGATGTCATGGAGTATGATGTCAGATGGAGGAAAGATCAGAGGAGAAGTCTTGAGGTAAAGGGAGGGGAAAGGAATTGAGAAGGTGGCTGGTGATGAGCGGCGGTGAGACTGGTCTTGAATTTGAGAAAGGAGTGGGTGAGAAGTGTTTGAGAAGACTGCGAGGTTGGAGGAGGAAAGAAAGCTCTTGCAGCTCAACTAGTTGCGCTAGCAACGACAAGGTCATAGGTTCAATTCTCCAGAAACAAACTACTGGTTCAAAAGTTTGGGGTCAACATCTTTCTTCTTTTGATCCTGAAATTTTCCACAATTTCCTAAATTCTGAAGGATCATGTGACACTTGCTGTAAGACTGGAGTAATGATGCTGAAAATTCAGCTTTCCCATCACAGGAAAAAATTATATCTTAATATATTCAAATAGAATTTCTTTACATTGTCATACTATTCATAATATTAAATCTTGAACAGTAATGTACATATCCAATATCTAGACATTGACATATGTCTAAACATGTATAGCGATTGAATAATTCTAGTTTGAGTCGGAGATTGACGTAAACACACATATCGAATACGAGTCATGTCTTAAAAAGAGATGAGACAAAAATAAATAATAATATGGTCAAAAGATTGGATCTATGCATTAAACCTCCAGAGTCTTGGAGATAATCAAGCAAACATTCAAAAACCAATGCCTATTTCTTAGCAGAAATGAAGCCATAAGTTGAGAAAAAAGCCATTTTTATTCTTTTCAACCAACTGTTGCAATGCACACACATGATTGTGGGATATCATAGACAGCATCATTGTGTTTTGGATGTCCCCACAAGGTTTTTTCATCCAGCAAGAGCACCAGGGTCAAAAAGACCACGTATATTCACAGCTGGTTCCACTGGATATACTGGCACTAATGTGCATAAACCATAAGCTGGTGTTTTGAGCAGGGGAAGGAATTAAAAACTAGGTAGACAGCAACATGAGAAGGAACAGGGGTTTCGTCTGAACCTGTCTACAAACTTGTGGGAGGAGGAAAAGTTGGTGAGTTCGAGTAAGAGTGAGAAAACATACGTAATAAAACACATTGAGGGGTTTAGAAAGAGATTAGAGGGGAGTGGGACACACGGAAGAACATGAGATGTGTCAATGTGAATGTTGAAGACACTATGATGAGTAGAGCTTCTGGGAAAAGCCTAGGTGAGTAGAGTATTCACAGTTCACATCCAAAAACCACAAACTGATAATGTGAGTGACGTTCACTGTCAATGAATCGCCGGCTGATCAGCAGCTGGGTGTGAGAAGACAGTTTGTTGAGAAGAAGACAGCAAAATACCCTATAGCATTCAAAGGTTTGAGGTCAGTAAGATTTTTTAAAAAGGAATTCATACTTTATTTCATACATTAAATTGATCAAAAATGACAGTAAAGACATTTATAATGCTATTAATATTTCTAGTAAATGCTGTTCTTTTGAACTTTCCACAAAAATATTGAGCAGCACAACAGTTTTCAAGTTTCATGCTAATAAGAAATGTTTCTTGAAATGTTTCCGATTCCAAAATTTGGAACGGTAGTGTAGCTCTAGCCATATTTTGGGCAAAATATAAGACTTTAGTCCAGTTTACAGCTTATTCTGGTCAATAACAGGAAGAAACTGACCGAAGCAACCAATCACAGTTAGTGTTGCTTTTACATGCCCTTTAGGGCCATTTATATATCTTGTTGAAGATACATCATATGAAGGAAGACATGAGATGACATTGAGCGTCTGCACAGTGGTCTGTAAATGACTGTTTTCATGTGCATACGCGTGCCACAAAGTCTAATGAGGCTCCTAAATCATCACCCTTTCTTTTCTTCTTTAATTGATTCTTACACTTTCAAAGGCAAAGTGTTAAAAGCACCAACATTAGATCTCCTTTATTTGTTCACACAAGCCTGAGCCTGCCTCGTAAACGTCAAGAGGAAAACACAGCCGAATGCAGAGGAACATATAAATGATATCAATATTAAAATGTGCACTTTGCTTTAAGGCTGCTTTAACCTACGTACAAAAAATCATACAGGTTATAAACAAAATGAAGATGAGCAAATGATGACAAAATGTTCTTTTTTGGTTTTGGCAAACTCTCCCTTCAACACTTGAATGATGCAACTTTTACTTAATCATCAGTGAAGTCACATCAGAGGAAGAGGAATGTCTGGTTTAGAGCATCTGATTTTGACACTCGCACCCAGAACGTCTGCGTGCCCTCTGGGTGTTTATGTTTCATGTGCAAGTTGAAGCTGCTTCACACTCAGTGTTAAAGGGTTAGCTCACCCAAAAATGAAAGTTCTGTCATCAATTACTCACCCTCATAACGTTCCAAACCTATAAAATTAAGATATTTTTAATGAAATCTGAGAGATTTCTGTCCCTCCATTTAAAGTCCATTCACCAAAAACTCTATGTATGTTCACTGATCAATGTTTATGTATGATTATACAAAGGTGTGCCTAAATACTCCATTCTAATTGGCTGGAAGGTGTGCAATAAAACCGTTTAATGCACAGGAAGTCCCAAGACGAATCACTGTACAACATTATGCTACACTCATTCTTTACATGTAGCAACTGTAGAACTGCATCATCCTGAAGAACCCTTTATATACTGAAATGGTTCTTTGTGTTAAGAGTTTAGAATTCTTTATTCTCGCCTTTTTGTTTTTCAAATCTGTAACTGTCAAAGCCACCTCATTACTGATTTTCTGTACACACACACACACACACACACACACACACACACACACACACACACACACACACACACACACACACACACACACACACAGACACACACACACACACACACACACACACACACACACACACACACACACACACACACACACACACAAATACACCATGGCGTTATCCCTGGATAACTTTCGATTCACTATACGTTCGTGTTGTTTACATTATATACACCTGCGCGCCAATTGCCAAGAAAACACAGACATTTGATGCAGTTTCACTCACCGCCTGCGGTTTCGACTCGTGACCGGGAACAAACAAACTCACTTGCAGAACTCCGTTGCTGCTCCGGAAAAACAAACTGTTCCTTAACTGTTCCTTGATGTGAAAATCAAGCAATTTCACCACAGATGCATATCATTTAAAGTCTACTCTGTTTCAAAGTCAACACATGGCTTTTGTCCTCGGATAAAGCAAGGAAAACAACATTGTACCTGGCATTTAGGTAAAAAAGGTGACCTAATGGAGAGCACTAGTCCTTTCTTGGAGGTTGATAAATGAATTTCTCTATGACCTGCAAGATTTCTGGCAAGATCAAAAGAAAAAGCCGGCTGTTTTTGTCTAGCCTGTTGTAAGTTTTAATTTAAAATGTTTGTGATTTTAGGCTGTAGCCTATGTTTAAATGTTTTGCCACTTGCGTGAGCAAGTAATATAGCTATATTAAAGGCTACTGGGCGATATAAATATAAAGTAATTAATTGAGTAAAACGTTGTTTAAATGTATTGGGTCTTTAAATGTGACATCTATGAAAGAGTGTAGGCTCTACAAAGAGATTTGCAATAATGACAAGCCATGTTCATTAACAACTTTTAGATTTGAAATAAAAAATGAATAAATGTTACAGCATACGCACAGCATACGGACTGCATACGGACTGAATTTCATTCAGCCATGCATTCCGAAACTTGTTAGAATCCTGAAGGAGTGTATTTGGCACAGAAATACCATGTTTAGCATGATAATCCAACTCTTTAACAGTGTAAATATGTCAGAATACATGAAATAGCATTAGACCCCTCCCTTAAAAGTCGAGTCGAATACTCGCTGATGATGTCATTAATGAACAAATAGACTTGAACCTCGAGCTGAGACTTGAACGCAGGTTGCCTTGTGCACAGCTATGGCGATTGACACAGCGTGATCTGCATGAGATGTGTGAGCTTCTGTATGTATGTATGTGTTTGCGTTACAATGCAGCAGCACATTAGTTTAGAATGGCGATTAACTTGCGTGTACAACAAGCTGTTTAAAATGTGCATTCACCCGATCCATTTTAAGCATCCAGATGGCACAATCAAACATATCTTGTCGAACGCTTTCAGAGTATGGATTTATTCCATATTAATTGATGGAAACGGAGCATAAAAGTGTACTTCAAAGATTTCTGGCCCTCTATAGGCCATGATCAGCGACTAGTCTGTGCAACCCCTACTACATGTGAATGGGTTTATGAAGTGCTGACCTTGTTTCACAAGCGATGGCATCTGTGACAGAGAGAAAGGGACAAAGTCAGACTGATAAAGCGTCATTAACAACTTCTCTCTGGTTTATCAGTGACTTCACTGTATCAGTATCACTGTAGGGTGGAAAAAAAGCACACCCACTAACAAAAACATATATAAACACACACACACACACACACACATATATGCTGGCTCTTATCAATCATGAGGAGCGGACGTGTTAGATCTGTTTATCCACACCGCAGAGGGTTGCTATGAGGCAGGGAAAACCCAGTTTAATTGGCCACGAGCTACGTGTTTTTATGTGTAACATCGCAGCTGTTTTGGACACACTTTTTCCTTTGGGATCCATCTGTCTGTCTGAGCTCGGAGTATGCAGTCTATCTGTCTAGTCTATACGTCTGTCTATCTCCCTCTCCGTCTGAATGTCTTCGGTGATGGATGGATTCATCGACAGTGACACCCACACTGAATTCAAGCAGAGCTCGAATGATTAGCAGTTTGTCAGAAGCGCCTCTTAAATGTCATTTAATCAGCTTCTTATAAGCAGAATGAATGCATATGTATAGCATTGATGAGGCAAGCATCAGTATGAGAGGTTTAATGCAGCTCCGACAAGTGTGACGACCTCATCCTGCACGAAACACACAAAAAAAGAAAACATCCCACACATTGAGGAAAACCAGCTGAAGTGGACAGTGGGCTTTAAGGCAGGAAAAAGAAAGAATGCAGGAATGTTTGGGAGGGAGGAAAGACAGCAGAACAACAGGAGGAAGCCAGAGGAAAATACAGACAGACTGAGATGGAGGGAAGGAGAAACAATGGTAATAATTGTCAGTTGAAGACAGTTGAATCCACTGTTAAGTTTTGACTGACAAAAGAAAATCAACACGACACCAGTGAGTTTAAAACACGCACTCAAAGTCTCAGTAGAAAACAGTGTAGTATTTCACAGTATTAGTGTTTTACTGTAGTTTTGATCAAATAAAAAAATATAGTCTTGGTGAGTCTTTGCAAAACATTTTAAAATCTTACCGACCCCAAATTTCTGAACGGTAGTTTTACTCACTGTACGTCAACAATTGCATGATTTTGTTTTGTTTAATTGAACAATTGAATTTAAGACAACTCTAAGACAATGTTGATACTTGGTCAAACCCGCATTAATTCTCCTGAAATCAACATCTGAGTAATACGGTTTCCTTCCAGGTCAGTATATTGCAAAATGGAAAACTTAGATCAATACTAAGAGTGTTTGTTTATCCTTACCTGTGTTGGGGAAAGTTACTTTGAAAAGTAATGCATTGCAATATTGAGTTACTCCTTCAAAAAGTAACTAATTGAGATACTTAGTTACTTTTTAAGAAAAGTAATGCGTTACGTTAATTTTGCGTCTCACCTAGACTGGGCTTGTTTGCTTTTGTGTTTTGTTTTTATTACAAAAAAGTTCTATTTTTGGGCAAGACTCTTTCACACCAAAATTGAAATAAAAAGCCTCAGGCTGAAGGAAATGCAAATTCATGTGTGTAAAGTAGATGGCGCAACTCTAACAAACCGTTTTTTGAAAAAGTAACTCATATTTTGTTGTACATTTATAAAGGAATGCGTTACTTTATTAGTTACTTGAAAAAGTAATCTGATTCCGTAACTCAAGTTACTTGTAATGCATTACCACAAACACTGATCCTTACATATTTGGCACACATTATCAAGTTAAAAAGTAACAGATTATGACGCTGTCAAAAAAAAAGGTCAATAAATCAAACTGAGAAAATCCAAATGTCTCTCTTCACACGTTTGTATTCTATACCAATTACATGACTTTGATAAAGCAGATTGGCAGTAGAATGAAGGAAACTTTTTCTTTCAAGTATATATTTCTACCTTTTGGGGTTTGTCTCTTCTAGGGTTTGAACCTACTGCATTTTAATGGATATTTATCCACTTAACCTCTCTCTCTTCCAAGCAATTATTTCTCTTTCTCTGCTGGTTTAAGTACAAGTGTTTAAAAATAAAGAATTATTCAGTGTGCGAATCTAATGAGAAATTTCCAGGTTTTCACCTCAAAATTAAAACAACACTTCTTTCTTTCTTTTCTTTTCTTTTCTTTTTACATCACACTACTATTTTAATTGTGAATAAAATGTGTTGATGCTGGTAAAAAATAATGAATTGGGGATAAATGTGCTGAATTGTCATCAAAATGTCACAATAAATAAATCTTAAAAGGCACTTCAAGAGGTCTTCGTTTTTGAGTCTATTAGAATAGTTTTCATGCTTGAATGTAAAAAAACCACATAATTTTTCACATATTTGACATTGTTGCTGCACCACTCTTCTCAGTCTGTCAGCAACTCTCTGTCTCTATGAAGCCCCTCCTTCTGAAAAGCACAGTGATCTGATTGGTCGGCAGGACTGTGTGTTGTGATTGGTCAACTGCGTTGGCATGTTTGGGAAATGTCACACCCCTTACCATAACCACAAGTTTAAACACACTACTAACTCAACTCAAGGTATAATGTGACGTGTTTGTACTCATAAGAAAACTCATGACTAAAATGGAGGTGGGAGTTTAGAAACAGTGTGTGCACTGATAAATAGAGAAAAACTCCCTCTGAAGTGACTGTGCTTTGTAACTTTGCAGACCTTTTTCATGCTCAAACAGCAACATAACACACAAAAGAAAGAATTTTTTTTTTTTTTTTTATTATTTATTTATATATATAGAAATAATAGGGCCTCATTCATAGGCATATTTAATAGGCATTGGCATATATTCAATAGGCATATTTTTCCTCATTCAAAATCTAATTTCTTATTTTTTCTTGAGGTGAAATATGATCCGGAATTTCTTCATGAAAATCTCCCTTTTGAACCTCAGAGAAAAAAAAGGAAAGACGTTAAGTGTTGACAGGACAGAGGCTCCGTCTTTCTCACATGTCTAGATCACAAGGCTGACCATCTCACTTACATACACTCACACAGGAAATAAAAACAATATAAAAACAATTTCAAAAGCAAACTAAAGTGTCTGACATTTCACAGGAAGTGCTGCCTGTCTTGGGATCATTTGTTTCTCTATTTCCAGCAGAGGAAAAGGATAGATGTGTTTGAAGAGGAAAGCTCAGCACAAATATCTCACCCCCTTTTGTCCAGTGTTAACGGGAAAGGCTGTTTACACTGCTCACAGGAGGAGACGAGAGGAAAGAGGCCTAAAAGTGCTGGAACTGCATTAACTGGAACAAATTTAGAAATGCAACAGCATACAGATCCAGTCTTCTGATTTTTCTGAACACATTACATGGCATACAGACTGGCATGAGTTTTTAATGGCAGATGCCAAAGAACAGAGAGGCTGATGACTGACAAAGTTCTGAATGACAATTTATAAAACTATTATAATAATAGCAAATAGGGCTGCACGATTTGGGGAAAATATCTAATTGCGATTATTATTATGGTTAAAATTGTGATTTAAAATGCATTTATTTTTAATAATCATAATAATAATAATAATAATAGATTTTATTTATAACGCACTTTTCATTCCAAAGAATCTCAAAGTGCTACGGGGGGGTGATAACAATAGAAAATAAAAATATAGAATAATAAAAACAATCAACACAAAAAACTTTCTGAACAGAAAAAAATTTATTTTTTTCTTTTTTTTACAACTGAAGAGTGTGTATATAACATTTTGCGTTTATATATTAATATGACTAACAATTATTATTACGATTATTGTTATTATTGCTAAAAATATTTAACAAAATAAGAAATATTACTATTACAATAACATTTTAATTATTAATTAATATACAAAATAGAGTATGTAAGAATAAATATAACAAAATATTATTATAATTATTGTAAAACTTATTTTACAAATCTGGGTTACCTGTAGCAAAATACGAAATTGAAATACATTTTAAAGTAAATAAATACACTTTTTAAAATAAAATTTAAAAATAAATGTATAAACAAATAAATTACATTAAGTAAATAAATAATAAATTTAAAAAATTAACTGATTAATTAATAAATAAATTCATAAATAAGTAAAAAAATAAAATAAATAAGTAAATCACTAACTGACTAAATACATATATTTATAAATAAATGTAAATTATGATATAGATATAATGATATAGATATAAATTATTATTATTATTAAGAAAAAAAAACATTTAAGAAAATAAATTATTAAGAAATAAAAAATAAGTGAACAAGTAAATAACTAACAAAATTATATACATGTATTTATCTACAAATAAGTATTTATTATAAATAAGCAATAATAATATACAAAAATAAAAACAATATTTATTGTTTTTATTAAAATAAAAACAATATTTATTGTACCCCCTTCAGAAATGTTCACCAATAAAGTTCCACTGAATTCCGGAGGGATGGCAAGGAACGGGTGGGAGGTAGCGGGTCAGGTCAGGGGGCCCAGACGGGCCAAACCAACCCATTAAACACTCTTGCTCTGAAGACATGAGAGTGAGGACGGAAAAGAGGAATATAAAAGAATGCAAACAGGACAAACGTGAAGAGAGAGAGCGAGTGAGAGAGAGCTGCTTCTTGTGACGATTGACCTCATTAGCAGAAACTCCCTTTGTGACAGCACAAAGCTATGCTAAATATTGACCACACACAGACTCGCACTTTACAACAGCACTGGCGACACTCGTGGGGTAAAACTGCCATAGTAATTCTGCACGGAAAGAAAGACGAGCGAAACCTCCAGCTGGGGACAGCCTTCACTGCACTAACACACACACACACTTGCTGCATAACTGCCCAGACAAACATCCTCAGGCCAAGTCAGTTAAGGCTATTCATTAGCCAGCCACTTTTCCTCCTTCTTCCTGGTGAGAGTGTGTGTTTGTATGAGTGCGATTACGACATCGCTGCTGCCAGAGCAAACACACCTGTGTCGAAGCTGTCAAGTGCCTCCCAAAAGCGGCCCACATCACAGCCAAACATTGCAGCTTCCTGTGGGCCAGAGTTTAACAGCTCACAACAACATAACAGCTTCAAATTATACAGCGTTGATAAGCGTACAGCATTGATATAACGTCATGCGCTCATTTTGTCCGCTCTGCTGTCTGGCACTAAACCTGAACCGTTCCGATTGCAGATCATCTTGACTCATGGATATCTGAATTGGACAAACAGCATCTCTTACAGGATGGACTGTGTAGCTGCAGGGGTCTTGTGGATTTTTGTGTTGTGGCCTTCCGTTTCCAGCAGGATTTAGAATGGCAGACAGTTTACACTACTGATAAAAGTTTGGGGTCAATAATGTTGTGTATCTATTTTCAAATAAATGTTTTTTTTCTGAACTTCCTAGCCATTAAAGAATAAAAATAAAAAAACAGTTTTCACACACAAAAAATGAAGCAGCACAACTGTTTTCAACATTGATGATAATCAGAAATGTTTCTTGAGTATCAAATCAATGATTTCTGAAGGATTATGTGACACTGGAGACTGGAGGAATGATGCTGATAATACAGCTTTGATCACAGGAATAAATTACATTTTACAACATATTCATATACAAAACAGATATTTTAAATTGAAATACTATTTCACAATATTACAGTTTTTACTGTATTTTTGAACAAATAAATACCGCCTTCCTTCTTTTTTATACACACTAAGAAACCCTAACTCAATTTTTTTTTTACTTTGGGTGTGCTAGGTTTCATTCAAAGCAATCAGACTTATGATTTTCACTTGACTGATGATAAAACAGTCAAAAATAGTAAAAAAACCCTATCAAAAAACCCCAGAAACTCCATAGCGATACACTGAAATCTCTCAAAATGCCTTCACAACTGCATAGCAACAACCTGGCAACCACCCAAGCATGTGACAAGCGAAATTAGCATAATAAGCATCACTTTTCAGAAAAATCTCAGCAGCTCTCTTACTGTTAACTGAAACTATTAATAATTTCTGTAACTGAAAGAAATCAGAAAAAAATATATAATTATTAGATGAAAAACTTCAACTTAGGTGTATGTGTTTTAGTTATTCAGTTCAGTTTTTTAAGCTTAATTATTAAAATGACTAAAACAAACAAAAAATACAAAAGCACAAAACAAGATGACAAAACAAACTAAAATTGAAATGAAAAATGAAACTGTAAAAATAAAAGCTCTGAGTATATAGCATAAATAATACTAAGATAACACTGGCACTTAGTTTTGTACTAATTATCTGAATCGAATTTCAAGAAAAAACTCATTGGTAGTTAAAGGCCTCATCAAGTAAGCTAAAACATTTATTTCATATAATTTTCATAGAGCAATAATTCTGCAGGCTTAGGTACTATGCATAATGAAAATGTTGTTTAATAATGAGCCTGTGATTAATGCCACATACGTTCATAAAGAGCCCCTCTTAAAATCCGTTTATCTCTCACTCTTCATTTGAGCACATATCTAAAAGAAGTGGACAGCCACCTGGTGTTGGAGCATTTGAGCAGATTACGAGGCAGATCTAAGTGTCAAAGGTGTCCTCCATTAGCCTGAGCTCCGAAACTGTGATTTGGGTTCATCCGATACACCCGTGGCGTTACGTCACCCGCAACTTCCTCTGCACACCATTTCCTTTGCCTAAAACAGACTGGGTCAAAATAAACACGCTGCTGCGTGTGTGGCCTATCAGATAGACTATGAGCTGTGCTATTTAAAAAACACTTAAAACCAAAAGGGCTGATGATCAGGATGTCTTACTTCAGTTGCAATGTGCATGTGCTGCGACAGAAAAGATCAGATGTGATTCAGAAATGACCGGTTAATGCCAAGGAGCTTTGCTGAGAAGTTCATTAATGATCTGATGCACTTTGTTGTTTCCAAAGATGTTCACTGTCCATCAGCACTGGGATATGAGAGCAAAGGGCAGAGGCTGCTGGGTCAAGGGTCAAGGGTCAAAGGCCAAAAGGGTCATTACTCGATGCTTAATTGGTGGATTACCCCAGCTGCATGCTCTACTTTATGTGAGCACAAGGACACACACACACACACACACACGATTAACTAAATATGTGTGGAGGAAAAACCATTTAATAGTTTTCACTGATAGGTAGTTATAAAATCCAGCAAATATGATATTACATGCTAACTTGTATGTTTTTGGTGTAAAAATTCTGATAGACAGATGACATGATGATTTGAGAAATTGGGAGTTTGAAAAGAACAGCATTTATTTGAAATAAAATGATTTTTTTATAGTCACATTTGATATATTTAATTCATTTTTGCTGAATAAAAGTATTAATTTCTTTCAAAATAGAATACTGATCCCTAATTTTGGAACAGTACTGTAATTTCCATTGATGCAGCAGGAAGTGAATCAGCCCACTTATTTTCACAATGTCACATTCTGACCTGTGCATTTCTGCTTCAGACTGTACGTCTGCGCTGCAGAGCGACTGCCCTCATGTTCGAGTGTCGACTGCTGCAAGAATGTCATTGAAAATCCAACACCATCCATGCACTCAGGCAGGTTGCAGCATGCAGTTTTATGCAGTGATTTGAAGGCTAAAGCTAGATAAATCAAAGTAATCCCTATAATTGTACCACAGAGAGGAAAAATCTTTGGTCATATAATGGAAAGCTTTACTTATCATTTGGTAATTTATTGCTGTTACAAAATGCAATTACTAGAATGAGCACAGGTACCGACAAGCGAACTAAACATGAACTAAAAATATAATAACTGCATCTCTTTTAAAAGGTGCTGAGGAAATTTGGATCTAAGGGTTCATACGATTCCCAGCCAAAGTTAATGAGCAACATATTATTAATGGTGCTTGTTTTTTTGTTCTTTTTTACAAATATTTACAAATCAGAATATCATGAACACTTATGGACGAGCCTGTTTGCCAGTACATCAACCACTTAGCGAGCATCCAAGACACCAGGGTCAGAAATGAACTTTTCCATTAAATTATGTTGAAGTTCCAAACAATTTTTTTTTTTAATAATTAAAAAAAAAGTGAATTCTGTCATTAATTATTCACCCTCATGTCGTTCCAATCCCATAAGACCTTAGTTCATCTTCGGAACACACATTAAGATATTTTTGATTAAATCTGGGAGCTCTCTGACCCCTCCATAGACAGCAACACAACGACCACTTTCAAGGCCCAGAAAGGTAGTAGAGATATCACTCAAATAATCCATTGTGACTACAGTGGTTCAACCTTAATGTAATGAAGCAACGAGAATAACTAACAAAAATAACAACTTTATTCAACAATTTCTTCATGTCTGTGTCAGTCTCCTGAGCAATTGACAAAACAACCCCACACCATAATCCTCCCTACACCAAACTTTACACTTGGCACAATGCAGTCAGGCAAGTACTGTTCTCCTGGCAACCGCCAAACCCAGACAGAGAAGCGTAATTGGTCACTCCAATGAACACATCTCTGCTCTAGAGTCCAGTGGTGGCGTGCTTTACACCACTGCATCCGACGCTTTGCATTGCACATGTTGATGTAAGGCTTGGATGCAGCTGCTCGGCGATGGAAACTCATTCTATGAAGCTCTCTACACACTATTCTTGAGATAATCTGAAGACCACATGAAGTCTGAAGGTCTGTAGCTATTGACTCTGCAGAAAGTTGGTGACTTCTGCACACTGTGCGCCTCAGCATGTGCTGACCCCACTCTGTAATTTTATGAGTTGCTGTTGTTCCCAATTACTTCCACTTTGTTATAATACCACTAACAGTTGACCGTGGAATATTTAGTAGTGAGAAAATTTCATGAATGGACTTATTGCACAGGTGGCAACTGGCAACCTATCACGGCACCACGCTTGAGTTCACTGAGCTCCTGATGGCGACCCATTCTTTCACAAGAGAAGCGTCTGCATGCCTGGTGCTTGATTTTATACACCTGTGGTCATGGAAATGATTGGAACACCTGAATTCAATGATTTGGAGGGGTGTCCCAATACTTCTGGCAGTATAGTGTATAACTGGAATAATTTCCTAACGTTCTTAGAACCGTTTGGCCTGATGGTGGAAAAGCCTCTTGTTTGTCCTTGTCCTTTTCTATTTTTTACAATTCCATCAAATTTTTGGGCAAAAAAATTTTTTTGACAAAATTCTACCTAATCCACCTTTCTTTTTCGACTTGGACTCCTTTCGAAACTCAATAGCCACACTAGCTAACATTACAAAAGCGTGACTGTCTACTTTAAAGGTCATTTTTAATAGTACTGTCTGGTCTGCAGGTGCGTGAAACAGCTGTTCCCCACAATCACAGTGTGAAGTTTATATCAGATATGAGCAGGAAACCAGATAGCCATTATGCTAAGAGCAGGTTAACATTATAAAGGGGAGCTGAACAGATGTGTTTGGACACGATAAAACTACTCTGAGTTATCAGGAGACAATTATCCCCCATCACAACAGTTTAAAATCAAACTAACCATGCTTTTATTTTATTTAGCAGCATTATGTTACCAATAGTTTGGAGCTGTGATGATGTTATACAAAAGAAAAGATTATTTTATATAGCAAACCATAAGAGGCCATGCTAATCTCCACAGGCTTATCTGTCTAATTCTAGTAAGCATGACGTACATGCACACACTGATTTATTTCATGTACAGTACGTGCAGAAACGTGTACACGCAAAACCACAACACAACGTCCATTCTGATGGAATTTAAAACACAAACGGAAGATGTCTCTGTATATACAGTAGCTACTCAGTTCAGTGGTTCATTGCAGCTCAAGCCTTCGTTACTGCTGATTACTGGTATTGTGCTTTTTTAATTCGAAAACAATGCTCTGTTGTTTGCGATGCTGCAGGGCCCCTGAGGCGAGAGGGAGAGTTGGGGCCATCAGGATCAAGGAATGAAGAATGGGCTCTGACTGAGGGCTCATATGTCCACTTGTGTTTGTGGGTAAAATAACAGTCCGATTATGCACTTTGGCTTTACTCAACATACATACAGTACAAACAATAGCAGAGATTAAGAAACATGCACTGGCATGAAGCAATATAAAAGTATGATACAACCAAAAAAATATTTAAACTGACAAAAGTAAGGCGAAACTCACAAAACCTGTCAAGAACAGACCATATTTCACCAAAAAAAAAATGACAATAACATTTTGCATGAAGAAAATTAAGCCCATTTCAGAAAAACATAGTGTTTTATACATTGTAATTGTAATATTTAATTTTTAACATTTACCCCCAAATTCTTACAACAGTGCAACTCGATTGCAATTTAGCTGTGTCAATTAACCAGCAAAATACTTGTTTAGAAGTTCCACAAGAATCCATGAACCAGTATTAGACTTTTTTCTAAGGCTGCACTATATAACCATTTAAAATCATAATATAGCATAGTACTAACGTGAAATTGCAAAGGCTGCAATTCAATTAAGTAAATTTATGCGCTGCGGTTTTCAGAGAGAAGCGTGACGCGTTAATTATTTACATGCATGCAGGTTACGAGTTTCTTTAATCTCAGAGTGGCTCTGTTCACAGTGAATTCTGCTCCACACAAACACACACACATGTAGTGTTTCCATGTTTTATGGGGACATTCCATAGGCGTAATGCATTTTACACTACAAACCGTATATTCTATCCCCCTACACTGCCCCTGCCCCTAAACCTACCCATCACAGGAGACATGCTGCATTTTAACTTTTTCAAAAACATCTCTTAGTGTGATTTATGACCTGTTTTCCTCATGGGGACCAAACAATGTCCCCACAAGGACAAGGATTTTGGATATTGCCATCTTTGTGGGGACATAACATTTTGTCCCCATAACGTAGGGATTAACAGTCCACACACACACACACACACACATTTGCTTGTTCTTGTTTAAGAAATTACAGTGGCTGTAGCTACGTATTCTAGGGCAGAGAAGTGGCCAAATGTTAAAGATTAAGTGAACATTTGAATTAAATGCCGTTTGGCCAAATATAAACAAGGATTTGATCATGCTATAAAGTGTTGTGTAACAATAACAATCACCAGGCCGTTGGCCTCTGCAGGCATTTGTTATAAGAATACAGGGCTCCAGTCAAAAAATAAATAAATGAAGGAGCCATTGGCTCCTAAAAGGGAAAAAAATAGGCACCAAATTAGGGTAAACGTACCTATTAAGCTCACCAAAGTCTACATTGAGACATTTTAGTGGACAGGTTATTGGTTTCAGTTCAAGAAGTTAAAATAAAAGATTAATCTCTCACACAATAATATTTAATTACATTTTTTTTATTTAACTGTATTTTATTTTAAATGACAAAGGCATTTCAATTAAGATATACATAATTAAATGCAAAACGTCTGGCAGTGCTTAATGGGTACATGTTTGTACCCTTTAAAGGGTTAGTTCACTCAAAAATGAAAATTCTGTCATTAATTACTTACCCTCATGTCGTTCGACACCTGTAAGACCTCCGTTCATCTTTAGAACTCAAATGAAGATATTTTAGTTGAAATCCGATGACTCAGAAAGGCTTCCATTGACAGTAATGTAATTTCCTCTCTCAAGACCAATAAAAGGTAGGTACTAAAGACGTCGTTACAAAGTCCATCTCACTACAGTGCTTCTAAAATAATTTTATGAAGCGACGAGAATAGTTTTTGTGCGCAAAAAAACCCCCTAAATAACGACTTCTAGTGATGACCGATTTCAAAACACTGCATCATGAAGCTTTGAGGCGTTATGAATCAGTGAGACGAATCATGATTCGGAACGCGTGTCAAACTGCTGAAATCACGTGACTTTGACGATCCAAACCGCTTAATCGACTCACTGATTCATAGCGCTTCAAAAGTAATTAATGACAGAATTTTCATTTTTGGATGAACTAACGCTTTAAGCGCGCCCCTGTTCCCATTAAAGTCCCTGTAAAGGCAATTCTGAGATTTGTTTCTAAACACATTAGAAATGTATTGTTGAAACACATTACAAAGACTGTGAACTATGTAGCACTGAATTCAGAAGTTAGACCGTTAAGAAGTTTTTCACCATTGCTGTGTTCCGGATTTTTTTGGGCGAGGTTAAAACGGAGGCTCGATGATGCACTGGAGCCGCTTGGCATGTGGCCCCTCCCCCATAACTAGAGGACATTCGCAATTTCGCATCAGTTCACCCGCTAGATTGCGAGTTACTGTCAGTACCGTTAGTTACTACAGCCTACAACTTACAAAACAGCCTACAAAAAAAAAAAGACGATCTCAAGAAGAGGTGGATTAATTTTGTGAACAGATACCTTGATGGAGTGCTGACGATCACCACCAACACCTGCCTCTGCAGTGTCTTTACCGGATAGTTTTACAAACTTTCATCGGTAACAACTTGGATTCACTGATAATCCGCTGCAGAATGGGGCCGAACCGACTATCTCCGCCCGACCTTCATCCTCCCGTCCACCGACATCTGGTGCCGTCGTGACTCGTGAGCTGTATTTGAGTGTTGTTGTTGTCTTGTGTGTTTACGGCCGGTTTCCCGCGAGTGGGTGTGGTCTCGGCGTCGATCAACGGACACGCCCCAACGTTCGAGAGCAGAGAATGCTGCTTATTTTTTCAAGATATTTTATGTACTTAGCAGATTTTTTTATGATTCAAATTTGGCTAGTTGGTTAATAACACATTTATCTGTGGTGTGAGAAACTCAGAACACATGTTTAATTTTGACTTTACAGGGACTTTAAGCTCACAACATGTTTTTGGGAAATTCTTGTTTATTTTAACAAGATTGTTAAAGCAGCACTAGGTAACTTTTGCTATCGGGCTCCCCTTACTGTTGGGAAACAGTATTGTCGTTTCGTAAACTGTCATCCTACATCAGGGGATGCATGTGCATTTGTTGACATGACAACCATGATAGCCCTGAACACTGCAGGAGTTCACATGCAGGTGTTCTGCTTGCGTCGCCTGTGAAATGTCTTCATCCCATGTACAGTGCATATGTTTCAGCATGTCATATGAATTTGTTTTTTTAAAAGCCAAATGATCACAATGCTCACGTTTACAAGCCAGCGTCATTAGAGTAGTCTAGTCTATTGGTTACCGTTTTACAGAATCTATATGATACTTCAATTCAATGTTTGAGTGGTAGGTAATAACCATATATCGTCAATATTATAATATCAAGCTACCATAGATGAATCTGCAAATTTGAAAAAATCTATTTGCATTATAGCTTGAGGCAAGACAAATAAACAAATATCACAGACATCATGTTAGGTATCCTAAAATATGATTTTGTGCGCATGACAGCCAAGTCAGCATCGGTCGGGCACCCCTCGTCCTCCTTCAGCTCACGCCAACGAGCAAACGCTGGCCCAATGTTGATCCTCGTCCTGCCTTTAATACGATCACTTTCTCGTTTACTCTTTTTGCATTCCTCCGACAAAACCTTTGTTTTTTTCTTTTTTTGTGCTGCCTCGGCCATGACTATAGCATTCGGCAAACAAGGGATAGCTGGGCTCGCACGTCCGATTTTAAGGAAGTGGGGGTGATGGTGGAAGTGACGATATATGCCGTAAAGCAGTCGAATTTTGTAGTTCTTTTTTTTTCTCGGGTTACTACCCGAAACCCGAAGTTTAAAAGTACGATTAAAAACGAAACAGACCCCGTTAGGCTATGGCAGACGTATCATTCAACCTATTGTAAGTCGATGTATCATCACAAGAGTCTTGAAAATATATTATGAAGGTTGAAAAGTTACCTAGTGCTGCTTTAAAGGTGCACTATGTAGGATTTTACATAGACGTTCAATGTGGATGAGCTTAAAGGGAGCACACTGAGCTTAATTGGAACAGCAGCTTTTTTTAATTAATAAATACTATTAAATTAAATTTAAATGTAAATATAATTATTTTTATAGGCTATTGTTCAATTCTATTTTATTACCACAAACACATTACACAATTACTCAATTACCAAAATAATTGTTAGTGACAGCATTAAAAATAATTAATAAAATAAAATTAATAATATTAACAAAAATTTATAATTTTAAGACTTACTTTCATCGTCTTTAAAACAAAAATTTAACAATGGTCCTCAGAATTACTTATTTTGCACAGTGATAATTGCTTGTCCATAACAGACAATACAAACATTTCCACATCAAAGACAGAACTTTTTTTCAATAAAAATGCCCTTGAATTGGCACAGCATTACAATAAGTGTGGACATAACATGAACAAAAAGAAAGTAAAAGAAAAACAGAAATTAATTGGTTTGACACCAGTTATGCCAGCAAAATGTAAATGTATATACATGTAAAGCCTAAATCCCTCACAGAAGCATACACTCAACACAATTTTCGCTTCAGTGAAAGGAGGACATCATAAAATAGATGAAAATATACATTTTTGTGCAAAAATAATGTCATTTGAGTTTGAGTTTTGTAAAATATAGTACAAAACCTACTTTTATTTCTTTAATGCCGAAAGACTCCCAAGGTCATGTTAAGCAACAGATTTCTTCCTGCGTTAAATTTGCCACTGGGCTATTCCCATGCCACCATGAGGTAGCTGCTTTAATTTGCCATGGCAACAAAACCACACTAGACAACAAATAACCTGTAGGGTGGGCCCTAGGGTGGGCTACACCACATGCCAGATACTCCCTTACAATATCTGCCATCTAGCTGTAATGTTTAACTCCGGCAGTAGTGATTACATATGGCCTTGTGTCTCCAGTGATCATAACAAGACGCTCTCACTGACTGCAGTGTAATAAAGTAAACAGTGTATGGCATGTTCTACTATATATGGCCATATGTGTGAACGCCTGCAAGAGCGAACAGCCAAAACTGTGCCAGTGGTGACAATGATGCTTACATTTGCAAAGCATATGAACCTAGGGCACCACTTAAGCTGGTGTATGCCGTTACCTTTTGAGTTTACTGACCATGCACACATTTGGGATTGTAATAGCCTAGTGGCTATAAGTAAATAAAAAACATATTACCATTAAAATCGTTTTTGCAGGAAGACTCACCCAGGCTCACCCAGGCTGCATATTTTGATCAAAAAATACAGTAAAAAAAGCAATTTTGTGAAATATTCTTATCATTTCAAATAGAATTTTACAAAAAAAATTATATCAAAGCTGAATTTTCAGCATCCTTGCATCAGTCTTCAGTGTCACATGATCCTAAAGAAATCATTCATTTCTGATTATTATCAAAGTTGAAAAAAGTTGGTGTCATATTTTTTGTGGAAAATTTGAAACAAATCAGGATTGTTTACTCTTTACTGTCACATGTGATCAACTTAATGTATGCCAATTATGCTATTCAGATATTACCTTTCATGCGGTGTGTAATATAGCTGTTTGTTAATGTAAAAGGTCTGCAAAGTTTTAAAGATCAAAGTGCAAGACAAATAAGGGGTTGCATGGGGTATTGGTCGTATTGGTTTATTTAAAGGAATTAAATGATTAAAAAGGAATTAAGGAAATAAAGAAAAATGGTAACACTTTACAATAAGGTTGTATTAGTTAATGCATTAGTTAACATGAACTAATGATGAACTGCACTTATAAAGCATTTATTTATCTTTGTTAATGTTAATTTCAACATTTACTAATGCATTAATAAAATCTTGTTAACATTAGTTAATGCACTGTGAACTAACATGAACAGCTGTATTTTTATTAACTAACGTTAACAAAGATGAACTAATGCTGAACAGAGGTGTTGTTCATGGTTAGTTCATGTAAACTAATGCATTAACTAATGTTAACTAATACAACCTTATTGTAAAGTGTTACCAGAAAAATAAATAAGACCGGTAAAAGTTCCAGTTCTATTGTAGTAAACTATTTGCAAATAACATTTATTTAAATATGCACATCACTCTTATTTTCATCTGCCTAAAATGTAAAAATGCTAAACGTATTTTGTCACGTCAAATTTAGTTATAATTTACACAAATAATGTAATGTTTTCAATTCAAAATGGTGAAATTTCATAAAAAATGTCAAGTAGTTTTAAACTAACTGTTGTTAAAGTCTTTGAGAAATTAGGTGATGTGCAATGTATATGATGAGGAATGTGTTTTTTGATGCATGTAATTCTATTGTAGGAGCCCTCCAAAACAAAATTAGGAACCATAATAGGGGTATGGTAAAATAAAAGTGATACTCATAAAATAAAAAATCTTACTGACCTCAAAAAATATTCCATTATTTCTAATTCAAGTGTTGATTTATTCTGGTTAAAGTGTAACTCTGGTTAAAAGAACTCCAGACTGTTCACAGTGCATCTGCAGCATGTCAGACTAACATGAAATGATCCTGTCATTTACCAGATACTGCAGAGTCATAATCTGCTGCACCTCGGTATGACCACGTCAAGCCTGTTGCTTCGGCACACATGCAGATAACTGGACATTGTGCCATTCCGTTGCCAGGAGCGAAGATTCCGTAACCATGGACACAATGTTAATGTTCTCAGCACAAAAAAGAGACAACATAGGCCTTAAGATCTTAAGATGATGTATAATACAAGATAGCCATCATGGTAATCAGTCTTTTCCAACGAAATAAGCTTGTAATTCTGATAAATGTTGACTGTAATAAATTCACAACAGCCAAAAAAATGATATCAATCTTAAAACACGATTGCATGCATCTGCAGTCCCTGGCAAGAAAGCCTGATAATAAGTGTGGTGAATTTCCAGCTGAGTGCTGGATGTTTTAGGAGGTTTCGTGTGTTCTCATAGAGGGTTTAAAAGCAGAAAGCTGAGAGTTTGTTCCCTTCATGGTGGATCTGTATGCATAATGGATTCTCCTCAGCAGTGAAACTGTATTCCATGCACAAAGACAGAGCAACCTGAGCGAAATTCCTGGTAGGCTGGGAGAGGCTTTTCTCTTCTCGTTGTTGTTTAGGGTTTTGTGGCATCTCCCCGACTCAAAAGCCAACAATCCACACAACACTATTTCCCCACACCCACATTAAAACACACTTTCCACTACTGTCGGACACAATGCCTCGTTTTATTTCGATGCAAGTTGCCATGGTGACGAGAGCAACAGAGCGAATACAGTGGCTACTCACAAGCCCCTCTGACACGACTCACACCCTCACCCCGCTAAACGCACACAAGAACAGTGCTGACAACATGAAACCAGCTGGAAACAATGCGAGCCGATTCATAGGAAAGACTACATAATACGGAATATATTGTGAATTATAATACCTGACAATAAACTACCTGAGATAATGAGCATTTACCTTCTCTCATTGTCATCTAGGTGGGCAAACAGCACATTCTTAGAGATGGCTTTGGCCAGGGCGGTCATTGTCTTGTAGTCCTTTGGAATGACCTATAATAACCAAAGAACACAATACGTAACTAGATTAATCACACAGATTATTAGGTTTTCCTGGCATTTTGAAGTTTCTGCAAAATATTATTTAACTACATTTGCGTATTTCTATTTTCACAAGAAAATGTGAGTGCAAGTTAAAAGAGCCCAACCTCAAGTGAAATTCTGATGTCCTTTTCACCGTTTTTTATCATAAACATGGCAAAAAATGTATTAATACCACACCTCTTCTCAACAATGGTTTGAGGAATCCTTCATGTTCATTCTCTAGCACAAATGATGCGGCACGTGTTATGTATGGATGTTTAGTACTTACGGTTTGTGGTTTTTAAAGAGGTCATGACATGAAGAGGTGTGGTATTAATTCTCTAAGCAATCAGAGTTACATTTTTTGCCATGTTTATGATAAAAAACAGTGAAAAGGACATCAGAAAAGGAGTTTTGTTTTGAGGTTCACTTATAATGTTAAAGTTTTTTTAACAAAACAAACAAACAAACAAACATACATATGCAATTATTTTCAACCTCCATTCTGATCTGTTTTTAAAGGGCGGATCCTTTAAAGGATTAGTTCACTTCAAAATTTAAATTTACTCACCCCCATCTTATACAAGATGTTCATGTCTTTCTTTCTTCAGTCGAAAAGAAATTAAGTTTGAGGAAAACATTCCAGGATTTTTCTCCACATAATGGACTGAAGTCCAAATCAATGCAGTTTCAAAGGGCTTCAATCCCAGCCGAGGAATAGGGTCTTATCTAGCAAAAGCATCTGTCATTAAAAAAAATAAAATAATTATACTTAAACCACGAATGTGCAACTTCGGAGTTGTGCTTCTGCATGCAGTATGACGTCATTATGTCAGAAAGGTCACGTCCGTGATGTTTGTTGATATACCGACCGTGAGCCGAAAAACTCAATTTCATGGCCTCCTCCAACTTCAAAATTGTTGTTTTATCTTTATTTTTGTAAAGGCTGTTTGATTTAGTCTTTGCACGTTCGTCCTATCACTGGGTCAGTACTTTCACGGACGTGACCTTTACGAAGTGATGATGTCATACAGCATTAAGAAGCACAACACTGAAGTTGCGCATTTGTGGTTAAATATATATATATATAAATATATATATTTTTAAACGGCAGGTGCAAAGCCCTTAGAAGCCCTTTAAAACTGCATTGATTTGGACCTTCAACCCGTTGGTTTCCATTGAAGTTCCATTGAAAAATCCTGGAATGTTTTCCTCAACAAAAAAAAAAAAACGTAATTTCTTTTCGACTGAAGAAAGAAAGACATGAACATCTTGGATGAAATTGGAGTGAGTAAATTATCAGGACATTTTCATTTTGAAGTGAACTAATCCTTTAAGGCTTGTCAGTAAACAACCACTGTCGTGATTGGCTAACATCACTGCATAGGAAACAGTATAAACGGCCACTCGCTATTACACGCGACACTCCCTTGTAGACAATCGTGAGCCATTAAGCGACTGAATGTCGAAAAGCACCAGAGGGTTAATTGAAGTAAATAAATTTAAATTAAATTATATAACAGTATATTAATAACACTAAATATCACTGGAGTTTATTTATGGTCTTAACACATGTCCCTAGTGTTATTGCGCACAATTCATTAGTGCATTTATTTAAAAGAAAAAACATATACAAAGCATATTTTTACTTGTTTTCTGCTTATATAATTAAGGTGGTGCAGAAAAGGAAAACCACCAATAATATCATAGACTAACATTTCAATCTAATTAAATAAAAATTACTGCATATTCTGTTTGATTCAGAAAAGCCACATTATGGAAGTCAAATGGAATGTGAAATGTGAAAACACGGCACTGAATCCAGTCAATACTAAAAGGAATACTGAGACAAATCCAAAACAGGGTGCTGAAGATAATTCAAATTTAACTGCAATTTTTATTAACCTTTCTGACGTAGCTGACGGCATCCTCCTCTGTGTAGACTTCAGCACTGACCCCACCTCTCCGGCGCCTGGCCTTCACCACCGGGTTTGGAGGTGGAGGAGACACTTCATCATCGTGAGAGTCTGACTGCGAGTTGGACTTCTGACGGGCCATGATCTGCTTGCATTCTTCCTGTGGAGAGCGGAAGAGAATGTAACATATGATTGAACATCCATTTGAAAACATCGAGAGGGTTGTGACCATCTAATGAAGGGATGGATTTTCATCCCCATTACACAGGACACACAGAAACCTGTGCAGAGTTAAAACAGCAGACATGTTGAGGGTAAACCTACCATTAAAAATCACAATTACAGATAATAAATCTAATGCATCAAAAAGACTGAAACCTACTGTGAGCACAGACAGCAGACACAACAGCACTGAGATTTCACTGGCAGAGTGAGAGAGAGAGACAGTGAAAGATTCCCGTATGAAAAAGGCAAGAACAATGAAGCTGCATGCCACAGCACAAATGATGTGTGTGTCCGTGAGACGATTAGTCAGAGAGGCTACACACACTCTTACTGTACACTACGGTATATGGGATGGACATATGTATATGTAATATTAACTGTGTGAACATATATGATGAATATGTAATAATCTCTCTCTCTCTCTCTCTCTCTATCTCTCTCTCTCTCTATATATATATATATATATATATATATATATATATATATATATATATATATATATATTTATACACAAACCGATTAGGCATAACATTATGACTAATATTGTGTTGGTCCCCCTTTTTTTAGAGAATCTGGAACAATCTCTGTGTGTAAGGGTCAAGGCTGGAAAACCATACTGCATCACATACAGGAATGCTACTGTAATGGAAATCACAACTCAGGAATACTTCCAGAAAATTGTCAGTGAACACAATCCACTGTGCCATTCGCTGTTGCCGGCTAAAACTCTATAGGTCAAAAAAGAAGCCATATCTAAACGTGATCCAGAAGCGCAGGCGTTTTCTCTGGGCCAAGGCTCTTTTAAAATGGACTGTGGCAAAGTGAAAAACTGTCCTGTGGTCAGACAAATCAAAATTTGAAGTTCTTTTTGGAAAACTGGGACGCCATGTCATCCGGACTAAAGAGGACAAGGACAACCCAAGTTGTTATCAGCGCTCAGTTCAGAAGCCTGCATCTCTGATGGTATGGGGTTGCATGAGTGCGTGTGGCATGGGCAGCTTACACATCTGGAAAGGCACCATCAATGCTGAAAGGTATATCCAAGCTCTAGAACAACATATGCTCCCATCCAGACGTCATCTCTTTCAGGGAAGACCTTGCATTTTCCAACATGACAATGCCAGACCACATACTGCATCAATTACAACATCATGGCTGCGTAGAAGAAGGATCCGGGTACTGAAATGGCCAGCCTGCAGTCCAGATCTTTCACCCATAGAAAACATTTGGCGCATCATAAAGAGGAAGACCTAAGACAGTTGAGCAACTGGGATCCTGTATTAGACAAGAATGGGACAACATTCTTATTCCTAAACTTGAGCAACTTTTCTCCTCAGTCCCCGGACATTTGCAGACTGTTATAAAAAGAAGAGGGGATGCCACACAGTGGTAAACATGGCCTTGTCCCAACTTTTTTGAGATGAGTTGATGCCATGACTTTTAAAATCAACTTATTTTCCCCTTAAAATTATACATTTGCTCAGTTTAAACATTTGATACGTCATCTGTGTTGTATTCTGAATAAAATATTGAACTTTGAAACTTCCACATCATTGCATTCTGTTTTTATTCACAATTTGTACATTGTCCCAACTTTTTTGGAATCGGGTTTGTACTATACATTGATAATGGCTATTACTCATCATTACAACATCATTAAAAGTTACTATTAAAAAAAAGAGACAGGGTTGTAATACATGCACTTTGATTATCTTCACTGTATGTACATATGCAATTCACATATTGCCTGAACCACATTTGTGTGGCTATTAAGATTTTTTTTAAAGAAAACAAAACCAGGCAGCGTAGAGTTTTATAAAATACTTAGTTTTATTGTAACTATAAAGATAACCGGGGTAGCCAGAGTGAGCCTAGTTACGTTATCAAGTATGCTGTTGTACAATTTGTAGAATTAGCTCACTTGCGTCCTCAGGAGTTTGTACTCCAGAGTTGAACTTACCAAGGATGCAAGTCCGAACTTGGCATACTAAGAACTTCAGCAGTGAATCTTGACCATAGGAGTTTCTCTATACCGAGCATTAGAATGGGGAAGAAAGGTGATTTAAAGTGACTGTGAACATGGCATAGTTGTTGTTGCCACACAGGCTGGTCTGAGTATTTCAGAAACTGCTTATCTACTGGGATTTTCACACACAACAATCTCTAGGGTTCACAGTGAATGGTCCGAAAAAGAGATAATATCCAGTGAGTGGCAGTTCTGTCAATGAAAATGCCTTGTTGATGATGTCAGGGGTAAGAGGAAAATGGCCAGGCTGGTTCAAGCTGATAAATAGGCAACATTAACCCAAATACCCACTCATTACAACCGAGGTTTGCAGAAGAGCATCCCTGAACACACAACACTTCAAACCTTGAAGCAGATGGGCTACAGCAGCAGAAGAACACACCAGGTGCCACTCCTGACAGCTACGTACAGGAAACTGAGGCTCCAATTCACACAGGCTCACCAAAAATGGATTAGATTGGAAAAATGTTTCCTGGTCTGATGAGTCACGATTTCTGCTGCGACACAGAATTTGGTGTAAACAACATGAAAGCATGGATACATCCTGGTGTAATAGTGTGTGGGAGATTTTCTTGGCAGTTGGCACACTTTGGGCCCCTTAGTACCAATTGAGCAAATGCCGCAGCCTACTTGAGTATTGTTGCTGACCATGTCCATCCCTTTATGATAGGATAATGCAAAAATGTCACAATGCTCAAATCATCTCAAACTGGTCTCTTGAACATGACAGTGACATGGCCTCCACAGTCAAGAGATGTGGTGGAACGGGAGATTTGCATCATGGATGTGCAGCCGACAAATCTGCAGCAACTGCGTGAAGCTATCATATCAATATGGACCAAAATCTCTAAGGGAGTTTTTCCAGCACCTTGTTGAATTTATGCCACAAGAGTTAAGGTAGTTCTGAAGGCAAAAGAGGGTCCAACCAGGTACTAGCTAGGTTTACCTAATGAAGTGGCTGGTGCCGGTGAGTGATAGTGTGTGTGAATATTATAGGAGCGGTTTTAGTGCATTTTTATATGGTTGCTTACTTGCCTGAGTGACAAATTCTCTATGGCATTCTGGCCTCTATAAATCTGATATCAGTCTGTTAATTTTACAATTAAAACTTTTAAAGGATATAAAAGACAAAGTGTTTGTAAAATGGCATAAACATCTGCCTCTGAAACATCCCAAGGAACAAATACCAAAGTGAAGGCAGGCAGATGCAAAGGAACAGCTGGGCAAATGCCACACACAAACACACGCAAAACACACACATACTCTCTCTCCAAAGCTGTAGACAGCCATCAACAGGCCTGTCCATGAAATAACACATAAAGAGTCCAAATGTGCTCTGAAATCTATGAAATCGGAAACCATCTATTTTAAATTGAAATCTTTTGTAACATTATGATTTTTCTTGACTGTCACTTTTGATCAATTTTAATGTATCCTTGCAGAATAAAATTATTCATTTCTTTAAGACGGACCCAATTTTTTTTGACAAACCTCCAACATTATTCTACTACTGGTACATGAGAAAAATACTACTATTGTTAACTGCGCAAGAGGTCACATTATTGGTCGATGCCAATCAAAAGATGGACAAACTAAGAATTGTGTATATCTAAGAAGCTTTAATTCTATTTCTTTTTAAAAGGGGAAAAAAATGATGTTATCATGTCATCAGTTGCTCACCCTTATGTTGCCTTGTGCCCTACATGACAATGTTAATCCGGCAAAGTTTTCATACACTCATTTACACACAAAACATAGGGTTAGGAGTGCGTATCCTTTAGAAGCCTGTGGATTTTCATTTTTCTAAATGAACAGAAGGTGCCAGACAGAATCAGAGACAGACAGAGAGAGAGAGTGAGAGATTAAAAAGAGTGTGTGAGCGATTAAAATCCATCTAGGACTAAAATGCAAGTGGGTCAGTAAACATCATTCACCCAGCGGCTCAAATGACTCTAAATAACCTCAAAAGCGCAAGCTATCTCTAAACACGCATCATGAGGAGAAGACAAGGACAGTCGTTCTCTTCATGCAGACGCCTTGTGCCGAGTACAATATCAGCGCATCTGATCACGTCTTATGAATACACAATCCCATCAGCTGTTTGATGCTCCACCTAAACCAGCAGAGGCTCAGCAGAAACCCATTCCTAACAAAAGCCCAAGCCCCAAGCGTCTGCGAGTATGAAAAAGCCTGTTGTTCCTAGAGCACATGATCAAAGAAGATGTTCAGTTGCTGCTGAGTGTGGATGCGGTTACTGGCACTTCCAGCTAAACGAATGACTGCTGTGACTTTCATAAGATCTGTACACAGATTGGGCAACAACATCAAAAAGCATCAGCATGCCCCCTAATTGTCTATTGAGGGGGAACGTGAATGTTGATTCTAGTTTAAAAGTTGCACTTCTACTTACATAAAGGGCACTACCGTTATTGGGGCCAATAAGATTTTTTTAATACTTTTTCAGCAATAAATGAACAGTTTCCACAAAAATACAAAGCAGCACAAAATGTTCTCAACATTGATTATAATCATACATGAGATGATTTCATCACCTGAAAGCTGAATAAATAAGCTTTCAATTGATGTATGGTTTGATAGGATAGGACAATATTTGTCAGAGATACAACTATTTGAAAATTTGGAATCTGAGGGTGCAAAAAAATCAAAATATTGAGAAAATCGTCTTTAAAGTTGTCCAAATGAAGTCCTTAGCAATGCATATTACTAATAATAAATGTTTTATATATTTATTATGGTAAGAAATGTACAAAATATATTTTTTAATATCTGGTTTTGTGGTTTTGTAGTCCGGGGTCACATATTAGAATGATTTCTGAAGGATCATGTGACACCAGTAATATGACATAAAATAATAAATTACAATTTAAAAAAATGTGTGTGTGTGTGTGTGTGTTTTATACAAATAAATGCAGCCTTGGTGTAAATATCAAAGACTTCTCTCAAAAACCTTAACGACCCCAAACTTTTGAATGGGATAAACCAACAAGACTTTCACATGTTCATTGTCTGTTTTAAGTCTGATCACTTATAAAAATAACACCACTACCTATACACTTTTTTTGGTAGTTATAGCAAGCTCTAAATTACTTAATTTTAAAAATTCTTCTCTTTAAACTTTTGAATATTGTTGCCGAATATGGGAGGAAAAATTTTGAGATTCACTTTAGATTCTACACTCAGAAACATGTTTTAAGCCTTTTTATAGTACAATTAATAGTTTTCGATGAATAGTACAATTCGATCAAATTGAATTGAATCATCCTTACACACTTAAATTGAATAATTGATCAATCAATCCTTAATCAATTCAATTAAAATGTGTAAGGATTATTCAATTACATTTTCCTATTAATTGAAATGCGTAAAACTTTTTTTTAAAAAAGGTGTATTTTCTTTGAGTGTACAGACAAAGAAATTATGTGTGTAAAAGGATGTTTAATCCAGTTTCTGTAAAACTATAAAAGCCATACTAAATCCAAAACCCAATGTTAACAACTGCAAACGAACTTCACAGATTTTTCACAGATCCGGATAAAGTGTCTAAGTGTACTGTCCACTCAATTCACACACTCCAGGAACAGATCAAAGAAGCGTTAATAGAAACCAATAGTTTTTCATTCCAAATTAGTTCTAAAAATAATTCTTATCTATTCTATTGTGGTGCACTGGTCAACAATTAAGTCACAAAGTATATCAACCTCACTATGAACGCTAACATAATGGCATTGGTCATGAATGTTTGAAGGAAGGCGAAGGCATTCATTAACAGTGAATACACTGACAGTGTACAGACTTTTTTCCAAAGCAACATACAGTACATTCATTACAGGAATAATCCCCCCAGAGCTTTTTGAGGTTAAGTGCCAAGCCAAATGGGACAGCAATGATCTCAATAACTCTCCAGCTCCTGCTTACCCAGCTCCATGGGAATGAAGCCACATCCGTTGTGTCGGCAGCCGAGATCCCTAACCATCACCCTTTCCAATGCAAATTCATAACTTATACAAACAAATGACCAGCAGAGTGTATAGAGTAAGAGTAACGCACCTTCTCCAGCTTCTCGAAGTGTTCCCGCAGGAACTTCATAGGCCGCTCGGGCTTGGCGATGCACAGGTTGACGATGCACTCTTTGAGGATCTGCTGTATGTTGTGTTTCTGCACGAAAACCTCACAGCCTTTCAGACTTTCATCTTCTTCCAGATTGGAGGAGGAGGTGGCCATCTTATCTTCTATCTCTGCCGCAGGAGAAAAGAGCAAAGGAGGGGGATGAGGAGAGATATTCTTTCTTAAGTCTGTGTATCTTTTTCTCTCAAATAATGTTTGCTTGTTGAATGACTAGAAAAATCCACATTATATTCAATACGCATGTATGTAAGTTAACTGTCAACCAACCTATAGATAAATAGATAGACAGACAGACTGAATCATAAAGATGCTATACATATAGGCCATTGTTCTGCATGTTACATATTTACATTTCACTTCCGCCACTGATTCACATCAAACATCATCCACAAATCACCAACAACTGAAGCATCAATGATCTCCCTCGACCGTACGTTCACGAAACCGATACCGCATTCAGTCGTGCGTGAAAAACGAACCGTCGGTGTGTTGGCGGAGCGTTGAGCATCACTCTGTGATCACCTGTTTACGTTTTTATCACAGCTTATTCGCTTCAAAATACAAACCTACGCTCTGCATACATGGTTTTAGTCATGTTTTATCTTGAAACCCGCATCTGCCGTTACATTAAGCTGAAAACGGTCGCGTGTCTCACAGTATTTGATGTTAATTTGGCTTACCGTTATGAGGCGGAGATGCAGGGCTCGCGCTCTGGGATGTTGCTTGTTTGGTCCTGCTGCTCGCGAGCGCTATGACGTCAATCAGTCTCCCGATTGGACCATACAGTCTATGGATTGGACACTGATACTGGCATTAATAAAATACATAATAATATTGTAAATGTAATGTATACATTTATATATATAAATTTTATGTAGATGGTAGTGGGGTGAGATTACTTTAGCTTAATTTATAGCTATTTATTTATTTATTTATTTATTTATTTATTTTCAATTATCCCATGTTTCAGCCAATCAGCGTCATTGTGGGTCTGTGCGTCATCCAGAATAGCACACCACAAAAAAATTTTGTAACGTTAGATCACATCACACAGACAGACCTAACCTCTACAAACAGGAATGTTTGTCAAATTTAGATGCAGAGATGACTGTGCATGTGTCAGGTTTTTTTTTTTTTTTTAATGAGCAACTATAGAAACAGTAAACATAAAAAATGCATGATTTTATAATAAGCTGATTTTTCTTAAATTATACATGTGATTATTCAAACTGCTAAGAGGCAAGATTGGTGTTGTGTATTGTCAAATACAGAATTTGATGAAAACATATGTCTATATATGCCACCATCTCGTTGCAAACAATTCTGTATATATTTATGTGTATATTTTTTCTTGTGAAAAATATTGTTCTGACCATAGGAAAAGAAGTCAAATAAAGTTAACTGTTTTGAATGTGCATCTACCGTAAAGCCATTTTTGCTGTCGCAATCTACAGTCGTAGTGGCAACAACCGTCATGACAACCAGCAACAACAACAACACGTGAAAGAGCAATGGCGACCGCCAGTGATGACCGAGATGCAGCGGATGTTTTAAAATCTCTGGCTCGCCATTTAAACTGTTTAAACGAGGATAACAAAAGCACGAGAAGACGAGCTCTAGAAGCGGTGAAAAAAGAAACAATCGAGCAGCGGTTGTCCAGTGGTGCGATGCAGGAGCTTTTCGACGGTTTGCTGAAGGTGCTGCTGAAATGTCTGTCAGATCCAGCGGAGACATGCAGAGAATCTACTATTCAGATAATCACAGAGTTTATCAGATATGTCCCCAAACCAGAAGACTCTCTGCCCTATCTTATGCCCGCCCTGGCGCAGAGGCTCGGGGGGAAGGAGTTCCTGGAGCCGGCGGAGGAGCTCAGACTGGCTCTGGTGGAGATGCTGTCTCTGCTGGTGGAGGTGTGCGGCAGGCAACTGGCCCCCTACCTAGATGACATGATGATAATCATGCAGAGAACCATCATAGATCCCTTCCCTGAAGTCAAGAAAGAGAGCTGTAAATGTACCATCAGTTTCGCACAGTGTGTTCCTGGTAAGTGGGGCCCTTAAGCTGTTGAAGTGCTTCAAAAGACAGTTAAAATACAATATATTATGCATAAATACTCATATATCAGTTGTATCATTAAAGTCGAGTAGTATGTTTGTTTGGATTCATTATAGAGTAAATTGGCCTTAGGTACACAACATGTGTGTTGTTGGTTGTCATGGTAAAACGGACAGACTGATGCCTTGTATGACTATACAATATATACACAACACATCTATGGCCAGTTTGCCACTTAACTCCTGTATAATGAATCTAAACAAACATATTACTCGACCTTAATGATCCATATGCATATACACTTTATCTCAGGAGAGACCAATCCTGAAGATATACCTTCCTGCAAAGTTCAGCTCCAAACATTATCAAGGACAAATTAACCAACTAATTAAAGGGATAGTTCACCTAAAAAATCTGTCATTATTTACTCGCCTTGTAAGTTGTTCCAAACCTGTAAGACTTTAGTTCATCTTCAATACACAAATGGAGATGTTTTTGATGAAATGTAAGCGATTTCTTTCCCTTCACTGACAGCTATGCAACTACCACTGACGCTTCAAAACGTTCATAAAGAGATTGTAAAACTAATCCATATGAATTGAGCGGTTTAGTCCGAATATTCTGAAGAGACACAATCACTGTACATGATGAACCAATTTAATTTAGTCTTTTATTCACATATAAACATATAACAAGATAATCATAGACACAGTGGGGATAGTAATGTGCATGTTTCTGTTCATCTATCTTTGCCCAGATCATTTTCACCTGCAGGCTAAGAGTCTTCTGAAGCCTCTGTTGCAGACTATTTCTCACCAGCATTCCCAAGTGAGAGTTTCGGCCACACAGGCCACTGGCGTGGTCATCCGGCACAGTGCAGGCAAAAATGTAGATGACGTTTTGTCCCACTTGGCTCAGAGGTTGTTTGACGACTCGCCAAGGGTGAGCTGGCAGCATTTAGGCTTGTTCTTGAAAATGTTCTTGATTGATGCATTATTTAATAAATGCCTTGTCTTTGAGATCTCTCCAAGAAATTCTTCTGCTAAATATGAAATATAATTCATATTTTACAAGCCACACAGGTGTTATGTATTTCACAAGGGAATGATTTATTCTTGTGCTAATCTGTTCAGGTGAGGAAGGCTGTTACAGTTGTCCTGGGTGATTGGCTTCTCCACCTGCCGGACAGATATTCCTACTTTCACAAGCTCATCCCGCTGCTTCTGAGCAGTCTCAGTGATGAGATCCCAGAAATCAGGTGAAAACAAATATAGTGAAATAAGTGTTGTCATGAGAACTTTTAAAAATAGGTTATCCAATCCACATCAGGTTGTTTTTTTTATTGTTGCGTTTCGAGGGATTTATTCGGTAAATGTGTTTCCATCGTAGTTTATGTACGTCGTCTTATCGTTTTTTTCTTATTTATGCACATCTTGGCGTTTCCATCTAGTATTTTTTAATCCGATATCCCAAAATGCGCACAAAATAGGTGGATGGAAACATAGCTACTTATGTAGACTACTGTTCAAAAGTTTGGGGTTGGTAAGGCTTTGTCTTGCTAGTTCATACAATAGATTTTAATATATATACCCCCATTTTTGTCAGTCCTGATTTTAGGGCTCCTACATTTTTGCCCTAAGAGTATTTCACAAAGCATTTTAGCGCTAAAACTAGCTGAAACGTTAGGGGTAGTCAAGAGGACTCTTAAGTCACTAAGACCAAATCACAAACAATCCGCCTCAGCAATCCACCCAAAGACACTGTTGAGGAGATAGCCGATAGAGCCCTGGGTGCTGAACCTTTTCTTCATAATGGCAATACACATTTTAATTAATAGATATTAATCTACGGTAAAACACAGAAAATAAATCTTTAATAAATAATTAAAAAATATCCTATTACTACCTGTGGGAGTTGTGTTCATGAGTTCACATTTACAATTGATTGAATAGAGTAAATATAAACGTGCTCCCAGAGGCGATCAAGGGCTCCGAGCTTGGAATTTAGCCCAAACCCAGAGTTCTGCCCCATATCACAGACCGAGAGTGAGGAACGGGGTGGCGGAGGGATGCAGAAAACTGCTGGTAACTTGTTGAGTCGGCTCTCACCTGTGTATATATGCCTCCTCTCGAGCTGATTAGATAGACAGTTTGAGCGTGCTCCTCATTAACTTTTTTTTATAAAAGACAATTTTCGCTCTCGAGATGCAGACATGTAAGAGGCTGACAATTAGCAGAACGTATACTAGTTTAATTAGTGACACTTGGCCTACTTAAAAAAAAAAAAATGGAATATGGCAACAATTTTATTTTTGAATATGGCACATGATACCTCATGCTATAATATTTCTATGATTAAATCACTGTCAGAGACCTCTCCCCTATCAGCCAATCACTGTAGTTATAGTTAGTAAGCGTGATGACATCATCCAAGGCAACAAGGTCAACCCTGTGCTTACTCTTAGCTTAAGACTTCTCTCTATTCCTTAGTAAAAGTTGGTCTCAGAGTCAGCAGCTTTGTGAATAGGTTTTAAGAGAAAACTTTTACTGCTATTTAGGAGAACTCTTAGTGTTAAGCTAAAAAAAATTGTGAATACGCTCCCAGATCCATGACTCAAAAACCATAGTATGATCCGAACCGTGAGTTTTGTGATCCGTTGATTCTCTACTTTGAACAGTGGTGTATTTGTCTTCTTGTTTATTTACTTATGTCTTCTCGTTCTTTCCTGTAAAGAAATATGATTTTGTGATTTTTAAATGAATTTATCCAGGTCTCTTGCTGAGGACTTATGGGAACAAGTAGGATCTCAATGGGAAAAAGAAAATGAGGATGATCTGAAGGATAAGATGGACTTTCTGCTGCCTGCACCTGCCCTTTACACATCTGGAGGTGAAACTGACTAATAACAGACTGACCTTCTTTATACAATCGACAGCACTCTGGATTATGGCCATGATGTGTCTTCCACATGCCATCAATTAGGGTTAGAAGAACTGTTACTAAACATATAACGTGCTAGAAACAAAGGGTTATGTACACTGCAATAACTCTTATGTACTTGCCTATTTAAATCCAAACAGCAACTTTTTTAGCTGTGCAGTGTGTATATATACAATAGACATGAAAACTCCAGATGAATCCCTCAAATAACATTTGACAGACTTTGATGCTCAGTTATCTTGTCCTACAAAAAGGCCCCATCTATTTAAGGTTTATCTCTAGAATTAATCTAGAAAGGCTTGCTGGGCTGTCAGCTTGCTTTTCGACTTTTTGCCACTTTTATTTAGGGGAAAGTAGAGAGAGGTGAGAAAGAAAACAAACCTGAATGTGAAAGTATTGTTTAATTTAATATTTATAATTTTATAATTTATCATGTAAACAACCATTCAAAAGTTTGGGATCATTAAGATTTATTAAAAAAAAGAAAGAAAATAAATTTAAACTTCAAGTCCAACTGTTTTAGATTTTAAAGTAGACTAAAATAGAAAATGTATGTTTTTAATTGTATTAATATTTCAAGGGGCAGTGCACAGAGAATGTGTTTTTTCATTCCACGGCGCTACTATTCCCTTGTTTCAATGTAAACATTTTAACTATTGCGCTTACGTCTGGTCTTTAAAATAAGTTCAACTTTAAAAAATGTGTCTCTAGATCTTGCACTTTTTTGTTCAACTGACCTGCGTCTTGTGTTTTTATCAGCAAAAACACGTTCTGTGTGAACCAGCCCTCACTGTATTTTTGATCAAATACATACATTGTTGAGCATAAGAGATTTCTTTCAAAAAAAAAAAAAAAAATCGTATATGTTTAAAACAAATCAAAGGTACCGGCTGTGTTTGTGGAACACTGAAATATAAAACAATGTTTTCCCCTTTATCTTGGACAGGAGAGCGTCCCGGGCTGGGCTGCAGGGAGCTGGTGGTGAGGAATCTGTCTAAGCTGCTTCCTGCGGTGGGCCGGGACATTGGTGACTGGTTAGTGCAGACCCGAGTGAAGACGTCCCAGCTGCTGCGGGTTCTGCTGCTGCATGCTGAGGATCACTGTACACAACACCTGCAGTCACTGCTCACAGTGCTGTACCATGCATGTGCGGACCCTGAGCCTGACGTCAGAACACAGGTAACAGGAAAACCAATCAGAATCATCTTTTAGAATTTAGGTGTATGAATGAGAGTGTGAATGGTTGAATGTGAGGCAAGATGTAAAGCGCTTTGGATGGCCATGGGTCTGTTAAAAGCGCTATATAAATGCAGTCCATTTGCCATTTGATTTAACGGATTGTCTATTCACACTAAGTGCAAATAGCGTACCTAGCTCCGCCTAACAATGCCTGGTTGGGCCAAACAAGATTTAAAAGAGCTCTCAGATTTCAAAATCTTCAGTGGCTCAATCAGTAAAGCGTATGGCTTAAGCATCTTGATTTTGACGTGATTGACTGGGTTCGAATCCGCCTTCTGCAGAGTTTGTCTGAGTTCTTATCTCTTTTTTCATCACAAATCATACCAGAAATGCATTTACTTTCAATAAAACTTAAGAAAATGTTCTAAATGTGGAAATAAAGGGCCTAATGAAATGTTTAATAATAATAATAAAAGCCTTTATTGGGTAGGGTTAGGAAGGGCTTTTATTGTCCCATTAAGGTGGCATCCATTTAATACTTTTAATGAATATAATCATTTACACTCAATGTTATTACTGCATCCTGTTAATGTACAACAATACTGAGGTGCAAATAGTATGTATCTGTCAAAAAGGATAAATTACATGTAATTACTATTTACACATATTGCAAAGAACTGCTACTTTAATTTTGTGTTGAATATATCTACTTATATTGAATATATCAACTTAGTATGCTATTTAACTTAGTAAATAGCATCTACAGTTATTTGCACTTAGTGTAAATATCATCTATCGCTAAGAGAATATGTTATTTTCACTGAGTGTAAATATAATCTATCGCTATTTGCACTTGGTGCAAATAGCCGCTGCCTTGATTTAATGAGGTCACTCTGTCTGACTCTGTCTATCTATCTATCTTGATCTGCCTGTCTGTCTGTTGATCTATCTGTCTGTTGATCTGTCTGTCTGTTGATCTGTCTGTCTGTCTGTTGATCTATCTATCTTTTGATCTTTCTGTCTGTTGATCTATCTATCTGTTGATCTATCTATCTGTTGATCTGTCTGTCTGTCTGTTGATTTATCTATCTGTTGATCTTTCTGTCTGTTGGTTGATCTATCTATCTGTTGATCTGTCTGTCTGTTGATCTATCTGTCTGTCTGTCCGTCTATCTGTTGATCTGTCTGTCTGTTGATCTATCTATCTGTTGATCTGTCTGTCTATCTGTTGATCTGTCTGTCTGTCTGTTGATCTGTCTGTCTGTCTGTTGATCTGTCTGTCTATCTATCTGTTGATCTGTCTGTCTGTCTGTTGATCTGTCTGTCTGTCGATCTGTCTGTCTGCCTGTCTGTTGATCTGTCTGTCTGTCGATCTATCTGTCTGCCTGTCTGTTGATCTGTCTGTCTGTCTGTTGATCTGTCTGTATCTATCTGTTGATCTGTCTGTCTGTTGATCTGTCTGTCTGTTGATCTATCTATCTGTTGATCTGTCTGTCTGTTGATCTATCTATCTGTTGATCTGTCTGTCTATCTGTTGATCTATCTATCTTGATCTGCCTGTCTGTCTGTTGATCTATCTAACTGTTGATCTGCCTGTCTGTCTGTTGATCTATCTAACTGTTGATCTGTCTGTCTATCTGTTGATCTGTCTGTCTGTCTGTTGATCTGTCTGTCTGTCTGTTGATCTGTCTGTCTATCTATCTGTCTGTCTGTCTGTCTGTTGATCTGTCTGTCGATCTATCTGCTGATCTGTCTGTCTATATCTGTATGTCTGTTTATCTGTCTGTCTGTCGATCTGTCTGTCTGTCTGTCTGTTGATCTGTCTGTATCTATCTGTTGATCTGTCTGTCTATATCTGTATGTCTGTTTATCTGTCTGTCTGTCGATCTGTCTGTCTGTCTGTCTGTTGATCTGTCTGTATCTATCTGTTGATCTGTCTGTCTATATCTGTATGTCTGTTTATCTGTCTGTCTGTTGATCTGTCTGTCTGTCTGTCGATTGTTTGCTCTCTGTGTTGATCTATCTATCTGGTGATCTATCTGTCTGTTGTTCTATCTCTGTCTGTCTATCTGATCTATCTATTTGTCTGTCTGTTGATCTATCTATCTGTTGATATGTCTGTATGTCTGTTGTTCTATCTATCTGTTGATCTGTCTGTTGTTCTGTCTGTCTGTCGATCTGTGTCAATCTATCTGTCTGTCTGTCTTTCTTTCTGTCTGTGTGTCTGTGTTTTGTTTTGTTTTTTTATTTTTACACGACTTTCTTTAAAAATTACACTTTTCAACTTCAAGCAAAGACCTAGAGTATTTTAGTGGATTGTTTGAACATTTATATTGAATTGATTTTGGTTTCATTTTTTGAAATATGTATATGAATGGCTTAATTTCTCTCTCTTTGACAGTGTTTGGAGTCAGCAAAGCTCTTGGGAGCATTTGTCAGTCCAGAGGTCTACCTCAAGTTGCTGTTACCTCACGTTGAAGACTCTGCTTCCTGCTCGTCTGCTGCTCCCTGGGCTCCTCTTATGGTTCTGGGGGCTGTATTAAAAGGGAGTTCAAGGGAGGTCCTACGACCCCACCTGTTAAAAATTGGAAATATGCTTGCGCACCCTGAAGTCTGTCAGGGGTCCCAACAGGTGAGAGTCAATAATATTTCTGCCTTCTACCTGCTCTTGAGTGCTTAGTATCCATTGCAAAGCTGTGTTCACACAGTGACTAATTTATTGTTAATCAAAGTTGGCAATTTTAGATGTTTTACCGGGAATTCATCCCCAGTTATGCAGCTAACCAATAACATTAGAGCATTAAACAGTAGAAATGACCACTACTAACAGTACTGTCACTTGGTGACGTCCAGTGATAAAATTTGTGTATGTGTTAACCTCTCAGTGGCAGTAGTTTTACAAAATTGTGTCACACAATTTTTCTTCCTTTGTGCATTGAAACAACTCTTATTAGCTTGTTTTATTTTTAGACTTAAGCATTTCAAATGTAATTTTTCTAAAAGAATGTCTTTTATTACATATTTTCCAGCCCCCTCAAACACACACACACATATTCATCTTGCAGATGTGTTAGAACATATCTCTGTCAGACAGAGTGGAAAAATCCCACCCAGACCCAAGAGTCTGGCCCTGGTTTCCTCTCAACCCACGTTCGGCTTGCTTTGATATCTAAAATAACGCTCTATTTTTTGAGTTTGCTGTCTTCGGTGCCAAGTCACCACCCCTGAGAGTGCTTTGCAGAAATTCCCTCTGTAGTGTAATTAAAAGCACTAAATGAAAAATGACTAATTTTGCCCTGACCCCCCTCTGTGTCCACCATAATCTGCCATACTTTGGTCCGGCTGTCTATGTTTAATCTCGGAATTCATGCCAGAATCTCACAAAGTTTTCCTTCCGTGAATCAACGTGGCCTCAAAAGCATTGGCTGGGAGATGGTGACACACAGTAAAGACACGGTTCATCACAGATGTTGCAGGACCTCTGACAGTCCCTTAGAGAGGACTGAGACCAAAAAAAGGGAGGCGAGACAGTGGTTTTTTTGGTCAGATTTAGGGAAGGAAATGGCAAATTATCCTGTTTTTAATACCACAGCTAATAAAATGACTGCCTGGAAATCGAGAGAGAGAGAGAGAGAGAGAGAGAGAGAGAGAGAGAGAGAGAGAGAGAGAGAATGTATAGTAGGCTGACTTTGACTGTGTATTTACAAAAATACAGTAGCTCTGTTCTGAATTCTAGTGAGCTGCCAGCCTAGAAAGCATTTTAAGGCATCATAGCACAGTTATGCTGCCTTTTAAGAAGCAGCAATTAGGCTAATCTAATACAGAACTGGATGTATCCTTCATGGTAAATGCAATCCCGGAAAGTATAGTAATGAACTCATCTAAGATGACGGAAAAGAAAAATGTTGACTATAAAGACAAAAATGTTTAGGATCACTCGGATGTATTTATTTTTCAAAAAGGAAATGAATACCTTTATTTAGCAAGGATGCATTTAATTGATTAAAAGTGACAGTAAAGACATGTATAATGTTACAAAATATTTCTATAACCTTCTATTCATCAAAGAATCCAAGGTTTCCGTAAAAATAATAAGCAGAACAACTGTTTTACAAAGCATCACAGGAATAAATTACATTTTAAAATATATTTTAATATATTCAAAAAGAAAAAAAACTATAATAAATTGTAATAATATTGCACATTATTAAAATTTTTACTGTATTTTTGTATCTAATAAATGCAGCCTTGGTGAGCATAACTTTGAGTGACCGAACATTTTAACACCGAACCTTAATATACCAAATCTAAAGGCATAGGGATATGTTCACAACCTGACTGGTCTGCTTTTATTGGTTGGCTTCGCGACAGAACTTACCGAACATCCAAAACAATACTGTGTGCTGGGCTAAAAGCGCTCGTTGTGTGTGCGTAGCTACATATGATGGTATTTTGACCAGCTGAGAACTCGTGAAGCGCTTATGCAATGTGTGAAGGAGTCAAAACAGCGGCAGGAATCCCTACGACACACACATTCTGTCTTTTGTAGGGTTGCATCCTGTGACATCATGTCCTTTGGTTTGCTTAGTCTTTGATCCGTTTTGCGTTCATATTTAATTCTAACCTTACCAGAGTTTGTTTGGAAGTGGACAGAGACCCCTGAAAAGATGGGTTTTTTTTAAGCTTGTTTAGTGTCCACTAGGGTCCAGATGGCAGCGTTCACACTTAAAGGTTCTGTGTTTAAATTTAGCGCAATCTAGTGGGGAGTTTCCGAATTGCAACCGTCCACCATTCACCCCTCTCTTTCGAAGTACATAGAGAAGCGACGGTGGCAGACACAGGACAAAAATTTTGTCATATGAGACAAGAGAGTAGCTAGAGCTCTGTAGAGCAGTTTGTCCGTTTAGAGCTACTGTAGAAACATGACGGCGCAAAAATGGTGTCTTCACTGTAGCTAAGGGGACCCGCGGAGTATGTAGATAGAAATGGCTCATTCTAAGGTGATAAAAACATAATATTTCATTATATATTATTGCATTTATGATGGATGGATGCACTTTTTGGGGCTTAAAATTTTGGGCTTCCATTAAAATGCTTGGATTAGGCAGGACATTTTTTTAATATAACTCTTATTGTATTCGTCTGAAAATAGGTAGTCATATAGTTCTAAGTCACCTAGGATGGCTTGAGGGTAAATCATAGGGTATTTCATTTTTGGATGAACTATCACTTTAAATACTAAAGTAACACTGCTTAGTTTCAGCAAATGTGTTTTCAGTCACTGGGGAGTTTTGTGTTGAGAGAATTTTAGAGTATGTCTACAATACATAATGCTTCAAACTTTTATGTAGAAAGAGCAAGAAGAATCCTGTTTTTCATGACACGAGCAACAGTCTGTGGAGTAGCAGTGAAACCCACTGGTGAGTGAACAGCGGCAGATGCTCTGATCTTTCCTGTGCACTGCAGCTTTGAAGTCAGCGTGCTCTTTGATGTAGTTGTTGTCAGAACACTTTCGACTGTCTGTTTTCCAAAATCATCGGAAAAAAGTACAGTGTAGGAACAAGGCAAGGAAATAATACGCCTGCAGTCCTCTTTTGAGGATGTGTTAGATGTTGGGTCTTTAACAGAAGATGTGTAATATGTTATGAATTGACAAGGATTCGCGATGCCTGTAGGACATGGAAAACAGAAGCACCAGTTCTCTTTGTTTTTTGTTTTCGGTGTTGCCATGGGACTACACGCGGGAATGTAAATCTCAGCTATCTAAACTGATGGAGGTCAACATAAAATTTCAGATCTACATTAGAGAATAAACGTATTATGCATACCTGCCTGTGCACGTCATAGCTGACAGCTGTGGCCTGCTCACCTCTGTCCTGAATAGAGACGAGCTGGAGACAGGGTGGGACGAGACATGCTTCGGCTGAGGGGCTGTTGTGGAGGCAGGGCCTTATTTATGGACAGGAAAAGCCAGACGGCCATGAATGGCAGAAAGTGCTGGTTAGGACGATCGGTTTAAAACAGTTGTCAGACCTGTCGATCATTCCTCTGACAGCCCTAGGCGTGAACTAAAGAACATGCTTCTGTTTCACGAGTGTTAGTTTGAACTGGAAATCTGCCCGTAAAGTGACATCTTTCAAATAAAGTCTATTATTACATTACATAATGGAAAAAGTAGATTAACTTGATCAATGATTAGGTTTATCTGCAAAAGAATCAATTATAAAGCTCATGAATTTTATATATTTCAAAACTCCACACCATCAACTAACAGTAACTAATCAAATTATTAATTTTATTTGTTATAAGTGCATAAGTGTCTACTTTATAATTTAATTAATTTATTTTACCTGTCTATAACCCTGTCATCTGCCATTTTATTTTTTATTTATTAGTTTTTTTTACCTGTGCATAACCCTGTCTACTTAATATTTTTATTGTACATAAACCTGTCTAATTTTATTAATGTTTTACAGTACATGCAGAAATCATATTCTTGTAAATAAAAAATATAAATAAAAAGAGAAAGTCTTAATTCTTTGTAGTTCTTTTCAGTTTTGCCTTCTAAAATTTGTAATTCAACTGTACACACACACACACACACACACATACACACGCAGACTTCCTGTTGTCCAGTGAAAACACCTGCAGGTTAATCATCCTGCCCCTGTTAATGACAGAACCGCTGATTGGAGGAAACAGTGTCATGATCCTCTTGTTTCTGTGAATGTGACACTTTGTCTAGACATGTGATCACTGCACGGAAAGAGAGACATCAAGGTTTTAAGGGTGGATAAAAATGCAGTAGGGGAGGAAAATAACAGAGACTGATGGAAAGAAAAGCTCATTGTCTGTTTTGGACTGCTTTACGAGGTCAGAGAGTTTAGATGTGTTTTAGTATCCTTTATTGGCATGACAAAAATGGTTCATTTGTCAAAGTAGTACAAAATAGGTCAAATGAACAACAAATATAGCAACTATAATTAAATTAGATTAAAATAAATTAAACTGCAAGTCAAACAAAAAGAAATAAATTACATAATAAACTTTAAACAAAAGTAATGAAAAGTGCATGTTTCTTTTTTGTTTCTCAGACGCTGTATCTGGATCAGTTGTTGGTGTGTGTGGATGCTGTGCTGTGTGTGTGTCAGGTGGACTGTGTTGTCATCAGTCTGCAGCTGCTGAAGGTTCTGGTTTCAGTTCAGAGTCTCGCCTCACAGCAGCAACAGCACAACAAGGTAAAACACGCACGTACGGCATTTCCCACACACAAATTCAGCTTAAAACATTAGACACGACTGATTTAAGCTCATCATATTGTACGTACGGCATGGTCTCAATAAAGTTGCCTACTGATTTACAAAATCTTCTTGCATGTCCAAAGTCGCCTGCCCCTAAACATCCTGTTAAAGTCGGCAGAAGTTGAAATCGTTTTTTGTTCCCTATTGTGTCAAGTCTGAACCTTCAAGTCTCAAGTAAGTCCCAAGTATTTTATTCTTGGGCAAGTCAAGTCACAGGCTATGTCAAGTCAAGTCAAGTCCAAGTCAAGTCACCTTATTATTGTAATTTTACCTGCAGAATCCACTAGATGGCTATAGTACTCAATGGCTGCATATAGGTTGAATTATATGAACCACTTTATAAAACGAATTTGACCTCATAAGTTTTTGACTATCTCAAGTTAAAATTGTAATTTAAAAAAATATATATATATATCTGTTAGGTGAGACTATACAAAGATGCCAAAATATGCTCAGATAAATATGACCATGCTATAAGGAAAATACAAAGAAAGTAGTAGATAATTTATTGTTTATTTAGAACAAAAAAAACATATATATTAATTTTGCATGCCTTGCTTTTGCCATCTTGCGAATAATTGTTGAAGCCGAAAGCGATGACCCTCTGTACCCCTCTGGCTGACATGTTGATGTGATATCTGATCTAAGTGGGCGTGGTGTGCATAAGGTAAGAGACGGCATGACTGATGATAGTGCCGGGTCAACTTTATTTTTTTAAATAATTTATATATTTTATATTCAAACTGAAAAAAAAAACGATGTGATTAAGTCATCGTGTCTCAAGTCAAGTCAAGTCCCGAGTCTTTAACTTCCAAGTCCGAGTCAAGTCTCAAGTATTTTATTTTTTGTCAAGTCACAAGTCATAAAAACAGCGACTCGAGTCGACTCGAGTCCAAGTCCCCAAGTCTCAAGTCCCCATTTCTGCTTCTATCCGAGTGAAATGGCTTCTCAAACAAGAATAAATTTAGGGCGGGACTTGATTTTGTCCAGGTGGATTGATTGGCTGGTTGGATGTTTGTGGTTTACTATTGGTGGATCTCATGTGAGTGACAGGTTGTCCCACACACGTGCCAGTAAGCACATGATCAGAGAAGAGTCTTTTTAGGGCTTGTGAATTAAAAAAATAATGATGATGAGCACGGCTAGATGTTTCATAATAAATACTGCAATATTCCAAGAGACTGGTAAGCATTGTACATAATTCTTTGTGGGTTATGCTGATGAAATTACACATAATGTTAATACAGTTTGTTTGTACTTCAGTAATGCTTTTTATCAAGTCTAGTAACAAAGCCTATGGCAGTGAAATTAAATACAGTATGTGTTGCACAAAAATATTTAGCCATTACTTGCAAATACTGTGGGTCCGTTCAAATTCACTTTTAGTACGCTTGTTTTAAACGCGTAAATCAAGCTTCGCCTTTGTTATTGTTTTGAAAATGCGACCTCTAGCGGCGAAAACGTACAGATCGTGCCTTTAAAAACATGAACTGTGATTCATTGGTCACTTTATATGATTGGCTATGCAATATTATTTACAGTATATTTTAGTTCACAGTAGTAGATAGATGGACAGTAGATTAAATAAGTGAAGATTATTCTCTGTCTTTCTCAGGCAGAAGAATCATTGAGGAGTTTGTGTGAGGCGCAGGGTCTCAGTGGAGCGTGTGAGTTGTACCGACAGCACATGGCAGATCTGCTGCAGTGGCTGTCTGACTCTCATCACACCTGGACAAGTTACTCCATTCAGAAAACACAGCTGGAGATCATCGCCATGCAGTCAGGTGAGTGTGTGTTTTTATTCGCAGCTGGGCAACATATTCTTTTTATACGCACAGAATCTAAGAACTGAACTCATTGAGTTCTTCAAACTTTCCTCTGTACAGAGTGAGTAGTCACATTCTTCACTTAATTGTTCGCTACTTGATTATTATTTGTAGGGATACACCAAAATGATTTATATTCATCATATTAGAATAATTTCTGAAGGATCATGTGACACTGAAGGATGGATTAATGATGCTGAAAACTCAGCTCTTATCACAGGAATAATTAAAAAAATATATATATAGTCAAAAAGAAGATATTTTCTTTGTATTTTTAATAACATAAATGCAGCCTTGGTTAGCATAAGAGACTTTCTAAAAAAATCTTACCGATCAACAACTTTTAAATGCCTGTGTATTTATTCTAGCTAACATTTTGCTTTCTTGAGGGAAATGTAGCGTTAAGTGACATTATTGACATCTTTCCCTGGTTGAAACACTGACTGAGCGATTGCATGAGACCGGATTCGTTTTGGTAAGTTGTGATGTATCTTTCAAAGTACCTTGGTGTTCACCCATGTATATTGTGTGGTGTAACTAGCAGTAAAGAGGAGATGAGATGGTCAGTTCACGAGTGCTTGATCCATGCTTCCGCTTGAACTGAGGGGGCTACAGTGATTACTCACGCCGTATTAAAGGGCATTAAAACGACATTTATTGTTTGAATTTCGTGAGAAAATCGACTGAATTTTAAAGTTGAGACATATTAAAAGTAACAAAACACAAAGCTTTTTTGTGATTATTTGATGGCAGGCACGCTACAAATGTTTAGTGAAGTCACGCTTCAACCGAAAACAGCACACACTAAAAGATTTTAGATTTAAGAAACCATATCATTACTGATTAAAACTGAGAAATTAATATGGTCAGTCCAGAGCTAGTGTCTACACAGCTGACATGTTAATTCTATTTGAATATATTGCAAAATGTAATTTATTCTTGTGATGCCAAAGCTTAATTTTTAGCATCATCACTCCAGTTTTTCAGTGTCACATGATCCTTCAGAAATCATTCTTATATGCTCATTTGCTGCTCAAGAAACATTTATTATTATTATCAATGTTAAACAGTTGTGTTGCTTCATATATTTGTATAAGAAACCGTAATCATTTTTTTCCCTAGGATTATATGATGAATATACATTTTAAAAGGACAGTTTAAAAAAACAATTTTAATAAATTGAATTCATCTTGCAGAATACAATTTTATTGTAAATTTTATTATAAAATTGTACATAAATTCCTATATAATATATTTTTAAAAAAACGTTTGAATGCTTGTGTAAAATAAAATAAATAAATAAAACATACTATAAAGTACATGGAGTAAATATTCTCCGAAATGTAATGTAAAATATTGAAAAAATATGAATAGATAAAATAAAATACAAATATTTTCTTCTTTCATCTTATAATCTGTATGTTTTCTTTTAGGTCCAGTGGTGGGCGAGTTTCTTCCAACCCTCTTGCCTCTGTTGAAGAGTTGCGTTGAACCCAGTCGAGACCCTGAGATGAGACTTCACATCTTCACCATGCTGTCCAAACTCCTGCTGGACGCCAGCAACACACTGGACTCACAGGGGTCAGTTTATATCAGTCACATCTGATCACACAACCACAGATCTTTCTTAATGCAGTTATTGTGTATTCTCCATCATAAGAGAATATGATAATGTTCTCAATAAAATATTCAAATTGTCTCGATAGCATTGATACATGGTAGGTAACAGCAATGGTTAACTACTACACAGCTGAGCTCTTGCTATTGCCCACCACTGCTTAAATATATGCTTAAACATGCATCATTACAATGATTTATGCATTTTAAGAAGATCTTAGAATGGAGCTCTTTTGTGATGCCTGATAAGGATCTAAATGCTATGTATTTCAAAGACATCCCTTCATAATTACACCAATATAGTAACCCATCAGGATAGTCCCCTTCAGATATGTAGCAAAATCCCCTCTTTTCATGTGGCGTTCACCTCAAATTCCTTTGTTGCATGTGGGTCTTTGAGTTGCAAAGTGAAATAAGAGTAGAGTGAAAGGAACACACACATCTAAATTAAGACATATCTTAGACTTCTAGTGTTTATAAATAAACATTATTATTATTATTATCATTATCATTTTACTCATTCATGAATAATTTTTAAAAAGGGTTTTGCTAGTGAACACAAAGTTAGGTTAAATTTCAGAGCGAACGCAAAGTTTCTCATGGGAAAGTAAAGTTTTGTGAGTGAATGCAAATTTTCTCTGGGAAACGCAAAAGTTTTGCAAGCGAACGCAATGTTAGGTTAAGTTTCGGAGCAAACGCAGTGAACGAACGAACACGTTTCTCTGGGGAAACGCAAAGGTTTTGTGAGTTTTTTTTATGGCAATTTTTGGAACTGATGTGGAATTTTTAAAAAAATTTTTATGGAAACATAGTTACCCAAGACATTGTTGGAAATACTTAAAGGGAAAATTTCATTTTAAAATGTAAATACACTGCAAATAATGTCATTAACCCAACTAATTTATTTTAATTTAAAACTTTTTTTTTTTTTTCAAACTTTATCTGTCATAAAGTTTGGCTTTATAATGTGTTTTCTTTCTCTAGGAAGTTTAGTGAATACATGGAGATGGTCCTGCAGGATTTGTTGTTACCTAATCTGGTGTGGCGTTCGGGTCGATCTGCCGCGGCTGTCAGGACCGCTGCTCTCAGCTGCCTGTTAGCTGTCCTACACGGGGCGGCTTTTCCAGCAGAGCGAGTAATAATATACACACATCAACTCTGTCATGACAGCAGAGCCATTAAACTTTAAGACCGCATGAAACCACATTTTGCTTTTAAGTTTTGTAATGAGACATTTTCATGAGTAAAACTGAATAAAATTAGGTACTATAATATTACATAAAATATTTTAAAATGTTTTAAATGCAATTTAAATCATTTAAAAAAATCATTTTGCAGGTGGAGGGAATTATATTTTGATGAAGATTAATTATTTGATTAATTGTGCTTAATGAGATTAGGACATTTTATAATAACCGTACATTTAGTAAGACAGTGAATGGAATCAAATTTGATTTCATGTTTTGCAACTGTTATGTTTTTTTTCCACTGAAAAATATTTTCAAGTACATGTTTGGATTTGGCCAGATTTATTTGATGTTTCTGAAAAAGTCTCTTTTGCTCACCAAGGCTGCTTTTTTAATCAAAATGTAGTTAAAACAGTAATATTGTGAAATATTATTCCATTTTATATTAGATTAGTTTTATTTTTTATATATATATATTGTAGAATGTAATTCATTTCTGTAATGGCAAATCTGAATTTTCAGCATCATTATTCCAGTCTTCAGTGTCACATGGTCCTTCAGAAATCTAATATCCTGATTTTGTGTGTGAGTGATGTTGATGTGTAATAAATGTGTTTAAGGTCGTATCGGTGGAGGAGACTCTCAGTACTCAGCTGATCTCTGCGCTGGAGGAAGACTCTAAACTTGCTCGTCTTCTGGCCTGTAGATCTGTTCACTCACTGCTGAAACTCACAACACAGCAGCTCAGCGCTGACTCACTTAACAAGATCTATCCAGGTACACTTAACTCATACACACTGTAAAACAATGAAAGTTAAGAGAGCAGCATATTTACCGTGACAGGTGAAAATGAGGCTGTGAAGGATTAGAAGTGCGTTGTTCAGTTTTCCAGCATTGAAAATGCACCTTTCCACAATGTGGGTTGTGTAGATTAGATGTCAAACTGTAGCTGTCAAAGGTCACATGTTGAATGGATTGAACTTCTATTGCTTACAGACATATTTTCATGCATCAAATGAACTAGGTCTGTATTTTTATTTGACTGTGTAAATGGTGGAAATATTTCAAAAACATATTGCAAATGATAGATTGAATCGCATCTATCAGTGTAATAGTGTAAATGGAATATGTGTTACTGTTCATTGCACATATTTTCAAGACATTTAGTATACTACACAATTAGCCTGACAAGCCAGACCCACATCAAGATGTTTGGTCTGGAAACTCACCATTGACAGAGCTCAATCCGAGAGGCGGGATTAAGGGCTGTCTTTCAAACTCCCTCCGCACGCAATTGGATAGCGCTACAACCAACCAGAGCAAAGAAGGAGCTGACGTAGTTAGAGCGACACAAATGAGTCGATGGGGGGAGTGTTCCACGTATTTGTTGTGGAAAAGTTTGATGCTATGGTAATGTATGTTACGGTATGGAGACCAACGACTGTTGCCGTTTCTGCAAAAAAAATATGAGAATTGCGGTTGTGCTTGCAAACTCATCAAGCATTTTCGAGAAACCAAAGAAAAACCAAAGTGTTGCCGATAAACTACTACATGTTGGAGTGGCGGTAGTTAAAACACCAGCAGTCGAACCGACTGCGTGACTGCGTCGTCTAACTCTGCAGTCATCACATTAAGCCCGCCCACCGACTCTATACACGATGTGATTGGCCCATCCAGAGTTAGGCTTTTCCAGCTGAGAAGGGTATTGAGAGTTGCTCGACGACACTCGCGGGCAGATTAAATTTGCTGCCGCTAGGGTGCGTCTAGATTTCTAGGCTACTACACAATAGTACCCAGTGTTAAAAAAAAACATTTTTTTATTTTATTATTATTTTATACCGTCTTTTGAAATAGTCAAATAGCACAACATTTCCAGACATTTATTTTAATATATAATAGTAGACGGTGCCCATAAAAAGTAAGTTAAATTTTATTTTAATTTAGTCTTTTAAAATAGTCTTTGTCTCTTTCTTTGTTATAAGACTAGCTTGGTTAAATAAAGCATATCTATGACTATGAATCATGCACAAATTTTCCAGACATTTATGAATATACAATAATACACAGTGCCCATAAAACGTCAGTTATTTTTTTGTTTTACATCATAATTTTTATATTATATTTCTAGTTTAGTTTAGTTTAGAAAAATGGATGACAGATTTCATAAGCCTATCTTGGTTAAATAAAGCGTATCAGTGTGTATAATAATTGTTGCTATTGCACACTTTAATGATTTTTTAGATGTGTCTGTGAGGCTGTAAGTGCTTTCATGAGTGTGTCTGTTTGTGTTTCAGAGCTGCTGAAGCGTGTGGATGACAGCAGTGAAGACGTCCGTCTCGAAGCGCTGAAGTCTCTGAGCACATGGTTCTCATCTCTGGGGAAAAACTATGACGCTCACTCGTGCCGCCCACACCTGGAGTTCCTGTTCCAGCAGCTGCTGCTCTACATGGACGACCCCGACACCAAAGTCCAGGATTCAGTCCTCGGTAAGGGTGCACGGATACAAACGGCAGCGATTCTTCATTTCTGCTGTAATCATCCGATGTTTTGACTTGAATTGTGACTGATGACAGTTATATTGGTGTCGACACTGTTGTGGTGCAAGATAAATCTCTTCCTGCTGCATAAGGAAGTGATTCAGGCCTGTGTTAATGGCGTTGGGCTCATCTACGGTCCACTTCACTGATCTCCCTGTTCTTCACTTCAAAGAACCTCATTAATCCTGCATTTTTACACTCTATCCATCACACGCTCCTCTGCTACTGGCCTGCCTCCAGCCGGGTCATGGGCTGTCAACACCTTCCCATAATCCTATGCCAATGTGTCCTAGTGCACACACACATGGAGTACAGACACTCTTCATAGCCCCTAATTAAGCTTTGAACCTACAAAGGATGTTGAAAACGTACATATAGTAAGTAGGGCATAATGTTCATCCGGTTGATATCCCAAAATAAGCCCCGACAGTGTGATCCTTGTTTATACAAAAGGGGTTTATTTAATGATAACATTTGGCATCATGCAAACAGCACCACAGACCTGGTGGAAAACACCGTCTGATCTTGATTTCCTCTTCTTGTCTTTCTTTATTTTTCATTTTGCTCTTAAATGCATCTTGTATTTCAAAGACACCCCAGATGTGATTAATGTCCATTATAACACCAGACTTGCCATAGTCCATAATCCCTCTTTCCATTTTGTTAAGCTTATAATAACAGCACTCTCACACTGTGCTTGAGTTACTGAGGAAATTCACCCGTTTTTGCACAAAGAAAACGTTGTTTTCTGGTGCATTTACAAACGTGTAAAGCGGCGGATAAAAGTAAATCCCCAGACCAAACAAATCAAGATAAAACCAAATCCCCACAACAAAGACACGACTGCTGAAAGAACACAAATGAGCTTTATGGGCCTAAATCGTGAGCTGAAAAATTTGAAAGTCTTTTTTTTAAGGTAAAACAATTGAAGCTTTTGCGTAATCACACTGTAAATTAATGACATTTATCATAATGAATGGAGTATGCGTTATGATCACAATTTAATTATGAACCTGCTATTAATATAAACTACAAAAGAATATTTATTTACCAAATTTTTACTATATACTCTAGTTAGCAGTACACACGTTTGGGGTCCGTAAGACTTTTTGAAAGATATTAATACTTTTTTCGGCAATGATGCGGTTAATTTATTAAAAGTGACAGTAACAACATTTTTCATGTTTTTAAATAAATGCTCTTCTTTTCTAATTTTCTATCATCTATCTGTTTTTCTACACGTTTTCATCACACAATTTGTTCACAAATTTTATTTTTTCTGCTCATATAAATGCTTTGGCAATATAATGTACAATTTGTCATGCCAATAAAGCTCATTTGAATTTGAGAGAGAGAGAGACCGAGAAGGAGACATAACATAACCCCTACAAATGAGTAAAATTTGATGTAATAAGATCTAATATAAAGATCTTCATGTGTTTTGTTTCTGTCACAGAGGTTCTGAAAGTGGCCAGTGCAGTGGATGGAGGTCTCTTACAGCAGCAAACGGAGGTGGTGAGAGAGAAACAGCGCAGCCCTGAGTACTGCGATAAACTCCTCCAGCACATCCACTCATTATAACACAGACACCTGTCACTCAATACTGTTTCTTCACTGTGTTTTATGCAGATGTAACGAGGCAAATTCACAACATTTGTGAATGGATAACCTGTTTTTTACCTTCAGTTCTGTTCACCAAAGTTATTTTATTTTAAGTAATTGTTTGAAATGTGCTTTTCTATCTGATATTGACATCTTTATTGATTTATTAAATACACTTTTTTATTTCACATTTGTGTTTGTTGAGTACTACTTAAACCTACAAGTCAAGAGCTAATACATAAATAATCATAAACAACTGATATTATTGTAGTTACAAGTAGTAAAGTGAAGTATTATGGTTAAACCACATTAGGTCTAAATGTACAAATTAATTTGTTGTGCTAGCTGGTCAAAAACAATAATTTCCAGAGAATAATGTCTTTATTCTTATTCTACCACTTAACATTCTGTCTGTATTATTCACACATTTATATATATGTGTATATATATATATATATATATATATATATATATATATTAATAGCATTAAAGCAGCATCAACTTTTCTCTTTATGCTTCTGTTTTGGAAATCCCACCTTTACGTTTAAGGAATCTCAAAATACAGAATTTGTACTCATTTATAGAAGGGTAATTTATTAATTAATGTATTCTAAGCTTTAAATAATATCTGAACTAAAGGCCCTTTTACACCAAACTACATTAGCAGTCACACTAATGTGCAATATTGTTATGTTTATTATAAGCCCACTGAATCTGAAAGTGATTCCAACAATATTATTCTTCATTGCTGTTATTGTTTTGTTGTGGTGTGGAATTTATATTTAGAACAATTTTTAAAACCATATCTTTATCGTTATAGTTACTATCCTTGGTGTGAACAACCCTTAATTCTATATTTACATAAGCAGTTGTAGAATAATGGGAAGGAATAAATATCAATGACATTTAATAAATGTTTCAGTGAGATGGCAAGCATCTCTATGATTAGCACAATGTTATTTTTCATGTCGAGTTCATAACAGGTGAGATCAACCCAGTGAATGCTGTTTCTTCAGCCTCTCTGAATGCTGAACTCTCTCCTCTGGAGTCTTCTTGTAACTCCTGAAACATAAAACATTTTTATTTGTATGTTTTCTATTACAATATTGCATCTAATGTTGATTTATTATATTTGAACATTCAAAATATTTCATTTAATGTGAACGTGGTTTTGCAAATATATAATGCATTCCATAAAACGTACTGGGTTTTGTTTTAAGGTTACTTTTATACAGAGCGATTCTTTGTAATATGATACAGTGATATTTATTCACACTTCAGTTGACTAAATGACTACATGAGATCCTGCCAAATGCATTTACAAATAAATGCAGCCAATTTTAAATGTCAGGTGACTCTTCTGGCAGAGGCTTCGTGGCATTTCCAGTACTGTAAGTGTCCAGAAAAGTCTGAATTGAATTTCAAATTCCATCAACAACAGCGTAAAGAAAATGGAAATGGCAAGAATTGGAGATTGCATGATCAAAGGAAGCAAAAGGTGGAGAACTGACCCACGGCGCAGGAGCTGCTGGCCTGAAACTGGAGCGTTCTGGCCCTGACTGGGCTGCAGGATCCTTCAACACAACACATGGGAACAGGAAGGCTGTTAGAAAGCTGTGCGCAAATGTCACAAATATATGGTGCAGAGTGAATATTTATGTGCAAAGTGTCTGTTTCCCCCCTGTGATTTTGTGCCTCTTGGAGTGTTTTTTGTCTTCACCTTTTTGCAGGGGGACTCTTGGTTTTCTGAGCTCGTCTGGTCTGACCAGGAGATTCACCAACTCTAATGACAAGATGATTTTAGAGCAGGTCAGTAGGTGACTATTTTGCATCTTTCCTTTTTATTAAAAAAAGATAATATATATTTGTAAATATATATAGCAATATACACCGTACAGGCATAACATTATGACCTAATATTGTGTTGGTCCCCTTTTTACTGCCAAAACAACCCTGACCCGTCGAGGCATGGACTCCACTAGACCCTGAAGGTGTGCTGTGGTAAATGGCACCAAGATGTTGGCAGCAGATCCTTTAAGTCCTGTACGCTGCGAGGTGGGGCCTCCATGGATCGGACTTGTTTGTTCAGCACATCCCACAGATGCTCGATTGGATTGATATCTGGGGAATTTGGAGGCCAAGTCAACACCTCAAACTCATTGTTGTGCTCCTCAAACCATTCCTGAACCATTTCTGCTTTGTGGCAGTTTCTGCTTCCATGAGAGGGTGTACATGGTCTGCAACAATGCTTAGGTAGGTGGTACGTGTTAAAGTAAGATACACATGGTTGGCAGGAAGAACATTCCTGAACGTTTCCCACCAGAACATTGCCCAAAGCATCACACTGCCTCCGCCGGCTTGCCTTCTTCCCAAAGTGCATCCTGGTGCCATGTGTTCCCCAGGTAAGCGATGCACATGGCCATGGCCATCCACATGATGTAAAAGAAAACGTGATTCATCAGACCAGGCCACCTTCTTCCATTGCTCTGTGGTCCCTGACTGGTCTGCGGCTATGCAGCTCCATACACAACAAACTGCGATGCACTGTGTATTCTGACACCTTTCTATCAGAACCAGCAGTAACTTCTTGAGCAATCTGAGCTACAGTTGATCGACTGTTTGATCGAACCGCACAGGCCAGCTCAGGATTATATCCCACCCACTAACAGGTGCTGTGATGATGAGATAATCAGTGTTATTATTACTTTCTTAATCTCCCCACATATATTAATAAATAGCCAAAAAAGTGAATAAATACTAAATATAATAATTAGTATTTTATATACTATTTTGCATTTGTTCTTTAAAAAAAGATTTATTTTATCTTTTATCTTTATTTATCTTTATATATATACACAATATTAGGTCATAATGTTTTATATATATACTTATACTTGCACATTTTTTATATATGTATATATGCCTATTTTTATGTTCATTTTGCTCTTGAAGCATTCATTTTTGGAACAATTGCATGTCAAATAAGTCTTTATCAGAAAAAAATAAAAGTTTAAAACATAATAATGTACTAATAAACCTCACCTTTTCTTTCTATCGAGAGATCTCTGGGTAGCAGCAGACAAAATCACCTTGTCCTTGGGGCTTTTTGCTTTTTCCTGTATGCCAAATAAAATAGTATTTGAGGAAACACTCAACCAAAACCTTCTCAAGCTAAACAAAACAAAAAATGGAAATAAACTAACGTAGATGAAACCAAAAAGTGCTGATTGTTTACCATCTCTCTGAGTTTTCTCTCTGTGCGGAGCTCTCGGTCTTGTTGTAGTAGAGACAAACGCTCCTCTAGTGTCATTGTGAAGAAGATATCATGAATGTCAAACAAGGCCGCACGTAACTAAAAAAAAAGCATACAAAAATATTTAGTGTCAGATCTGATGCTGTATACAAGGTTCTTTAAGTACCAAACCATCACAAATGTGTGACCTGAGCTCTGACACGCTCTTGCAGAGACAGATCTTGCTCTGACAGTCGGTCGTTTCTTTGAGGAGCATTAGTGCTGAATGAACGAATAAACTCTTGCGTGTCCTGAAGAGAGACATGTGTAGAAAAAAGATCAACCGCATGAGGTCTTTATTAGCATGCATATGAACGCTAAGTTGTGCATTCTCACTTGTACGGTTTGACGCAGGTGTTTGACTTTCTCGGTTCTCAGCAGTCGCCTGGTCAGGAAGCCCTTCACGATAGCAGTGAGGCGACACAGCGCCCTCTGCTGCTCCGCTGTTACAACCTGCAATTTATAAACCAATCCATAACATTTATTGAAGTTTCTTTTACTCTACATGTACCAATTTAGAAGTGGCAAAAGCACATTAAAAGCAACCTGGCTCAGCCTGTTTCTGCTCTTTCCTGTGCTGTGATTTAGGCCTCTCATATAAATGGAAGCCTGTAATGAGGGTGACGCCACATCTAAACTGGATGAAGGAAAACCTAAAAGAATAGAATACAGACAGATATTAATATATACCATAGTTAATGTATACTGTATTCTTTTGATTTGAATGAATGGTTAAAGGGTTTACCCCAAAATGACATCATTTCATCATGTTGTTCTAAATATGATTTTATTTCTTCTGTGAAACACACAAAGATGTTTAAATTCCCAAGCTCTATAAGAACTAAAGGCATTCTAAAAGTAGTCAACCACATGATTGTGTCTGTGCACATGTAATTTAATCTGTGATATTTTAGCGTTATTTATATAGTATTATAATACTTAATATTGTGAATTAGTTTTTATATTTTCAATATCGGTTTTATTCATTTTTATTATGTACTTTTGTCATTTATAATACTTTTTTATTTCTATAGCTGTAAATTACTTCTTATTTAGTTTACAATATATTTATTTTATTCATCTTTATATAGGCTATAAAAGCTTGTGCAAAAGTCTTAGGCTCGCTAACATTTTTACACACAAAAAGTGGGTTTAATCCAGTTATTTATATATTTTGCTGTAGTGTGTCAGTAGGAAATATCAGTTTACATTTATAAATAAATTGCCATAAATTTTAATAATCCAGTGAGATGTTTGTATGCATAACGAGTCTGACAAAAGTCTCTATACTCCACATGGAGATCTGATCTCATCTTCATTGAGTCTGTCTGTGATTACATGAAGAAACATAAAAAAATGAGACTTTTGCACAGTACTGTACATGTGTGTATGTATATGTATACTATATATATATATATAAATATATATAACCAGTTGTCTAGCAATCACAATTTGGCCCTTGTCAAACTCGCTCAAATCCTTACGCTTGCCAATTTTTCCTGCTTCTAACACATCAGCTTTGAGGATAAACTGTTCACTTGCTGCCTAATATATCCCACCCACTAACAGGTGGTGAAGAGATAATCAGTGTTATTCACTTCACCTGTCAGTGGTCATAATGTTATGCCTGATCGGTGTATGTGTATATATAAATAATTACTTCCTCAATCTCCCCACATATATTAATAAATAGACACAAGAAAGTGAATAAATAGTAAATATAATAATTAGTATTTTATATACTATTTTGCATCTTTTCTTTTAACAAAGGTTTATCTATCTATCTATCTATCTATCTATCTATCTATCTGTCTGTCTGTCTGTCTGTCTGTCTGTCTGTCTGTCTATCTATCTATCTATCTATCTATCTATCTATCTATCTATCTATCTATCTATCTATCTATCTATCTATCTATCTATATATATATATATATATATATATATATATATATATATATATATATATATATATATATATATATAAATTAAAGACATTGGGCTAAAAGTAATGTGTTTTCATCTTAAAGTCACAGCTAACATACCAACAATGACAGGCACAGGGTGTCTAGGTGATCTTTCTCCGGGGCTTAAAGGGCACATGGGGCTCAGTATAGGGTAACGTTCACCAGCTGCCCTTAATTCACACGCGTCCTCACCTCCTACAGGACTCAGACCACCCTGACCCCTCAGTCTCCTTACCCACTCCTCCGACTCCTGAATGAGGGACAGACAGGTGCAGTGACTAAAGTCAGGATATATACAAAACACACAGTGATGCATTTCCAAGACCAGAGACTTTAAGCTGCAGTCCAGGGAAATGTTGATTATGAATATATAATTTATATTTAGTTCATGTGTATCAGATGTGAGTAGCTGTTTAATTAATTGCCATCCATGAAGAAATTCATGGTCCCTTTTGGGTTAGTAAACGTGTGGCAATTCACAAAGTTTCAGAACAGAGCCCATGTAAATCTGGATTTCCCAATGCTGACCTGACTGTGTTGTCGTTGTTCTCTCTCTTGCTCTGCCACCAGACATGATATTCTGAAAGCATAATCATCCTCCAGAGACCTCTGCATGTCTTCTAGAGCCTGGACTTGCCATTGCATCTCATCTGAAACACAGGCATACACAACTGAGAGGATAATATCAAAGAAAGCTGAAAACCTTGTCTTTAGTCTAAATTGAATGTTCTTCAATGGCTCTCTCAAAGGTACCACCATTGATCAACTCTTCATATCATGTACATTTTGTGGCTGTATAGGGTTCTTGAGTTGTTATAAGGTTCTTTGGAGATTAAAAAAAAGTTATTTTTGATGTGACAATATCGGTTCTTCATATCAGTGTTTTGGATTGTGGGTTCATACTGAAAAATCCTTGTCAAAAAATGGAGAGAAAAAAAGCCCTGGATCAATATTTATTTTGGAAGGAATATACCAATTATATATATATATATATATATATATATATATATATATATATATATATATATATATATATATATATATATATATATATATATATATATATATATATATATACATGTAATGTGTTATTTTTGTAATATAACTATGTCTCATAGTATAAATATCATGATAAAATAATCATTAAATAATCATTAAAAAATGTCTATATAATAATGATAAAAATATATAATGTATATTTTAGAGTCTTTATTTTTAATAGTGCACTCATTTGTTCTGTTCTTACCTGCTCTCCTCTCTTTCAGCGCTGTGCTAATGACACTGTTTCCCTCAAATGGTAGTTTGGCATGAGAAGGAGAGTCTGGGGTCATAAATGCTGCTGTTGGACTCTCCCGTGTGAAAGTTTTGTTCATTGGTGAAGGAGGAGACAGTCGAGTGGGCGTTCTCGCAGTGACCCCGGCCATAAACCGAGGCATTCTCTCCTGGCTCCTGTCTATGAGCGGACTCTGATGTCGGGAAGACAGATGGCTATCCATCGTGTGGCATCTCCTTCGGAACAGAGGGCTTGTGAGCTCAGGATCCAACAGAGATGTTTCTAATCTTCCGATGGTCTCATTCAACCTGGAGTGGTCATCATATCGACCCATTCTCACATTTTCCACTCCGAGTAGCTTCCTCTCCTGCGTCGCAATTGTTTTTACTTCCTGTGGCCTTGCATTGGCAGTATTGTTTAGTTGGTTGGGGCTGTCAGGAAAAGAGAAGAAGATGCTGCCAGCAGAAATGGGACGAGGACGCCCACGATGGGGTCTGGCACTTAAACTGCCATTTAAACCGGATTCTGGACTTATTAAGTTACTGGGAGAGGTCTGACTAGGTGAGGGAATATAACAGGGTAAACTAGAGACAGTCCCATCTAAAGAACTGCCATTTTCTTTATCAAACGGGATTTTGGTGCCGGTGACCTTTGACCCTTGTTCTTTTTCAATAAATTCACGTGATTTCTTCAGTAGGTTCTGCAGACAGACTCCTTCTGTTTCAGTTTCCTCCTGCATTTGTTTTTCCTCCATGGCTTTTCCTCTCTTAACTCCAGGCAGCTCAGCTGATAGGGTCACTGCTGGCTTTTTGGACAAAATGTAAGGCTCTGTGGCCCCAGTAGGTGTAAGATGTGCAGCATCAGTAAAACCATTCCTGCAGTCTGGTTCTGGAGAAGGAGACAAGCACTGCTCTGAAGGCTTTGGCATGTCCAATATTTCTGGTGCCTATAATGCAAGAAAATATGAGAGCAGTGGCGTCACTAGGCCCATTTTAGGAGGGCTTTAGTCCCCCCTTTATGTCCACCCACCCCCCTTACCAATTTGCATCTGCATCTGTGTAGCTCTTTGTCATAAACGCAATTTGCATAATATGATGCAAGAGCAATTCAAGATGGTTTCCCATCCACTGTAAAATCTGGGCTTATTTATTTATTTTTATGAAATTCCTTAAAATCTAAATGGCTTAAGACTTTGTGACTTCTCCTACTCTTGCTATACGTCATACTTCAGTGCAACAAAAGTGCTAAAAATTTGTAATATTCATTTTATAATAAATCCAAAAGCAAGGAATGCGAAAAGAATGGCAAATGAGCAATTGACTGGTCTTCTGCTGTCATCTACTGGTTATAATGGTAATTTCATGTCACTTTCATGTTAAAAGTGTGTTTGTTTTCCACCAGGTGACAGAAATCCTTCACTAATAAATCATGGCACATTTTTCATGTTATCTCTATGTATTAAATAAGAAATGTAGATCTTACTTAAAAGTTTGTTTTACTGCACAAATGTACAGTTTAAAAAAATAATAGCGTTTAAAAGCCCACTTATTTTACCCACGTATTGTCAGTCTAGACAATTACAGTAATATAAAGTTTGTATTGAATATTAGCTGGTTATTTAAATGATTAGACATTAATTCAATATTCAGGGATTGATTAAACCTACTGTATTTTTCATGCCTGCCCTAGTGTACAAACAATTTATTAAATTATTTTACCCTCATTGGGGCTGAAATCCCAGAATCGCTCCTGTATGTTTAATAGTTGAAGATATGGGTTAAAAACAAAATCTATACATAAAACAAAATAAATAATGAATGCATGGTAAAAAAGAATGTGGCTTTAACAAGCTTTAACAAAAAACACATTTGAAATCTATGAATATATCTATTAACTAAAAATATAATACAAACCATACAGAAATGACATATAATGTTCATATATATATATATATATATATATATATATATATATATACAATAAAATATTTACATAATAGCGAACAAAAAGTAACAAATATAAAAAATTATGAATGCATGGTTAAAAAGTTTCACCAGAATGTGGCCTTCAACTTTATCAAAATTGTAAATGTTTTAAAATGTTTACCAGAATGTGGCTTTCATATAACAAAAAAATGACGTTTTTAAAGAAATACATCTGGGACATAAAAATGCCTGTTTTCTTACCTTATTTGTCGAAAGAATGGCCTGAATCTGATTGAGGAGGTTATTGTTTTGATGAATCTGTCTCTCTACCTTGATTTGTGATGCTCTTTTCTTGTATTCAACCATCTCCCTTCTTTGTTTCTCACTTAGCTGGAAAGACAATATGCAAAAAACATTCAAATAAGATGAATAATACTTTGATAAAACAAAGCTCAAAGTCAAAACTTGAATGTGTAAACCAATTATTACTGTTATTAATGTCCTTTAAAATATTGTATTGTGCTAAATAAGTCTTTCTTTTGTTGTTGAAAGTTTATCATTATCATAAGTAGGCCTATTGCACTCACACTATGTAATATAAATCTAACTTTATGAGACTATAGGATGCATACAGACTAAACATCTGACTTTAAAGGCACAATATGTAGTTTCTAACCGCTAGAGGTCGCCTCTAAAAAAAAAGGCGTAGCTTGATGCAGGGATTGAGCACGGATTCATGGGAGATGTCATCTTCACAACACACAGCCGGGTGAAAGGAATCAGGATGGGACTCAGGCAGAAATCATTTTCATGGATGAGATTATTAAAGGGGTACTTCAGCGCTGGGAAGATGAATCTGTATTTAAACTGGGCCATTATGTAGTAGAAATGTGAAATTATTTTTGAATTTGGTGCCTTCTAGACTGAGAAAACACAGAAAATGTATTTTTGTCTCATGGGGAAGAAAGACAACAATTCCCAGAATACACTTTGCTGCCCTGGCACGGCTACTGGATTACTGGATCACTTGCCCACCGTGTTCATTTTCATAAAATCAGTTCAGTTAGAGACACTACGGGTGTCTCGTTCATAATATTTATTTTCATATCCAGTTTATCAGCAACACAGTGCATGAGTGTGAATCGCGATATCCTCCTTTGATCTCGCAGGTGTCTGATCCACTACGAGAAGACAGAACTGTCCGTCTTGCCTGTACTTTTTTCACTCCTCCCTTCACTGCAGCCGCTTACTCTCGCCTTCATTTCAGGCGAGGCGAGGCGCATCTCAAACAAGCCTAGTTACTCGCGGCGGTACAAACTGATTGCATAAGCTGCTGACAGACAGATTAAGCAAGGGCTTCATGTGGCTCAACGTGTGCCGTTGTTGGGTGTACAAACAACACGAGAAAACTAAAGGATTTAAGTTTCAAGATACCTTCCAAATGACAGCTGCTGCATGGCTACAAGTTTTCCCCTAGCCCTGCAAGGCATGAATGAATAGTATGGCCGACTATTTCGATGATACCAATGGGCCTCGTCATTAACCAAGCAAGTTGTTTGGGCTTGTTGAGGCTCTGACTAGGCTCGTCCTCAGCCGGAAAATCGTAAAATTCGAAAAAAAAATATAGAAAAATATTGTTGTATTTTTTACACAGTATTTTTCTGAGTTTGTTTCTGTGTAGATAGTTGTAAGCCTCTGTGCTCTTATAATTTCTTAGTATCTCACCATCAACACCCTCATTAAGGACGAAATAGTTAATTATATCCACATAGCTAACATCTGGCCACAATTTCATATTGTCTACCCATTCCGTTAAGGTAACGTTAGATGGATGGGGCACTTTAACTGTACTATCACCAGTTCTTGTAAGAATATCAGATCCATGCGACCATCTGGGAGAAGTGATCATTTTGCCAAAGGCGTTGTTGTAAAAGTCTACTCCTGAGTCCTGATAATAAAACCAAGCATTTAGCTGATAGCAGTATCTACAGACTAACGTAAACCGGAAGCTTATTACCGGCTTGTTCTACGTTGCCATAGCGATCATGGGAAAGGTCAGAGTTCGGGAAAGTTGTGGATAACCCATAGACTCCAATGGAACGGGTTTTTTACAGCAATGGCGGCTCGTGGAGACTCTCAATAGTTCCCGGAAGTAGCAGGCGCGCCATAGAGTTACAGCAGAACTGATCGTTTGTGATGCACTTTTAAAAGGTAAGACGTCTAATCAGTAAGATTTTAAATTATCAGCAGATCTTAATCAAAATAACTAGTACATTAAAGCCTGCTTGTGTAGATTATTCATCATTAAATTAGATGAGTGTTATCAGATTAGTCTTGGATCGGCTACTGGATAAAGTTATTATCAAACACCGTATTAGTTAAATCTGTTATTTTAATTCCGTTTCATCCATCAATTTTTTTTATTTTTTTTTTGCAAGGTATGGAAAGTTACATATTAGTTAATTATAACGTTTGGGCGTGAGTGACAGCGAGTGTGTGTAAATTGGTCTGCCTCAAAATGTGCCTGCAGAGTGACTTGAGGTTAGTTTCCACACACAACTCATTTTTGTCTACCCACATACTGTACATATCACATGGTCGTTAAAGGCACAGTAATAGGGAACACTATAGATAATTAAAATGCAAACAAGAACATGAGACAACTTGTATGAATTTATTCCTATATGAATGCATATCAAATCAGTAACTGGTGAGTTGTCATACATTTTAAACATCAGCTGTTAATTATCATAACTAATGAAGTTCAACAAGTTCAATTTCCTATATGTAGGTCTCTAAGCATTTATTTTACTCCTCTTTTATTTCTCTTTCAGCACAAGAACCACATACTCCCTTTCAAGGTCTGCCAATCTATCTACCTTTAAGAAATCAAAGACCTCTGTCAACACACAAGAACCACAACGGGATTCAATTGAGCTGATATGAGATGAGCACTATATAAATAAAGTTGACTTGACTTGACTTGATGACTCCCTGCAATGAGACCACACAATCACCATGAGTCTCCGCTCCCTGGGTTTTGCAAGCATTTGCTTGTTCCTTATTTCTAGTAAATACCAAACCTAACAAAATTTCCCAATGGGTGGTCTATGTAAAAAAGTTTAAATACAATGTAATTACTTCACAAATTTTTTTGTTGTTGAAATTTGTATTTATATTGAGATTGCTCCGATTTGAGCCAGCCATTTTTTTCTCCACTCCATGCCAGTGGGGAAGCCAAACTTTCGCACTCCTTTCTCCAAGCGATTGGAGCATCCCCATGCAGCACAGCAAACCATGGCAGAGATTATGCAAGGACAACTTGGAGGAAAGATGCTTGGCATGCTATTCAGTTTATTAGAGATGTATTCATAAATTAGTTGCTGTAAATAGTTAAAACACATAAAATATGCATTTATATAAGTGTACAAACAGATGTTTAAGTTGTTTTAAACTTGAATATTTTATGTATCATATATGAAGAAGTATTGAAAGAATTATATATCATAAAAATGTCATGATTATTACATTTTTATTTTATTTTAATATTTATATCTCCAGCATATGTTGCTCCTTTGTCGGTATGAATTAATTGGAAAAAAAGTAATAAAAAAATGCTTGTTTGGCAAAACAATTGGCAAGCCAGATTTTTAAAACATGTATTCTCTCATAACTTAAAGCAAAATTTTTTTAGAAAATTTCTGTTGAACAGTAAGTATAATGCTTATTTATTAATACATTTGTCTACTGTATCATATTTATTATGCAAAATTCTAGGGCAAATAAATTATCAATATGAACAAATGTTTGCAAAAGTCAAAAAACAGAACAAGCACATTGATTATTATTGGCAATGGATGAAGACATTACACTTGACATCATACTGTTGCTGCTAGTTCATTGTCTCATTGTGTGGTGCGAGCTGACAATCACCTGTAACCAGTCTATCTGTCCTATCTGAAAGTCATAAAGATGACCTTAGTTACCATGAGATTAGTGAAAACACAATGAACGTAACATAAAACGACGTAACATAAAAAAACAACAGCAACCCGTCTCTATCCAAGTTAACGTTAGCCTAAATTATGTTAACGAGGCAAAGGTTATGGTAATTGAGCACACTAATTCTCAAATATTAGCGGATTTTATCTTTTAAAAACAACATCGCTGTAACCACATACTCATGCTACATACACATGTCGATGTGAAATAAAATTATTGAAAATGAATGCATTTATTGACTATTAATTACCAAAAATCGCAGTTCTGTCACTGTGACAATCAATTGCCCGCCAAAGCACTTCCTGGAACTATTAAAGTGTCTCTGGTGTTTCCATGGTTTCTACAAAAAATAAACTTCTTCCGGGTAACTTGAGGGTAACGCAGGTATGATGTCATTGAAAGGTGGCACATGGGCCTGGTAAAAAAAAGGCTTAATTCTCTGGATTTAAACATTCTTGGAAACATCTGTGATAATGAAAGCACACAAGTCCACAAAATATATAACTGTGGTTTGGGGATATTTTAATCCAAAAATTTTACATATTGTGCCTTTAACATCTGAATCACATTTAGCTTGTACTCACAACAGGAGACAGAACTGGCCGGCCATGAAAGCAGATGAGAGGGTGCGCCACCCCTCGCGCAGGTGCGGTACTGCAGCTCTTTTCACGCATCATTTCTGACTGCAGTTTAGACAGAATGCGTGCGCAGAATTCCTCATAGCTGTCCATGTTTTCTCAGCGGTCTGCACAACTGGAATAGTCTATATTGAAATGTAAACGTTAGCGCAAGTGTAATTTGACAGAAAATAAAACCACGTTGTCGTCTTTATTCAGTTGTATTTGGTCAGATTGAGCTATCAAAGTCAGCAATATGTTTTCAATGCAGGCTTTTAGATTCAGATTTTGAACAGATTCTAGCCTATTCTATCCATGGGATGAATGGCTCCGCTTTCCACATGCTCTTTTCTCCAATGTATTTGCTAACAGATAACCATGATGTTAAAACCTCAGCATCAGCACCTACCTTTATATCGCAATGCAGGATGGAGCTTCTGCTTGAATAAATTACATAAAATAAAATAAAGTGTATCATTAATGGCTTTCCTCTGCCACAGATGTGACTGTAACGCCGTATGATGTCGCTGTGCTGATGTTTACATTGGACGTACAGATGCTAATCGCGTAATCGTTTCCTGTTTTGTTCGTAATTACGTTGTGAATGATAACGAAGCTACTAATCTGGTTTACTCTGCATCCATAACGTAGGCACTATTAGGCTATGTCGGAAGAAGATGTATTTAATATCCTAAACCTCTATCTGTCCTTCACCCGGGTCTCTTGTGTGTCTGTGGTCTTCATCAGCACCGCCCCATTCACTCGCCGTCATTCTCTCCATTCATTTGAACGTAAAATTAAAGGAAGATTCCCTACACCATATATATTTTTAAGATACAGATTAATATCCACATTATCCTTTACTGCAGTAGCCCTTTAAATACACTTTACTCCTAATTTGATCCATAGAAAATGAAATGCTTCCGCAAATAGGCCTATGTTTTAATTGTCATTTATAATCGATAAATGAATGAATAGCCTAAATCAATAGGCTAAATAAATAAAGTTCGTTTAAAATAAGGGTCTGTTCCCTGCAGTTATTTATACATTTATTTTTACTTTGCTTTGGGGGAAATCGCGCATTAATTATTATTTATTTTTTTTTATTTACTCATTATTACTTAAAATTATTTTGAAAGGCAAAACAGGGAACGTTGTAATGTTCACAGTTAGCGTTTTCAAACATAATCATACGATCAAATTATTTCACTGTAGTAAAAATATAACAACTGCAAAAAAAGTATAAATAAATAAATAAAAACATGCAAATTATGAAAATAATTAGTTGTCCAGTGGTAACTGTCATGCGCTTCGGTTGGTGTGGGCGTGGTTTCCCTCCCATGCCTCGCTGCGCGCGCCAGTCACTCGCTTCTCAAACTCACTGGTCTGTCTGCGTGAATGGACATCGGGGAGACGTCGTTGAACTTCACTCTTGTTTTATTAGCGGCAGACAGTGAACTGTAACTGGAAGCGGTTCTTACAGAAATCGTTCGAGTCGTCGATTTCCAAGCTCATTATAAGATATAAACCGTTTGTATTTGAATGACTCAGTCTCGCTTACAAACCAGTGGACTTTGACAACTGCCACTGCCGCCGCCGCCTGGGTGAGTTTGCAGAAGTAACTTACCTCGGGAAGAAAGAAAAGAAAAGAGTAAGTGATAAGTGATTGTACTGACTTATTTGTATTATTACATGTGGGTATCTGACACTTTTAATTAATAGTGAACAAACAGACATATTTAAATCCTTGCTGTAACGTTGCCTCATTTGAAGGGCGACTCCCGGTAAGTAGATATTAAATGAGTGTAACGTTAAATCGCAGTTTGTTTTAAAATCTCTTTTGTTTCCTAGAAGAAGTTTGTTTGAATTATTACCAATAAGGCGGTAACTCCACCCTGAGTCTTCAAATATGTTAAGCTGAGATCTGTTTTAACGTCACTGCAGCAGAAGTCTAAGAAAGGACCAGTAGATGGCGCTGTTGCATCGTGTTTTTGTCCTTGTGAGAGTATTGCGTAGTAGTTGCTAAATAAAGTCATGCAATATCACCAAGAGACCTAGAAATATTATTGTAGTTTGCTTTATAGAGGGCATATAGGACCTTTGAATTGTAGACTGAGAGCCAACTGCAAAATATGCAACCATTGCTTGGGACAAGTCCACATTTTTTTTGTAAAGAAATTGGTTACAGTTGTGTATCTTCTCTATAAATGACTGAAGAGCATTTGTTTCTTGGCTCTAAGAAACTATTTGACCACATTTTTTGAGCAAGGTCTTTTGCATCTGCTGTCACTGTTTTTGCACTGCAATGTTTTGCATCTGTCTGTCTTGGCCCATTGTGTTTTTTTGCAATTTTCTGTGCAGTGGTTTGGGTTTGTGTTTTGCAAAGAGATTGTTCTTCTAATCTATGGTGCGATTGACAGATTGTTGAATGGCTTTTAAAGACATTGTGTTAAAACTAGAGAGGAATCAACTCTATTCCCGTTTTGAGTTAGCTTTTGGAACTGATTTGCTTAATACCTGCAAGACTTGAGGTTTTCTGTTTTGGAGATTTGTGTAGCTGCTTCTAAACATTGGCACGGAGTGGACTGGCACAGAAAATTTAATTATTTAATAATCAGTCTACCAATATGTGAGTCAGTGGCAAATAAAGAGATGATAAACAAGTACAAAAATCTTTTTTATTTTTAAAACAGAAGTTTTTTGAGACTTTTCTTTTCACAGTCTTCAAACTAAATACAACTACTTAAAACAATATGTTGATCAATAAAATGCGTTTTTTATTTTCTATAACTTAAAATACAAAATAAATTAATGCATATTATCTGTCTATCATAATTCCTATCCATCTATCTATCTATCTATCTATCTATCTATCTATCTATCTATCTATCTATCTATCTATCTATCTATCTATCTATCTATCTATCTATCTGTCTGTCTGTCTGTCTGTCTGTCTATCTTTCCGTCCATCCATGGTCTGCCTATCCATCCATCCAACGTCTATCTATCAGTCCGTCGGTCCATCCGTCCATATCCATCCCTGGTCTGTCTATCTATCTATCTATCTATCTATCTATCTATCTATCTATCTATCTATCTATCTATCTATCTATCTATCTATCTATCTATCTATCATAATATCTATCCATCTATATCTATAGAGCTATAGATAGGAATTATGATATAGATATCTATCTATCTATCTATCTATCTATCTATCTATCTATCTATCTATCTATTTTTACGTTATAAAGGATTTATCCATAAAGTTGAACAAATATTTCATTCTTTTTGTTATTAATTAACTTTAAGGACTTCTTATCTATTAAGAATAAATTATATTTAGGTATGCATTTTGCATTTTATGGATGCATAATATGTATCATGCAAAATGTAGTTCATCACATTTTCAAACATTTAGCTTCTGTGTGTGAAAGAGCATATAACATCTTTTAGAGATAATTTGTGGCTAATTAACATTTATTGGGGCAAAAAAGTAAAACACTAACATCAGACCAACATTTTAACAGCTGTAAAACAAATGAGCCCATTATTTACAGTCTATTTTGAACCCTAAAATGCCCGTATTTACGTCTCTCACGCTGAAGTGAATCTGTTGACAGCTTTGTGGACGGGCGCATCTGAATCCTTATTTCCAAGGCTGTGTGACGTATAGCTGGAAGGCGTGACTCTCGTGTGGTTTCCACCAATAGATTCAAAGTATGCTGCTGATTGACAGTTGAGCCTGGAAAATAGGAGGAACGTTTGTGCGACTTTATCCGTCTGGCTTTACTCTGTTGTGGAAGCCATTTTGGGATTTTCCTAGTAGTAATTGTGAGTCAATCCCGTAACTTTTGTCTATTCCCACGAAGATCGCGGAATTTGGATCTGGTGTTTGGATACATAGTCATTTCTGTTTTATTTTGTATATTCCCGACGAGATGCGCCACACATTTTGCGCATCCTTAAACTGGATTGTCATTTCTGAACTCGACTACCTTCAAAACAACAAGAGATTATAGAAACTGATGGTCAAACTGGCAAGTGCTGGAATATTTTGATGTTGTTTGTGATTTCATTCAAGCCTTATGCACGGATACATTGATATTTTGAGAGTAATTAATACAGTCCTTGGTGGACAGTCAGTGAAGCTCCTTTCTTTCCAAACTCTTGACAGAAAACATGGCCCTGGATTAACTGTCATACGCGCAACCATTGTTGTATTTATATTTGATTTATGATCTAATAAAGATACGTCTTCAAATGTAAACACTGCTGAAGTGCGCAGAAACCCCTTTAACGTGACCCGTTCAGTGAAAAGAATTGCGCTGCTACAGTGTTGCAATTCACAGCTGCGTGTCAAAACATAGTGAGCTGCCTACCTAGATAGCATCGTAGACTCGATCTAAACAATGAAATCGAAGCACTTTTCGGACGTCCAATCGAAAGTTACTTGATGTGCAAATGAGAGTCGAATCAAATGTTCATAAGACGTTTGCGATGTTCAAAAATGTTGTCTAGGTAGACAGCTCACTAGTTTTTGATAAGCAGATATAAGAAGTCAAATCAGAGAGTTATGCGCTGTCGTGTTTATAGATGCAAATGCACCTTTTCCACAAGAGATAAAGATGCAAACGCGCGTGAAGGTGTGACTAGGGCATAAATAAATCCTGACTTTTTTTGTCTGCCTTATGCACAAAGAAAGGAGCTCGTGGTGTTCAACGTTGACTTATTTTATTGCACTATTAGTGGCATGTCATGCTTGGAACATAACTGTGCTTGTTTGGGCTTGTGAAATGTGTGTTTAGAAAAGAAAAATAAGTGGAACATTTTTTCCTCTGGATGTTCAGCCTGTCTCTTGGAGAGTGGTTTTCGGGATCTCCTCTGGTTTTGAGAATGACCATGCATGCAGTTAGAAAAGAGGTAAATATACACTCTAAAAATGCTGGGTAAAAAACAGCCCAAGTTGGGTTGAAAATGGACTAACCCAGCAATTAGGTTGTTTTAACCCTGCGGTTGGGTTAAATGTTTGCTTAAAGGAACACTCCACCGTTTTTAGAAATAGGGCTTATTCAACTTCTTTCCTACATTTAGATATGTGGGAAAATGCATTTTTGCCTCAGTGCATGCATTGTTTTAGTTTGGCAGGGTCGCTGCTAGCTTAGCTTAGCATAATCAATGGAATCCTATGTTGCCAGCTAGCATGTCACGAGTAAAAGTGATCAAACCACCCCCATGTACACAGTATGTACATGCAGATATGTCTTAAATATATACATGAATCAAAAATCAAATTCGAACGGATATCAAATATCAAGCAATGTATTCGAATATATACCGTTCGCAAAGACCCGCCCCCTTTAGTTAATTTTGCTTTATGTCCGACAAGCCATGGCGCTCTCACACCACACACACACACACGTTCTCATTAGGAGAAAATACATTGTGCGGAGAAAAGAGGACACTGACAACATGCCGACAGACAGGACAGAGCAAGTTACTTTTTATATGAAACAAAGTCTCAACTTTCAAATTTTGTCTTTTTTTTAAGAAATGTAAATAATAAATACCGTTTTGTGGCTCTTTAATGTGTCGTGATCGCTGTAGCGCCTCAGTTAAAGCTGCTCGTGAACCGATCATCTCTTCCTTCTAGTTCATTGATGAGCATCAAATAAACATGAATGAACACTAACAGAAATGTTGTTTCAACCGCGGAAAGACGTCAGTAGCTTACACACCGTTTTTCAAGTTCAAGTCCACCAACGTTAATCTACGAACTCTCCTGACTGCTTTGTCGGACAGAACGGCAAATTCGGCAATTTGACTGCTCAGATCTACTGTCAATCAAACTTGCTGCGAAGGGTGAATTGTCCGCTCAGGCTGGCCGTTATGAGAGTTATCATTCCATTTTCAAAACAGACTGGCTATTGTTCGCTTGATTTGGTCATGGGCCTACGCTACAATACGTTTAGAGCGCACTCTATTGGATGAGAGAGGGCAAACAATAAACTAAAAAACAAATGGTCTAATCATCGACTGTTAAAAATGCGCTACATGACACTTTAAAAACCGGATCGTTTATTTATAGTTAGATTACGGATATTTCACGTCATATTCGAATGCATATTCGAATATCGAATAAAAAGTGACAGCCCTAGTGTGTGTATATATATATATATATATATATATATATATATATATATATATATATATATATATATATATATATATATATATATAAACTATATTATGGGGAAGCACTGCTACTTGGGCGCAGGGATATCACGCAACACATAATCCACAAACTTCCGGCAACATACATTTCATGTGTTGGGTGATATCTCGCTATCTGTATTCGTGATAAATAGACAAAAATGCATTTGCCCACATATCTAAATGTAGGAAAGATGTTAAATAAGCCCTATTTCTAAAAACGGTGGAGTGTTCCTTTAAGACAACTCAATCGCTGGGTTAAAACAACCCAATTGCTGGGTTAGTCCATTTTCAACCCAACTTGGGTTGTTTTTTTACCCAGCATTTCTTAGAGTGTAATAAACAAGATATTTGACTTTGAGTGATCTAGTAGTAAATTGTATTATCTGAATATTGTGGCTATTGACCCTACAGTTTTCTAATTGTTCAGCACTTTAAAGGGACTTTGAAAAGGACCAGGACAGTTTTGATCCTGTTAGAATTCATGTCATGTCAACACGATAATGACTTCAGTAATCTCTTGAATATAAAGTTGAAAGTTCTAGGTCTACTAGTGATTAGTCTATAGATAACTAAAAGAGTTTAGTTAGGTTAGTGAAAGCATAACAAATTAAACCATGCACAACTATTTATTTTAATTTTACCTGTATTTAACCAGGAGAAAAGACTGTTCAAGATAGGCAGCTGCGTTTGCATACACAATTATACATAAAAGTTACATATAAACATAAAAGATGCCACCTGTAAAAACATTTAGACACCATTACACACTAAGGGATTGTGATGCAAATTGTGATGCAGTCTCTGTAAATATTACAATTGTTCAATCAGTAATTATTACTGGCTGTAAAAGTTGTAGAGAGCCATTATCTGTGTAAATATATAACATGTGTTAAAGTCTCTCACTGTCCTGTTTGTTTGAGTCACCCTGGACAGTGTTGCTGATTTTATGTAGGTGTGGTCCGTCACTTCCTGCTCGATTGACAATATCAGATCAATTGTCTGCAAATTAAAGAGCATAGTTTTCCATGAAACAGGTGTTGTTTATAGTTACTACTAGCTTTATGTTCAATCACCTGGATCAGACTAAACAAAAGTTGTTTCCATGTTGCTCATCAGGATTTCTCCCAGAGGCAGGCTGAACCGCTGTGTGTGTGTGTGTGCATGCTTTCATGGGTGTGACTCTGTTTATGCAATGAGGTGACACCCATCATCACACATTAGCTGTTGCCGTAGTTTTAGAAGTCTGCTCTTCACATCTGATTTGATCTTCACAGCGTGCTCAGCGAATTACCATGGATTTTTCCCGTCTGCACACGTATACTCCTCCTCACTGTACTCCGGATAACACAGGCTATACCTATTCACTCAGGTGAGACCACTGTGAAAATGAAGAAGCGATAACTGTGTGGAACTACAGTGCATTCCCCAAATTTGTTCTTTCTTTTCTGTAGTGCATCTCAGTTTACAATCCTGTAAACCTTACAGGGATTTGTGTATCTATGTTGAGAAGTTTCCTCCTCGTCCGCAAATGAATTTCCAAGAATATCCATGTCAAGTTGAACCTGTTTGTTTTCTCAATTAATGTAAGTTTGTGGTCGTAGACAAAGAATGTGATGATAGATAACTTCACTAGTTCTACCATTATGTTTCATACTTGCATAGTTTAAGTCATTTAGTCGTTTTATTCAGGTGTGTAGTTTTTTTCCACGGCTGTCAAGAGTCAGGTGAGAAGGTTGGATGACAACAGGTGTGGTTATTGACCTCAGGCAAGTTATGAATTTACACAGAATGAATGGCCAGGTAATGTGAATTCGTGCAATGATACCCTTGGTTGTAAACTGTACTTTAGATCAGTGCCTTGTAGAAAATAGCGTGGTGAGCAAAAACAGTGTAATGGCGACTCTGCTGATGTTTGTATGCTGATAGCAATTTGTACCCCCACTTGCTGCACTAACTGATACCACTTTTCCAGCGAAATCATGCCTGTTCTCGTGCCGGGCTAGTGCTGGTTTGTTAAAAACACTCTTTAAGATGATTAAACCAAAAATGCTTTTACACATTGCTTTTATTTTTTTTATATATCGTTATTAATATCGTTTGTAATTGCTATTTTATAAAAGCACAGAAAATGCATCGTTTTATTTTTGTTTTAATAATTTATTTATTTGATGTCAGATCAGGTCTAAATTTGTATAATAATACAGTAATGATATAATTTGCTGTTATTGTTAACTATTTAAACTATTAAAAACCTTAAAAACAAAAATTTGGTAATGGTAAATATTTTTAAATTAGAAAACGTATATGGGAATTGAAGTTTAAGATGCAGTACTAAAGTTGCTAAAACTTAAAAAAAAAAAAATTAACTCTATAAAATCTCTCACCTAACAAAATCACTAAAACTAAAATGGAAAAAAAATCATTTAAAATATTAAAAGTAGTATTATTTATATTCTACTATAGTATGTAAATAATAGTCAAATAACACTGTGTCAGGGACAGGGTCATTTTAAGTTTAAATTGATTTGAACATCTATATTTTGTTCACAGTGCGATATTGACAAATGACATCAGCTGACTCCTAAAGGTTTTGATATTCTGTGTGGTGGTTAGTTCACAGCAGTGACTAGGGTTGGGAACCGAGAACCAGTTGTTATGCAGAACCGATACTTATTTTTGAAAAATACCGGAATCGCGCAAAATTCCTGAGTTTCGGTTCAAAGCGGTTCTGGTGCAATGTGTGTGCGGCGCTGGGAGCGTATCCTTTAATAGCGGCGACAGCTAACCTCGTCATGACTATTAATTACGTTGCCTGCCTCTTCCAGAAGTGCAAACAATTAACTAGTGGTGGGCCGTTATCGGCGTTAACGTGCTGCGTTAACGCGAGACTCTTATCGGGCGATAAAAAACATATCGCCGTTAATCTATTCTCAAAATTGGGTTGGGAGCTGGGTCTATACTACGCAAGCTATGATGACTTTCACAGTGATATTTTAGCGCGGATGTATAGCTACCTAGCCGAATTGCACTGTAGGGAGCGAGCGAAGCGAGTCTTGAACCTGCGTGTATGCTGTGAGATTACCACTTCAAGCGTGAATGCTGTCTTCCGAACTCGGGCGCGCACCCGCGAACCGTTCTCGAGTCCTGATGAGCGTGACTGACATACTGCAAGCAGAGAGCTGTACATATAATTTCTGCTCGTCGTCAGCATTCTTTAGAGCATTTGCAGTACATCCGCGGCAGATAGACGCAAGTGTCATTACATACTGAAGCTGTGGTAACAAAACCAATGGTTCAAAAACAAAAATATAAACGTTAGGTGAACAACGCTATTCATTCTGCCACCTCCTCGCTCGACGTCGTTGCAAAGTAACGGGTAAACAGCTGCTGCTTTGATGACGCAAAGCGCACCTCGGTTTCGGACCGAAAATATAATATGAACACGGTCCAGGGAGCAATCGAACTCGGGTTCGGTCCAGGCAATCGAACCAAGTGTGAAAGCACCAGTCATTATTTGGGTAGCACACATATTCTGAATGCCTTCGGCAGAATTCAAATGAGCCATTTTAATCTAGATTAATGCTGAATTACCATTTATTATTTACAAGTTCACTGAATAACTGAATTTCTATTAAATTAATATACAAATAACTAATAAATATAACTAATATATATAATATTTTTGCAAGAATGCTTTTAATACTGTAATATATGTACAGTAGGCTACAGGACTTTTGACATTGCCAACCTGTAAATGAATCAGAGATCATGTAATAAACACAAAAAGGATTGTTTGAGTTGATTATGCCTTTTTCCTTTACAACTATTTGTTTAATAATTTTAATGGAACCGAATCGAACCGGAATCATTAGGCGGAATCGAACCAGAACCGAACCGAAAATTTCTCACGATTCCCAACCCTAGCAGTGACAGAAATCATCTTTTCCAAAAAGTTTAAATAGATTTGTACCTTTTTATGGGTTTTTTTAATGTAAAGAATCACTACAGGTACTAGAACAAGTGCAGGTCATTTGCACTTTAGGCTTGCTGCGATGGGTTAGTTGCTATTTTTTTTTATAGCAATACAAATAATTTAGTTCAGTTAGAGATAAGACGCTACAATTAAGAACTGCGTGAGCCGAACCAGAGTCACAGCGCAGATCAGCAGAAGGAGTCTGATTTAATTTATCTTGTGACAAGAGTGAGGCAAGCTGACTGACAAGACAATGGCAGCTCTTATTAGGTTGACATTGCGTTGAAATCTAAATCCTTGAGCCATACGCTTCACTGAAGACATTGAAATATGTCTTTTTTTATCTTGTTTGACACAACCAGGCATTGTTAGGCAGAGCTATTGCAAATAGCATTTGCAAACAAGGCACGCTATTTACACTCCGTATTGTTTAAGGCCATTTTGTGATTTCAGTCTACAAAAAGTCAATATATATTTTTGTCTATGTTGTTTAAATGGATATCATATAGATGGATGAATTTAAGTTACGGTTTAAAAAATTCACTACATCCTTTTATGAGTAACAATTAATCTTTGTTCGGCTTCGGTGTCTATTTTTCACGGAATCTCTGGATTAATTAAAAACAGCTGTTTATCCAGTTTGCGACGTTGGATGACGAGAGTCGACGACGCTGTACCAGTTTGTCGTCAACTATGCAGATGTAAAAAATAATGCGTAACTGGCGCCCAATACGTTCCCAAATGCACGCTAAACTCAGCACCTGCACAGATGGAGTTCACCGCATTCATTCACGCTCTTCTCTTTGTGCAGCACAAACAGTCTTTTGTGACACAACTCTTTATCAAGGTTTTGATTTTAGTTAGTTTGACAGCAATGGCACAAAACACGTAATTAAAAGACCTTTTATGCTATTATGAGAAGTTTACATATTTTCGGGCTGCCAGAGTCTAGTGAATGGGAAGCACTGAAATCTATTTTTGGCAGTAAATGTTGATATTGTGGCGGGGCGCCACAAATAAATCAATGTATGGGAAACACTGTACACACATACTGAAGCACACGTCTCCCTAAACATGAACAAGCATATCAAAGGTCTTCATTACAACCTGCCAAAATAAAAGTTCTGTCTAACTTGGAGAAATTATGAAAGAAACAATAAAATCATGTACTTTTTAATGTAAGAAAAGTATTTTTAAAACATTATTTTTTTAAGCAATATGACTTTCATACGTTTATTTTAAACTGTAAACTTGCTTGTTGTTGTTTTTTACTTGATTATACTTTAAATGAACTAAATTAGTGTAAGATTATAAAAAAATACTGTGATACAGATTTTTGGTAATACTGCCCAAAACTGTCAAACATCCCAATTTCATATTCAGTCCTGCATTTTACCAAAACTTTGTAGTGTGTAATTAAAGCATGAGAAACCCAACTTTTATTCCAATGATGAATATCCTACGCAGCTTTCTTGCTGTTATATTTACAAAGAAAGCTTCTGCCCGACTGGCTGTCGTACAGGTTTGTTTCAGCGGTGCCAGTGGATGTGCACATGAGTGTGTCAGCGTAGGTTGCATGACTGTGGTCTTCAGACAGAAACCGTCGTAAAAAGAAGTGGGATCGAGTGACAAACTGTTGAGCCATCTGTCGCTGGCACTCAGAGAGACGTGACGAATTAGAGTTACTCGACGTGTGTCAGACAGGGAAGACATGTGTACAAAGAGTAATTGTGTAAGCTCAACAATGAAAGAAGCGCAGCGAGAATAGAGCAACACATGCTTGTTGAGCGTTTGTGAAAACTGTTTTCTACTAACATTTTCCTACTGGATCCCTTTGAAATGATTACTTAAGATTGATGCAGTCAAAAGGGAAATCGAAATGCATTGATAATGGATCATTTGGAATTCTATATTAGCTGCGTCCAAAATTGAGCATGTGCCAAATATCAGGTTAATTGTGAATATGTACTGGCCATAAATATTTTTCATGTGCCATACAATTGTATTTTATATCATTTGTTTATTATTGAAGTTTATTATTATGACAAGTATCTTAAAACATGCATTATGTTGTATAACTATACAATTGTGTATAGCTAGTACAATCACTGGCAAAATGGTGAGCTGATACTATGGTAAAAAAACTGTTTTCACTCTCATTTGGCATACAATGCCGTTTATGTTTGGCGTTTGGTTGCAAATAGTTGTTTGCAGTGTATCAATAGTTTGTGCTTATGCAAATTTTTGTTTAAATTAGATTTCACATATTACATCGTCAGAGGAAAGAAATAAATGTCCTTAATATAGCTGGACTTCTGATTTGAACATCTGGGTGGAACTCTAGGGATTTATTCAAATGTTAGGCAAAATTGTAGAATTGTTTCATTCTAGGAAAGTGTCCTGCATGAAGGGAATACTTGTACAGGAATAAGTTTGAATGGCTCAAGTCGTTTCCCCTGCAGTGACACTCAGCAGCTGGTGGAGTGTTTGACAGCTGTATGATAATGTGTGCGTGTTGAATGCGCTGAAGTTACTTAATAGGGCTTTTGTTCTGCTTTAGCTGAGCTGTAATAAGAGGAAATGAAATCGCAGAATTTGAATAACCACCTCACTTTTTTTTCCCCGACTGATATACTTTTTTTTTCTGGAAGCTGGAAAACGTATTTTGCCTAAAAAAGTTTTAGATTTTTTTGTTTTTTGTTTCTATTATAAGGAAATAGCTATGAAATAAAATTGCTGGGGTCTGCCAATTAATGTTTGATCACAAACAGTTTTTGATAAAAATTATAACATTAGGAAAAAACATCAGTCAAATTCAAATGAGAGAAGTGTAGACAACTTTACTGATTTTGATGGAATGCTGTGAGATCGCAAACTGAGATGAGTGACAGCTTAAAACCTGTTAGGCTGCACCCCCGCTTTTGAAAAAATCTTAAAAAATGGCATACTCAGACTAAAACTGATACAGTTCATGAATCCTTTGCACTAAAAGGATAAGAGCCTGGTCTCATTTGAAAGCAGACACTTGGCAGTTTACTGTGAAGTTGAAATTATAATTATTTTCATAATAAAAAAAGCTATAAGATTCAAATGTTTGTAAAGTTATCAGAATTTTTTTTTTAATTAAATATCATTATTAAAATAAAATAGAAGTTGGCCTTGTATCAATCTATAAATGTACTACAGCTAAAGCCACAAGTCTGACCATGTTATATTTCAAATCTGAAGACTGTAAGTCTAAAACTGTGAATTATATTAAAGTCCCTGTAAAGGCAATTCTGAGATTTGTTTCTAAACACATTAGAAATGTATTGTTGAAACACACTACAAAGACTGTGAACTATGTAGTACTGAATTCAGAAGTTAGACAGTTAAACAGTTTTTCACCTTTGCTGTGTTCCGGATTTTTTGGCGGGGTTAAAACGGAGGCTCGATGACGCACTGGAGCCGCTGGCATGTGGCCCCTACCCCATAACTAGAGGACATTCGCAATTACGCATCAGTTCACCCGCTAGATTGCGACTTACTACAGCCTACAACTTACAAAACAAAAAAAGACGATCTCAAGAAGAGGTGGATTAATTTTGTGAACAGATACCTTGATGGAGTGCTGACAATCACCACCAACACCTGCCTCTGCAGTGTCTTTACACCGGATAGTTTTACAAACTTTCATCGGTAACAACTGGGATTCAGTGATAATCCGCTGCAGAATGGGGCCGAACCGACTATCTCCGCCCGACCTTCATCCTCCCGTCCACCGACATCTGGTGCCGTCGTGACTCGTGAGCTGTACTTGAGTGTTGTTGTTGTCTTGTGTGTTTACGGCGCTTTCCCGCGAGTGGGTGTGGTTTCGGCGTTGATCAACGGACACGCCCCAACGTTCGAGAGCAGAGAATGCTGCTTATTTTTCAAGATATTTTATGTACTTAGCGGATTTTTATGATTCAAATTTGGCTAGGTGGTTAATAACACATTTATCTGTGGTGTGAAACTCAGAACACATGTTTAATTTTGACTTTACAGGGACTTTAAATGTTTTACAAGATCATGTCATGTGATTTTATTTTGAGATTTCTCTAAAATGCTAACTGAGATTTATTGCCATCTTTTCTGAGCTTTCATTCAGTGTATTGTCAGCAGCCATATCACCCTGTAGCCCAAAACTGGTTTCCCACTGAAGCTATGCAGGGCTGAGCCTGGTTAGTACCTGGATGGGAGACCAACTGGAAAAACTGTGAGGCCAGCAGGGGTGCTCACCCTATGGTCTGTGTGGGTCCTAACACCCCAGTATAGTGATGGGGACACTATACTGTCAAAGAGCACCGTCCTTCGGATGAGACGTTAAACCGAGGTCCTGACTCTCTGTGGTCATTAAAAATCCCAGGATGTCCTTCGATAAAGAGTAGGTGTAACCCCAGCATCCTGGCCAAATTTGCCCATTGGCCCTCTGTCCATCATGGCCTCCTACTCATCCCCATATATATATATATATATACAATTGGCTTCATCACTTCATCAATTGGTCTCCTCTCCACCAATCAGCTGATGTGTGGTGGGTGTTCTGGCGCAATATGGCTGCCGTCGCATCATCCAGGTGGATGCTGCATATTGGTGGTGGCTGAGGAGATTCCCCCTTCTATATGTAAAGCGCTTTGAGTGCCTTGAAAAGCGCTATATAAATGTAACAAATTATTATTATTATTATTATTATTATTGCCTCTATTGTTTAGAGGTGCAAACTGCCCATTCAGTTTGTCTCACCAGCACAAATTCACACCTCTCGAGTCTGGTTATGGCTCTTAGTTATTATTCTTTTGTCTTCATTCTTCATTCTCTTCATTCTCTCGACTCTCTATTCAAACTGTTCTTTTCAAACTCCATTTCATTAATCAAACTTTTCACTTCACATTCTAAACTATATCAATGCTAATCTTGAAAAAAGAAACATTTCAGTGAGTTTTACTATTCAAAATTATTCATAAAAATAACTCCTCATGTGACAGGTGCATCCTAGGGCTAGCTAGCATGTTAGCTTAGCACACCATCAAACACAACAATTAACCATGTTTTTACTCCATACTTACTTTATATCACAAGTCGAATGTTTTAAATAACCTTCTGTGATCTCATGTGGCTTCGAGTCAAAAAATCAGACTGAAAATATATATATTTTAGGTATTCTGCTCAATGATGAAAGGAAAGCTATGTCGAATAGCATTGCATTATAAATATAATCTATTATGAAAACACCCAACATGGCATAAAAAACACAGACAAACCATATTTCGTCGCGATTGTGTTTGTCTTCAAACGCATCTATCTGCATGTTATAGGGATCTCTGGAAGCTTTGAGAATGCCAGAGACACTTCCTGAATGTGACATGGTCTGCCTGTTCTTCATGTGTGCCATATATGGACTGAATGTGCATCAGGGTGCCCTCCACCTGCCTGTATGAACTGAAAAGGTATAGTGAGAATTGAGGATGCAACAAATCGTGATGCATTGTGTTATCGAATAAAATCGTTGACATTATAATCATAATCTAATTGAAATCGTGAAACCAGTGATGATTCACACCCCTAACTTACTGGTATTATTATTTAAAAACCAGTACATTCATATATAGGTATTGACAGTATTACAAAATAATCAATACCGTGTAGTGAGGTGAAGGAAGAGGGATACAGTATTTGAGATAGTAAGTGGGAAGCAAGTGATTGGTCAAGAGGGTCAGCTGTGGAGCAAGATGCTGCTTGTTGACCGTAGAGCAGGAGCTGCTATTAAGCCCACTCAGACCCTGTAGTGTCTCTGTGAAATAAAGCCCTGAACTCTTCAGTCTGAGCTCAGACACTCGTGAGCTGTGAGGTTGTTAATCTCACTGGGAGCTTCATGTGTTCTCTCTCGCTAATCAGATTTCCTCCTGTCAGTTGTCGGTATCGTAGTGTGTGTGTGTGTGTGTGTGTGGAAGATGGATTCTGGAGAGGTAGTTGACCTTTGTAAGTCATCCATCTGCATTAAAAAGTGTGCTAATTAAGTAATTAGCATACTAATATGGTGTCTTAACCAGGCATGATGCTGCAATAAAATGTCAAGCAGTTAATCTCTGCAGTGTTAAAAGTGTTGTAGGTGATCTGGGAAATGCTAACTTTAGCCTGCTAGCATTGAAAGCATACGATCCCACCCTCCCCGTAAATCGCTTTCTAAATCCATGCCTCCTCAAAACACATGAATGAGACGACGTTATTGGATTACATCGTGTCCACCTGTGAGAGAACTTTACAGTACAGTGAGTAATAGTACTACAATAATGAACGTAAACAAGTGTTTGCCTGCCATAATATTTTGCTGTGTCTGCACAGTGTACGTGAACACGCTGATGACGTATGATGTCTGTGTGAACAGGCTGCGTAGTGGTATTCAAAAACACGTTGACTGACAGAACACATGATATCATTTCATTCGGACCGAATTGGTCCTACGTCTTCCGCAGACGATATATATTTATAAAAAATACATTTAGACGGCTTAACATATTTGCTAGCAGGATATGAGGAGACTTTGAACCAGCAGAACACAAAATGTTTCTGTGGAGAATCACCTATTGCACATTTAAGGGTCATTCACACTGATGCTGATGTGCAGTTACAATGTTAAACCATTCATTTCCAAAAAAAAGTTTTTCTTCTGAAAGTTTCTGCTTGAAAATGAGATTTAGACCATTATGTGCCTGCATATGAATTTCACCTCCAAGCTAAAATGTTATTGTTTTTTTAAATGAGCTCGATGATAATATTTATATTATATGTATTATGTATAGGTATATGTATTTAATTTACATTTTTCTTTATTGGCAGTTTTATCGTTTTTTTTTTCTTTCGTTTTTTAATCTGAATCTTATGTAATAAAATTATTATTCGCAATTTTATCAGAAAAAAAAACAACAAAGACATTTCCCAAAATTGTGCAGGCCTAGTTCATTGTTTGTTTCTTTATATTGAATTAATATAGCCTACAATTATTTTTATTGTCTCTATTAGTATGTTCTCTTTGATTGTAGAAGAGCCCTTTCATTTTCTGCGCCAATAATAACCAGCTGCAAAGTGAGAAATTGGCATAGTCATCTTTCGGGATTTGATATAACATGAAAGATGTCCTATTGCTGGAGATTAGAGTTTGTGTATGTTGAAGATAAAGTGCCTTCTAGTAATTCTGTGAAGTTCTAGCTTTGGTAGGGGTGTGTTTTCTTTTTCAAGCTAATCTGATATGGCGCAGGTCCAATGGGTATTTCTCACATGAAGGCACGGCCTTTAAGGGACTGTTATTTTAAGATGTTTCTCATTTCCGTTTCTTGGTTTATTTTGTGTTCTGGACACTGTGGTGTTTACGCATGACTTGTGCCCAGCTCAGCTTATTATGTTGATAATATTCTGGTCTGATTTGTTAACAAAGTTGGTAATTAGTGATTGCTGCTGAAAATAAGTAGGTCTATTTTGATTTGGCCTTTTTGAGATTTATTTGGCCATGTCAACTGGCTTGGCTGATGAAGAGATGTCTATTTTAAAAATCTACAAGTAGCTTTGTCTATAATACAAAATATTCTAAAATTTCATACACACTATTGTTAAATGTGGGGTCTGCTGTGTAAGATTGTTTATTATGTTCACAGAGGCTGCATTTATTTGATCAAAAAATACAGTAAAAACAGTAATATTGTGAATTATTATTATTATTATTATTACGATTCAAAATAACTGTTTTCTGTTGTAATACATTTTAAAATGTAATTTGTTCTTGTGTACAAAGCTTTATTTTCAGCATCATTACTCCAATCTTCAGTGTCACATGACCCTTCAGAAATCAGTCTGATATGTTGATTGAATGCTCAAGAAACATTTGTAATTATTATTATTATTGAAAACTGTGTAATATTTGTGTGGAAATATTTTTCTTCAGGATTTTAAAGATAAAATGAACAGTATTTATTTGGAATAGAAATCTTTTATAACATTATAAACTCTTTACTATTACTTTTGATTCATTTAATAACTTTGTCTTTTATAGGCCTATATTATTTCCTCAATTTCTCTTTAATTTATGTAACAGTATTTTATTTATATATATATTTATATAATATACATACACACTTACTATTATGAGGAGGACTCGGGCTGTCAAACTCCAAAATTACAAAAGTATAAAAACAGGATCCTACAATTTAGAGTCTTCTGATGTAATATGATCGCTTTTCACGAGAAGCAGACTGAAATGTAAGTCATTATTCACTGATAATCTTGCCTTCTAGCCTGCTGTAACATTGACACTCATCTGAATGTTGTAAAGCCCTCCAGAGGCAGGTTGAGACCTTAATTGGCTCTGAGATAGATGGTGTAATCCTGCTGGTTTATTCAGGGAGGGAGCGTGAGAGAGATGCACAGTAGTGATACTCCTTTAGGTTTTGATGCTTGATTTTTGCCTTAATTTTGAATATATAATTTTGAGCTGCTCGATTCTGATTAAATTGAGAATCACAATTTGTTTTGTGTGTTTGTTTCAAATTGAGATCACGATTCTGAAAAGACAATTAAACAAAATAGCATGACATTTACTAGAGATTCTGCTATTTGAAAATGTTTAGTTAATTTGAATGAATAATTAGTTTTAACCGGTTTGAATGAATGATTCAATGACTCACTCATAAATACTTATTTCATTACTAGATGAATCAGCGTTTTGAAAAAATCATTTGAATGAATGATTTTCAATGACAAATAAAACATTTTTAACAATCACTAGTCGCCACCTAGTGATGTAATGACGTAATCAATATAAATGTATTTGTTAATATCTGAACTATAAACTTTCATCTCGGTACTTCTGTTGATAATTTCAATATTTGTAACTAGGGCTGGGCGATATCCAAAAAAAAAAACATATCTCGATATTGTCCAAATTTTTACGATATTCGATATATATCTCGATATGTTTGCAATTGCTTTTAATTAAAATATATATATATATATATATATATATATATATATATTTTGCCCCCATTAAAAACAACAAAAACTATTTAGATAGAACCAAATTAAATACAAAATGTTTATGTTTACTGAACAGGTTGGGATGACCAAAATCTTAAATCATGATACAAGTAATTTAATATTTAAAACATTGCAAATTACAAACAATATGACAAAAACAGTGCTTTATTTTCAGCTACAGTGGGTCTATTTAACAGCTGCAAGTCAAGAAATAAATAAAAAATCAAATATATATATAAAGTCTTCACTCTATAAATGAACTATAGGCTACACTGATTCTTAATAAATATATTAAAGTTGTTTAGTCAAGCATGGGGTGGTTTTCTAGTTTTCGTTGTTGTTTGATTAACATTAAATCACACAGAATATGAGGTCCGGCCTTTTAAGACCAACACGGACCAATTTCATTGTAACACACGATTTCTCACTCAACTCTCTGTACGTTCCACTGATCTATATAAATTATATAGATCAGTGGTATGTAGCCTACGTACACTAAAGACAAACACTACTTTGTTTACCTGAATACTTGCCAGCACGTGCATTTTTACATTTGTTTGACCATTGAAACCCAATAATCCATGACAGAACTGAATCCCGATCGTATGTTGTCTGAAAGGCGTGTGCGCGCGCTTCATGTCAGAGTCCGACAGAGTCCGGCAGCGAGTACGCCCGCGCGCTATTATTTCTCTCATGCGCGCATGTTTCTGTTGCTTTCTATGTCATACGCTGTGCGTATATATTTAACTCTTCTGCTTCCAATGTTTAATGAATGGTGGAAGCAGACCTCTGCGTATCTGTTAATGTTATTTGGGAAAGTTTGCATGTTGAATTTGAAATATTAGATATTCACAATATTTTCAAATTTTACATCGTCGTCAAAATTATTGCGATAGTATCGCTAATATTCGATATATCGCCCAGCCCTATTTGTAACACAGAAATTATATGGTGTGATAAGGGGTGTGCGATATTGACAAAAAAAAGATATCTCAATATTTTCTGGGAAATTCTCGATAACGATAATTAGACAATATTTTGCTGTGTGTTACATTGTGCTGGTACTTTGGCAGGTTTAGGACTGCCATGGTCAGCTGACTCCTAAAGTTTATGATATCTTCATATTCTGTGTGGTGATCAGTTCACAGAAGTGACAGAAATCATCCTTTTTACCTTGATATTTTTTTTTTTTACATAATTTGTGTCAATTTCATAAATTGAATACAAAAATAATTATAATAAGACACAATAGGGCTGTTACCAAATTAAATTAAATAAGTATCAAGAAAATTATTATTTGCAGTGCTGAGGAAACAGAAGCTGCATCTGAAGTGGCATTTAGATCATTTACACAGCTCAGAACTGACAAATTAATAACCTGCAGCTATGCATAAATAATGTTTTGATGTTTAAAACATAAAATGTTGAATAATATTGATATATGAAATGATTTAAAACATGAAAAGATATTTTACCTGTGAAATTCAAACCACCAGTAGGTGGCAGCAAATCTTGTTTAATGAGTGAGTCATTGAGATTCAACTGATTCATTCAAGCAACGAAGCATTTGACTCTCTTAATCTATCTTAGTCATTGAATCATTGAAATAATTGATTCTTTCAAAAAGCTGATTCATTCGGTTTGATAACACCGCTGTGTTTTGCTAAGAGACGCAGATACAGTGCTGTGTCTTTGTTTTGAAATATTTTTCGGCGGTGAAATAGAGCAAAAACAGGCAATATGGAAGTCTAAACTATAAGTCACTTAATATTAACTTCTTTTGTATAGTAAACTTGCATACAATCAATATCACATATGAAAAACTGCTATCTTTGTGTGATATCTTGTTAACTATATTATGATAAATAGAATCATGCAGTGAAAGCGTGTAGACCAGCACTAGTCTAATCAACAAACCTACATCATGTAGTGTGTGCGTGCACTCTCTGGGTGTGTGTGAGGGATATACTCGATAATGTCAGATCTCACATCGTTAAAACAGCAATTACGATATTATCGCAGACGATATATATCGCACACCCCTAGGTGTGGTTGAAAATATTGCTTGTGAAGCTGATTCATACATATACGTGACCACTGCTCTCTTTGATCAGCCGCAGCACCAACACCAATTTGAATGTTCCACTGTGATTTTTGTCAAAGGTTTATTAGACACAGGTAAATTGTGTCATTGTCATCTAAGAATATGATCGCTTGGGTGTTTGGATCAAGATCACAATCTTTTATCGATTAATCGTGTAGCTATAGTATGTCCTTGTGACAGCTTAGAATGCCGAAAGTTTATGAAATAATAATTACATAATTATAATGAGATTTAATTGCCAATCATTAGAACCGGTTCAGGACTGTGCGATATTGAAGAAAAATGTGATATGCAATACCTTGTTAAATAATGGGATATTCGATATGCGATACGATATTGCTATTAGTGTGTAAAATCGATTTAAAATTATATTTAAAAAAATATTTAAAAACTGAGAATGATACCATTGATGTGTTTCACATTCTTTCTAGGAAAAGAAAGCATCTCTACAACTTCTGAAAGTGACCAGCAGTGTTTTAGCAAAAATGTATGTCAGAAACAGACCTAATGCAAGGATCCTATTGACACACATTTGGTTTCTTTCCCCAAGTGTTAGCGTTTACTTAAAGCATAACCAACTGTGTTTACATGAATACTCATCAAGACAGCAATTTTGTGTATTTGACAGTCCGAGTGTGTAACAAGGCATGAAACAGAACTGAAGGGATCAGGCGATTTCAGAGAGGTGGCTTGTGTGCATGTTTCGGTGTGTGTGTCAGACAGCAGACAGCGCAAGACTTTGTTGTTTTTCGCAAGTTATTGCACTTAATAACTCTTTTTAACGTCAAGCAAGTCGCATAAGTAACAGTCGGGTGCCCTGTCTATTCTCTGCTATATGCGTCAACCTAAAACGCACACATTTTCATAATGTTGAAGTAGCCTATTAAAATCATTCAGATATTGCGAGCCGTTGTGATATGCATATTGCGATATGTACATTTGCGATATTTTGATCATTTTGATATATTGCGCAGCCCTAAACCGGTTCTAAATTTCCATGAACTGGGATTCAATTGCGTTCTGTTTCATGTCTTCATGCACTTGAAAGGGCAAATATACATAAAATTGTCAAAATATCTGTCAGAATCTGTCATCATTTACTCCCCTTTAAGTCGTTCCAAACCTGTAAGAATTTCTTTCCCCTGCTGAACACAAAAGACGATATTTTGAAGAATATGTAAAATCAAACAGTTGATGGACCCCATTGACTTCTATAGTATGGAGAGAAAAAATACAGGGGTGAACGTGAAGAGTTGAGAAGGAAAACGTGTGTGTATTGTACATTTTGCTAAAATATTTGTTGATATGCATTTATGATAGCACTAACTGTTAAGTGATAATTGTAATTAGGGCTGTGACGTGGGCAGTTTTTTACCACCGCTGTGGTAATAGACCAACTTCCGGCGGTGGCGCAGTGGTTGGGAGGGCGGGTAGACACGTAGGTTAATGTTATGTTTCAATGGCTGCAAGGTAACATTTAATTGCGAACCTATTATCTATTTAGTAAATAAAGCGTTGTGCTTCACTCCTGTCATAATATTCACGTAAAACAACATTCACATACAAAAAACTGGTTTGGCCGACCACCGCTGATGCTACTCAGCATCGCAGATGTGACGTTCACCTGCACAGACGGTGGTAAAAAACTGCCACCATCAAAGCTCTTAATGTAATGGGGTAATCAAATGTAGGCTTATATAGGCATTTAGTCTGTGCTTTTATATATATTTTCATTTTTAGTTTAGTCCGTTTAACTTCTGCTTTAAAAATCATAATTTTTTCTTTTAGATTGTAATCTTTTTGTTAGAATGTAATGTGATTTTGACCCTTTTTTCCCCACTTAATATATAGTATTCTGATGTTTATTACAGCGTTCTTTAGTCTGTTTAGCAGTGTGTTTGAAAGCATTTTCTAATGGCGCTTTTCCACTACACAGTACCAGCTCGGCTCGGCTCGACTCGCCTTTGTTTGGTTTTCCATTAAGTTGTACCTGTACCTGCTTCCAGGTACTTTTTTTTCGTTCCACCTCTGGCGAGGTTCTGAGCGAGCTTAGGCGATACTAAAATGTGACGTGAAAACACAGCAGACTGCTGATTGGTCAGAGAGAATCGTCACTGTTCATTGCGTCATCATTGCACGCGCCAGACGGAGTATCCTGAATAACGCGCCATTTTTAAATAGTTTGTCCAGAGATTGCGTGTTATTTACTATTATGGCAACTCGGAAGAATATGCCGTGGTCAAACGAGGAGGTGCCGACTTTCCTTTGTTTGGTTGCCGAAGAGGATCCAGCCAGAGAAGATTACGTCATGGCAGTTTCCTGCGGCGTCGCTATGACGACCAGGTACTATTGTGGAGGTACTATCTGTAATGGAAAACGGAGCGAAAAGCAAGCCGAGCTGAGGCGAGTTGAGTTGAGCTGGTACTGGTAATGGAAAAGCGCCATTAGAGCAGGGATTCACACTTTTTTTTTTCAGCTGGGAGTACTTCAGTTAAATATTTTAAGTTAATATTTCAATCATTTAACTACACAATTTAACAACACATTTTCATATTCTTGGTTCTCTGATGTCAGTTAATGGTTTTTAATTTTAAGTTTTATTTTGATTGCTTTATTTTAAAGTGATTTAAAAATGTTTAGGATTTAGCCGAAGTGATTGATTAAAGGAGGAGTAGTTCACTTTAAAATGAAAATTTCCCCATGATTTACTCACCCTCAAGACATCATAGGTGACTTTTATCTTTCTGACGAACACATTCGGAGTTATATTAAAACATATCCTGATGCTTCCAAGCTTAATAATGATGAGTGTCCATTGAGTTTGAAGCTCAAAAAGTGCATCCATGCATTATAAAAGTAATCCACACGGCTCCGGGCGGTTAATAAAGACCTTCTAAAGCGAAGCGATGGGTTTTTGTTAGAAAATTATCCATATTTTAAACTTTATAAAGTAAAATATCTAGGCTCTGCCAGACCAGCTTCCATATTCAACTTATATGTAACGTTAAAAAAAACTTAACTGCCACGACATATGACGTCCGATGTAGCGTAAACGTTTTGAACTGTGAGAGGTGTTCCACTTTCTGCATTAGTTTAATACGGAAGGCGGTCTGGCGGAAGTTAAATATTTTACTTGATCAAGTTTTAAATATGGATTATTTTTCTTACGAAACGCCTTCATTAACCCCTGGAGCCGTGTGGAGTGTTTATTTCACCCTGTAGTACTCTCGCGCACCCTTCAGTTTTTCGCAAATTTTTGGTTTTCTGCATTTGTGCAATTTGCTTTGTAACATCTTTAATTTTTAGTTTACACCAAATCATCTCACACAAAGTACTTCATTCATTGATTCCATGATTCAATCATTTAAAGCTTCTTAACTTTCTTCTCTAGCCAAGATTTAATGTGAATTTTTTATTTTTTTGTGCAAGACTTTCTTGCAGCAAGTCAGATTTATTGAGCCAGACAGGTTTGTGCACAGTTGTCATCTTCTCAATTCTTTCTCCATGTCTTTCATGGAGGATTGTAACTCCTGTAGTGTTGCCGTAGGCCTCTTTTGTGACTCTTTTTTTCCCCTTACTGCAACACCCGGTTTGAAGGGCCGGGCAATTTTGGGCAGGTGCATAACTCACATTTGTCATCTGTAATTATAGCCTCAAAGAGCTTTAAAAGTATATTCATTGCTTTGAAATGATCATACCGTTCCATCGGTTTGCAATGTTCCCGTCTTTTAAATTTAGAATTTTTGTTCTTCCACTATTTTTATATGCTATATTGGAATGGATTCATTCTGGATTACTTTTTCTACTACTGACATTAACAGAAGATAAAACTTCTAAATCTGTCTTGCTCTGTACATGTTGCACTTAACTTTTCAATCATAAATTTCAATCATATTTCAAGCAATTCAAAAGCAATTCATGGTAAACAGTGTGCGTTTTTGAAGTGTCTCAGCTGAAGGAAATAATCCATTGTTTTTCAGCTTTATTATATCGGCAGATACTGATATTGTGGCCAATTATAATGTGCATCCCTATTTATATCACATGTTTGAAAATCTTATGTCTGAATTTACATGTTTCCCCTCTTCAGTTCAAGTTACTCATCTGCAGCCCTTGAGTTTGAGAAGGAGCACAAAATCAATCCTGTGTTCGACTCACCCAGAATGTCACGGCGTAGTTTGAGACTACAGACTAGCAGTGGTTTCTATGGTGACAACAGTTTCACTGAGCTCACAGGGAATCAAAATGATGGCTCCTACAAACGGACCAGCACCACCACCAGCAGCAGCAGTGTCAGCAGGTCAGATTTTCATCTTTCTGTCAGTTTAAGATAACAAGCCAAGTGTGCAACATTACTTCTTATCTGTAACCCCTCACAGTCCCGTGCCAGCATATCTACGTGAGGTGAGCGGCATGTTTGGGACAAAATCGTCCTTGCTCTGTTTTTGCCTAATTAATCATGTTGCAATTATGTGGCAAATTAATATTTTAAAGCTGTTAAATGTATCAATTTATCTTATCTTATTACTGAGGACATTTTGTCTTCAAGAGAAGGAGGTTCATCTTAACAGGCATTATTTGCAAAGAATTTAAGAAATGATGTGACTATTGATTTAAGATATATACAAGTTGTGACAATCAGCATTACAACTTGCACTAGTAAGAGAGGCTGCCCTGCAATTACTGACATGTTAGTGCTTGAGTAAAATGAATCATAGTAAAAATTCCAACTTTCCAACCTTACAGAAATTCCCCCAAAAGATAAGTTTGTTCGATCAGCCTGGCAGCACATATCTTACATGATTTACAGCAAGCTTGTACAACTTACCTGCCAGTACTTAGTTTTGTGTCAGTTGATGACTTATAAAGGAAGCTTAAAGGGTTACTTCAGTGATTTAGCATATGACTTTGAATCATTAGAAAACCGGGAGTATATTCGAATGATCGAAACCCATTGCATGAAACTCTCTACACACTGTTCTTGAGCTAACCTGAAGACCACATTAAGTCTGGAGGTCTGTAGCTATTGACTCTGCAGAAAGTTGGTGACTTCTGCACGCACTGTGCGCCTCAGCATGTGCTGACCCCGCTCTGTGATTTTACGTGACCTACCACTTTGTCGCTGAGTTGCTGTTCTCAAAACAAATATATGCAGGGAAAAAAAACAAGGTCTTTCAACCCTCAGGGTTTTTATCATGTCTTGACCCTTTAAATTTATCAAAGGTGACAGCAGTAGCATCTATAGTGTTACAAATATTTTGTATTTCAAATATTTTCTGGTCTTTTGTACTTTTTTTTTTATTAATCAAACCGTGATTTAATTTCCTGAAAGAAATGCATCACAGTCAACTTTTTCAACATTAATAATCATAAATGTTTCTTGAGCATCAAATCATCATATTAGAATGATTTCTGAAGGATCATGTAACACTGAAGACTGGAGGAATGATGCTGAAAACTCAGCTTTGATCACAGGAATACATTTCACATAGAAAATGTTACAAAATTATATTTTTTACTGTATTTTAAATCAAATAAATTTAGCCTCGGTGAGCATGAGATCTTTCAAAAACAAACCTGTGATTACTCATGAGCCTCACTATCAGAGGAAATAAAATTCCACAAATGGCAGCAACAAATGTCTTTGTAGGGTGTAATAGAAGTGCATAGTGATACTGGCTTTCAAATGTAATCGACCCCCTGTATTTTTTCCCGCAGGTCTGTGCGGAGCAGGAGGCAGCAGCAGGGGTCGTCTATGTACGAGTCTCAGAGTGTGACTCAGACGCCACAGAACGATCAGAGCACATCAGACCTGAGCTTCATCAGTACAGCCAGTGATGCATCTCTGATCTCCAGCCTGCTGGATAAGTCCACGCTCAGACAGAGCTCCACGACACACGCTTACTCTGGTCAGTGGCCTTTCACAAGTATGCAGTCAGCGTGGTCAAAATGAAAAAAAAACCTTTACATTTTTAATGCATGTTCTTCCTGGTCTTGTTTGTCTGTTATATTTCATAAAAACTGGCCAAATGTAATTGTTGTTATTTTTGGCAAATGTCACAATGTAAATTGCTTATTTAACCCTGACTATATAAACTATGGAACTATGCATAAACAGCTTATTTTGCAGGAAGATTTTGTTTAAGCTAACAGAGTAAATAACTCTGCTAGGCCAGGTTATCATCTGTCCTCTGTGTTTCACATCAGTTTTAAAAGGACATATTCAACTTTCTTTAATGTGTAATGTCGCTGTTCGAGCATGAAAAAGCTCTACAAAGTTTCAAAGAACAAAGTCACTCCAAAGGGAGTTATTCCCTATATTCTCTTATTCTCTGTTTCTGAACTCCCTGAAACGCCTCTGAGTTTTCTTTCCAGGGCTGAACACGTTACAATATCCCTCATTTAAATAAATCCTAGGGGCAGGATTTAAAAGGTGCAAGACCTGGTTGAGTTATTAGTGTGATATAACTTTGCATTTATGGTAAGAGGGCGGGACATTCCTGAAACATGCTCAAAGCAGTTGACCAATCACAACACACTGGCCCAGCTGACCCCAATCAGAGAACATTGCATATTCTAGTAAACCCAAGAACAAAATCAAGACTTAGTAAAAAGGCATTAAATGGCTTCTTTAACAGTGTGCTTTGATTCTTGTTGATCATTTTATTTGGTATTTTTCCTAATGTTGTGTTCAGCACGGAGAAGAAGAACTTCTCACAGCTCTCTGTTGGAGAATGGAGATGCCAGTAAAACGGAGGCGCACGCTAATCTGGCTAACGGCTATATCTGTAAGGACTGCTCGTTCCACGCAGATGGGAAAGAGGAAGAAACGGCATTTACTTTACCGTACTCCGTGTCTTCAGCGTATCAGACAGCTGCAGATGCCACTATGACAAACTCTCTGAACAGTGTTGAAAAGACAGGTGAGGACACCGTTTTCATGGTTCTCTCTAATTTAAAACACTTTATCCTAAAATTTTGCTTGTTCAATTTGTATATATATAATAATCTCCCTTTTTCCATTTGAATATATTTCCAAGTGCTTTGTGTAATACTGTTTTAATACTATGTTTTTTTTTATGTGCAAATTTATGCCCGCTTGCTCTTTTGAAATATGCGTGCTGGGATTTTAGGTGAGATGGGTCTGATTTTTGTCATACGTGTGTTTCAGCTCATGACAGCTACTGTGGCAGTGTGAATGTGCGAGATCTGGTGACCACAGAAAGCCATCTCAATCTCAACGGGTCCCTCTGTAAGTACACGCATCCTGTATAAGCAGTCCTTAGGCAGTTAAAATTTACAAAATGCTCAAAAACTACTGCTAATGAACTTTTATAACACTTTTGTGTGAAAATGTTTCAGTAGTGAAAGGGCAACAACAGAAGTCTAGATAGACTGTGTTTGACTTCACTCTTTCTAACCCTCTGGGTAGAGATGATTTCCATGTTTCAGGATTTTTGAGGGGTTATTTGTTTTTGAATGGCTAATTTAAGGGCAGAACTTAAAGGAACACACCGTTTTTAGAAAAGGGCTTGTTCAGCTTCTTTCCTACATTTAGATATGTGGGAGAATGCATTTTTGTCTTAGTGCATGCATTGTTTTAGTTTAGCAGGGTCACCGCTAGCTTAGCATAATGAATGGAATCCTATGTTGCCAGCTAGCATGTCCCGAATAAAAGTGATCCAAAAACTAAAAAAAACCCGCCTAATTGCTTCTTGTGGACTGCGTATTCACAATTATGGACAGGTGAAGCACTGCTACTTGGGCACAGAGATATCACGCAACATTCACCCAAGTAGCAGTGCTTCGCCTGTGCTTCCCCATAATATAGTCCCAAGTTAATATCTGCATAGGAAATCGTCTTAATCTGCATCGCTATTTGTATTAGTTATGAATACGCAGGCCACAAGAAGTAATTAGGTTTTTTTTGGGGGGGTTGATCAGTTTTACTCGGGACATGCTAGCTGGCAACATAGGATTCCATTCATTATGCTAAGCTAAGCTAACGGCGACCCTGCCAAACTAAAACAATGCATGCACTGAGATAAAAATGCATTTACCCACATGCCTACATGTAGGAAAGAAGTTGAATAAGCCCTATTTCTAAAACCGGTGGAGTGTTCCTTTAAGCCTGATGGTCAACAGAGCATGCAATGGTCCTTTCTGAACGAGTTAAAGAGTGACAAAATGATCCACTCAATGTTGCCAAACAGAGCAACATTGGGAAAATCAACATATCTACAACCATGACAAGACACTTTTTATGTGGCCTTCCTGTCTTTACATCTTAGTGTTTTCAGTCATTTTTTTTATGTATTATACATTGATATTTCAACATACACTGCCATTCAATAGTTTAGGGTCAGTAAGATTTTAATTGTTTTTCTTTCTCTCAAAGTCTCTTTTATTTGATCAAAAATACAGTAAAAGCATACAGTAATATTGTGAAAATTTTGTTACAATTTAAAATAACTATTTAATATTATGTATACAAGTATATACATGATCCTTCAAAAATCTATCTAATACACTTATTTGGTACTCAAAAATCATTCTTATTATCAACGTTGAAAAAAGCTGTTCTGCTTAATATTTTGTGGAAACCATGATGCATTTTTTAGGATTCTTTAAGAATAGAAAGTTTGAAAGAACAGCATTTATTTGAAATATAAATATTTTATAACATTATAACTGTCAGTAATTTTTTTAACAATTTAATGCATCACTGCTGAATAACGGTATTAATATCTTTCAAAATATATATATTTTACTGACCCCAAACATTAGTGTATCATTTTGATTATGCCATGGTCTGTCTGAATACTCGATTCTGATTGGCTGGAAGGAGTGCAATAAATTAGTTTAATGCACAGGTAGTTCAAAGTCAGTTGAATCACCGTTCTATAATAATGTCCTACTTTCATTGAAACGCACACACACACAGGCATATGGAGCGGAGATCGCACTGCGCGCACACACACACACACACAAGCATTCAGAAGCACAGAAACTTATCAACGCCGCTTTGCTACTGGATCACTACATTATATTTCTCAGCAACAATGGGGTTTCATCTCATACTTATTTTTAAGTAACAAATGCACATCTTCATTGTTAAGAGAGAGGACGAACAGATGCAGGTATCTCCCTCTCTCGATAATTAATTAAAATAAATGCTATAATTAATTTATTCAAATAAATGTAATCTTACACACTACTTTATCTCTGTGTCTGATTCAAAGAATGCAGAATGCTAGATCTCATGAGCCGTAACTGACTAAAATAACCATCAAATAATGCCCTGCAAACATCAATAACCGCTTTAAGTTGTCAATGCTGGTAAATGACCATGGCATAAGCAGAATCCACGGCTAGCTGTGCATAAAAAGATTTGAATGCACGACTTGTAGGCAAAGAACCACCTGACGCGTAGCCTATTATCCCTTACATATATTATTGTATAAATGTATATTCTAGACTTTATTCATACAAGTTGTATTTCTTCTGCATTTTCACTAAGTTTTATCTGTGATGTTGATGTCATCATCACTGCTGACTTACAGGCGATGACTGCAAAGGGAAGCAGCACATGGAAATACACATGGAGCATAAACGCTATTCCTACACCCGCCACGTGTTCACAGCCTTGTGGGCCCTTGTTTCTTACACAGGTTATACACCTTTCAGATCTTTACACACCTTCCTAGTAGACATCGACTTCAGTGTCTCGCTCCAGGAGAGACGTTTTTTTTTGTAAACTTTCATGACATTACTTGTGTTTTCTATCCATGTGTTCGCTGAAAGTCTTCAATAGCAGGATGTTGTCTGATTGTCTTCTGTTTGGCTGTTTTGATGGCGCACACTCAGGTTACGCTCTTCTGAGGGCTTGCCGAAGCTTCGGCTCCGCCGGTGCATTTGTGACTCGGAAGCTGAAGTCCGTTCTGTGGTTGGCAGTGTGTTCTCCAGGTCGATATGATTCAGACTCCAGCATGCTCGCCTTTCTCTCTCACTTCCTTCTCTTTCTCACATCAGTGTGGTTTTTGGCTTGTTAGACTTTCACAATATTTGATCAGTATTCAACCACAGTGAACCCACATGACTTCTTTCTGAGGACTGAAATCATTTTAACCAGCACTTCCTTCCTTAACTTTTCAGCTCTGGTGATTCGAGTGCATCCATCTCTGTATCTGATTCTTTGACTAATAATTCTCTTCCCTGAATCATTTAAACCTGTCAATGTGGCACATGGACTAACTTTCACTCCATATAACTTCCTCTTCTGCTTATACATGTGCTCTGAACAGGGAAAGCAGCGACTGGCGCCTTCTGGTGGCTGGGAACAGGGTGGTATCAGCTGGTGGCGCTCATGTCTCTGATCAACGTCTTTCTTCTCACCAGGTAAAAGTTAAAAGTATTTAATTATTGTATATAAGTATTGTGCTTTTGCTTTTCTTTTTTTTATACACTAGTCAAGTCACCTTTAATTTTATAGCGCTTTATACAGTAGAAGTAGCTTCACAGTGATACAAACTTCATCAAATATGAGAAAAGCTCTAAAAAAGATAACAGTATCCTTATTCAGCTCAAGTCAGTTTAGTGTTGATTCAGTTCAATAACTGTAAAATGTATTCATTTTGAAACCAGTTCAGCTTTAAGCAGCTCGACTGAAGACAATGGTGTCGTTATTCAGCTCAAGTCAGTTCAGCTTTTGCTCTCATCTGATATTACTGGATATTAAGCACTCTAATCCTGTAATGTGCTGTTCTCTGTCTTTGGTCAGGATGAAAATATTGTCACTCGTGTGCATATGATGATAAATTGCTCTTTTTGACAGTATTGTTCTCTCTTTGTCTGTCAGGTGTTTACCCAAATTACTGAAGCTTCTTCTGTTTCTGCTACCCTTCCTGCTGCTGTTTGGTGAGATTTGATTTGGATTGATATGTAATATTGTCATTAAAGCAATATTAGTACTTAATGTTAAAGGAATAACGCAATTTATTTAAAGGTTATAGTTCACCCAAAATGAAATTTTTCATTAATTACTCACCCTGATGTTGTTCTAAACTCATAAGACCTTCGTTCATCTTCAAAACACAAATAAAGATATTTTTGATCCAAAATCCGAGACTATTTGAACGCAGCCTGACAAGCCAGACCAACATCAAGATGTTTGGTCTGGAAACTCACCATTGACAGAGCTCAATCCGAGAGGCGGGATAAACGGCTGTCTTTCAAACTCCCTCTGCACGCAATTGGATAGCGCTACAACCAACCAGAGCAAAGAAGGAGCTGACGTAGTTAGAGCGACACAAATGAGTCGATGGGGGGAGTGTTCCACGTATTTGTTGTGGAAAAGTTTGATTCTATGGTAATGTATGTTACGGTATGGAGACCAACGACTGTTGCCGTTTCTGCAAAAAAAAAATGAGAATTGCGGCCGTGCTTGCAAACTCATCAAGGATTTTCGAGAAACTAAAGAAAAACCAAAGTGTTGCCGATAAACTACTACATGTTGGAGTGGCGGTAGTTAAAACACCAGCAAAGTCTGAATGTGTCAGCGGTGTCGTCTAACTCTGCCGTCATCACTTTAAGCCCGCCCACCGACTCTATACACGATGTGATTGGCCCATCCAGAGTTAGGCTTTTCCAGCTCAGAAGGGTATTGAGAGTTGCTAGACGACACTCGCGGGCAGATTAAATTTGCTGCCGCTAGGGTGCGTCTAGATTTCTAGGCTAATTTGAACAATGTTTTTACTACCTTTCTGGAAAGTAGCAATGGCGTTGCTGTTGATGTGTGGTTCAGAAAGCTCTTGGATTTCATTAAAAAAAAAACCTTAATTTGTGTTCTGAAGATGAACGAAGGTCTTATGGGTTTAAATAAGTTATTTGTTCAGCATTACATTACATTTTAAAATCAGAAATCATTTTAATGATGCATCTGATTGTTATCAATCTTGAACTTTTTTTAACATTGATAATAATCATAAATGTTTCTTGAGCATCAAATCATCATATCAGAGTGATTTCTGAAGGATCATGTGACACTAAAGACTGGAGCAATGAAGCTGAAAATTCAGCTTTGACATCACAGGAATAAAATATATTTTAAAATATATTACAATAGAAAACAGTTATTTTAAATTGTAATACTATTTCACAACAATGCAGTTTATAATGTATGTTTTTCAAAAAAATGCAAGTTTGGATAGAATAAGAGACTTTATATTTGCACAGTCCTTGTTTCACTAGACTTTAATACAGTGTTTGCAAGTGTTATTGTTATACTTCTGTAACAGCATATTTGCGTTTTTTAAATGTATTTTGACCTTGCTGCACTCTTGCTTGCTAGGCTTCCATTCTAAGTGCTTCCATGCTTTTGTGGTAATCAAAAGCATGTCACACTGCATAATGTTGACGTGTGTAGCGCTTTTTTATACAGTAAAATATTTTCTCCTATTTGAATCTAATAGACACAGACAAGTTATATTAAAGGCATTCATTGTTGTTGCGATTCCTTTTGGTGACACTAATGGCACAGAAACCTTTGTAATGATCCAGACATTCCTTCACTAAACCACTGGCACTAATAAACAGCCACATTTGTGCAATCATCTGTACTTATACCCAGCTGGTTTTGCTTATTCTCTTTATTACTTTCACACTTATCCAAGATTGCACAAAAACACACATTCTCTGTTTTGTTTTAGTTTTTTCCCTCCTCCAGACGCTGATGTGAAGTTAAAGTTGTTGCCCTGAAATACCTTAGTAACTTAAATTGAATGTCATAATCGCAGGAAAAAGTCCATAAACTCTTAATATGAGCTTTTGAACAAAGCCTGTGGTATTTAGAGATCCTGTTTCCAAGGTTTCCCTTTTCTCTCTGTTTATAGGATTATGGTATCTCGGTCCACCCATCGCTCTATCCTTCCTGCCAGCTGTAAACCTCACAGAGTGGAAAACAGCAGTCACCTCTTTCGCATCACTTCCTCCCCTCCCTTCTCTGCCATCTCTTCCCTCTCTTCCCTCTTTACCTGCACTACCTTCTTTTACAAAAGAACCACTAGTTGAAGAACAACACATCCCACCTCCAGCGGTCTCTCAGGTAACAAACTTGCACCAGTCGATATAGAACGATGTCTAGTCAAATCTGATATTTAGGCATGTCTGATTCATTCAGCAAAAGTACATGTATTTGAATCTACTGCACACTTTTTCAGGCTGCATCAGAGTCCATTAGCAGCAAGCATTTGGCTCAACTCGAGCAGCGTGTGGCGTCACTTTGGGAAAGAATCCAGCAGGGGGAGCTGAAAGCCAAGCAGCAGCATGAGGAGGCCGTGGGTTTCGTTCAGGCACTTCAGGACCAGATAAACACGCAAACAGACAGAGAGAGTCTAGGCCTGTGGGTCTCACAGCTCCTCGACCCCAAGTTCACCGCACTCAAGGGAGAGATGAAGAGAGAGATGGTCAGCAGGGCGGAGGTGAGAATCATCAAATCAGCTTTTGTACTCTTTCAGTGTTAAGGTTGTTTCCTCTGTTTTGATCTTTAGGGTGTGTTCACACATGGCATGTTTGGTTTGATTAATACAAACCCTGGTTCGATTTGCTCTGTTAGTGCGCTTCATTTGAATAAGTGTAAACGCTGCCTTCTGAAAGCTGGTGCACACCAAACAAACTCTGGTATGATTTAAATGAAATGTGAACGCAACACCGACCAAAGACATGTAAACGAACCAAAAACAGGACATGAAGTCACAAGATGTGACCCTAAAAAGGACAGAATGCTGAAGTATACCTGTTTTTTCTCATCATCGTCACAAGGTTGCCCGTCACAGTTCGGGACAGGCATCAGAACCATGTCTCCTCGCTGCAGTCTATGATTGTGTGTGTGACGGAGGAATAACTGCCCCTGTTTTGACTCCTTCACACATTGCATAAGCTCTTCACGAGTTCTCAGCTGGTCAAAATGCCATCATATGTAGCTACGCACACACAACGAGCGCATTTAGCCCAGCACACAGTATTGTTTTGGATGTTCAGTAAGTTCTATTTTGAAACGTCATAAAAGCCGACCAGTCAGGTTGTGAACGTATCCCTATGCCTTTTAGGTTTGGTATCTTTATGTTTGGGTTTAAAATGCCAATGTGGACACCAAGCGGACCAGGACTAAATGTTTTTTTGGTCCGGCCCAACGAACCAAGATAAACAAACCACAAGTGTGAACACACCCTTAGTTACATACATACAGGGTTCAAAATTATCATTAAAAAGTAAATAGTTGGAAACATTTTAATCATACTGTTTTACTTTTAAAGTTACTATCCAATATAATTCAGAAATTTCATTATTAGATGTTTTTGTTGCACTTTATTTCAGGGTGACGTAGTTACATTGTACTTACTCAAATAAGTATTGAGTAATATTCATTAACTACATGTACTTACTATAGAGTTAGGGTTTGGTTTAGGGTTAGTTACTTGTAATTATGTATAATTTTCTGTTATTACTATAGTAAGTGCATATTGTAACATGTAACTACGTCACCTTAAAATAAAGTGTTTCGGATGTTTTTCTTTTAAGCATATTTTAGGTGGCTGTCCTGCTTTTAATGTTACTAGGTATTCAGACATTTTATTAATGTTTTTAAAATAAGTTTTCCTGAGAAAATGTTTTACATTTCTATCAAAAATTAAACTGAAACATTTTATGTAGTTGTTATAATGTTGTTGTTTTTTAGATTTAATTTTATTTATTATAAATATATAATGTATTTTAATGAATATTACCTTTGAAGCTGAAATGGTTTTAATAAATAAATAAATATGCAAGTTAAAAAAATGTTGAATATGCATTTTGCTTGTTTTGCTGTGTTTATGTACAATACATGCCACCTCCTCTCCCTAGTGGCATAATTTTACACAACTGACTATTTAATGTATAGTTTTTTTGCTCTCGGTTTGTGTTCCAGACTGAGGAACAGCGTGTGCAGCATCAGAAGAGTCTCGAAGCTAGACTAGCCGAGCTGGAACTCCTGCTTCAGAACCTGAACTCGAGAACTGAGGTATAACACGCACTCTTTTGAGGCCTTGTCTTGTCGGAATTACTGCAATTACAATTTAGATATTGTTCTCTCATGTCCTCAAACTATTGCAACGTTCATCACAGTATTTTGTAAGAGATATAGAGTCAGTAAAAAAAGTACAATTTAAAATAAATGTTTTCTATTTGAATATATTTTAAAATGTAATTTATTCTTGTGATGGTAAAGCTGTATTTTCAGCATCATTCCTCCAGTCATCAGTGTCACATGATCCTTCAGAAATCACTCTAACATTACGATTTAAGAAACTTTTCTGATTAATAATGTTAAAAGTTTTCATTTCATTAAAAAAAATTGCTCGCCTCAAACTTTTGAACTGCACAATCTTTGTAATTATTGATTATACTTGTTCATCTAATTCTGTCTCGATTCTCTTCTCAATCAAAGAAAATCCATCTGACACAGCAGATTCCAGTACAGGCCCCTGTCAGGTAAACATGCTAAAAAAATCACCAGCAAATGTAGTTGTTTTGGGCACTTCCTGTATCATCATTAATGTCCGCTCTTGGCTTTTGCTCTGCAGTGTTGGAGTATCTCAGGAGACACATGATGCTTTGCTCTCTGAGGTTCAGAGGTTGGAAACGGAGCTGGGCCGCATCAGAGGAGACCTGCTAGGGGTTATGGGATGTCAAGGGAAATGCGACCGACTCGACACCATACATGAAACGGTGTGTAGTGTTTATACGGCAGATAATACGCTTGTCCGGCTGCAGTTTTCACTTATATATACTCTAAATTCTTCCCCAGGTGTCGGCACAGGTGAAAAAAGAGTTGTATGCTCTGTTGTACGGCCGTAACGAGGGTGAAGCGGAGATTCCCGAGCCCTTGCTGCCGTGGCTCGCATCTCAGTACACACGCTCTTCTGACCTCACCGTGACCCTCATGGCCCTGGAGCGCAGCATTCTGGGAAACCTGTCCCTTCAGATACAGGAGAGCAAACAGCAGCAGTCCTCTACTGAAACAATTACTCAGACTGTCGCCCACACCGCTGGGGCTGCTGGGATGTCAGAGGAGGTACAACACTTTTCTCAACAAAACAAAAAAGACAACCAACCAACAAACTACATTGAGTTAAATTAATTTTTAAAGTTGATTACTCAAATAATATAGTTTGTCCAACTACTTGAGCTGTAGCCCTGGAACCATTTAATTGTATCTATTTTACTTCAATCCACAGCTAGTATAGCAAATGCTAAATATAATTTATTGAGCATGTAATATTAATGAACAAGTCACTTGTCACTGGCATTAGCAAGGTAATTGCTAATAGAGCCATTGTAGCTTACTTTAGGTAGTCTAATGTAATGATCATCCATTTGTATGTCAACAGAACTCAACAAAAGAACTTTAAAAGGATCAATAAATTAGAATAATATAAATAAATTAGAATAAATTGATACCAACTGTGTTTCCCCTCAATATCTCAGCAAGTTCAGTTGATTGTCCAGCATGCGTTGAAGCTCTACTCCGAGGATCGCACCGGACAGGTGGACTACGCTCTGGAGTCTGGAGGTAAGCACCTCTACAAGACACATACATATGAACATCACTGGCCCTTTAAAGACGTTTTTACACAAGACTGATGCGTGTGCAGGTGGCAGTATTCTCAGCACGCGCTGCTCCGAGACGTATGAGACAAAGACGGCATTGATGAGCCTGTTTGGAATCCCACTGTGGTACTTCTCACAGTCTCCACGTGCTATCATCCAGGTAAAAACCTACTTTGTTCTGTACTTGGAAGTGATTGATAACCTAAACCACCATCACACATATTCAATATATGCAACTTTTCTGTAGCTGAAACAATAGAGAATTTTGCTAGTAATGTCAAGGTCATGGGTTCGATCCCCAGATAAAATGTATACTTTGTAACATTTTCACACTTATAGTTAGTGTGTTTTGTTCCGAAACAGGGACTTAATTTGTAACATGTTAGCAAATTTGACATTCACCAAGTCAACACCAAATATCTATAGGATATTTTTTCACAAAATTTCACAATTCTCGATTCCGATTTTTATATCACAACTAAAAGTGCTTGTCTAACTAATATAAAGTTCAAACATTTTTAAGATGACTAGTCAGTAATAAAATAAGAGCGAATAAGCAAAACAAACAGACAAGGTGATGCTGCTTAAATGCCTTAAGACGCACATAAAAATATGTATGATGTGAATTTCTGTCTGCCTTGCAGCCGGACATGTACCCAGGAAACTGCTGGGCATTTAAAGGCTCCCAGGGTTATCTGGTGATCAGGCTGTCTTTAAGCGTGATCCCTACCTCCTTCTGCCTGGAACATATTCCCAAAAGCCTCTCTCCCTCTGGAAACATCAGCAGCGCACCACGTCGATTCTCTGTCTATGTAAGAAAGCATACTTATGTCTGGTTTATGTGTATGTACTCACACATGTTTCATGGATGCTTAAACCAATGACTGTGTGTTTAGAACTGGCCTATAGTCGCGTGTGCTACAGTATACAAGTCTTGCTCTGTATCTGCAGGGATTGGATGATGAATACCAGGAAGAAGGGAAACTGCTGGGTGACTACACTTATCAAGAAGATGGAGAATCACTCCAGATCTTCCCAGTTATGGTAAAATATATACATACATATAGAATTTGCAGTTATACAATGTCCAGTGTTCCTCAATAGTGTCAGGGTTAGTGAAAAATCTGTGAAAAGTGTGAACTGACCTCTTTAAGCTGCCTCATCGACATGGCATCCTCAATATACCTGTCTCCGGCGTGATGACTCCGATTGTTTGAATATTCCTAGTTAATAATTCTTTAAATCGACATGTCATCCTCAAAACAACCCATCTCCAGCGTTTTGACGCCGCTCTTTCGAATATTACACTTTAGTAATTGTTTAATCAATACGGCATCCTCAATAAAACCTTTCTTCGGCGTAATGACTCCGATATTTCAAATTACAATTATTTAATCGATACATCATCCTCAATAAACCTAGCCTGACGTGGTCATACTCAATTCTAGTCAGAATATGAGTCTGGTACCGCTCCATTGGGCTTTGATTATGGTTTCAACAGAACCAAGAAAGACCTCAATTGGATAGACCCGCAACCAATCAGAGCAACGGAGCGACACGAACGTCAGTTGTCAAATGTCAACAGAACTCAACTGCACTGTGTTGCCAAGTCCGTGTTTTTCCCGCGGGCTGTTCTCCATGTCCGCGGGTTGAAGCAACCTCAATTATGTGATATATAGACCCAGGAATGCGAATTTTAGTAGGCAACCTTGCCAAAATAATATATTTTGCCAACAAAACGCCATTTTTTCTGGAGGCGTTTTTCACGTCTCTGGGGTATTGCTTCGGATCTTTCGAATATTCCGATCTATTATGACCTCTGACCTGTAAAATTGCCAGAATAATAATAATAATATGCTGTTTGTTAATTGGCCAGAGGAGAACTTGCACCCCGACTGAGCCTGGTTTCTCCCAAGGTTTATTTTTCTCCATTAGGTCACCTAATGGGGTTTTGGTTTCCTTGCCACTTCCGCCGCTTGGCTTACTCAGTTAGGGACACTAAAATTTTCAAATAAATTTCCAAATAAATCTAATTATTACACTTAATTAACCATATAGACTAAATTACTGATCTAATTACAGATCTAAGCCCACATTGTCACTGTATGATAATCGAAATATATTCTGTTGCATTGTTTTCCTGTTTAACACTGTGAAGCTGCTTTGAAACAATCTGCATTGTTAAAAGCGCTATATAAATAAAGTTGACTTGACTTGACTTTAAAAGAGAATGCTTGGAATGAAATGTGTTCATACTTGAGGTTCGTTTCCAAAACCTAGTGTGCTGCCTTCCGAGACAGCATTTTAAGGAAACTTAGATGTGCTCCCCATGCAGATGTTAAGGTCATATGATTTCTGCAGTGTGGAAAATGTGGACAGAATTATATAATCCAGTCATAAAAATGGAATTTGTGGTGTAACTCGGAAAGTCACAAAAAGACTGCTATTGTAAAATGTGTCTTGCACATTATTTTACCATTTCATTTGTTAAAAAACTATAGTCAGACACACAGAAACTCGAAGGTCTTTACTACAACCTGCCAAACAGAGGTTGGTTTAACTTGAAGAAATTATGAAAGAGATGCTGTATATTACCAGTGTACAGTAGTATTTACTTCTCAAGGTAATAACAACAATTAACAACAAAGTTTATTAAACGATTTTTTTAAGGGACTTCACAGTTTTTCAACCATATATATTAATTTAAAAGGCCAACCTCTACTGTGCTGCACTTTTCTTTTTAATTTAAAAATATATATATTCAATTGTTCATGTTTTATGTATTCATTTGATTACCACTGTTTTTGGTGATACATTTGTGTTAAATCAAATTATTATATTATTGTATAAAATAATTATTGTTTAAGTTTTAATCAAAATAAAACATTTCAAGTTTTATGAATGCAATTATTAGACATCCTTTTGAATTAATAAAATGTAATTAAACCATTTAAACTAAACGTAGAATTTGCTTCTTTATGCTTATGAGAGCGTCTTGTCGTTAGCTTAGCAACATGCACAAGCAACAAGCTGTCCCAGAAAGTATTAAAGGGATAGTTCACCTAAAAATGAAAATGATCCCATGATTTACTCACCCTCAAGCCATCTTAGCTTTATTATGGCAGTGAATGGCAGCCCAGAATGTGGTGAAAGTGCATCCATCCATTATAAAAGTACTCGATAGTGAATCGATGGGTTTGTGTAAGAAAAATATCCATATTTAACACGCTATAAAGTCAAATATTTTGCTTCCAGCGGACCGCCTTCCGTATTCAACTTATGAAAAAAGCGTACCTGCTGTGACGATGTCGGATGTAGCGTAAGCATTTTGAACTGCGAGAAGCGTTACACTTTGTCCGTAAGTTGAATACGGAAGGTGCTTTACTCTATAACGTTTTGAATATGGATATTTTCCTTAAAAAAAACTATCGATATGCTTCTAATGGCTTTTATTAACTCCTGGAGCCGTGTGGAGTACTTTTATAATGGATGGATTATAATGGCATTATAAAGCTTGGGTTAGCCTGGACATTTTTAATTTAACTGATTTTATTTGTCTGAAAGAAGAATCATATACCTAGGATGGCTTGAGGGTGAGTAAATCATGGGATCATTTTCATTTTGGAGTGAATTAACCCTTAAATAAAATATCAAGTGTTATTAGCTCACCAACATGCTTCTGTCAAACTCTATTGGAATACATTGTAAATTGAGTCTTGGATGCTCTGTATATTCCATACCAGTCATCTGTGTAGTTCTGCTCTAGCTAGTATACTGCCGATGTAGACCGCAGGGCAGCTTAATAGGGTTTGAAATGGAGCTACAGTGTTTGGCGCTGGGCAGAATGGCTGACCACGTTACATTTTTGCCTTTTTTTTTTTTCCAGGAGAAGAATGACAAGGCCTTTCAGATCATTGAGATGCGAGTGCTGTCGAACTGGGGTCATCCCGAATACACCTGCCTGTATCGCTTCAGAGTTCACGGCAAACCTCACTCTCAATAAAGCCCCACTGTACATTACGATATAACCCTTTATGTAAATACAGGAAGCGCTTGGACTTTGCAGCACGGATGAAACTGGGCTTGCAAGCTATGTTTTTAAAACGAATGATGGCCGAAACAGAGTTACACGGAGCACAGCGGGAATGAGCAATGCTTTTAAGCTAAGGATTTCCACTTATTTCCTTCCCACTTCCCTGTACTTGCACTGATTTTTGCCCTTTCGGCCGGGCCCTTAGTTACGCTCCTGCCCCCATAGAGGTATCTGTGCCTTCAGACAGAACATGCTTCTCTCATTCTGTGTACATTTTTCTTTTGTTTTCTGAATGTAGAGAGGTATGAAGTTCAGGACACACTAATGTAAGTACCCGAGTATCTGACTTCAGCCTCGTCCACTGGTCACTGCCGCTTTAACTGGTATGCAAGGTCCTAGGAAGTGGTGATCAGCGACAAGAGGGAATTTTTCTTGGTTTTTAAAACCTTTACCACCACTTAACCTGTACATCTCACCGAACTTGATCAGAGTATGTCTGGGTCATATTTCCCCCTTGAATAGTTAAATTTACTAAATCAGTCCTATATTAGAGGTGGTTTGCATTGGGGTGGGGGGGGTTTGCATTGTGACATTATTTGAAAAACACCACAAAAACCCAATTCTCTTTACTGTAATGCAATAATAAATATATTTAAAAAGTTATCTTTTTTTCTTATCTTTTTTACATTTATGATAGCCTTTGTTTATTGCTTTTTTTTCAATTGTAAGGATTTAGATAATTATATACAGTTTAAAAAATATTATTTTTAAAAATGTATTCTAATTACAACTTTCTTTTGCATTATAATAATGTGGTAATTTTGGAGGGAAAATAAAATTTTCGAATAATGTGATTATGCAAAAAAAAAAAAAACGTTATAATGCTAAAGCAACCGATCACAGTTGTGTTTTTATGTGCCATTTAGGGCTGATATTATTTTTAGAGTGAAATATGACCCAAACTATTTTTTTTGTACAATAGAAATAAACTAAAAACCGCCATAAATTGTAAGAGATACTAGATTGAGCTCAGATGGAATATCTCCACAGAAGGGAACAGATGTTTATTGACGCTAATGTGAGCATGTGGACTAATATGTGTACATTTGAACAAAACTGGACATAAACACTCACTCACACACTCACTGTTTGTTTCTCTCGTCAGTAGTAATATCACAGCGCAGTCATGATACTCCGCAGGAATGTAACTTATTGTAATTAGTCCTTTTTAATCGACTCATATCAGTGTTTATTTTGCATAAAGGGGTGCGCCCTGTCATCGTCATCATTATTTTTTCATTTTATTGTTTTTGTCAAGCATTTGAGTTCAAGTAGACAGTGCACTGTTATGGCTTTATAAAGGAAATGTAAGTTGCACAAGTCCTATGTGATTCATTGGATATGTTTTTAAAAAGTCAAGGGTTCATTTATAGAACCGTGTCATCAACGCTATGTTGATCTAAAAGAGTCTGTTTGTAAAATACTATTGATTTCATGCCTATTTATTTTACAGAAATTTAGCCGAGAAATAGGACTTTGTGCCGTGTGTTTTGTAAAATGATTTTCAGTGCAAATTGGTCCGTTTATATTTAGTTTTGTTTGTTTTTGTTTTTGGTCGTTATAAAATGGCTACAGTACTATGAATTGTACCAGTAAAGAATTTTAATTTTGAGGATATTTGTATTTTTTTTATTGAAGTACACCTAAAAATCAAAATATTTTTATGTTGTTTTTTTATGGAAGAAAAATACATAAATGTTTGGAACCACACAAGGAGGGTAAGTATTATGAATGATTCATTTTCATTTTTAGATCAGTTTTTACTTTAAAATTATGCTCCACACACTGGATGGATGGTTGGGTGTGTAGATAGATCCCATAGATATATAGATCCCATGCAGATGTAAATTTTAGGTAGGAATTTTAGGTCGGTAATTAAACACATTATTGTAGGAACTGTTAATTTAAGTGTTAAATTGTTTTAAAAGCTGGATAGATAGATAGATAGATAGATAGATAGATAGATAGATAGATAGATAGATAGATAGATAGATAGATAGATAGATAGATAGATAGTATGGATAGATAGATAGTATGGATAGATAGATAGTATGGATAGATAGATAGTATGGATAGATAGTATGGATAGATAGATAGATAGATAGATAGATAGATAGATAGATAGATAGATAGATAGATGGATAGATAGTATGGATGGATAATAATTATTATAGATCCCTTTTTCGCCAGCAGAGTGCAGCACAATCAGGCTGTGCTGCCCTATATTAGGGTTGTGACCCGAAATGTTCTCAAATTCATATTATTTATTTATATTTTATGAGAAGTTGCACATGAGACGGCGTTATAAACACCAAATACTTTCTCTTCTGGTCATTCATCTCTCTTCTCAGCTCATGTGTTGTAGGCATATGTGTGTAAGTTGTTAATGCCATAGCCTACATTTACTGGATTGTTATTGAATTGCAATTATGGGGTTATGGCCCAATAATAAAGGCTTTCACCCCTTAACCAAAGGAAGTCTGAAAGGTGTAAAGTTTTATTTTATTTTATTTTTTTATACTACATAGGCTACATGTAGGCTATATATTCAATTCAAACGATAACGAATAGAAATTGCGGTTTCCCGAAAACCATAACTAAACGCTGACGGTTTCCATGCTAATTATGTAGCAATCACCTTTTTTTTTGTTTCTTTTTTTGTCGTCTATATCACAAAAGCTTGTTGTAGGGTTTTTATTTTTTTAATCTTTTCTAAGGTTACGACGCTATAATTACAATTCAAAGCATTGCGCAAGACAAACCGTAGACAGATTATTATTATTTATTTATTTTTAAACCTTTTTATTACCTTTACGTTGACTTATCAGACCTAAAATTCCTTCAAATGCCCAAATTCCCTTCGAAATCGATAACTGTATAATTTACGCCGCGTTTTTTGCACATGCAGCCTAAAAGTTATGTGTCCACTGTCATTGTCTACACACACTTATGACGGCCAGAGAAAGGCTCTTTCGCTACTTTCCTCTGCGCGTTTCTGTTGTGGCTGTGAATGGGCGGTCTTATTTCACTCCTCGCCACACAGTTTCTCAGTGGACAGCGGCACCAGTTGCGTTTCTCTCTCTCCGTGGGCAGAATGTCTCATGGAGGAGTTTTGGATGCGTCTATGAACATCCACAGGTAGTTACAGTCAGCTTTTGCCTGCACCACTTATGCATTTCTCTCTCAGAAGCATATCGATTTGTACAAGATTTTTCTGCTTTTTGTCTATTTTAACTATTGCGTTGAGCTGGGAACGTGTACATTATTGTAAATACACTGCAGACTGTGCACTAGACCTTATAAAGCCGACAACGATGCTTGCTTGCAAACATTTGCTTTTGCCGTAAGTTTTCGGGCGGGTTTTTTTGTTGTTGAATATAACGTTTGGATGTGAAGACCAAAGGGGAATACAATGGCAAGTGAATTGAAGCCTCGGTTGTGTGTAATGAAGAAAGGAGAGAACGGCTATGGGTTTCATCTGCACGGAGAGAAAGGAAAAACCGGACAGTACATACGGAAAGTGGAACGCGCGTCCCCGGCTGAGGCATCGGGGCTGCGCGCGGGTGACCGTGTGGTGGAGGTGAACGGCGAGAACGTGGAGAGAGAGACACACCATCAGGTACATCACACACCTGTGCTGATAGCGCCTATTCCGCCCTCATTACAATGGCCATTATACGTGTTTTATCGTTATACATGTTGTGGCTAACAATAACATCAATGTGTAAAAACCTGCGCTGTGAGGTAATATGACATGCAGTTTATTAGTTTTACACTAACGTTTAAAAATGTAGGCTCAGTACGATTTTTTAATTCAGCAAGGATGCATTAAATGGATTAGAAGTGATGGTATAAACGCTTATTGTTAAAAAAGATTTATATTTCAAATCATCATATCAGAATGATTACAGAAGGATCACGTGACACTGAAGACTGGAGTAATGATGCTGAGTCCGTCACGGGGTGGTGGACCGCTTAAAAAAACTCCTTTAATAGTGTTTAAAAGCATCCCAAGATGCAGTTGGTTGACAAATATCCAGAATGAGACAGACAAAGAAACTCAATATAAGAGGGTTTTCATTTGTGTTTTGGTCACTTCACTCCCATTTGTTACTTCATAGTTTCAATGGATTTTACTGTTGTTTGAATGTGTAAAAAATCATAAGACTGTCAAACCTGGTATATGTGTGTATATACAGGCCAGTATAAACAGCAGAGAGTGATATCCATATATTTGATGTAAGAAGGTTTGGGCTTTGGAAACAACTTAGCATGGGAAATAAAGAGCCTCGCATATCAGAAACCTGTGGATTTGTGAATGCGCAGTGAAATTCCATGCATTTCTTTAGTTGCATTGACTCTAATTGTGTGTTGGAGCTTTGACAGCAGCTGGAGGCTTTACAGCATTACAGCCGTAGACTGTATGACTAGATATTTCTTTGTGTGCAGTTCCAGTTATGGCATGAGGATCACATAACACCGTGTGAATGGTAGTGTCTAGTTGAGGTCAGTAAGATTTGTGTGGAAAGAAATGAATGCTTTTATTTAGCAAGGATGCATTAAATTGATCAAAAGTGATAAAGACATTTATAATGTTAATAAATGCTGTTCTTTTATCATGGTTTCTGCAAAGATTTTTTCATCATGTTCAGATCTCTTAAAGCAGTTTTGCTGTCTCTTCCGCTCAGGTGGTGCATCGGATCAAGGCCGTGGAACATGAGACCAGACTGCTGGTGGTGGACCGGGAAACTGACGAGTACTTCCGCAGCCTGCGCCTCACCTGCACGGAGGAAATGGCCATCCGAACGAGCCCGGCAGCCACGACCCCGTCACCCTCTCCGTCCACCAGTAAACAGGGCAATGGATCGGTGTCCAAACGAAGCGAGATCTCCAAACCCATCAGGAAACCTCCGTCACGAGCTGCTAAGAAGGTGTGTGGGTCCATTCACTATCTGTCTACACTTTTTCGGTGAACAGTTCCTAATAGAGCACATTAAAATGTAAAGAACATTTTAATAATCTAAAGCACCTTTTCAACTGAAATGGAAAGGTTCCGTTTGATGTTAAAGGTTCTTCATGGAACCATCGATGCCAATAGAGAACCTTTATTTTTAAAGTATGCAACTCCGTTGCACATAAGGTGGTTTAATAAACACTTGTCGTCATGACAAATTTATTCAAGCATACATATATAATTAATAGATAATTTCTAGTGTTTCTTTATTGCTAACTAACGAACTGTGAACATCGGATGTCTTTCCTGCAACAAGTGACATTGTTCACAAGCTGTTTTATTGTCGTCTTTCCATGGTTGAAACACTGATTACATGAGACATGATTCATTTTAGTGATTCATGATTCAAGTTGTACTATATCTTTCAACGTATCTGCTGATGTCCATGCATATTTTTCACGCTATAACTTGAACTTGAAAGAAAATAGGCTACTTGCGCTCTTTCGCTGCCTCTTGAACTGAGGCACTACAGCGATCTGGCACATTAGAGCTTGTCATTTGAATTTCTCAATATAATTTGAACATTTGAAAGCTGAGACTTGTTTCTTATCAGAAACGTGATTATTGGATGGCAGGCACTACAAATAATGTTTGATGTAGGGAAAAACAGCACACCTGGCAACCCTGGCTTGTACTACTGGTGATTCACAGGGTCAAACAGAGCCTGCTTTAACTGTTAATGCGTTATTGTCGTGTTAATTTTGATAGCCCTAAAAGCTTCTGACATGCTTTCTGCCCCCCTTTTGATTGACAGGATATAATCAGCTCTGATCATCGGCTGTGTTTAAACAATCCGCTGATTGTGAAGATAATTGCTTGTATTGGCAGATAGCGATTATTTGCCAATACGTCAGAGCATCTCTAGTTTTGTCGGATCCGTGTGTTACACTTGTCGGCATCTGTTGCCGTTGGTCGGCCCTTGTTTTTGTCGAATCTGTGTTTGCCAGGTCATGGGATATCTGAGAACTGACGTACTGTAATCTGGTGATTTAGTCTTAAGAGTGTATAACCTTTCGATTAAGCCACATTGATATGTTGGCCATTTTCCCTTGCCTGAAATGTAAATAAAGCTCATTGCATCATAAAATAGGTTGAACATCTGGGACAGCTGGACTGAGTGACGTCACCAGAGTTGGATCCAGTTCGCATAGATCTTAACAGACCGTTAATTTAGAGTTTATCAGTTAGTTTTTCCAATTGTGTACCACAGAAAATGTGTTTGGTCATTATATATGCTGCCGTAATTATGGATTAATGGGTTTAAAATAATATTGAGTTCAGTGACTTTGTTTGTAGCTCAGATATTATCTTGTTGGCTCTGTCATGGTTGGTCGGTGTCCAAGTGTGACGCTGTAATTGTTTTGCAGTAAGTGTGCATGTGAGATGAGCTTCTCCGGGAGGACCTTGACCGTGTTTCCCATGGTGTATACATTTCAGGAAAATTGCTCTTGGATTTTGGCCTTTAAAAAGCATAAGATTCTTCAGTTATTATTCCATGTATGCATTCTAAGACTTTGATGCATCAACACCACATACTTTGTATAGATACGAATTTTACTTGAAGCAAATTACTTTTTCGGTTTGCATTAATAACAACTTCACATTTTCAAATATGAGTGCTGCTATGCAGTTACTAAGGTTTTCACAAAATGTTCACATTAATATGTGGTTTTCAAAAGTCTCAGTCTCAAATACTTGTACTTACTGTATTGTTTTTCAGGCAAAATTGCTCCGTTTTTTTCACATAAAGAAGTACTAGCGCATTTCTCCACAAACACTGCTTGTACAATTTCATTTCTGAAGTGTAATAGGGTCAAGGGCTTGTTCAGACATTAAGAGTGTGCTTATTGAACATGTGTATATAACAAGGAAGGCGAGCAAGTGTAGATCATGTTTGAAGATATCACATGGCAAAAATGACCACCATTAGTCTGTTAATGCAATATTTGTGTAAGATCCTAAATCATGTATTTGTCTTTTCCTCAGCCTAATGCATACATCCAACATCTGCTCTCGCTTACAGCCCACTTTCCAAATGGGTTTACATAATCCAGTGCTGTTTCAATACGATGTTGTCAAGTGGGAAAGACAGAGCGTGTGAGAGGGTGGGTGTGTAATGGCTACATGTGTGTGATAATACTGACTAATGACAGTAAAATTGTTAACATCGCAGAAGCAGAGCGATGTGTTGGAACTGTTTCTGAAATCCATCAGAGAATGAACGGAGCAGAGCTCGCCATCGGACGGCATTTACACAACGCTGAACCTTGCCGATCTGAGCCCTTCACACTTGATTTTACTTGCATATTTAGATTCATTTTAAATCCGAGCCAATGAAGATGATTACAATATGAAGAGAAACCTTGGGAAATGAAGGTAGAACGTTCATCATGTACCGTAAAGCAACTCAAGAACCATGAGTAATTCAAACACTGCCAAGAACATCGCAGAATCATATTTGACCCCAAAATCTAAAGAAACGAGGTGTGATTTTTCTGGTTACTCAGAGATGTTCTTGACGGTGTTTGAATTACTTGCGGTTCTTGAGTTGCTTTGTTATTTTTGTAGATTAAAAAAGGTTCCATTTGGTTCTTCAGATCAGTGTTTTGGCTTCTCTGTACTTTAAAGTTCTTTGTGGAACTTTACCATGTTCTAATCGAGCTATAAAACCTGTTTTGCTTCTAATTCCAACATAATAAACATTATAATAAACATAATAATAATAACATTTATTAATAATAACGTAATAAACATTTGGATAAACTTGAATTGTTCATATTGCCCAGTTCTTTACGAAGGACCTCCTGTTTTCTGAAGGCCATGGAAATGTTCTGCTCCAAAAAGTTTTTGGATTTGATTTGAAAAGCCCATATCCTGATGTTCATTGTAGAATGTGTTTAGCCGTGTATATGTGGGAACAATCTTGAGGGGCATCTTCCTGTCCAGTGGCCTCATATTGGCTGATATTATTGCCCATACAGACCTATTATTGGACTTGATGATTCCTCTTTTGGAATCAGTTGGTTGTGTTTAACAGTTGGTTGTGTTCTAACCATCCATTGACTTTCTCCAGACGTCGGTATATAGACTGTAGGAAAGTGATGACTCATGAAACCAAACTCCCATCAGATTCCAGGTTTGGTGCCTCTAATGTAAATTATCCGTCTTTGTGTGTTGCTCTTGGATACAAGAGGTTTTTGAATCATAAATTTTGTCTTATTAAACTCTCACTTTACATTGCTGGGTCATATTTGAGGCTGCTATTTTGTGATATTTAGTTACTATAATCTTTTATCATTTAAAAAAAATAATTGTGCTGTTTCTGTGCATCACCTACACTACCGTTCAGTTTATAAAATGACAACAAATCAAATATATGTGACAGCCTGCCCCAACAAAAATGTGACCACCAACAATTTATGAAACAGATTCAATTTTTCTGATTTCTACTTCTCTGTGTGCCAACTAGAACCGGGGTCACATGACCAAATGCAGAATCTTCCGGATGGTTATTATCACTGACATCAGAAATTAGCACGTTAGGAAGAGTAAAGACTTTAGAAAACTCCTCGGGCAGGAAATAGAGGCTGTCTTTGGAAGCAGAGGAGTCATGTGTGTGTTTGAGGTGATATGGGAGTCCTGAGCCATAAAGGAAGGGGTCCTAGGAAGGGGTAGAAACCTTAAACTCGTGGCATTTGAAGACGGTTTGTGTGAATCGGACTGCTGGTCCACACGGAGTGAAATATAGACTTCGTAATCAAAATCTGTGTGTCCAAAAGTAACAAGTACAGAATATTCACATATATCAGTCACAAAATAGCATAATATGAAGTTCTGCACATCAAACACACATCAGAGTTTTGATGACACTAATCTGGAAAACTGGTGAATCCAACTAGATATTCCTCAAAAGTGTTTGTTTGTTTGTTTTTAGTGTTTATTCTTTTAATTTATTGTTTGTTTAATTTGTTTTAATTTTTACTCTTTTGTTTATATTTTATTTATTGTTTGTGTTTTATGTTTGTTTGTTTTTTATTTAGTGTTTTACTTTTTATTCTTTGGTTTATTTCTTATTTGTTTCTTTTATTTGTTGTTTTATCGTTTTAGTGTTGTTTACTCTTTTGTTTATATGTTGTTTTTTATTTATTGTTTTGTGATTACCGTTTGTTTGTTTGTTTTATTTATCGTTTTAGTGCTGTTTATTTCTTATTTGTTTCTTTTATTTATTGTTTTGAGAAGTTGGAAGTGTGTTCAGAATGCTGTTCTGAAATATATATTTAAATCTCCTCCAGAGTAAGTGCCTGCTTATTTTTATTGGCCATAATACTTACTTTTTTTTCAAACTCAGCAAATTGTCAGATTCTGCAACCCGAGAAGGATGTTTGGACTCTTTACATCTTTCCTTTTCCCTTTCGTTTTTTCCTTCAAGGAGCTCTAGGAAAAGTTACATGGAAAGGAGAGATTTGTTAATTCTGATCCAGCAGCTCCATTGTACAGATCTTCCATAGCGCTTTATAAATATATGAAGATTTCAGCGTGGTTATTTCTCCCTGTTTTTTTCCAGAGTAGCTCTTTCTCCAGCTGTTGCTCTTATGGAAGAATTGCATGATCATCTGAAGCTGTTCTCAAGATGTCCGGGCATTTCACAATCTACTAGTGTTCATAAAACAGCAAACTGAACAAGCAGTCAGAGACTTAATCAGCCCCATTCCTATCCATAGCTGATTGATACTGGCTTTGATTTGTGACCTCACAACTCACCATCACAATGCTAGAGTGTTGCTAGTGCATTCTATGGAATTTGTATGACTGATTATGTGAGTCTTAAAGAGACGGTACATCTAAAAATGAAAATGCTGTCATTTACCCATGCCATGAGTTTTTCTTTATTTTGTGGAACACACAAATTTTTTTTTTGAAAAATGACCATACATTTAAATTCATAGGGTGCAGTTTTTTTGTTTTGGACTCCATTGACTTTCATTGTGCAGACAAAATCTCTTCTTCAAAACATCTTTTTATTTGGAATCCACAGAAACAAATGAGTCATACATGTTTTGAATGACATGAGGGTGAGCAAGTGATTACAGCATTTTCATTCTGGGGTTTAATATCCCTTTAATGTGGGTTTGAGAATCATGTCGACCTATACCCACAATCCACTTTTGTTCATGCAGCTTACAAGCAAAGTTCATGTAGTTAAACGAGGCTGTTTAAGAAAGTTAAACACACTTAGCCCGTCCTGGGGTGTTGACAGTCATCTGGGTCAGAGAACGTGAGATCTGGAAAGCTACGGAACTGACCTACTTCCACACAAGCTTGTGATGTTTTGAACGCGAGAGATCGAAACAGATCCCAATGTCTCCGGTTCTCGAAACTTTTTTCCCCTTCCTGTTTTTCAAGCATCGTTTTTTCGCTGGCATAAATGAAACCATCTGCTTCTGCAACACACATCTGTCTAAACAAACATGATATGAATGAATGTTTGAGTGCTTGATTCTGAGTTTAGGATAAACTGTGGCCTAGATAGTAATGGCATACAGATCACCTGTATATATTGACGTCCATGAGAGTGAAACACAAGCATCATGGGAAAGGCAGACCTGTACGTCTAAACTCAGACATGCAGGCAAAGGTTCATATGACAGTCAGAGTAGAGTGTGCGCGTGTTTGCATGTCTCTGTATTTGACGTGTATGAATACTTGAACATCACTCAGTGTGGTTGGTTCATTAGTGGACTTTTGAATCGCTAATATCCCTGTGGGCATGTACCAGCCAAACCTGCTCTTAAAGGCAATTTTGGCTCCATATTTCCATGGAAACTAACCGAAAGTTATATGCTTTCAATTTCAACACACTGGTATGCAGTTTCACCTTATAAAAAATATTCTTATGTGATCCAGTATTGTTTTGTTTAACCTCTCTGCTCTGTTTCTGTGAGTGTTTGTGGTTTAACTCATCACAGCTTGGCTGCTTTTCTGCTGTTTGGATTCATTTGTTTTGGATAAATATGTTTGTTATGATGCCTGAAGTGAAACAGTCTTATAAAACTAGACCTTTGTGAAGTTTAGCTTCTTAAAGTTTTACAATTAGTTTTTTGCACTGAGATAGTGCTGTTAAGTCAGCGAGAAATCCTAAATTAACCCCATTTTTTGCTTTCATTATATTGAATACATTTAATATAATATGTTTAGATAGGATAGACAGACAGACAGACTGGATGGATGGGTAGTCGGACAAGGGATGGATAGATGGACGACAGACCAGGGATGGATAGATGGACGGCTGGATGGATGGATGATATATAGATAGATAGATAGATAGATAGATAGATAGATAGATAGATAGATAGATAGATAGATAGATAGATAGATAGATAGATAGATAGATAGATAGATAGATAGATAGATAGATAGATAGATAGATAGATAGATAGATAGATAGATAGATAGATACCAGACAGACAGACAAACAATGGATGGAGGAATGGATGGATAGACAGACCATGGATAGATAGATAGATAGATAGATAGATAGATAGGTAGGTAGGTAGGTAGGTAGGTAGATAGATAGATAGATAGATAGATAGATAGATAGATAGATAGATAGATAGATAGATAGATAGATAGATAGGTAGATAGACAGACAGACAGACAGACAGACAGACAGACAGACAGACAGACAGACAGACAGACAGACAGACAGACAGACAGACAGACAGACAGACAGACAGACAGACAGACAGACAGACAGACAGACAGACAGACAGACAGACAGACAGACAGACAGACCATGGATGGATGGACGGCACGATTGGTAGACAGACAGACAAAAGAAAGTCATACAGGTTTGGAACAACATGAGGATGAGTAAATGTTCTCTCTGGGCGAACTATCCCTTTAAGTAGGCAAATACTGTTTGGTACCACTGTAGCATAGTTTTGGTTTGCAGACTCTCACACTGATGCTTTAAACATTAGTTCTGGTTTGGTTGTGGTTTCTGTGTTGTTTCTGCTCACCACTGTACCTCATGGCTTCTTTCTCTCAAAGCTCCTCCTCATTATTCCCCCCCATGTTCCCGCTGTGAGACGAGGGGCAACTGTGTCGAGTCCAGATGTGCGGGTCTGTGGAACATTCTTGAGCAAGAGGGGTTCAGGCTGGGGTTCAGGAGGGGGAGGGAGTGCAGATTCCATTAAAGGGTCAGATGTGTGACAAAACAGACATGCCTCATCCCACTTCACTGGGTTTGTTGGGCTTATTAATAACAAGAGTGACGGTGTCTATTTGTCTGCTTTGAGGACATTAACCAGGGCTGCGTTTCACAAAAGCGTTGAGAGCTAAGTTGATTGGTGGCAGTGGTTCTACAATCTACTTCGGCTTACAGTGCTTTTGGGAAACGCAGCCCAGACCGGTTTCACAGTGAACATGTTAGTCATGTGACTGTAAGCGAAAGCCATGGCGGGACGCCCAGTTTATCACTCAGTGGCCTGCCTGCAGGTCCAAGATTGGAGAAGCGAGATTTAGCTCTTTATTTCCATTTTTTTTTCTTCTTTTTTTTCGCTTTTTTAAATTTAGTTTGTTTTCAGTAGTTGCTTTCACTATATCATTGTTTTATAGAGTTTTCAGTTTATTCAGTTTTAGTTTTAGTTTTTTTCAGAATAGACATTGCACTAACTTGTATTATTTAGAAATGTTTAACTTTTTTGCCATCTAATAATGGCATTTCCATGTTTAGTGCTGGCAGGTTATAAAAGTTTCAAGTTTTTTAATTTATCGTTTGTCAAAAACAATTTTTTTTTATTTAGTTTTAATTAGTTTTTGAGTAATGAAATGCTCTACTGTCTAAAAGTTGGGTCAGTTATTTTTTTTAATGTATTGTTACAAAAGATTTCTATTCGTCAAAGAATCTTGAATAAAATATGAAGCCATTTTCAACTGATAATAATCAGAAATGTTTCTTGAGCATGAAATCATCATATCAGAATGATTTTAGAAGGATTATGTGACACTGGAGGAATTATGCTGAAAATTCAGCTTAGATCACTGGAATACATGCACATGAATGTGATTGACATCCCATTCTTAATCCATAGGGTTTAATATGGAGTTGTCCCACCCTTTGCAGCTATAACAGCTTCAACTCTTCTGGGAAGGCTTTCAACAAGGTTTAGGAGTGTGTTCATGGGAATTTTTGACCATTCTTCTAGAAGCGCATTTGTGAGGTCAGGCACTGATGTTGGATGAGAAGGCCTGGCTCGCAGTATCCGCACTAATTCATCCCAAAGGTGTTTTATCGAGTTGAGTTCAGGACTCTGTGCAGGCCAGTCAAGTTCCTCCACACCAAACTCACTCATCCATGTCTTTATGGACCTTGCTTTGTGCACTGGTATGACTGTGACCAGTGCACAAAGCAAGGTCCATAGGAAGGGCCCATCCCCCGACTGTTCCCACAAAGTTGGGAGCATGAAATTGTCCAAAATGTCTTGGTATGTTGAAGCATTGAGAGTCGCTTTCACTGGAACTAAGGGGCCAAGCCCAACCCCTAAAAACAACCCCACACCATAATCCCCCCTCCACCAAACTTTACACTTGGCACAATGCAGTCAAACCCAGACTCATCCATCTGATTGCCAGACAGAGAAGCGTGATTGGTCACTCCAGAGAACACATCTCTGCTCTAGAGTCCAGTGGTGGCGTGCTTTACACCACTGCATCCGACGCTTTGCATTGCACATGTTGATGTAAGGCTTGGCTGCAGCTGCTCGGCCATGGAAACTCATTCCATGAAGCTCTCTACGCACCGTTCTTGAGCTAACCTGAAGGCCACATGAAGTTTGGAGGTCTGTAGCTATTGACTCTGCAGAAAGTTGGTGAATTCTGCACACTGTGCACCTCAGCATGTGCTGACCCCGCTCTGTGATTTTACGTGGCCTACCACTTTGTGGCTGAGTTGCTGTTGTTCTCAATTGCCTCCACTTTATAATACCACTAACAGTTGACCGTGGAATATTTAGTGGTGAGGAAATTTCATGAATGGACTTATTGCACAGGTGGCAACCTATCACGGCACCACGCTTGAGTTCACTGAGCTCCTGATGGCGACCCATTCTTTCACAAATGTTTCTAGAAGCGTCTGCATGCCTAGTGCTTGATTTTATACACCTGTGGCCATGGAAGTGACTGTAACATCTGAACTCAATTATTTGGAGGGGTGGGACACAGTGTATATTCAAAAAGAAAATGATTTTTGATCGTCGAAAACGACTTCACTCAAAGCTTTTATGTATAATGCATTATAGAGATTGTAATACTGTTCATTGATATGGGAAGAAGGAGGCGGGAACCAGTGAACATTTAAAGACTTTAATAAAATAAATAAACACAAAATGAAAGTAAACCGCGGACAGCCCCTCACAGACGACTGCCCGCACACACATACAAAACGTAAACAAAAAAAACAACTCCAGGCCTGGTCCTCTCTCGTCCTTCACTGGTGTCGCTCGTGCTTATATGCCTTAGAGCTCCCTCATGAGAGGACTCAAGACCGGTGTGACTCGCAGGTGACGCTCATTCTCAATCTCAGTCTCTCGCTTGTCTACCTCGCCACAAATGTACATTATAATGCATCATATCTATTCATAAATAAATGTAACAAAAGTTAAAATGCATTGTAATATTCACAGATTGCTTGTTACATCTGAAATTGGTTGTCATGTTTTAATACATCTAAAGGTGTATTATAAATGTGGTTATGATTATTCACAAGATAATACAATGCATAAGGTGCATTATATAAAGCATAATTAATGCATTCAAATACTTTTATAATGCATTATACATAAAGGCTTTAAGTAAAGTGTTACTGAGACCTCTTACAAAAACATAGTATTATGACCCCAAACTTTTGTCTGTATATTAGGATGGGTTATAGGAGAAAGTATTTTAACATCAAATATAGATCTGTGACAGTTGGAAACTGTGCCGAGGCCTCTGGGTTCAGTATGATTTTGCATCTGTGTTTCTGTGTACCAGTGATTAAAAAAGCCTCCGCTGAGGCTGAAACGGAAGAGATTCTTGACACATTTAATGATCACAAATAGAGGATATTAGGAGCTTGTGAATGTAGAGCGTTGATGTGATGTAACACTGGAGGTCACACTGCGTAGGTTGAGCAGCAGCCTCACGCTGGGAGTCTTCATGCTGTCTCTTTCTCTCTTGAACACATGGTCCTGACAGACAGAGCCGAGCTCTGGGATACAACAGAAGAGATGAGCGTAATGATGCCTTCTTCACACATGTTTGTAACCACACTTGTAACCATTTCTTCATGGTTACAAGCTTAAAGAATATAATGCATTAAAAACACATAATATTAGTGTTAACCACATGCTTTTTCAGTGTGTTATTTTGTAACCCTTTGATGCGCACATTATTAAATCATAAAAGAAAAGTCTCATATGCTCACCAAGGCTGCATTTATTTGAGAGTAAACTGAGTAATATTGTGAAATATTATTACAGCTTAAAATATCAGTTTTCTATTTGAATATATTATAAAATATAATTTTTTATAATAGGAATTTTCAGCATCATTCCTCCAGTCTTCAGTGTCACGTGATCCTTCAGAAATCATTCTGATATGATGATTTGATGCTCAAGAAACATTTATGATTATTATCAATGTTGAAAGCACTGTTGTGCTGCTTAATATTTTTGTGGAAACCATGATACATGTATGATTATGAGTAAGGAATTTGTAAATCTTTGGCTATTTTTATGCTTAAAAATATATTTTTCAGGAAAATCTCTGTACTTGTGCATGTCACCTTTAAACATTAAGGCAAGACTACTTATCGATAGCTGTCATGATCAAAATAAACAAACATGCAAAGGGTGGAAGATGTGTAAAACTTTATAAATGACAGAATCTGAGGAAACTCACAGATTCCTTGTGGGTCTGATTGTGAGGAAAGGTCAAAGGTTATCACCCCGTGGTGTTTTGGGTGTAACATCATACCCTGAATGGTTAAAAATCTGACCACCATAGATTTACACCATCATGCATTACAGTAGTTACATAGGTAGGCATGTATTTTATATTACAACTGGGGTTAAATTGTATTACCAGAACATGTGTTATGATGCATTATAATTGTTTACCTTCATAATGCATTATATTGAAAGTGTTTCATTTATTGTAGTCCATATCCATTCATGTTTTATCTTTGCTTTCATGAGTACGGCCCATACAATGTCTTAACTGCATGTTGTTAGACTAGCTAAACGTGTTTTTGGAGGGGGAAGTCATGTCGCAAGTGGTTGAGAATTTGGTCTAATTGATTCAACATGCTGGCTAGGGGTCACACAGCTTCGAGGGGGGCGGCGTAACACGACACCGCTGTGTGTAGATGTTTTCTGCTCGGGAGACTGATTGCTTGTGAATTAGGTTAAGTTGAGGCATGTTGCAGGATGGAGGATTTTTGTTCTGGAACAAATTTTTGGAGGACTTAACTGAAGTTATGATTAACCTGAGTCATAGTTAGGGTTGACTCTGGGACACAAGTACAATACCGTTTTAGATCGTTTTGTGGAAAATCCATATGATTATGCGTGTATATGTTTCCAGTCACCTCCCTGCTCTGATCTGTGTGCTTCCTGTGTGACTCCCTCCTGTGTTTCCTGCTGGGGGTGAAGCTCCCGTGTCAGTTTGTCCATCTGCAGAGCTGTGAGGCATCAGCGTCAGCGGGCCCCTCTGCTTTGCGTGCTGCCGACTGGGTCCCTCGCGTGTCAACGGCTGCAGGCGGTGCGGAGTCTGTCTGTGCTGGACTGATAACATGGGTGTGGGGCTGTGGAGCATCATCAACATACAAAAAAAAACACACACTAAAAACGTGAGAAGAACAGCTATGCAGTGAATACACATGAAGTAACGCTCACAAATAGGAACGAGAATTGGAAAGATTTTGTAAACGAGGAATAAATATTTGGAAAAAATAAATGCATTTCTAAAAAGTGTTTACATAGCCTTTTAATGAATTGTTGGTCTTTTTTGGTTGTTTTTTTCACAGTCTAATTGGCATGAAATATACATTAAACAACAATATTTTATTCATTTAATTTTTTTGGCAAAAATCGTGATGCGTATCTTTAGCCACTCGTCATTTGAACAACCAGTCAGTAACGGCTCATTGTTCAGGAATCTGACTAGGCTTGTTGCACTAAATGGTTTTGATTCACTATAAAGAACCAGTTTATTAGAATCATTTGTTTGAGATTTGGACTGGACTGGACAAGTTGAACTGCATGTTTTTGCTTCACTTAAAGGAACACGACGACTTTTTAGGACTTTAGCCTATTCACCGTATCCCCCAGAGTCCATACATACCATTCTCATCTCCGTGTGTGCCATAACTCTCATTTCTGCGTAATATCATTGCGCCGCTGCAGTCATGGTTCATCAGAAAAGTTACTGGATTATTAGGCAGGAATGAGAGTATAGTTCCTAGACATATTGGTCTGGCAACTTTTCATTTTCCGTCGGTCTTAGTACACAAAGTAACACATCACAACATGTAAATAGGAAAATGTTGGCGTTATATTTGTCACTTATTGAGCAGTAGGCTAGATGAAGCCATTTACCTCCAGTCTTTGTGCTAAGCTAGGCTAGCGGTGTGTGTGCGTCAGACAGAGTTATAAGAATGGTATGTATGGACTTATCTAACTCTGGGTGATACTGTGAATAAGCTAAAGTCCCAAAAATATGTTTTTTGTCCTAAAAAAATTTAACTTTCAAACCTTTTTGTAATCCTTTCATACAGAGCCTTGTAATGGAGTGCAGGAGAGCAGAGCAAGAATTTCAAATATTGGGGGCAATTTGGCCATTTCTAATTATTGGAGGAGACTTGTCCTCAATGTCTATGGCGGTTACGGACCTGCTTTAAAGAACCAGCCATTTGTTTGAGATTCAGAATACATTGTTTGCACCATATGTTGTTGATTTATCATCAAGAACCAATTCATTAGAGTAATTTGTTCTGTAATTATAAAAAAAAATTCAAAAAATTTTCTCAATCCTACTTGCTTTCCTGTAGCTCAAACAGTCGAGCGTGGCACTAGCAACGCCAAGGTCATGGGTTCAGTTCCCAGGGAAAGCAAGAACTGACAAAATGTAAAAAATGTGTATCTTGAATGCAATGCAAGTCGCTTTGTATAAAAGTGGCTGCCAAAGGCATAAATGTAAATGTACTTGATATTGATTCAATAGAGTCTAAAAAAACAACAACAGTGACTTCAAAATTCATGTTTGAGGGTATGAGTGTGTAATTTATGTTGTGCTCTGAGTTTTGCTGTGCAAGCCCCGGCGGAGAAAGGGTTAATGATAGTCAAGTGCGAGAAATCCCAGAGGTCCTGGTGTCAATAATTCAGAAGCATCTGTATCATTTTACAAGCCTATGCTTTGAAACAAACAGGCAGCTTCTTATTGTGACAGGAAGTTTCAGGAATGCTTTGTGCCGCATCTGCCGCTCTCCGGAGTGTTTTCCCATACTTATCCCACACATCTCCAAGTTCTAGCCAGGAACTGAAACCTCAGGACGCGGAGTGACAGGAAGAAGGCGTAATGTTAGGGAGAGCCGAGGGGTGTGACAATGGAAATATTCGAACGCTTTTATTTGTGGCCTAGAATAATAATGCCAAATGGAGGTATTTAGAATTAGAGTGGAAGTGTCGGGAACAGAGAAATGCTTGTTCTTCCCACCAATCCCAAACTCCTCTGGTTTCTCACTAACAGTAGTTGTTCTCTCAGAGGTCAGCTGTGTTGAGTTGGTGGGACAGACGTGTGCTCCTGAATTCAGTGGAATAAAGTGTTCCTGTTCGCCTAACTGAAATGATTGTGCTTAACGCCATAAAGCCTACTGTATCATATTTGATATGATTATGATCAAAACTGCCGAAAATCATGCTGTACACAATCTACAACATGCCTTCTGTCATTTGATTGATAGTTTATACTTCACCCAACCGACACATGACTTTTTGCTGTGAAATATGTATATTTTATTTTATAAAGTAGAATAACTTGCATATTGTTAGTAATATTTCAAGATGAACATTTACTACACTGAAGCAACTTAAGTTTACTTGATTATCCATAGAGAAAAATTATGTTAAAATGTCTATATCAAATATGACACAACAGGCTTTTGAGGAGCATTTTTTGTGCATCGCTCAATCATTGTATTGCATTGAATATATATTTTGCCAGCCACAATAAAAACTACAGGGCTTTGTATATCTATATATTTATATATATATGAGCTCCATATTTTCTATATCATACTATGTGAAGCGTAAACGCCTGATGTATACAATTATGATACTCAACAAAAAAGTACATCTTATCTGAACATCCGTCTGTCTCAAACTGTGATATACATCATATAATCACCATATTCAGATGTGTCAGTATCGGAAATGCTGTAATATGTTCTTCCTTCGAACAATGTGCCTTTGGGGGTTTTCTGTCTGCAGTCAGGGAGATCAGCTTACATACCCTGTCAGTCAAATAACAAACAGACAGTGAGAACATCAACTGTTCATCTGGAAGTTGACCTTCCAAGCGCTTGACTTTATTTTTGAGTAGTACAGTACAAACAGTGTCATTTGCAAGCATATTGAAATAGGAATAATCATATTGTTTTAACGGTTAAAGTTGACTTTTTTTAATTAGATAGATGATAATGTAACTCTAATATTATAATATATTAAACTGTTATTGAATTGATTAAATAATATTTTTTCTGACATGCGTGAATTTAAAATAATATTTACACTCTATTAAGTAAGTTTTATTTTAATAATGCGTAACTCTGCAGTAATCAAATGCATAAACATAAAATAGTGTATATATTTACGTATATGTGTAGAATTGTTTTTTTGAACAAACTCACAGGAACCCGCAACGCCGGGGAACTTGTTTCCTGAATAATAACCTGAATATCTCTTGACTGAATAATAAGGTTTCTTTCTAGCAAAACCTTATAGTATGCCTCCTGAACACTTTCCATATATGGCACACATCTCACTGTATCATTGCATCATACTTTTGTACATTTTTTGTAAAGTTTGGGGTTAGAAAAAGATTAAAGGACATAGGGTATTTGAGAAACAGCAGGGCGAGTAAAAGATGGCTTTATTTTAATATCAGGGTGAACTATCCCTTTAACAGTAAAAGTCATCCTGGGTTTCTTTGCAAGGGCATGTTGTTTCATTGTGACTTTAACAGTCACATCAAACTGTTACATTCAAACATCAAACTCTTACAAACAGATTCTTACATTTTGTGAAGAGTTCGTTTTGCCTGTTCAAAACTTGCTGCCACGATTCTAGGGTGCAATGGGTGGTTGCCAGGGTGTTGTCATGCGGTTGCTAATGTACTTATTAATTTACTTATATGTCATGAACACAAATGTAATAGTTAAGTTTAGATGGTTTTTTTTTCAAATGGCAGGCTGTTATTCATACAGTACATCCAGCATCTTTCTGTTCTTCTGATGACCTCGGTTTCAGTTTTGCAGGGTCTACATTATCAAACAATGTTCTTCGTGGCATTGTATTTTTTTTCCCACTCTCTGTCTTGGATGAATAGCAGCTTTCCCAGAATTCTTGTTATTGGTTGGTCGTACCACATTTGTAACCCTCTATTGCACATTTTTAAGAGGAAAACTCCTATTGAAATCTAAATAGTGGAATTCTTTGTGAATTAACCCTATATTTACAATATAACACCAGTTAATTTCATGTTGTGTTTATTATCATGATTTCTGTGTTGTTTAAGCACTGAACTGATCGTTGATGGCATTATATGCAAATTGCATTTATTAACATTTATTCATTTAGCACTTTTATCAAAGAGGAAAATCACAGGCATGATGATAAATAAGATGTATGCAAAATCATTACATTTAAATGAATACTTGTTTCCCACACTTTATTCATTCATTATTCAGAATGACTCTTGGTGCAGTTAACACTTCTGTTAATCAGCCAAACAAACATATCACTATATTTGAACATTTTGAATGTGATTTTGACTGTAACTGGAGAGAGAATTTTCTGACATTGACTTCAACTGTGCTTATAAAGCTCAACATAACACTTCTATAAAACTCAACTACTAAATAAATAGCTTTCTTTCCATAAACCACATATTTGTGACCCTGGCCATTAGTCGCACGGGTATATTTGTGGCAATAGCCAACAATACATTGTATGGGTCAAAATTAAAGATTTTTATTTTATGTCAAAAATCATTAGGATATTGAGTAAAGATCATGTTAATATATAAAAAAAATATTAGTAGTAGTAATATGCATTGCCAAGGACTTCATTTGGACAACTTCAAATGCAATTTTCTCCATTTTTTTTGCACCCTTAGATTCCAGATTTTTTAAATAGTTCTATCTCGGCCAAATATTTTCATATCCTAACAAACCATAAATCTATGGAAAGCTTTCATATGTTGTATAAATCTCAATTTTAAAAAAATGACCCTTATGACTGGTTTTGTGTTCCAGGGTCACATTTAGCTTTAGGTTTCTTTGTATCTAAGGGTGTGTTCACACTTAGTTCGTTTCTCTTGGTTCTTTTGGTCTGGACCAAATTTCAGACTGAGGTCGCATTGCAAAACATTTTAGGACCACATATGGAAGTGGCAAAATCCGAATTGAAGAGATCAGATTCCATGTGGTTTGTGCTGGGCCACAATTACTGAACATAGCCAAATATCTGCTGCGAGGAGACGGCGTTTCTGACGGCTAGACTGAACTGTAATGGGCAAGGTAACTCCTATGTCAAGAAAAAAACATTTATATAGGGTCGCATCTGGTAACATCGCATCCTGTTTTTGGTTCATTTGCATGTGTTTGATCCATGTTGCGTTTTATATTTCGTTCAAACCGCACCAGAGTTTGTTTGGAAGTGGACCAAGACCCCTGAAACCAAACATGCCAAGTGCAAGCACACCAGTAATGTTTTTTCTAAGTCACGTTTATAAAAGCTACTTAAATTCCCTTAATTGAACAAAGGCCTAATTCTGGTTTAATCTAAGCCCTGTCTGTGAAACCGGGCCTAACAGTCTTTATTTCTCCTATCACAGGAGGTTCAACCTTCACCGGAGTCCTCGACAAGGGATCCATCTGAGCTTCTACCGAGAATGTGTTACCTGGTTCGGTCCGAGGCGGGATACGGCTTTAATCTCCACAGCGAGAAGTCCAGACCGGGTCAGTACATACGGGCTCTGGACCCCGGCTCGCCCGCTGACCGCGCTGGACTCAAACCGCAGGACAGACTCATAGAGGTGAGACAGGAATGATTCTGATCCTGTTGAAACGAGTCAAAGCCTTTTATCTCAAGCAGTTTTTAAGCTATTTCTTTCTATAATTTACACACGTGCATATACACTTTTATGATGCCAGATATACACCCACACTTTCTAAATTCACTTCTACATTCACACTCGCACACAGACCAACCATTACATTCAGATGCATGTGGGCGGCATGTGATATGATGACTCGCACAAAATATTTCTGTTCTTGAGAGGCTGAGTCAAGCAAAATAACAGTGTTAAAACTTATATTTGTGGTTGATCGGTAGAGCTGAAAACATCCTTTATTGACACAGAAATGAATGCAGTGTTCTTATGAGTGAATAAGATGGATTTAGTGCTGATTAAACACATTAGCTACATCTAATCATTTCAATGTGCAAAGAATGAATCATCATAAAATAAGAACGTGCTAGTTTTTATTTCAGAAAAACCTCAGTATACTATAAAGTTACATTATATCCCATACTGATAAAAATAAGATAAACAATGGTTTACAGACATTTCACTTTTTATTGCAATCATAAATAGGTGAATCACATGAAACTCTAATGCAGTCAGGCAAGTACCGTTCTCCTAGCAACCTCCAAACCCAGACTCATCCATCTGATTGCCAGACAGAGAAGCGTGATTGGTCACTCCATAGAACACGTCTCTGCTCTAGAGTCCAGTGGTGGCGTGCTTTACACCACTGCATCCAACGCTTTGCATTGCACATGTTGATGTAAGGCTCGGATGCACCTGCACGGCCATGGAAACCCATTGCATGAAGCTCTCTACGCACTGTTCTTGAGACCACATGAAGTTTGGAGTTCTGTAGCTATTGCTCTGCAGAAAGCTGTTGACTTCTGCACACTGTGCACCTCAGCATGTGCTGACCCCACTCTGTGATTTTACGTGGCCTACCACTTTGTGGCTGAGTTGGTGGTGTTCTCAATTGCCTCCACTTTATAATACCACTAACAGTTGACCGTGGAATATTTAGTGGTGAGGAAATTTCATGAATGGACTTATTGCACAGGTGGCAACCTTTCACGGCAGCACGCTTGAGTTCACTGAGCTCCTGAGAGCGACCCATTCTTTCACAAATGTTTCTAGAAGCGTCTGCATGCCTAGTGCTTGATCTTATACACCTGTGGCCATGGAAGTGACTGTAACATCTGCACTCAGTGATTTGGAGGGGTGTCCAAATACTTTTGCCAATATAGTGTACATATACAGTATATAATGACGATCATTACTGAGAATAATAAAAAAAGTAAATATTCAGATGCAGAATTTGACACCAACATTTTTGTGAGATTCACCAGTTCAGACAAACTTTTTCCCCCATTTTTCTCTCCATCTTGCAGTTGTTTCCACCCTCAGTAAGAGTGAGAGTCCTGCCCCCTTCAGTTTTCAGAAGCGCACCTCTCTGTGCTTCTCTCAGGACACTGATACCTGAAACCCACACGGCTGCCGCTGCGGCCACAGCAACACACATTAATATTGAATGGTGTTCAGTTGAATAAAGCACACGGTCCATCTGTCCTCAGGACAAACACTCAGATTAAATCACCTTCAGCAGAAGGAGAGCGTGCTCGCGGGCAGCTCTCGTGCCCTTGTTTTTGTTTTGATTGATTTGGTTGTAATTTCGGTAAAATGTCTTTACCATCTCTCCTCTGCTCGACTTGTTGGACACCTAATTCTACCACAAAACGTGTTGCTAAGCAACCAATAGCAGGGCACTATAAGGCAAAAATGAGACAACAGGTTTATCATGGGATAAATAAAGCTTTTACTTATGATTAAAGATTCACCCCAGAATAATCTATTAATTAAACAATGTTTTATTAGTTCATGACTCTAACTCATCTCTCTTTTAAGGGAGTAAAATAATGCACCACGATATTACCAATAAAATGTATCATAGAAAATGATATCTACCTTTTCTATACCATTATGAAGTACTTTAAATATGCTAGTCAATGTACACAGTGTGTGTGTGTGTGTGTGTGTGTGTGTGTGTGTGTGTGTGTGTGTGTGTGTGTGTGTGTGTGTGTGTGTGTGTGTGTGTGTGTGTGTGTGTGTGTGTGTGTGTGTGTGTGTGTGTGTGTGTGTTTGTGTGTGTGTGTGTGTGTGTGTGTGTGTGTGTGTGTGTGTGTATGTGTGTGTGTGTATATATATATATATATATATGAATTATAAATGTATGTGTTTATACATACATACACACTCATAGTTTATATATATGTACAAACTTTTATGTCCGATGCGCATTTAACAGTTATTTTTTATTTATGACTATAAACTATAAAAATGTGTACTGTATACATATAATACATTCACCATGTACAAGTCAATTTAAAAGTTGTTTTGGACATGTTACCATGGTAAAACCATCTTTTTTGGATACTACCATGAAACTAATATCATTGTATTGTGTGAAATTCGTTGGAGTACAAAATAAATATCATTGTATTTGAAAATCATATGTTTTTGTACAAAAAACATTTCGAGCTGTTCTGTTTTAAAGTAATAGCTTTTGCTGTATTAAAACTCTGTGCAGGTCAATGGAGTGAACATTGAAAACATGAGACATGCTGAGGTTGTGGCCTTCATCAAGACCGGTGGTAATGAGACGCGTTTACTAGTGGTGGATCCAGATACAGATGAGCATTTCAAAAAGATGGGCATCACCCCAACCAGCATCCATGTCAAAGGTACAGTTAAAGACCTGATGAAAATTAATGTGCTGCGAAGTCAAAGGTAAGTCAATGGTGTTTGTATAGCGCTTCTCACAATACACATTGTTTCAAAGCTTAAAAATTGTGATATTTATAATATTTATTATAACACATACTTTAAAGGTGCCCTAGAATGGAAAACTGTATTTTCTTTGGAATAGTTGAATAATAAGAGTTCTGTACATGGTACTAACGTACCTACCATGAGTCTCAAACACCATTGTTTCCACCTTCATATGTAAATCTTGAGCTTGAAAAAGACCACTGAAAAACTGGCAAATCCCAACATAACACTGACGGTGACGTAACCGTCGAGATCATTAATATTAATGCCTCCCCAAATTTGCATAGACCAGCCCATGTTTTAAGCCAAGCAGTGACAGTGTTAACGTGGACCTGCACCGAATCAACAGAAGTTTCTGCAAGTATTGTGAAGATTAGGACAATGTAGTTAAAATGGCTGATCATGGATATAAATGTTATGTTCCAGGCTGTGCAGGGGATGTGAGCACTTTTCATAACCTTCCCACAGAACAGAACTGTCAACAGGCATGGCTGATGTTTATCTATAACCGGATTCCACACCAATTGAATTCAAAGTTGTTAGTTTGCTCTAAATAGTGTCAATTTCGTTAACAAAAATATTCATTAACAACCTTTTCTTTCCATGACTAAGACCAGACGAGATGACACAAATGTCAATTAAATGATTATTGTGACTATATAAATATGCAATAGCTTTGATGAAAAAAGACGTGACTAAAATGTAGTTTAAAAAATAGAAACTTGAACAAAAAGCACTCCTTGGTTTTTTGGGGGGGAAGAGGAGCTTGCGGTTGCAGTAATTTAAATCCCCCAATCAGAGCTTTTCTGTGCACTGAGCTCTCTCTCGCACGTGCGGGTCATCTGAAAACACCAATAAACAATTAAGCTGCATTTCAGCATCTCCATTTGAGATGTTCTGCTTAAAGTGTCATTCAGTCGGTCTGTGTCCTGTCAGGAGTCACGAGCCGCTTGTGCTGTTGGCGATTGTGTTTGCTGAAGAACTGCACTTGTGAGGTGCTGAAAATAAGCCAATCAGAGCAGAGCTCAACGTTAATATTCATAACCCTTCCAAATAAGGCAAAAACAGACCATTTCATTCTAGGGACAATTTCTAGGGCTTGTAACTGGACCTGTAAAACCATATCTGGATACTTTTTGCCCTTAAATAAGCCACATACCCTCTATGTAGATATTGGAGAACAATTTAAAATATAGTTTCAACTCATTCTAGGGCACCTTTAGTATCCGACTTTATATAAAGAGCTAATAATATAGTTACATTCTGCAACAAAATAAAAAATCTGGCAGTTGCTATATAGTATATATTGCTTTACATGAGCATATGGTATGTCTGCAGATATAATATACTTTCTAGATGATACAGTTGTTCTGATGATATAACAATCAAGCGTGTGTGTGTGTGTCTGTGTATTAGTATTATTGGTTGGAAAGTTTGGAGCAATTGGATTTAAAAAAATATATTTTTAAGGTGTTTCTTATGCTTATCAAGACTGTGTTTATTTGCTCAACAATACAGTAAAAAAGTAATATTATTTGAAATATTATTATAATACAATTTATCTATTGTAATGTTTTAAAATGCACTGTTTCTCTGATCAAAAATGTAAGTTTTCAGCTTCATTACTCCAGTCGTCAGTGTCACATGACCCTTCAGAAATCATTCTGATATGATGATTTGCTAATCAAGTATTATTAATAATGGTTCTTCTTCTTATTTAGTTTGTATGTGCAGCCCTGACTTCCTCTTCCTGGGATTTGAGGGAGAGTTTGTGTTTTTTTTTTTCTTGTTTAGAGATGTTCAGTTTCCTCTCTAGGCTCTACAGAGGTTATACCTCTGAACACACATCAAAACCCTGGGCTGGAGGCCATTCTGGGAACTCAAGTTCTGAGTCTTGTCTGTTAGCCAGCAGTCGATCTTCTGAAATGTGGCTCAGATTAAAGTTAAATTGAGTCGAACACTTTAAACAGGCTATTGACATCTCTTGGATAATTGTTATTTGGCAGGATCCTGATTCAGCCCACTATAATGTTGTTCCAGCCCAATCCACTTGCTTTTCCAGCCACCATTTTCTTTGTATAATTTTCATGCATTTCATCCTTGATCAGTAAATCCTCTGCATCAGGTCTTTGAACATCAGGTGACCCAGTTTATCCTAAACAGGCCACAAATGTGTTTCCATTGGTCTTCTAGAGGGAACTTGTCATCACAGCATCTCTCTCCTTTATGCACAACATGTATGTTTATGGCTGATTTTATGTTCAACATCAGCCACAAGGTTCTCTGATCTTGATCTCATTTAATGAACAGTGATCTGAGCATTGGTTCTTCTTCTAATTCTTCTTCAGATTTTGATGAGTCCATAACGAATGGCTCCTCCAGCCCACACGTAAACGGGACATCTTCACGATCCACATACTCAGATGGCAGCAGTCAGGACACAAACATACAGGTGACCATTTCCACGAGAAACAAAACCTGCATCTGCAATAAATGCACAAATGTGTACACTCTTCAAAATATAAATGAAATATGTATATTATATTCATTCATTACACAGCCTGATATATATCAAATGTTTATTTAATTTAATTTTGATGATTATAACTGACAACTAAGGAAAATCCCAAATTCAGTATCTCTGAAAATCAGAATATTGTGAAAAGGTTAAATATTGAAGACACCTGGTGCCACACTCAAATCAGCTAATTAACTCAAAACACCTCCAAAGGCCTTTAAATGGTCTCTCAGTCTAGTTCTGTAGGCTACACCATCATGGGGAAGACTGCTGACTTGACAGTTGTCCAAAAGACGACCATTGACACCTTGCACAAGGAGGGCAAGACACAAAAGGTCATTGCAAAAGAGGCTGTTCACAGATCTCTGTTTCCAAGCACATTAATAGAGAGGCAAAGGGAAGGAAAAGATTTGGTAGAAAAATGTGTACAAGCAATAGGGATAACCGCACCCTGGAGAGGATTGTGAAACAAAACCCATTCAAAAATGTGGGGGAGATTCACAAAGAGTGGACTGAAGCTGGAGTCAATGCTTCAAGAACCACTACGCACAGACGTATGCAAGACATGGGTTTCAGCTGTCGCATTCCTGTGTCAAGCCACTAATGAACAACAGACAGCGTCAGAAGTGTCTCGCCTGGGCTAAAGACAAAAAGGACAAAAAGTGGTCCAAAGTTATGTTCTCTGATTAAAGTAAATCAGGGTCCCAGAGTCTGGAGCAAGAGAGGAGAGGCACACAATCCACGTTGCTTGAGGTCCAGTGTAAAGTTTCCACAGTCAGTGATGGTTTGGGGAGCCATGTCATCTGCTGGTGTTGGTCCACTGTGTTTTCTGAGGTCAAAGGTCAGCACAGCCGTATACCAGGAAGTTTTAGAGCGCTTCATGCTTCCTGCTGCTGACCAACTTTATGGAGATGCAGATTTCATTTTCCAACAGGACTTGGCACCTGCACACAGTGCCAAAGCAAACAGTACCTGGTTTAAGGACCATGGTATCGCTGTTCTTAATTGGCCAGCAAACTCGCCTGACCTTAACCCCATAGAAAATCGATGGGGTATTGTGAAGAGGAAGATGCGATATGCCAGACCCAACAATGCAGAAGAGCTGAAGGCCACTATCAGAGCAACCTGGGCTCTCATAACACCTGAGCAATGCCACAGACTGATCGACTCCGTGCCACGCCGCATTGCTGCAGTAATTCAGGCAAAAGAAGCCCCAACTAAATATTGAGTGCTGTACATGCTCATACTTTTCATGTTCATACTTTTCAGTTGGCCAAGATTTCTAAATATCCTTTCTTTATATTGGTCTTAAGTATTGTAATTTTCAGAGATACAGATTTTGGGATTTTCCTTAGTTGTCAGTTATATTCATCAAAATTAAAAGAAATAAACATTTTAAATATATCAGTCTGTGTGTAATAAATGAATATAATATACACGTTTCACTTTTTGAATGGAATTAGTGAAATAAATCAACTTTTTGTTGATATTCTGATTATATGATCAGCACCTGTATAATAAAGTTATTTAATAAATTATTCATTTTAATACATTTAATACAACTGCTTTTTTCCTTTTTTTTTTAAAGCTCCTTAAGATATATAGATATATTCATTTTTGTAAGCAATTTTTAAACGTATATTGTATTTAAAACATCTATAAATATGTATTAATTTTAAAAGAATAGAAATTAATATACTAAAGCTTTTTTTATTTATATTCATTTTATGGCTTTTTTTGCAGCTGTCTCCATGTGTTTAAGCCTCTGTGTGTATTTATGCATTGTAGTTCTCGAGGGAAAGCAGCAGCCATCTTCTTGACCCGTTTGAAGAATTAGGCCTGTGTTTGAGCCCCACGGCGGCGGAGGCTAAAGAGAAAGCTCACGCCAAGCGTGCCAGAAAGAAAGCGCCCCAGATGGACTGGAACAAGAAGCATGAGATTTTTAGCAATTTCTGAATCTTCTTCCCAGACCCCAGAGACACCGCCCCAACGTGTGTTACATTCAACGCCCTGGACTCGACGTGACTGCTTTTGATGGGAAAAAAGAGGCACTTATTTTTGTAGAAAATGAAAACTTGAACCATAAAAAGTTGAAAAACTCACCCGGAGGGGATGATGTAAGTTACACAATAGGATTTCTGTCTTGTAAATGCCTATGAAAGTCAGCAGAGGGAAAAGCAATGGTCAGATTTCTGTGTCATTTTGTTTTCATGCTGTTTATTCAGCTCGACTTCTACATACAGGTACCAAAAGCCAAAAGACACTGCATATGGACTACCACAGCACACAGACTGTGCTTTTGCACATCAGACGGACAGAACAAAATCATCATATCCCATTTAGAAAAAAACTAAACAATGAGGCTCATTTTATGTCTTAGCCTACATGTTTTATGTGACTCATCAGTGAATGAGAATTGTACTTTTGCCAAAGACACAACCTATAATCAACCTGATCAGCTGAAGTCTTATGCTATTCGATCGTTTTAAAGGGACGTACCACTGTTGTAAGTCAAGGAGAAAGTGTCTTGGAATTACTCAGATTCTTAAAAGGAAGAAAAAACTGGAGTGACCCAGAAAGGGGAGTGCGAATTGCACATCTCTTCTTCACCAGCAGAGGGCGCCGTTAATGCACTCTTGGTCATTATGAAAGAAGTGGGAATATAGCAGAACATGTTCCACAACCAGAGGGAGCATCATAACACATGCTGCTGTCTTACAGCTCATTTGACTCCAAGAGAGTTGACTTCAACTTTTGCATTGAACAAGAGCAAGTTGCAAGATATGCCACAAAGAGTCATTCCTCCATGTGCAGCGTATAGTCTGCTGGTGAATTCTGGGACATGGATGGATACTGACAGACAGATGGCACACAAGGAACCGAATCGGTTTATGAAGAAAAGCAATTCTGAAGTAATAAACCTAACGTACGTCTTATCTATACAGAGTTTGAGGAACAGATGTAACAGTATTGATGCAGTGAAGGTCTCTGAACTTTGTGCATAAAGACAGCTGGATTTACCCATTACAGTGACCCTCAAACTCATCTCTCACACGGCTGATTGGGATATAGGATTCACACCTTTATTTTGGTACAGTTAATAATGCAGACAAACATAAAAGCTTTTAAGAGAGCGCTATATGCATTTACTGCACACATATTGTGATATATAGCATCATCAGCATTACTATTATTCATCTTAATAATTCATGATACATTCCATGTTTGCAATTTAGTATTAATGTAGTTAAGTAGCTTTTGTTGTTGTTTTTTTCTGTTGCTCCCCTATGCCGCCATTGAGCACTAATGGGAAATAATTTCCTATCAGAAATATTCATATTAGTATTATTTTTTTTCAATAAAGTGTGACAATCACATTCCGAATAAGATTGTTGTGGTAATTTAAATGCATTTATCAGCAGGAAGTGCCACTGAGCAAAGTTAAAAAGCTAAGCCAGTATTTTACGATTTGTTTATTGTCGATTCACAAAGATGTTTGATAGATTTTGAACATTCTGTTTCACATGTCCGGGGTTTCTCAGAAGCGAAAGGCGTCATAGCTGGGTAATCTTAGCGGTGAACGAGAGATGACAGAAAATATATTAATTTGCTCCAATAGCAAAAAAAAAAAAATGTGATCAACGACTTTCCAAATCATGACATCGCCTTCCTTTAGGCTACTGAACCAAAAATGTTTAATATAAAGTCATTCCTGCAGTTATTTTATATAAGTATATTCAGAAACATAGCCTATATGCCAATATACCTAATGTTCCTATAAAGACAAAAGATAT